>VDFB02000017.1:241889398-242044543 GCA_007258455.2 Sequoia sempervirens
TGCAAGGTTGGCTTTGTGGTTCCAAAGCCCTGCGCTTCTTCGAAGGAATGTGAACCCAAGCGGGGCTACCAAAAACTCTAAAGTACCACATTATGTGCTTCTTGCTACACCAAGCTTTAAAGGAAGTGATGCCCTTCAAGACCTTATATAGAACCCTATTTTGGATGTGAGCAACATAGTTGATAGCTGCAGTCCAAAATTCAAGTGCATGTGAGCGAGCATAGATCATGAAGCTAGTTGTCTCTTTGAAATAAAGATTCTTTCATTCTACAACACCATTTTGTTGTGGTGTGTAGGAAACTAAATTTTGAAGATCAATCCCTTCAAGAGTACAAAATTGCTCGAAGCTTTAGTTCACATATTCTTTGCCATTGTTAATGTAGAGAATCTTGACATAATCCCTCAATTATTTTTCTACATGAGCCTTGAAGTCTTGAAATTTGTCAAAGCCTTCACCTTTTTGTTGAAGGTAGAAGACCCATGTGAACCTAGAATAGTTATAAATTAATGTGAGCAAGTAGTGGACCATGCTAAATGACAAGGATGGAAATGGTTCCATTAAGTCACTATGAACAAGCCCAAGGAATTGTGAAGCTCTCCAAGCCTTCCTTTTGTTGAATTTGTCCTCAAGATGTTTTCCCAAGGTACAACCTTGACATACGCCAACAAAAAAATGGATTTGTGGAAGTCTTGTGACCATATCTGATGTGCTGTGTTGCTGAAGATAGCGGTAGTTAAGATGGCCAAACCACTCATGCCGTAGTTTTCTCAAAGTTTGAATGGGTGAGCAAAACAATAGAAGGGGCATTGGGCACAAATTGGGAGAAAGCATAAAGCCGAGAATGATGATTACCTTTTCCCAATGGAATAGGAGCATTATCTTCAAGATTCTTGATGAAAATGAAATTTGGATTGAATTCGACTTGTTTGCTATTCCCAACATGAGTGATTTGATAGATGGAGAGAAGGTTGGTGGAAAATTTAGGCACATAGAGAACATCCTTAAATATACCATTGTCAACATCAACCATTCCTTTCCCAATGACAACTACATGAGAATCATCATTGATGAGCATGTGAGGCACGGTGCAAGGTTCCAAGAAAGAAAAATATTCTTTATCAGAATTTGTGTGGTGTGAAGCAACAAAGTCAAGAATCCATTCGTTCGAAGATTTTGCCAATTCAACAAGTGTCGTAGCTTTCCCTTTGCCTAATTTGGAAGGAGTAGAAGATTGATGTGCATTAGAGGAGAGAAAGCTAATGTTATTCTTTTTAAGTAGATGCTTCAACTCATTAATCTACTTCTCATGGTACTAATGCTCCTCATGGCCAGTATTTTTGCAATGAGCACATGTTGGCTTTTCCTTCTTTTGAAAATCCTCTCTTGTAAGAGGATTTGGTTTCTTTTTGTGAAGTTGATGAGGACTAGCTTTGTTCTCCTTATGGTTTGTTCTTGGACCTCTTATGTTTCTTATTAGGAGAGCTTGATGCTTCTGTCCTTGTGACTAACTAGCCACCAAAGCTTGAGACTTGGATGACATTATGAGACCCATGGAGAATAGATTTTCTTGTTCATGCATCAATGTTTCAAAAGAAGACTCAAATGAGGGCATATTGTATGTTTTTCCCATTGTCAACCTATGAATTTGAAAACTAGAATCAAAGTCAACTTATTCTCTAGACCAAGTTTGTTTAATGCATTGAATGTCAGTTGCATGCCCTTTTTGTTAATACCACAGTCTTTGAGTTGTGCTCTAAGGTCATTGACCTTTGTTACATAGTCTTGAATGTTGTCAAAACAAGTGGAAATTAGACTTATAAGATCATTTTCAATTTGATCGCCTCAAACATCATCAAGTTTACCACATAATGTTTTAAGTTTATCCCATGCCTCTGTAGGTGTTGTATATGAATCAAGATGAAACAAATAATAAGGGAAACAAAGGTACACAAAAATCGAAGAACTTTAGTGGTTTCAAGTAACTAATTTAACTTACTCTTTTTCTTGTTAGGTTCTTTAACTTGTTTTGATATGTAAGGAGTATATTTTGAAGTCATTAAAGTATTCTAGGCTTTTTGTTTCCATATTGCATAATTGTATCGAGTTAGTAATGGAGACTTAGGATTGCCCATCGGAGGAAAAGAAGAGCATACACTAAAACTAAAAGTAAAGAAGATAATCAACACGTCAAGGCACCTCCTTAAATTACTTAATTTTTGATCCCCTCTAGCAAAAGATAAGTGGCACTTTATAGATTAGTGTGTATACAATATTGCTTTATGTTTTCCAAAGTTTTTACATTGTCCATAAGGACCAGAAGTTGAAAGTATAGTAAAAATAGAGAAAAATAACAATTAGCCTGCACCACGATATAGTGCATGGAAAATTATTCACTTTAAAAAAAGCGACACTCAAATCCAAGTCCATTTGTGAAAGTTACAAGGCTTTTAAGGCCCAAAAACTGTGATTGACAACAAATTCTGAAAAAAGCTGATATTCTAGAAAATGGGGAACATTTGAGCAAAAAACAGATTTTGCCATAGCGAAGCATGTGAAATTTTACCCTATTTGAAAAAAAATTATGTTGAAAAAGGACTTAGTATGCTCAAGATATGGGTCTCTAAAGTTGAACTACGAATTTCAAAAGCCCAAGAGTTATTTGTAGTTTGGTCTCTATTTTCTTTTAGGTTCAAAGTTAGTTGCTTGCATAAAGAGAACAATTCATAATTTCTTCAGTTAGATCTGTATATTGATGACTATTGTATGGTATAACCATCTTTAGTTTACAAATCAGATTGGTATCAAAGCAAGTTCTTTCCCTTGGTGGAAGTTGTGAGTGATCTTGCAAATTGATTTCCACAACAAGATCAAGTGGGAAAGGTTTGTGGCCTTTGTAAAGAGAAATTAAATCCTGTAGTTGGAAAAGAGAATTAAGAAGCATGGAAAGAGATGCAAAAGCCCTTGATCAAGAAGCCAAGTTTCTCAAAGTAGAAGCTGATGTTGCAAGCATATCTCAATAATTGGAGTTTGTGAAGGGTATCATGTAGGCTTTTATAAAGAAGTTGTGCTCAGTGGAAGACACCAAAAGCAAAGGGAAAGCCCATTCCATAGAAGAAGAGGAGTGATAACATGGTGACTCAAGAATTCCAGCATTTGAATGAAAGGTGTATGTGGAGAAGCTTGATCATTGGTTGGTAGAAATGGAGTTATAGTTTATTATATTTTAGTATGCATTCTATTAGTTTGGAACCAAAAATTTCCTTTGCTAGATTAAGAATGGCAAAGCATGCTTTAACTCAGTTTGAAAGTCTCTTATATACTATGGCTTTAAGAAAACAAGCTCCTATTAGTCCTTGAGATCAAATTAAGAAATTGTTTAAGAAACAACTTTACCCAATATTTCATAGAGAGGAAAAATATATGGAGTAGCAATTTAAAAAAAAAAGGAGGATAAAGTGTGCAAGAGTATACTGTGAGTTTCAAAGAAGAGTTATCCAAATGGACAAGGATTTGCAAGAGGAGTTGTTGATGAAATATACTGAAGGCCTTTATGGCCATTTTTAGGAGGCTTGTATTTCTCTCTAAGCTGGTGGACATTGATGAAACACGTGCATATGCTCACTAACTTGAAGTTGTTAGTCCTTCATCTTCTCTAAAGACAAAAGGATCCAAGTCCAAGACCAAGAGGGCAAGTGCTATAGGAACCAAATCAAAGCTTGCAAAGCATTGTGGTGATCGTTGCGATGCAAATGGTCATGTAGATGCAACTTGCTAGAAGCTATATCCAAAAAAGTGTGTAGATTGGAAAGGTAAAAAAATCTTTGATTGTAGTTTAGAGGTTGATTCCAAAATTTCTTTCAATACAAAGGTTGTTTTAATCTTACGGTACAAGAGGAAAAGAGGCAATCAGAATTTTTTGGCATTGAGATTGAAGTCATGGATGTTAAAGTAGATGATTTTTTTGATTTTGTTCCCAAGCTAACCTAATTCCAGAAGAATCTGTTGAAAATATTAGTTTGAAAACTTATCAACACCCCAAGGCTTATGCTTTGAGTTGGATCAAAGAGCGTGCTGATTTGTTTGTTATTAGGCAATGCAGATTGAAGCTTGTTTTTAACCAACAGTTTGTTGATGAAGTGGTTATAAATATCCATTTGGATGGGTGTGGAGTTGTATTTGGCAGCTGCATAAATGATAAGAGAGTTGTTAATTAGCAAAGGGAAAACAACAATATTTTGGTCAAGGGTGGACAAGGCTTCATATTGAATACTTACAAGCTTTGTTATTAGCTTCTCCTAGATCACCCCTCATCCCCATATGGGTTTGGTATGGGGCCATACCCAAGCGAACCATGAAGGACATGTAGCTAGATGGGCCCAAAAACAAAAGCATTTTTTTAACAAAGAAAAAAAGCTCACATTCTCATTTTTCCCTAAAATGAGGGCTTATAACATATTTTTCCTCATTTTCCAAACACAAATGAACAAAATTGCATTTTCGCCTCCAAGATGCCATTGTTAATTTTTAACGGTTGTTGCATATTTTCCTTCAAAGGTGAAGGCTATAGGAGTGAAAGACCTACACCAATAGGAGAGAAAGAGTTGCATGAGGAAGAATTATCCATTAAAGGTGAGTAAATCTTGTTATTTTTTTTCACTCTTTGAAGATTTTTTTCAAATTTATCAAATATTTTTTAAACCTTTTTATACATAATATAAGGGTTATAATGCAGATTTTTTTATTTTTTTTTGAAGTTGTAGGATTGTAAATTTGTAATGTTTTTGTTGTATTTATATAGAATGGTTGGTAGCTCTAGTTAAATATGTAGAAACCCTAGTTTCCCCCTGATACTTCATTCCCAAGACCAAATCAATGTCTCCCATATTAACAACATAGTAATCTGCCTTGAACTCATAGTTGTTCAAGCGTAAAGGGAGATCCTTTATCATGCGTTCGCATCTCAAAGTGTATCCATCTGCCACTTTGACATTGATGCTCTCGAACTCCTCAGTGATGAGTCCTCGTTTCTCGACGAATCTAGCATCTATAAAGTTATGCGTGGCTCCTGTATCCAATAGGGTAATGACCCTCTGTCCTGCTAACACACCACGAAGCCGAAAGAACCCTCCGCTGAATGCTAGATAAACGGGCCTCCTGTACCTAAAGCTCGGGCTCTATCTCTGCTCTAGGCTCTGGAGCCTCTGACTCTGAATCATCTGAATGCTCTGGCTGTTCGGAATTTTCTGATTCTGAGTCCTCATAATATGCCCACATCACACGATTTGCCTTGCCCTTAGGTCTTAGAGGACAATCGTGACTGGCGTCATATGGTCCCTTGCAGTAGAAGCAAAGCTTCTTCCTGCGAAGGTCATTCAGGGCCTCACGATCCAAAGGTGGGAATGCTGATTTACCTTTCGAATCGTTTTTATAATCTGATTTGTCTTTGTTATAATCAGATTTATTCTTATTTTTATTAAAGCCCTTATTATCTCTGAATGATGAAGAACCTCTGGAGTTGAATCTACTCGACGGGGCCGCGAACTCCATGTTACGTGCTTTCTTCATCGCCTCCTGTAATGATGGAGGATCAAAGGCTTTGATCCAGCCTCTCAGTGGCTCGGTCAAACCCTCCATAAAGAGTACTACCAATCTCCTCTCTGATATGCTTGGAACCATGACAGATAGCCTCTGAAAATCATCGATATAAGTCTCGAGACTGCCACTCTGCCTCAGCTGTGCTAAGTCTCTGAAGTAGGTTTCCGGATCCTTCCGGTCAAACCTCTCAACCAATCTATCCACGAACTCCTGGTAGGTAGTGATCCTGTCGTGCTGTAAAGTCACCATGCCGTGGTGCCACCAGTTGTAAGCTACTCCCTCGAGGTGCAGTGTAGCGTATCTAATAGCGTCTCTCTCCGCCATCGGATGCAAAGTGAAGAATGTATCAAGCTTGCTAATCCAAGCTTGGGCTGTCATCTTCCCACTACCATCAAACATCACCAAATTAAGCCTGTTAGTTGCATGTTTGAGATCGTTATTCTGCTGCCGGGGTCTCCAATCCTGTCGAGCCCTGTTGTGTTCTCGCCTCTGTGTAACAAAACGGTCAAAAGAGATCCGTTCTCTGACTGCAGGAGGTATTAACTCCCACTCCTCGTTCGCTGCCATAAGGTTATCAGCAAACAAATCCTCATGCTCATCACCTGGTATAGCCTCATCGGGCTCCTGTCTCGTGAAAGTAGGCCTAGTAGGCCTATCTCTGTCCGTGACAGTCCTAGGAGCTCTCCGTGACCACGCCTCCTCTCATCCGTCGATGTGACGGTCTCCTCGAATTAATCTCTGTAGTGCCACTGTCAACTGCTGCAATACCTCAATCGACTATCGTTGACCCGCACGTATATCCCTGAGTGCATGCAAGACCTCTGCATCGTCCTAATCTCTGTTATTCTGTGGGATCTCTGTCCTAGGTATATCTGTCATGTCAGCCCTATCATTCCTGTCAGCCATGATTTCTGGCTGCCTGCTCAAACTGCGTTGCCTTTCAATCAAGGCACGTCTGCGAGTATAGTACCTGTATGTATCAAATTCCTCTGGCTGCATGTGATGGCTAAACCCTCAGGATGGCAGGATTTAGCTCTGATACCACTGTAGAAACCCTAGTTTCCCCCTGATACTGATTCTGACTGTGTTTTTAGGTTTTTCTGACGTTTTTGGTTTTTTTGCAATTTTTGTGTTTTTGATGCAATGAAGGAATGGTACGATTTGCTTGAAAAATAATAATAAATTATCTAAAAATGCTAGGTGACCAATAAGCATAGGAAATACAATAAAGAATGAAGGCGTTTCATCTTTTATTCATTTGAGCTCAATACAATATGGATCTGCTAACATGCACTAAAGAATACACCTTTTTAATGAGAGAAAAAACCTGGTAAACAGCAGCTGAAGATGCACAAAGTAGTACGGCTGAATTGATTCCTCCCTTTCTCCCTCCGTCTGGTAATCTCAGAAAGTCCCAGTGGGTTAGGCGCCTGAAATTGTGTAGAAGAATGATCAAGAGGAGAGGCGTTTCCTTGCAACTGGAGAGTACGGCTGTATGAAAAGTACGGCCTGTCAGAAGTACGGCCTGGTGAATAACAGCAGCAATAAATGACTTGTACGGCTCCTTCAAGTCTCTCAAGATCTCTGTGGAAAGTGCGCCTAAAGGAATGAATGACTTCTGAATGCAAACATGCTGAAAGAACTCTGTAAATAATTAATGCTCTGAAGATCAATGATTTCCTCTGTGTGAGAAAACCTCTGCTGGCAATAGATCAAGTGTTATTTCACACTCTCTGAATTGCTTTCCGCTGGAGATGGCTCGTTCCCCAAGGAATTCGAGTTCAAACCCTAAGGTTCTGTGCTCAGATCAATTTGATCAGTTTCTCAAAATCCAATAATCTCATAATGGCTCAAAACCCAAGGCAAATCCACTATTATGCTGAAAAGTGCGATTTCCTTAAGAATAGGGTTTTAATAAAATATTCACATTTTAATCTTTTAATTTCTCTATAGTCACAGCTGAATATTTTATTATAAATCAAATGTCAATTTTGGCCCCTTCAATGATGGCGCACCCCTTAATGAGAAATCACTTAAGTTATAAATTAATATTATAACTTTATATTATAATCATTAAATAATTAATATTTAATTAATGCAATTAAATATTAATATCTTCCTCAATACTCATCCGATGACTGATCCGTCTGATGCTGACGAACTCTGAAGTGATTCCGAATACTGCCAAAGCCATACTGCTAAAAATAGCAGGGGTCCCACTCTGCCTGCCAGGAACTGCTAAAAATAGCAATTCTGCAAAAAGTCTCCGATTGAGCCAAAACGAAAGACTACTGATCAATCTCTGCTAACTGAAGCTGAGCCAAGCTCCGAAGTGACCCTCTATCCAGTCTATCAGCCTACGAGGGTCGTGTGATAGGCCAATCCTGTACTCCGAGAAATGTCACTAAGAAGGGGACATGACAAAATAGTTGCCCCACCTATAGAGAGCTCATTTGAAATTGATGTAGTGTCACCTCTTTGGTGACATACAACCATGATTGAACAACTTCTTGGTGGTGGAGGTTATTGTTGGCATTGTAGCCAATGTGGGAATTAATATAAGTGCTGAAATTGTCAAGTGAAAGCTCACATGTGCACTATCCTCATCTTAGAAATAAGAGTTTATCTAATGCCAAATAAAAAAGGGTTGCCAAAGCAATAAATAATGGGATATATCAAAGAACAAGAGGACACTGACATGATATGTAGCAAAGCAAAGGAAAGAGCACATCCTATTTTTAAGAAAGGATTGTGAAAACCTCCTAGTGGCTGAACACTATCGGCTGGCCACATCCTTTCATGCCACCATCATCTTTTGAAGAAGAGAATACCCCCTTTATTTCTCATAAACGAGGGCCACTGGAAAAGGCCTTCAAGAATGAGCAAGGGAGGTTGCAAATGAGAGCATTGTTTGTTGCATTTATAGAAATGGGCTTCCTTTCAACCTTTGTAGATCACCATATTGGTGGGATATGGTGACAACAATTACCAATGCATTAGCTAATTACAATAGTCCTAGCTATGAAAAGGTGCACAACACCTTATTGGCCAAGGAAAAAGCTTCCGTAAAGGCATCATTGAGAGCAATCAAGAAAACATGTCTGGAAATAGGATTGCCTATTTCTAATGGATGGAAAGATGTCAAAAATAATTACTAATTAATGTCATTGTAATGTTCCCTCAAGGGGTGATATTTTTAAAGGCAATTGATTGTGAGGAGCAAGTAAAAGATGCAACTTTCATTTCCAATATCCTCATATAAGCCATTGAGACAGTGGGCCTTAAAAATGTTTCCCAAGTCATGCTGGACAATGCTAAAAATTGTAGGGCAATAGGTTCAATAGCGGGAGGTACATATGGGCATATTTTTTGGACACTATGTGCTATCCATTCTCTCAACTTGATATTGAAAAGATTGGCACAAAGATTGAGTGGGTCAAATAAATTTACATGGAGATCAAGGAGTTCCAAATGTTTGCGACAAATCATTATATGTCACAAGCCATCTTCAGGAATTTCTCCAACTTGGAGTTGTTGAAGGTGATTTTATTTTTTATTTTTATATTTTTTCAGTAATATCTATTATTTTTTAATTTTTTTTTGCTAAGTTGCTACTTTCTAATATTTTAATTCGTTTTATTTTTTACACTTTGATAGGTTGTCGAGACTCGATTCCCACACAATCATCTTGAAATAAAGGTTTTCAGGTTCTTGGATGGAGTGGTGCAAGGTTGGGTGGTAGTCATGTTGCTTGTTGAGAGGGCAATCTGTCATTTTCTAAGTCTTCATAGCTTTTGGTGACCAAAAGCCTCGATTTTGAGGATGTGTGATCTTTAAAAGGATTAGTAGAAGACTTCATAGGTAAAATGTGGCATAGTTCAGAAGACATTGTGTAGGGTTGTAGGCTTAAGAAGGAAGAAAAATAAATGAAAGTGGAATTTTCAAGCCATAATACAAAACTATTAGTTTTCCAGGTGGCAATTGTTAGTGTTTGGTAGCTTCAGGAGATATTTTCTCCTTAGTTCAAGGCTGGTCGGCCTTCTTATTGCAATTTATATTTTATATTATTTTCATCTAAAGGAGCCGACCTAGATGAAAAGTCACCTTGCTTTGTATATAAGCAAGGAGAAGACTTGTCATTTCATTATCAATTCACATTTTCTACAAAGCAGAAGTTCGCCCTTCAGCAACAAATTATCATCTTGTAGAAGGAGATCGACTTCAAGGAGAAACATATTTATCTTGGCATCAAAGGATAGGTGCTATTATTCATTGTATTAATTCACCCTTGAGAAGGGTCTGATTGTAAAGCAGATTTTTGCTCTTATTCATCCTATATATAAGAGATATATTTTGTTGGGTTTTTCTCCCTCGAGAAGGAGGGTTTTCCTAGGGTAATTTTGTTGTGTTCATTGTTAACTGTGTTGAGTTTTTTGCTTATGTCAATTCTGATCATAAAACTAACATGGTATTAGAGCAGGTCTAAGAAAAGATCTGATCAGATGTGTTTAAGCATCAAGGAAAAATTAACTCATTGTTTATCATCTCAATTGCTATGGCAGTGGTGTACATATGAATGGTTTTATAGTGCAATTGATTGGCCATGGTCTGCCCAGAATGAGTTTGTGGAGTATTTGAATCATACTTGTCTTGGAACTTTGAGAGCCTTGATGGTTTATGACATTTCGAAGAATTCTAGTTTTGATAATGTGCAACGGTGGCTATGTGAGCTGAGAGATCATGCTGATTCAAACATTGTTATCTTGATGGCGGGCAATAAATCTGACTTGAATCATCTACGAGATGTGTCAGCAGATGATGCACAGATATTTGAGGGCCTCTCTTTTATAGAAACTTCTGTGTTCCATTCTACAAATGTTGAGAAAGCCTTTCAATCAATTCTTACAAAAATATACCATATAGTTAGCATAAAGTTACTTGTAGCAGCAGAAGGGTCCTCTACTAGACCTAGTCAAGGAACTGCGATTAGTATTGAGAATACAGGAGTTACTGGAGCGACTGTGAGAAAGAAAACCTGTTGCTCTTAAGTGATGCCGCATGCATTATTTGTTTCCATCATTTCCTAACTTCTTACAAATTAGTGTTGCACTTTCTAAGCTCTGGGCAAAGTGGCCTCTTTGCAAACATGTTAGAGGGACACGTTTTATGTCAGTGAGACTATGCCAAGTGTGGTCAGCTAATTGTCATGAGCTTCTAGCCAACCTACAATTGGTTTAGGTTCATTTGTTATGTGCTTTAAGGGTTGTAGCCAACAATTGGAGTCCTATTTTGGGCGTATCTAAAGGTCTTGTGTCCACATATCTGCTGCATGAAGATGTTTTTCTGAAGTTGCAGACATTTTTGAATCTTTCTATTGCAGCAGATTTGAATCTTTAAGTGCAAGGATAAGGAAAGAACAATTGGTGGATTGTGAGGAAGTTTAGACAATAAAGAGATAAGTATTTCTTACCCTTGAATAATGTTCATGAATATTTTATATAGTTATTAATTCATGCAAACATTGGAATAGTGAATCATGTATGCTTCTAGCATTGGTATTTCTCTTCGGGATAGTTTAGTTCTATGAACTATTAGTAATCTCTCTCTAAAATGCTTCCAGGACGGATCGAGGAGTAAAAGGATGATGAGAAATTGCATTCAAGGGAGGAAGAGCTTGATGCTTCCTGTGAGGAAGTCACACAGGCTTGTCATGGAGACATAGCTTGCAGCCATGGGACTGAATTGGTGACACATAACTTCACTAGAGACATCTCTCGAAGAGGAAGAACCTATACAGATTGTCATTGCGATCAGTTTCTTCGAAGAGGACGAAATAACATTCAGAGGGAGTCTAACAAACCAACAGAGGCAACCTTGGACGAGGAGGTCAGAAGGTTGATACTTGGAGCTTCAAAGGGAGTCACATCATCATGAAGATTTGTTGTAGTGTATATTTCTCTGTGACGGAGAAGTATGAAGTGAAAGCCCTTGTAGTATATATTTCTCTGTGACGGAGAAGTATGAGGTGAAAGCCCTTGTAGTGTATATTTCTCTATGACGGAGAAGTATGAGGTGAAAGCCCTTGTAGTGTATATTTCTTTGAGACGGAGAAGTATGAGGTGAAAGCCCTTGTAGTGTATATTTCTCTAAGACGGTATGAGGTGAAAGCCCTTGTAGTGTATATTTCTCTAAGACGAGAAATATGAGGTGCGAGCCCTTGTTCATCTTTGAGACTGAGATGAGACGTCATGTTGAGAGACTCCATGACGACATCACGTTGAGAGACTCCGTGATGAACCCTTTGTACTTGTGTTTTTCCACACATGGGAGTAGCCATGGTGGACGTCATGTTGAAAGACTCCATGATGACGTCACGTTGAGAGACTTCGTGATGGGCACTTGTACGTGTGTTTCTTTCCACACATGGGAGTAGCCATGGTGGACGTCATGTTGAGAGACTAAATGACAACATCACATTGAGAGCCTCCATGATGAACCTTTGAGCTTTCCACAAATGGGTGTAGCCATTGTGGGTGTCATGTTGAGAGACTCCATGACGTAGATATCTAGAAAATATCTCCCTAGCTAAGAGGGAGTGTTAGTGCTTAGTAGCTTCAGGAGATATTTTCTCCTTAGTTCAAGGCTGGTTGGCCTTCTTATTGCAATTTATATTTTATATTATTTTCATCTAAGGGAGCCGACCTAGATGAAAAGTCACTTTGCTTTGTATATAAGCAAGGAGAAGACTTGTCATTTCATTATCAATTCACATTATCTACAGAGCAGAAGTTCGCCCTTCAGTAGCAGATTATCATCTTGTAGAAGCAGATCGACTTCAAGGAGAAACATATTTATCTTGGCATCAAAGGATAGGTGCTATTATTCATTGTATTAATTCACCCTTGAGAAGGGTCTGATTGTAAAGCAGATTTCTGCTCTTATTCATCCTATATATAAGAGATATATTTTGCTGGGTTTTTCTCCCTCAAGAAGGAGGGTTTTCCTAGTGCAATTTTGCTGTGTTCATTGTTAACTTTGTTGAGTTTTTTGCTTATGTCAATTCTGATCATAAAACTAACAGCAATTATGTAACTGTCATAATGGTTCTAAAAATGTGTGGTAATTGTGAAATTGCCATAGCAGTTTCCACTCTACATGAAACAACAATTTTGTCACTTGTCCAAAAATGGTCTATAACACCCACAAACACTTTGAATTCCCTTTTTTCCAACTTTTGGTGATGCTTAAGATTCTTGACAGATTTGTACAAGAATAATATGCTATTGTAAATGCCCAAGAGACAATATGGAATTAGAAGTGAATTCCAAGATAATTCAAAAGGGTCCAAGTTGAAAGAGAATGTATAAGGCGAATTTTGAGATGGAAGAGTGTGTAAGAGAGTTGTGTGTGAGCTTAGGGATTAAAGTTAGTTGTTTCAGACTGAAGCCTAAGATTGTATTTTTCGTGCTAGGTGATAATTTTTTATGTTTATTAGTTCAACATGTATTAAGGATAATAATTAATAATTTTATATATTCACAAATATAGATTACACATGATCTTAATTTACCTAAAAATCTGTTTATAATTTTAAGTTTAGTTAACATTTCCTTGTGGTATTTTGATATTTCAAAAATGTATATTTTTAAATGGTCATTATATATCTTTGTAACGATTTTTTTTGTTTAAGTTGTGTCTACTGGAAACAACATAATTTGTTGCATTGCTTGTAATTAATTACACAAAATTGTCCTCACCCACCTTTGCCACAATATTCTTAGATGGTTGTGATATATTTTTATAATATTTATTTGCTTAAGTTGTGTCTACTTGCAACAACTTAATTTGTTGCATTGTCTGAATTACTTGCACAACATTGGCCTCACTCACCATGCTACAAATTCCTCTGAAATATTGAGGAGGACTTATGTATTTTTCACCTTCCTTGAAGCAAAACTGGATTTTAGGAAAATGGTTTCACTTGAGAAAAAACAAGGATATCTAACATCTTGTTTGTTCTATTGTCTAACCATCAAACATGACAGTGTAGCCTTTCTTCCACCATATCTCATGCCATGTTAGAATATAAGGCTTACCTTTGTAATAAAGTCATTGTAGTGACTTACGTGGTTTGTTGGTATTGCTATTTTTTAGCATTTAAAATCTAGGACAAGTGTGATGTTTATGTTTGTTGATTACATCTTTCAAACTCTATATAAAGAGATGAACCTCATTGTAATCATGGCTCCAATATCTAATTGAATAATATTGTGTTCTATTTTTTATAACATGTATTAGAGCCTAGGGTCATGTGAAAAATCAATTTAGAAGGTCATCAAAAGAACTCCAAGCCCATTAAACTTACAGATGATGACTTAACTGGAAAAATTTGAATTCTTTGTTTACCATTGAAACATTGAGCAAGTTTACCTTTTTACATCTGTAGATAGGACCAGATTCAATTCCAATAATTTTGTAATGTCCCCAATTTCGCCCTACGCTCTTCATTTGAATTTAGCCTATTTTCCGGAAATCCGTAGGCTTGTCAGAGGTAAAATCAGGGTTTCCTTCTTTGGAGGTTTTTTAGCATTTCTCAGAATTTAGTATTTTTAGTAAGTTCTAAATATTGGCAGTGGTCTAGTTGGCAGCTCTTCAGTAAGTTTTCCATTTCAATTGGAGCAGTTTAATATTGTTGAATTTGGCTATTGAGGTGAAAAAGGGAGAATGAATTATTTCAAGTTACTAATGTTTTAATTTTAAGTTGACCCCCCCCTTGGGCTAATATGATAACTTGAAGTTGTTTTAAAAGGTGTTCATGAAGGGAGGACGCTTCATGAGGAAATATTTAATACTTTATTATGTTTAAAATGTGCTTTGGAGTTGGACGCCAAAGTTGAGGAGGAATTATTTATCTTTTAAAAATTAAATGATTCATATTCTTTAGGTGTCCTTTGGAGAGAAAAGGTGGAAAATCAACAATCACCTCAAGTTCTTTAAAAGAGAGAGTTTGCTCCAGCATTTCTCATCCATTGTTTATGCTAATGTTATGCTGTCAGAATGACTTCATATATTTGGCTTCGAGGAATGCTTACCTCCTAGTATTTGTCCAATTTCGTGTTTGAAAGATAACACCTAGTTGGTTTTAAGATTGCTTCTCATCCAGACTAGCAGTTCAACTTCAAAGTTGGAGAATTTTGGTGATATTTTTAGTTTCTATGTTGTTGGTGTTCATACAACTGAAGTAGTTTTTTATGAGCAGCTTTTTGAATAAATAAAATATTGTTTTGGGTATTTTGGCAAAGTGATTCTTGGCACAAGGCGTCCCTTTCCACAAGAGATTAGAATTTAATTTGAAGTAATTATTTTTATATTGCAAAATCGCACCTCCAGCAAGCCGTACGATTCTTGTTGGGCATTGGAGTTCGTGTCAAATAATTGAAAGTGGTTTGAAGTTGTTTCAACATTGCAACTTGGGCGCCTATCCTCCATAGAGCCTTTGCACTTCGTTTCATCACGTTTGGAGGTATATTGATGAAGTGAGCATTTATGTGGTTTTCTGTTTGTTGGTTAAGTCATGGCTGCAAGGCAAATTTGTATACAGCTCCAAGGGTAAATTTTATTTGCATATGGGTATTGATCCTATCAAATTATATGCTTGAAGCGTCTCTTTTTGTGCAAGGACAGATTTTATAGTGAAGTGAATGATTTTATAAGTGAGGTCGCCCCTCTCATAGGGTCGTACCATACTTCTAATGCCTTGGAATTCGTGTTGGATGTTTTGTTGAATTTGGAGCTTGGAAAGGGCTTGTTTCATGATCGCCTAGTCAATGAATTGATGTGCTTTCAGTTTGGTGGGAGTTTGCAAAGTGTGGTAAGAGTTTTGTTCATTTTTTGGTGTTTCAATGTTGCTGGTAATCATTTCCAGATTGCAGATTTTTTTATATCAGTTTGCTTCAGTTTCTGATTTTGGTTTCAAGCTTCAATAATTGAGAGATTATCAAGTGGGGAAATCATCCTTTCATTGTGCTTTGTAAAGATTGTAATAACACTTGAAAATTGTAGTTGTTTTTCATTGTAAGACTGTAAACAGTAGTACTGTTCCAGTCATTTAGATTGCTGCATATTTTAGTGTTAAATTTCATACATTTGTAACCCCTGAATGGTTTACCGCCAGTGTGGAGAAAGAACAATTAATCTTTGTTTAGTCAACCACTGAAAAAGTGGCGAATTCCCACTCATAAGTGGATGCCTGCTGCAGCGGATGAATTTGTTTGCATTGTAAAGTTTTTCCCCCCACTAATCAAGTGGTAGCGTGGAATTCTCTCATGGCTGGTTCACCGCCTATTTACATTCAGTTGTATTTTACTTTCCAGTTATTGTTTAGTTTTCTCCGCCATATGACAACACCTCTCCTTCCTTGGGATTGAGTGTGCATTCTTGGCGTTGAGATCATTTAAACTTGGATTTCAATTTTGGAGCTAACGCTAATTCAATTGGCGTAGTGTTGATTGTGTTGTGAAATCCCAAGAAAAATTAAGGGGGCTTATTTCAAATTCTGTATGCTAGTTACACCTGGACCGTATTGACCCTTAACAAACTTAAAAGAAACACTCATGGGCTCACTTGGAACACTCATGGGCTCACTTGGCCCATTATCTTAAAGGACAATTTTGGAAGCTTTTATTTCCTCAAAGGAAAAAAGACAACTCCCCTGCAATTGACAAATTTGAACCTCGACAGTGGCCTGATTGAGCCATTACAATGTAGAGATTTTTCTTTAAGAACAAGGGATGGAGGCTGCTGTTTTGATCCAAACTGGAGAAAAAACACCATGACCTGTATATCTTGCAAACTACTGCAGCAGAACAACTTTCCTGCTGCTGCTGATTTTGTTCTGGTTCATAATTTAAAAGACATTTAATGACACATAGAAAATTATACTAAATACAGTTTTCATTGGTTTGTATAAGAATAGATGCATTTAGAGTAAGCACAATTTTCTTTTATGTGTTTGTGCTTCGTTTTATGCCAACATAATGCTTACAACAAGCTTCTAGTTTATTGTAAGAAGGTTCAAAAATTTATGAATGTGTTCCAGAAGGAAATCAAGTTGTTCTTTGTTAATTTGTATTAGTGTCCCAATGTAGCAATATATGTTTTTGTTTCCTAAGCCCCATACAAACGGGTGACATGGATTAGGTCAATGACAAGTCTCCAGCATGTTACAGGTAGAGGCTGAATTAACGGAGCTCCAGCCAGAAGAGAGATTTGAGTTTCTGAAATCTCTTGGAGTTAGCGAGGGAGGATTAGGATCTCTAATAAGGGCAACATACAATCTTTTGGGTCTACGTACCTATTTCACCTCTGGAGAAAAGGTACATGTTATAAATAGCTGTTCTGATACATAATTGCTTTCTTTGTAAAGCTTGGGTATTTGAGAACTAACTGATCACAATTTTATGTCTTTTTGCAGGAGACTAAAGCATGGACAATACTTGCAGGTGAGTTAGGTCTATTGACTTTTCCATTGAATCATATGGCATCTCCTTTTTTCCTAGCCTTCAAGCTGTTGAGATTAGCATCTATATATCTGGATGTACTGAGCACAACAGTTTTGCTATGTACTTGTTAAGTGTCTTAAGTATACCCATGTAGTTAAGTTTTTAGATCTGTTTGTTAAATGTCTTATGCTATGTAGGTTACTGGCCAGGTATTAAAAAAATAATGAAGTTGGAGCACTCTTATTAAGAAAATTGTTGTCATCTCTCTCTGAAAAACTTGGACCACAGTAAATGAAAATAAATAAGGATTTCCAAAATTAAGAATTATATCACATCCATACTTATTTTTCTGGTTTGTGTTACAGGGATGACAGCACCACAAGCGGCTGGAGTAATTCATTCTGATTTTGAAAAGGGGTTCATACGTGCAGAGACAGTAAGACGACTTAGCATTTTGTTTCACTTGTGTGAGAGTTCAATTATAACAAAATCTGTAAAGGTTGTGGGGCCAGGAACAATAATTTAAAGCAGTTTAAAAAGCAACTATTAGGGCAGAATCTGATCTAGATGGGTGTTTTAACTTTCTAAGTTAATTTCATGCTTATGATTAATTATGTAACTACTATTTAGTTGGGATTTATTATACCTAAAGAAATTAAGGAAAATTTAAAGAGGAGACATTATAATTGGTATCAGAGTTGGATCTTGCCAGCCTATGAGTCTTCCTTCATATGCAATTTAGTGACAAAACAAGTGAATATGGGAGATAGAGAAATAAAAAATCCTTTGGGGATAGTTCTTTTAGATAAGTTTGAAAAGAAGATTGATATAATGATAGACATGTAGGATCAAATGCTCCACATCAGGCATAATAATATGAATGCTTCTAAAAATCAGAGAAAAAAAGTTCATGTGAGGAAATCAAAAAGCCCAATACAAGGTGATATATTCACACCATGTATGCAAATTATAAAAATCTTCCCATAGAGATCCAAAAGGCAATGTCTTTCACAAATTTCATGAATATTGTAATGTCCTCTTCTTTAAATGAGATTACAATAATAATAGTAAACAATAATAATAAATTAAAATATCAAAAAATAAAATACAAAAGTATAATATAATTATAAAATTAAAAATTAAAATTTTATTAATCAAAAGTCAAGGGGCATGTGAAGAATCACGACCATTGAAAGAAAAAGATATATAAGAGACACCAAACAAGGAGAAGTAAGTACCATATGAAGAATACATCTATTATTATCCGATTATTACTCCTTTGGAGCATGGAACTGTGGTTCATTTAACCTGAGGATGAAATCTCTCATGGCAGAAATTAAAGGATGAAAACCCTTTTATTTTTTTTGCTGGGTTTGTGGATGAAAACCCGACTTAGGTAGATTATGAAATTATTTACCAAAGTCATTAAACTGCTGTAGACTTGAAGAAAATTGACAATACTACAAAAAAATAATACCTAATATAAGTCTGGGCAGATTTCTGAGTATCCAAAGCAATTTAATATATTTAATTTTGAGAGTAATTATAAAATCAGCAAGTCAAAAATCAAGAATTCTTATTAATAATCTATTTTGCAAGTTTATATTATGTGTGCTAGGGCTTGAAACTAAAGGAATTAAAAAGGGGACATTATAATTGGTATCAGAGCCATTGATCTTGCCAGCCTGTAGGGTAGGAAACTAACATCTGAGTACATATCTACGATGGACATGTTGTGACCTTTTTCACACCTCGCCCCATTCAAAATGGGGACCCCTAATTTTTGCTCCATTCTGGTCTTTTGTCTTTGGTTCTTCTCTCTCTCTCTCTCTCTCTCTCTCTGTCTCTTTTCTCTAGTCTGCCTTTTGAGGGACGTTCTCGTCTGCAAGTTTAAACATGAAATTGACCAAGTCTAAAATTAGGGTTTCATCTTTCCCGGTCAATCCAAGGTCGAATAAAGTGAATAAATTGGAAATTGAGACTAACAGTGTTGTCTGCATGCTTCCAATAGACCCTCAGCAAGTTTTCATCAGATTCTGAGTATTTACTATTTTTAGTAAGAGTGAAATTACAGGCAATTCGTCAGCGTTTTTGATATTCCGACAGTCACACAGCATTCAGAGCACATCAGACTACTCGCGTGCTAAATTTGAGCGAAAACAGGCAACTTACTATTTTTAGCAGTCCAACTTCTGGGACAAATTTCGGGGTTCAGATGCAGAGTTTTTCTTTGCATGTCTGGATATTCCTTCTGGGTTTTTCGAGACCTTCGCAATGGTATAACATGCAAGTCGAGACGACAACTTTTAGAATTCAATTTTCCGAGGCTATTTTTAGGGTTTGCATGTCGGATGATTATTTATGGGTTTTTCGAGAGCTTCGCGATGGTGTGACATGCAAACAGAGATAACCACTCAGTAAGGAACTTACTATTTTTAGCAGGTATGTCCCGGCAGCTGCTTCCCAGCAGTTCAGAATCACAAGCTGATCGCAATGCCACAGAAACAAGAGCAAACATAGATCATTTGATACGCATGCAGAGCGAATTAGGGTTTCCAGCTTCGGGACCCAAAAAGAGGTGTAAAAAGTCAGAATTTTCGAAAACCGGTGTAAACCACCGCGATCAGTATCCTTCAGGCTATCTGCTGGTAAAATTTCGAGTCAAACGGAGCACTTACTATTTATAGTAAGTCATTTTGGAAACTGCCTAAAAATAGTAAATCAGTTGCATGCGCCGACGTCATTGGTCAAGTCATGTGGTGAGGAGCACCTCATTCAAATTTAAAATCAAACGGAGCTGTGGAGGTACTAGAAACGAGAGGTTACTATAAATAGCAAAACACTTTCCGAAATATGCTATTTTTAGCAGGTCAACAGATTGTTGAAGTCGTAAGGATCCGGTGTTCAAAATTTCAAATCAATCTAAGCTTTAGACATGCAAAATCAGAGGACTTACTATTTATAGTAAGAAGCTGGCGAGGGCGAGAAAAAAATTACTAAGTCTGAGAAAATCCACCTGCCACCTCCGAATGCGCCATCCTTGAGGAGTTGCTAAGAATTTTTCTAAGTTTTGATTTTTATCCACCTCCTATGGTGAAATGCACCCATGAAGCAGGAAGTCAATGAAAGTCAACAAAGTTTATCCAGCACCCATAGCAAAATGCGCCCAGCTCAAGGTAGTGGCACAAAAAATTCTAAGTGTCAAAGTTTATCCTCCATCCCCTTCAAAATGCGCCCATGCAGCAAATGGTCAAAGTAGTCAAAGGTTTTCATCCTCCTCCTAGGCCTAAATGTGCCCAAAAGCAGCCATGTGAGGACAAAGCAAAGGAAGATGAAGAGTCACTAGCTAAGGCGTTGAAATGTTCATCCTCCTCTACATGTAAAATGCGCCCAAGGAGTCAACAAGGTCAAAGTGTTTGAATGAACTTTATCCACCACATATGGCAATATGCGCCCATCTTTAGCTGGTCAACAAGAGTCAAGGAATCTCATCCTCCATGCATATTCAAATGCGCCCAAGTAAGGGCATGTGAAGACAAGAGGTGGCGGTTAAAGTTTCATCCTTCATCAAGTGCAAAATGCGCCCAAACCAAGGCATGCAAAGACAAAATGCTAGGCGTTGGGTTTTAAAGGGAAAATTTTTTTCCTCATGAAAGGTGAAATACGCCCAAGACATTCAAAAAGCAAAATAAAATAAAATTAAATTAAATTAAATTTCCTAAGTGAGTGGATAAAATTTTCTCACAGGCAAGTTGGTTGAGGTGAGTATAAAATCTTCCAGGGCGAAATTTTCAAAAAAGTTTTTCAAGATGATTTAAAAAATTTCTAAGGCACAAAATATTTTCTCCCTCTAGAAAATGCGCCTAGACTCTGAGGTGATAAGAATTTCCTATGATGAGTAAAATTTGTCGAAGATGAAGATGCTGGCATTGCAGGATGGATTTAAAAATATTTTCAAGTCAGAACAACAAGAAATCTTCACAGATGTGAAAAACGGATTTAAATTTCACAGGGAAATAATTTTCTAAGGTTCAAAATTCAAGAAAATTAAATGAACCCGTTCATTGTGCACCCATGAGTTCGACGCGTTCTGGAGGAAATTTTCTTCTGGGTATTGAAGATTATCGATGGGGAGTGGATTTTAAAGTTTTTCGTGCTTCGCTGCGGCCTTCAGGATGAGGATTTTTGATGGGGCATTGGATTGATGAGTTTTCCTAAGGGAAATTTGAAAATTTTCTAAGGCAAGTGTGAAGAAAATGTGTTTTTAAGGTAAAATCCTCCAGACGATGAATTTGAAAGGAACTGCCTAGGTGAATTTGCTTAAATCCTTCGTGAAGATAGTCCTCTTGAGCCAGAGATGGATAAAATCAAAGTTGTCAGAGCTCCAGCAGGTGAAGTGAAATCCTTGAAGAAGATGTAGTTGAAGTTAACACCTTCGAAAGATGATCTTAAAAGTACATCTTTTAAGTACACCCTTGAGGAAGATGGATTGAAATCTGGCTAAGGCATAAAGAATCATGAAGATGGCAGAAGTTGTGTTGGAGGAAAAACGATGAGCCCTTGAAGATCAAAGCGTGAAAATCAGGTAAGTAAGGTGAGTTTATACTATGAAATGTTCTAATTTTCTTCTCCTTGCTTGTTTTGCAGGAGAAACGTTGAGGCCAGAGCACGATGACTTGAAGTGGTGAAGCACGATGATATTACAACCTTCAGAGGAAGATAAAGTTACGAGTTTCACATGAAGGAAGAAAGTTGCAGGAAAATGACTAAGTGTTGAGGCTCAAGTAACAAAGAAGAAACGTTTTTCAAAATTCAAGATGGAAAAAATGGAAGCTCGAGCAAAGTTGAGGAACAACGTCAAGAAGAAGATCAAGGGCAGTGTGAACGCGTTTCAAAATTGGAATCTTCTAGAAGGATGGTGGACATTAATGCCGCATTTATTACCCCACTCTCCTTTGTGGCGGTTTTTAGGGCAAATCTTATTTAGGGCTGAGGTGGCACGATCTGGGCCATCTAGCCGATTGTAATCTGAGCCGTCCATTGGACTTGGCCAACTATAAAAGGGGGAGTCCCCCTCATTTGTATCTCATTAGATTTAGAAGTAGAAGCAGAGCTTAGAGGAGTAGAGAGAAGTTGATAGAGTAGAACGTAAAGTAGTGTAGATTGAAAAGGAAGGAAAGTCTTCCCTTTGGATACTTTGTAAGAAGTTGTCATGTATGCTTTCATAATAAAAGAATTTTCATTGATGGTGAATTCTTCTTTGTTGTGAATAGTTGTTGAGGCTTCTTCGTCCTTCCAATTCACGTAGCATCTTGAAGTAGCTTAAAGTAAAGTAGATTTCATTTCATGCCAGTACTTAGCAATTGTGGAATGTGGTGCTTGATTTGAACAAGGCTTCGTTCGTCCATACCACTAGCGGCTCACTGACGGTGGGTTCGCCTTGCGTGGTCAACTGGAACTTTGTGAAACTTAACTTGGATTATGGTTTGTATGCTGGCATGCGTCGTTGTGATGGTGTCTTCATGCTAAATCGTGATCTGAACATCTTAAGTCACTCCTCTGAAGATTGCACCAGTTCCGCGGAAGCTGTCCGAAGTGAGGCAAAACGGAGCTTGGTTGAAGCTTGTGAGAATTGATTGCCATGTCCCACACCTTAGAATAGGTTAGAACTTCTTAGGCCCTGCATCCTTTAATTCAGTTCATTTCTGGTTAGAATTAGGAAACTTGTGCTCATTTGCCAAATCCTTCGAATTACGTGAAAACCCTTGGTCCGCTGTCTGCTGTCAACTGTCGAACAATTGTGTAAGTCCCCTTGAAATACCAGCAAAATCACATCGAGCCAACTGAGTCTATTTGCACTTAAGGAACCTTGGAGTTGAAAGCATGATCTTACTCGCAATCTTAGCATGCTGAATACTTTGTTCAAGAGAGGATAGAGCATCCGTTGGGAGACTTTATTCTGTGTTGGTGCGGTCTCAAAAACCACGTCAACAGGACACATAAGTAAAGGGAACTTAGGAGAAAGAACATGGATTGGCGACCTAAGTTCTTACCAAAAGAAAAAGACATAGATCCTATCCAAGAATTGCAGGCAAAGAGTCAAGATTTTGAAAACCAGCTTTTGGAGTAATTTTGTAGCAGCCAAAGAACTCTAAATTCACTTAGCAGAACAAGACAAGATGATCCTATTCAGAGGGCAGTAGAGGATCAATTGGAAAGGGATGAGTGCAAACTTATTGCCTTTTGTAAATATGATAAAAAATTTACTATTTATAAATCCTATGTTACTTATGAGGAATACTTGGAGATATTCAAACGAGAAAGAAGGAAGGAATTGATGAAGAAAGAATCAAAATGACAAGGAGAGGCTGAGGAAGTAATTAGGGAGAAGAGGAACAATTGAATTTAGAGCCACAAGACATCGTGGAGCAAGAACAAGAGGAACCTAAAAAGCAAGTTGAAGATAAAGATTCCTTGGTAGGAGAAGATGTTTTGTTGGTTTCTAATGATGACATGTGTCACCAAAATATCAACGAAGGGAAGGCAAAAGGGGTTCCACTTGTTGAACGGGTAGAGTTCATACACCAAATCATGCACTATCTTCCAAATTTCCACACGGTGAGTCATCAATTGATTTTCAAAAGAGCATTGAGGATGAATATGCATTTGAGAAGGACATTTTGATTAGCCCAAATTCATAAGTTTTGAGTTACAAAAATGGTCTTAAGGATAACTCAACAAACTTTTTTCAGCAAATGAGGACGAGCATTTTGTTCGTAGCCTAAGGTATGAGAGTATTTCAGACTTGATGTTGCTTCCTATGTCATTACAAAACTCTTGTCACCATGGAAAACATGCAAAGAGGGGTGATAGAGTAAGGGATACAACTTGTAGTATAGGGCATGTGGACTCTTTGTTTCAAGTTCCAAACTATTTTAGCACATGGAGTCCAAGTGATCTCTCGAGGATCAAAGTGGATAAAGGCATTGAAGATTCAGAGGAAAAAATTAACCAAAACCTTTCTAAACTAGATCAAGAAAGTTGGCAATGTTCCAATTCTATAGAATGAAAAAATTGATAAGTCTAAAACTATGCAAGGGCATCTAGTAAAAAATGAGGAATTTTAGATGCGTTTAGAGACACAATGAAAAGAAATCACAGATATAAGAGTTCTATTACAAAAAGTAAGGGAAGCTTTGCAAGACAATATGAATCATCAAGCAAAATTATTTGAAGACAAGAAAGACAAAGTTGTTCAACAAGGCTTAGCAACTGATAGGTAGTTAACAAAATACATTGCATGATTAGAAAGATTCATAATATTTCCAAGATTGATTTGGGATCCCGGTATCTTCAAAAATATTCAGTCAAGTGAAGAAAAAATTCTAAGAGTATCCTAGCTTGTGATTGCTTGAGGGCAAGCAATCTTGGGAAGGGCGAACTATAATGTCCCCTTTTTGAAATGGGATTGTAATAATAATAAATAATAATAGTAATAAATTAAAATATTAAATATATATATATATATATATATATTTGAAGTTTAATTTTCTCAAAGGTCAAGGGGCATGTGAAGAATCATGACTAATAAGGAGAAGTAGGCACCATATGAGAATACTCTTTTATTATTTGACGACTCCTTTGGAGCATGGAACAACAATTCATTTAACTTGAGGATGAACCCCTCATGGCAGAAATTGAAGGACAAAATCCCACAATTTCTCTTGTCAAGTTAAAGGATGAAAACCCCTAGCTTGGCAGAATTTGGACACATTTCAAGACATTTATACAAAGAGAGATAACTACAAATTAAAAGAAATATTACAGCAAAGACTCGAGAATAAGTTTTATATTTTCAAAACTATGTTATAAGCTTTAAATCCAAATTATATATAATTAGAATTATAATTTTTAGGATAAATTAATATTTATAATCAACTATGCAATTATTATTTTGAGCTAGGGTTATTTATTTAAGGAAAAACAAGGAAAATTTAAAAAGGGACATTACATAGTGAAACTTCTAATCAAATCCTATATATGACTATAAGCCCATAGGATACAAGGGGACATGAAGAGGTTGGATAGATATATGATCATGTGAGCTTATGAGTGGAAAGACAAATACACTTAAATGTGTGCATGTTTTGGTGGTTGTTTTACATATATCCCTATGCACTTCGTATAGCGAGTCATCTTAGCAATAACATGAAGCTGAATGTGGGTGAAAGTCTTTTCATAGAGAAGTAAATGCTTGAAGTAATCTGAGTGAGGCGTAATCATTTATGCTAAAATTCCTTTCGTAATGAGGCCATCTTTATTCTATGGATGCCAAAATTCCTTCTAGGATGAGATAATATTGAAATTCTTAGGGGAAAGTGTTGAGACTTTTCATCCTAACCTAAAATCCAGAAGACAAAAAAAATCATTACAACAATAATTAATAAACAATGCAATCTTAGTTAGAGCAAGAGGTGTGTGACCAATAAGGCATGCATTGTGAGTCCCAAACCACAATTTGAAAACTTGGAGTCGACCTAGACTCAATAGACCCCAAATTTTAAAACTCAAGAAAAAATTGACAAAATGCGACAACTTAAAATTATACTTAGGTAAAAAGGATGGAAGTTTTTCACTCTACAACAACATTTTATAGTCTCCAATTGTGTTTTAGGGCTTGTTTTTTAGTATACAAGAGTTTTTAGGGCACATTATATAGTACATAGGAGTTTTTAGGTAGCATTGTTTAGTATATATAGGCATTTTTAGGGTAATTTTTTAGTCTATAGTTGCATTTAAGGGCACATTATTTAGTAAAAAAGCATTTTTAGGGTATGTTTTTGGTAAATAGTCATGTTTTAGGGGACATTTCAATATACAGGGTTTTTTAGGGCACATTTTTAGTATACGAGCACTTTTAAGGAATGTGACAAGGGCAACAAAAATACCAATTTTTTGTAGGGTTTTTGAGCTTTTTTATTGAAAAATTCCTACACTTCAATGAGTTACGAGTTAACCTTGGAAAAGATTGATGTGAAATATTTTGTGAGTACTTAGCAAAGTGTTGAGTACTTTGCGAATTTTCCAAATACTCTACAAGTAATTTTGTAAGTTGCCAAGTCAGAATTTTTTGGTTTCTCAAGTCCAAGTCGAGTCAAAGCATGCAAACTATGATACAAACCATAGTTTGAAGACTTTGGGAGTACTCTACAAGACTCTCCAAACTCTCGAGTCTCTGAGCCAATCGAGCCGAGTCAACCAGATTCTTGCGTTGAGTTTGGTTGAGTCTTGGAAAGAACTTAGACTCTCGAGTCCTGAGCTCAAACTCTTCTGGCGCTTGAACATAACAGATATAGTGGCTGAAATTTCAAATTTTGAGAGTTTGAGGATCATATGACATGTGTAATGTTTGAATTATGACAAATCGATAGTCATATTAGACTTTTATGTTCTCTAAATGCTTACATTTATTTCTCTTGTGTAATTATGAGGTTTTTTTTTGGCCGAGTCCATGTTGAGTTTGTGTTGTGTCCAAAGTTCGAGTCAAAACTTTAGGCTGCCAAGTCTGAGTTGAGTCCGAGTTTTCAAAATATGATACAAACCATAGTAGAAAAAATCTCTCTTGGGAATAACTTGGCAAACCAAAAGATAAATGTAATGTCACTTTTCTCCCAAGTTAATTAAGTATTTGCAACGGTTCTAAATATAGTTAATATTAAAGTTAACATAATTTGCAATAAGTAATGTTATCAAAATAGGTATAATTAACAAATCTACAATATACATGTGATAATTTATAAGATTTCTAAAAGAAATTATTAACATAATAAATTGAATAACACATCCATATGTTTCAATCAAATTAACATCACAATCATAATATTCTCAATATCTTTTAGCATCAATGGTTTTCAATACTTATCTGAATCGTAGCACTTGGAAAAGTCACTCTCACCCTAGGAAAATTTTAGTGGTATTTTCCCTCACTATGGTACATGTGGAGGCTAGTGTAAAAACACAGCCTATGCCTAGTTGCATGAAAAGTTGTGCCTACTCGCACAAAGCCCTAACCAAGACAATCCCAAGTGTACCTTGTACCTTGAGTTGGACACTCACATGTGCCCCTCTCCAATGCCCATAGCCCACCAATCCACCTTCTTCTTCCTTGAGTGTTCTCCATGCCTCTTTCCAAGTCTCACATAAATGCTTTATATAAGCTTTAAGGGTTGGTTTTCAAACCATCACACTCTTTCACAAAGGTTGCCTTTAATTAAAATATAATTATTCCTCTCTTTTAGAAGAGTTTTCTTAAATATTCTTTATTAATCTCCATTTTAACCAAAGGATCAAATTATACTTTATTTTTCTCTCCTTTTAGTGCTTTCATAACTCTAGTTTCACTTTGAGGAAAAAGTTTCATAACAATTAAGATCTTTTCAAAAAGTTGGGAATCCAAAAAACATAGAGAAAAGAGAAAAAAGAAGAAAGAACTATTGTTTTTCGTATCTTAAGGTAATGTAATTGCATAGAGATGTTAATGTTATGGCAGCTTCGGGTTCATCCTTCCAGCCACGAGTGAAGACATAAATTAATATAGCCTATCGGCTATTTATTTATATGTGATATTTAATGTGAAGGGGCGCTTCACTTGGTAACAATGTAATTTCTAAAAGGGCCGACCTTCCTTGTAATTCTCATATTTTAATTGTAATTATATTTCTCTATTTTGGCCGACCTTGTACATGAAGAGGTGCGACCTCTCTCTCATTGTGTACTTATACAAGGTCATTTCCATCCTTTCAATCATCAAGCAAGTTCAATTCTCTCCTTCATTCAAATGCGAATTTTCTCCAAGGGCAGATTGCGAATTTCTCTAAGTGCAGATTTAGGGTTCAAGGAAGGGCAGATTATTATCTGTTTTGCATCTAAAGTTGGTGCTGAATATTGGCCTTGTGATTGGCCTGATTGTAAAGAGAATTGTTGCCACTATATATATATATAAGAGAGATCTTTGTTGCTGGGTTTTTCTCCCTCAAGAGGAGGGTTTTCCTAGGGTATTTGTTGTGTTATTGTGTCTGATTTTGAATCAAATTTCTGTGCATTAAATCTGATCATAAAACTAACATGGTATCAAAGAGGGTTTGAGAAGATCGTGATCAGATTTACAGCGATACTCTTTTCTCTTCATCTTAATTCTTTGTCTATCTCTACATCAATCAAGATGGTGAACGGATTGAAGATCGAAGATAGACTTGAGGGAGCCTCAAACTACACCTCATGGAGGTTTAGAATCATGCTCACATTGGAGGAGAATGATTTGGCAGAGTTTGTGGAGACCAAAGTTCCCTAACCTAAAGAGGAAGAAGAGAAGTTGCAATGGAAGAAGAAAGACATCAAGGTGAAGAAGTTGTTGGTTGATTCCGTCAAGGATCACATTGTTCCAATTGTCTCCAAGTTGAAGATTGCAAGGGAGATGTTCAAGACATTGGAGGAAATGTACGAAATCAACAACACCAGCCGGGCACTTGCCTTGAAGCAACAACTTCATCATGTTAAGATGGTAGAAGGAGAATTTGTCATCACCTACTTCATGAAGATTTCCGAATTGAGAGATCAGCTCTCTACCATTGGTCATATTGTTGATGACAAGGATTTGACCATGTTGGCTCTAAATGGTCTTCCTATATCTTGGGAGTCTTACATTCAAGGAATCAGCGCGAGATCGAAACTTCCCAAGTTTGATCGTTTGAGGGCAGACTGTATTCAAGAAGAGTCTAGGTTGGCTGCGAGAGGTATTGGTCGAAGCTCTACAAATGAAGACATTCATGTTCTTTCCGCTCAATCATCGGAGAAGAAAGGAAAAAGAGGAAAGAAAGGATACTTCAAGAGGAATAGAGATAAAGGGTCAGATGGTGCTCCCGCATTCAAGAAGAAGTGGGACCTCTCCCAAGTCCAATGCTTTTGTTGTGACAAGTTTGGTCACTATGCAAAGGATTGCCCAACCAGGCCTAATCAGCATGCTTCATTGTGGATATGAATAAGTTCTCTCCTCAGAAGGATTCTAGGGAATTTCTATTCTAAGTCATGGGCCTGTGTTCAAGCCGTGAAAGTTGTGTGTTGTTCTGTGCTCAAGAGCAACGTATCTTGCATCCATTAGAATATTTAAAGAGATAAGTATTCTTTGTTTGTTAAGTCATATCTTTTATTTGGATCTTGTAATTAGTAAAGAGAGATAGTGGTTTCTCTTGAATTGTGTTCACTAGCGTGAAATCCTTTGAAGACTTCATTTATTGCTAGTCTTTTCATGTTGGTTGTGAAGATTTCTGAGTGTGACTTTGAAATAAAAAGAGAACTGAAAGTTCGATGGTGATTGGTCACATCGATATCATTCTCTAATGCATGATCTGTGATAGAGCCTTGAACTCTTGGAGAGAGTTGGTTCTACATGCTAACTGCATAATGCATTCAAGAAATATGTAGTTGTGCAGATTGTTTTTTGTTGTGTTGAGTTTGGCACTCTCGAGAGGAGTAAAAGATGGAAGAAAGAGTTATATCAAAATTTGTAATGTCCTCTTTTTCATGAGCGATAGAGTTTAGAGGAATTAGCCTATTCTTGATCCTCGTAGGCTAATGGAGCTTGATAAGAGGGTCGTTTGGCAGATACCCAGTTGATTGGTTGGCTCGTTTCGTGATTTATTCTTCATATGGAGGTGTTCTAATGATTTCTTAATATGTTTCTATTTTTAGAAACCTCATGTTATAAAGTAATGTTATGTTTGCACTTTATGTTATGAATAATTATTTTATTATAAAGTGCAAAATAATAAAATAAAATAAAATAATATTCCTTCTAGAAGGTGACTTGGGAAGTTCTAGAAGGAGGCCGACCTCTTGAGGAAAAAGTATAAATAGACATCATGGGCTTCATTCTCATCATCCAGATTTGTTGTTGTTGATGTTTGATGTTTGATGGTTGTGGAGCCTAGGGTTTCTGCAGTTGTCTTTGGCCATTGAGAATAAAAAGTCTCAATTGGTGAGCAATTTTGAGGGTGTGAAATATCACTTGAATTATTGCAGCTGGGAGAAAGTTACTTCAGACTTTCTATTTGAGCTTCATTGTAAAAACTTAGTGGCCTTTGGCCAAGTTTTTGTGTGCTTTGATTTGGAGCATTGTTGGGGACATTTTGGAGTTCATAGTCTTCAACGAATTTGCATTGAGGAGGCTGATTTGCTTTCATTTGGTTATTTCCAGACTTGCTGATATAATGTTTCAGTCACATAAGTCTGCATATTAGGGCCACAATTTTGAATGATATCGATTGCTATTTGCATTGGAGATTATAGCTATCATTTGGAGTTGGTTCATCATTCTTGGCATCGATTTTTCTTTGGTGAAGAAAGCAGATTATATTGGTGAATAAATCTGATATTAAAATCATATATTACAGTCTTGAAAGGGCGCCTTTGGTAGGTGCGATTTTGGTTGTGGAGCTCACATTTGGCATCGATTTCATTCAAGGCTTGGTTCGCCCATTTCCTTGGATCTTGGAGATGATGTTTGGTGCTTGAGACAGAATTTATATGCTGCATATTATTTTATTTTCAAGATCAGACAAGAACAGGGGCGGCTGGCTTAGGGAGCTCGATTTGGCTTGGAAGAACACATTTTCAATTGGAGTTTGCTTGCTTCTTCATCTATTCACAAGGGCGCTTCAATCCAACCAGGTTTCATTGCATATAGTCCATCATTTCATTGTATAAGCATAACTTTTAGTTACAGCTGGAGGAGTGCATTTTCATACCAGCATATCATATATTTGTAATTCTTGTAAATGCCAAGAGTCTTGGCTTATTGAGGAGCATTGTATTGGATCATTGTGTTGTAATAAGAGATACTAATTTGCTGGTCATTTGTAGTTGTCATTGAGCAATTCTATATCATTTGTAGTCAGCTTAGTAGTTTGCATACCAACTGTTTGACAAAATACCAGTTGGCTGTAGGTGATCATTTTTCATGATTAGAACTCATATATGCATTCAATATTGCCAAAATAAGTTGCACATTCATGTTAGGACCTTGTTTAGTCAATTTAGAGTCTTTTGCAAGTATATTGATGCTAAGTGAAGGAAAGTGCCATTTTAGCAAACTGAAATGTTATATCAGTCATATGACCCTTGTATGCAAAGTGTTTGACGAAATTCCCAGGACCAAAAGTCAGAAATTTTCAATCAGATTTGAGCAGGGTCATTACAAAATTATATAAAGATAAGTTTCTTGAGCCCTTCATTCTAATCTTTTGATATATTTCTCTTTAGGCTGATTTATTTATTCATGTTTTTATTATTATTCATAAATTCTTACGTGTTCATGCTATAACCTGAGATAGTAAACCTTGTATGATTCTAGTCTTGATATTTCTTTGGATAGTTATAAACGGTTAGTAATCTCTCTCTAAAATGCTTTGTGAACAACTAGAAGCAGGAAGGTGATGAGAGATTGCTAAGCGATAAAAAGCTTGAGGCATCTTATGAGGAAGTCATTCCGACCAAAGAAATGATCAAGCGTGAAATCACAACTTGCAGTCATGGGACTGAGTTGATGGCTAGAGGGAATTCACTTCCAGAAGTCTTCTTTGCAATTTATGAAGCAGGGATCAAGAGGGAGTTTTGTATCTCACTGAGAAGAAGTGAAGATTACTGTATTGCAAGGCTAGGTGCTAAATCCTTAGAGGATCCCTTCAGCTGCTGAGATCATAATTGCTCAAAGACTGTCATCTGGATTTGATATTGGTAGGTCCGCAAACCTATTCAGAATAGAGTGATCTGCTATGAGGTCGAGGAGGTCTACCTTGAACTCTCTACAGTACCGGAGGTGTGCACTGGAAAACACTTATCTAAGGCAACCATTGTAGGCAATCTTGGACGATGAGGTCAGAAGGTTGATGGAAGTACTTAAAGATTCAGACGGAGCCTATTGAACCTAAAGAAGATGGTTGTGTTGTTGACCGGAAGAGCACCTCTGGATGTTGTTTCAGTTGAGGTCTACGATGACTTCCTAGTGTAGCAGGAAGCAGTCTTCAGTGGCACTGAGTACAACAGAGGCCAAGTTTATTGCAGCTTGTGTGGCAGCTCGAGAAGCAGTGTGGCTTCATAAGCTCCTTGCAGGATTGTCTGGACAATCAATGGAGCCTACTATCATTCATTGTGATAATCAGTATCAGTGATCCTTGATAATGAGTTCTTCTTTGAGAGAAGTTCGAGGTGAAATCCCTTGGTAATGAGTTCTTCTCTGTGAGATAAGTTCGAGGTGAAATCCCTTGTTAACGCATTTTCCTCTGAGACGGAGGAATTTGAGGTGCAAGCCCTTGTTAATGCATTTCTCTTTGAGATTTGAGGTGAAAGCCCTTGTTTCCACCCTCTGAGCTGAGTCATGATGGATGTCATGTGTGTGACTCCATGATGTATGTTGTACTTGTGTTTCACCCTCTGAGAGAGTCATGGTGAAAGTCACGTTGAGGTGACAACATCACGCAAGTGATGAACACTTGTACTTTCCCTAGTATGGTTGATATCGTGTTGAGGCGATATCTAATATCACGATGAGGTGATATTCTTCTTTTCACATTCGGTTGTAGCCAATGTGGTAGACATCACATTGAGGTGATATGTCTTGTGTAGCTGGAAGTTCTCTCCCTAGCTGAGAGGGAGTGTTAATGTTATGGCAGCTTCGGGTTCATCCTTCCAGCCACGAGTGAAGACATAAATTAATATAGCCTATTGGCTATTTATTTATATGTGATATTTAATGTGAAGGGGCGCTTCACTTGGCAACAATGTAATTTTTAAAAGGGCCGACCTTCCTTGTAATTCTCATATTTTAATTGTAATTATATTTCTCTATTTTGGCCAACCTTGTACATGAAGAGGTGCGACCTCTCTCTCATTGTGTATTTATACAAGGTCATTTCCATCCTTTCAATCATCAAGCAAGTTCAATTCTCTCCTTCATTCAAGTGCAAATTCTCTCCAAGAGCAGATTGTGAATTTCTCTAAGTGCAGATTTAGGGTTCAAGGAAGGGCAGATTATTATCTGTTTTGCATCTAAAGTTGGTGCTGAATATTGGCCTTGTGATTGGCCTGATTGTAAAGAGAATTGCTGCCACTATTTATATATATATAAGAGAGAGCTTTGTTGCTAGGTTTTTCTCCCTCAAGAGGAGGGTTTTCCTAGGGTATCTGCTGTGTTATTGTGTCTGATTTTGAATCAAATTTCTGTGCATTAAATCTGATCATAAAACTAACAAGAGATAGAGAGAGTGAAGAGAAATGAGAGTTTACACCATGAATTTTGGAATATATATTTTTTTAATTAATTTGCAGATTGCTAATCCACTGCACAATGCATAGTATATAATAGTAACACACTCAAAGTATGCAATAAGACTTCGAAGTTCAAAACTGAAAATGCATTAAAAGGCTTGTGTAACATTTTTAGCAAGGGGATAAAGAAAATGATTGTTTCATCATGAGCTATTTCTTAAGCTTTGCTCTAGTGGCTAAGGCTATATCTATCTGATGTGAGCCTTTGTTATGCTTTATTTTCTTTCTACAACTTCTCTCCCTTTTCAACCCACCCCACCTACACAATAGCTTTAGACTTAGCTTAGGATAGATAGGGAACTGACCCTCAGATCCCAAAGATAATTTGTAGGATCCACCCGCATTGCCATGTAATAATACCCCCTATTTTTTTTCCCTTCTTTTTTCCAAAGGAACCGTACAAGAAACATGCAATATAAATGCAAACAAGATACTTTGCTGCCAAATACACACTTCTTGTAAGATGAGCATTCAAACTGGCATTCCAATTCAAGAAATGAATAGACACATGATGATCAACATAAAGTACCTTGAAATAGGTGAAAGTCAGAGAACTAGAGGTCTGATACAGAGTGGGTATAATGTGCAAGTCTGCTGATCACCCTTTGCACTCCAAGATAGCTATGGAAACAATAACTTTCACTATCTCACCAAGTCATAAACTGCCTCCCAACTGTAGTATTAGGACAAGAATGCACCCAGCTTAACCAAGTCACCAACAATGGTTTGGATCAGGAAGATACAGGTCTGATTTGTCCAATTTTACTATTACAGGTCGTCTGTAGTGGATCTGCAGGTCATATTAGCAAGGTAAACTCATGTAGTAACACCTTCTTTCATGCCCAGCACCCATCAAACACCCAGCTGTTAACAAAGTTTGCAAAGAGAGGACTGATTTCCAGTTTCAGACCTGCACAGTCAAAATGACAAAGAAGCAACAGCTACAGGTCTGGTATAATTTTCAGTCACTTCCAGCTCAGAAAACTCACAAACAGCAGGTGTATTTCTCAAAAATCGAACCCGATATCATACTCAACTTGCCAATATTGATTTTCTTAGATAAATCAATGGTCCTTCATCAAAACCCACATGTGATGGCCCAAAAGATGGCACCCAACAAGGAGGAAGGCAATGAAATAATACCCAGAATAATACTTAGCAGTCCCACTGAGTAATGAGCAAGTTAAGTCTTCCAGTATCTCAAAAAAAGCACAACAAAACACTGAAAAGCGATCTGATCACTACCAAACTTGAACAGCACTACAAGAAAGCTCACACCACACCAAAAACTAAACATCCACATCAGAAAACTTCAGAAATCTTCATATTATAAACCCTAAAATTATCGAACTCTTGAAAAACAATGGTGATCCCTGATGTAGAATCACTCCTACCAGCTAGGGTGGATCTCTCACCACCGAAACCAACTCTAGAAATGAGGGTTTTCGTCTTCAATCAGCTGCAATTGAAACTGGAAAACAATCCATCAAAGTCTCCTTAAGTTGTCAAATCCTCCATACCCAAAATGAGATTTCAAACTCATATTTATAAAGTGAGGGAAGAATTAGAGCAACTTGCATTTGAATTTGAATATATTTTCCCTTTCATTTCACTTTATGAAATGACATCAAATTACCCCAAGAGGGGTGTCCAACTTTTTGCCTCCAAAATTCCACTTTTGATTTTTTATTTAAAATTAACTTTAAGCCCAAACTAGGCTTCCCACCTTATGAGGCATAATATTAGCCTTAAAATAATAAAAAATGATAAATAAACCTCTTTTCTAGGCATCCACTTGAAATACATTGTCCCCTCTTTTAAAACAACATTAATCAACTAAGCCAAGGGATCCTTTTTTATAACCCATACTTATATCCTGACATTATTTAAAAAACAACTTTAATATTTAAGTGACGAATTAGCCAATAATAATTCTGACCATGGAGAGAACTCATCCCTTGCCAAGAATGGAAACCCTACACTACTACTGAATAGGAGCCAAGACTAGTTACCAAATATAGCACTTACTAAAAATAGCAAGTGAGCCAAACTCCAATCTAGCCCAAAAGAAGCTCAACTAGAACTTACTAAAAATAGTAAGTTCATTGACGATAGTAAATTACTAAAAATAGCCGTCACTACGATTAAATACCCAGAAAAACCTATAAAACTCATCTCCAGCTGCAAAGTAAGAGAACCCAAAAATGGGGACATTACATGCCACCTGCAACACTTTCCATGTTTTCTGTTTGCCTTGTGCATTGCCCCTTGAATAAGGCCTTTAGAATGATCAACAACTTATGGCACACTAGTGGGACTCAAACACTTGAAGGGTTGCTAACCCTAGATTAATCATGTTATAACTACTCCTTTTGGAGTATTTAATAGTGAGCCTTGTTGAAGCTTAGTCTTTTTGTTCCTAAGGGTGCAAGCTTGCTCATTTCTATGCTCTGCTGAAAATTTGAATGTTTCATTCTTAGTAAATATTTCTCTTCTATTTGATAATTTGTTCAGCCTCTATCACCATGTTAATGTTAGCCTTGTGAACTATTGCTATTGTTTGATTAATAATGAATTTTCTTTATGCAATCTACTTAAATTATTCATTGGAGAAAATGATGCTTATCCATGATATGTCATTTCAATTTATATGCCTCAAAAAGCATTTATGTATGCAAGAAAACAGAAAGCATTTCAATGCTCATAATAATAGGCTGACAATTGGTTAACCTTCAACCCAGTTGTTTTCCTTTTTAACATTTTGCTAGTTTATTTTAGTTGCAGTCCTTTGGCATGACAAACCTGTAATATTTCAATGTTTTAGCATTAACATTTTTAATAATCAATAAATCGGAGGTTTTGTGTAGTTGCCATTCACTTCTTGCTTAATGCTTCTGCTTTCAGGTATCCTACACTGATTACGTTGCTGCTGGCTCCTTGGCAGCTGCCAAAGAGAAAGGATTAGTAAGTGCTTCTGGAATAAGATTTGGTGTCCAGCACAAATTTTTTTATATAAATATTTCTGTTGGATTTTTATCTATCTCTAATCATTGAGTTTTCATGTTTCTTCAATCATCTCTGTCATTCTATGAAGGTTAATAATCTTGCAATAGCCAATAAGTCATCTACTTCATTCATATTGTTTAGTTATTTTGCATACCATGTTTTCCTTTAAAAACTAGGTAAGAGTTATGGGTACAAAGCACCCAACCCGGTCTACCCAAACTTAGATGCATGGATATAGGGGTGTAACTATGCATTTTATATGCTCACATGTGCATTTCAAAAATTTAAAATAAAAAAAACCAAAGTTTGAAGATTATTGGAGCAATGGTAACAAAGTTATGAATATTGAATAATATGAATATCAGAATTTAGACAAATATGATTGAGACATGAATCATAAGTCAAATTTTAGATTCATGTATCACAAACTGATCCAAAGTTTCTGAGCAATATAAATCTAGAAGATAGAACCCTAAGCATACTAGACAGCAGGCTTTGTAGATTTATCCATGCATTATATAAGTCTATCATGTCCCCTTCTTAGGAATAAAAGAATTAAATGGGACTCGTAGCCTATTTTTATTTCCTATAGGCTAAAGGATAAAATAAAGGAAATAATATTTTAAGTTGGGCCCAATCACTTTATTTTCAAAAGGGCAACTTAAATAGGGCCTATTTAATATTTAAAATGTGTTTTTAATAATTAATTAAATATCTAATTCAAAAAGTGCCTTTAGTAATTTAAAAGAATACTTGGAGGGAAAAAGTAAATTCAAATAGAGGGCCCAAAAAACAACTATAAAAGAAAGACAATGTTCAAAGCAAATCATTGGATTTTGTTGATTTGTTATTCCTTCCAATTTGGAGATTGAAGCATTCAAGGACAAAAACCCTCTTGGTTTCCATATTTGGATTTGAGGACAAAAACCCTCTTATGCATTAGAGGTGATTTCTTTCCAAGGAGCACATTGTGCTGATTATATGAAGTCATTTTCAGTTTCCACAGTGGCGCTATAGTGTGAAACGGTTTGATTGGCTGATTTTGAAGGGGTTTTAGATATTGTTGTTGTTTGTGAAGATTTTCAATCATTGATTGATTGTTTCCAACTGCCATACCAATTCTCCTTGCCACCATACAAGTCCTATATTGCTGACTTTGGGATCAAGTGTTTGAATTGTTGTTACAAATGTTGCTGCCAATATTTTGGGGGTTTCAAACATATACACTGCTGATTGACAAGGGTTCCAGACCTTTTTTACATCTTTTTGCTACCACCGTACAATATATGAGGCAGTTTGTAGACATTGGTAAAGGTTCTCAACTATTTTCCATAGGCTTCGTTGCCAAACTTGGTTGCTGCTAGTCTTATTACCTGTGCCATACTCTTTCCAACCAATTGTGGCTATTACAACATTGTTTCCATCCTGCACCATTATTAGCAGACTTTCACAACATCCCTTGTGCCACCCTTTGTGGACTTCTACCTATTTGTATAGTTGTAAGACTTGTTGTAAATGGGGCAACTGCCTTTTGTGAGCTGCTATCAATTGTTGTTGATCTATTTAAGTGCCATTCAAGGATCTAACACTGTTGATAAATGATTTGTTGATCATTATTAATTAACATCATAAAAGATCAGACCTGTTGTTACATTCAGTTGTGAGGGTTTCTATATTTAATTAGCATTATTAATAGTTGGGTTTGATGTTTCATGCTTAAATACTTTGATTGATAAGAGTTTTCCAAGTAATTGCTGCTAACTGTACCACTGATCAGCATTTATTCTAGTAGGGTTTGGCATCTACATTTGGTTTTTTTCATCAATTCAGCTGTACAGATTGAGAAGTTTGCATATTTTCTAAGGTTGTCCAATTGGGGACATTAAAAAGTGGTTATACTAATGAAATTCCTTAGGCTGTAACATATTGCCATGTTCCATGACTTAATGAATTTAAAACATTTATCAAGCATCATAAATACTTTGATGTTCTTCATAAATGCAAGGTCTCATTCAAGTGAATTCTTTGACACCTGGCAAGTTCTAGCTTCATTGCAACATTTTGTCTTCTCAAACATTGATGATTCACTAAGCAAATCTATAATGGAGAGAAAAACTCATAATTTCACCAGTGCCCATGTATACTAAATCTTTTCTTATTATTCTCCCCTTTCCTCTCCACCTAAGAAATACCTTTTAAAATACTTCATAGAGGTAAAACCCTCATTGGCCTCCATTAAGTTTAGTTATAGACATAAGGATAATATCATAATACTATAAGTTGTTAATATTTGATATATCACTATTTTGTTTATATATAATCATGTGAAGTCTTTGTATCTTTTGGTTAGACTTCTTGCTTTATGCTATCTTAATGATAGTCACCCTCACATTCTTGGAGATATGGGTACATGAAATTTGTTGGAATTCTTTTGTTCCCTATCCAAGTTTGTTAGCAAATTGAAAACTATACTTAAATCAACATAATATTATTTATTGTCAATGTGTAAGCCCTGCAAGTGACAACAATGTTTGGAATTCAGGCGTGCAATTTGTTAATAAATTAACATCTTTTTATTCTTTTAAATTTTCTCCTCTACAATCAGGTTTAAATCTACTTCTCTAGGCTAAGAGTTTCAGTTCACATCATAGCTGCATTAGAGCAAATTACAAGGCACTTACAGCTTTCCAAGCCCTCTATCCATGTCACAATATAATCCTATTATATAACTGCATCACAAGTCACCTCCAATCTACTTTGGGCTAGGAATTCTCACCTGAAAGGAAGGGTATAAGCTTTAATCTGCTTTTATGTTAAAAATAGATATTAACACCTAAGCTTTGGAATATGTTTTCCGAAATCCAATGCAATGTGTTTCTTGACTTGTCCAAGTTACAAATTTAATACTCTTTTTGTTGACATAATATTTAATATCACATTGTTGCTAAAAGCTTTTAACGTGATACTTTTGGCATCCTATTTAAAACATCATAGCTACATTCTAAATTTTTCTTGTTGTGCCCTTAAGCTATAGCATGAATGGAGATATGTGTAGCTGACTTGTGGCTAGCATAAATTCTAATTAAGTTATATGTTCATTTCTATAGTTTCATATAGATAGTTAGGTTGGCCTAGGTGGTCTCCATAGCATAAGAATGATATATATAGGAGGTATTGGTTAGTTTATTTATATTATCATTATATTGTAAACTAGGTTTTGATAGAAGACTTTTGGAGGTTTATTCCCTCAAAGTGGCTTATTAGTATTAAGAATTTGCAACATGTCTCCTATTATTTCCTTTTCTTGTGTAAGCGCTTTCATTACAAATGGTATTAGAGCTTGATCTTGGCACCTAGAAGGCAAAAACAAGGTGAATTTTTTCAGTTTTGGAGGTTGTGTTGTCAAGAGCATATCTTTCTCAATTTTGCAATTTTGTTTTTTGAAATCTAGAGGGTTGGCCAAAGGCACATTGAAGAGGTCATAGTCTAGATTTGAGGTCATTTGAAGCATTTTTGGAGTTATCATGAAATTAGGTTTTCACCAAATTCACTTCTATGGCTTCAAAACAACAAAAGAAATTGGGAGACTTTTTCACCAAAGTGAGGGCTATACTTAAGTAAGTTACAATAAAAATTTCAACTTATTTTGATTTGTTTTGAGTAATATATTGTAAAAATTATTCTTGTATCATGACAAGGACTTCAACAAGAGGCAAGGGAAGGAATCTTGTCACATCTAGAATTGTTTTTGACAAAGATGATCCAATATTAGAAGAGATGGATTCCATAGCCATTGAAGCTTCTATAAATGCAACAACCACCGAGGCTAAGAAGGAAATTTGGTTGATAATGGCTAAAAATAAAGATATCAATATAATAAGAAGGAAATGGCTAGGAACAAAGATATTGATGTAGTAGTTGAGGAATTAGCATTCCTCAATAGTTCTATGGTACATGGAGCTCCATACCAAAAGACTTGGAATGCAAATTTGTCCTCTTAGGGACATGTGACATCTTGGTTTGAATCTGATCTAAAGAGGGACCATTACCCAAATAATTCTATGGCCACCTCAAAAGTTCATGCCAAAGATGAATATGTGTAAGTTTGATGGCAAGGATCCAACTAATTGGCCCTACCAAATGGAGCAGTTATTACATTCGAAAACAAATCTTTTTATATTGTATCACTGGCCATGTGATGAGAAGAAAAGGAAGGAATGTGTTGTCACATGGTCTATTCTCAAAGAGAAACTTATGACACATTATGGCAATGGTCTTATAGATAGTTACTTAAACCAGATCACCAAATTAACACAATTAGGTACACTCAAGGACTATATTCAACAATTCTATACCTTGATTTTAAGAGTTGAGCATTTTATGGAAGAAAATAGTTTGATGAACTTAATCGAGGGGTACTAAAGGAATGCTTCAAATATGAGGTACACATCTTCAATCCGAATTTTGTCTCCTAATCAATGATTATGGCAAGATATGTAGAGGAAAAAGGTTTGGCCAAAAAAAGGTTGGGGTTCATAAGCATAAGAGGGAGGAGCTTGTTGACCCCACGGTTGTCGTTGCACCAAAAGGTCAACCTATTAATGCCCGATACAATCGCCAGGGTTAACGGATCCACAGGAGGGAGTTAGTCCATGTCACGAATCCCGAGGGGAGAGTTGATCATTTGTCAACAATCTCCCCCTCAGTGCAAGCCGAGGGGATTCAAACCCGACACCTTTGGCTCTGATACCAATTGTTGGCCCCACGGTTGCCGTTGCACCAAAAGGTCGACCTATTAATGCCCAATACAACAACCATAGTTAACGGATCCATGGGAGGCAGTTAGTCCATGTCACGAATCCTGAGGGGAGCGCTTACCATTTTCCAACAAAGCTTCCCAACACCATCACTCTCTCAATCTATAAGATTGATCCCTCGACAAATTGATCAAAAAAAGGATCAAATGGCTATATTTTAACTACGATAGCAAATAAATGTGCTCAAACAAAGTTGTTTTACATTGAAGGTGCTATTGAAGAAGCGGATGAAGAAGAATTAACATAAATTGTTGATGATATAGATAAGGAATTGGGAGATACCCAACCTACTACTTCTTGCCATGTACTTTTTGGAATTAACACTCCACAAACACTCAAGATACTTGTTTTCTTGAAAAAAGAGGATTAAAATGTTGATAGACTTAGGAGGCACTCATAACTTCATCAATGTGCATAGACTCACCAAATGTGCACATTTTTGTGCTTTGTTGCACCCATTTGCAACAATTATTGTTGCAACAAATTTTATGGACACCATTCAAAAGCTACATGGGACCCGAAAAATCATAGTGAGTGATCATGATCCTATATTTACAAGTAACTTTTGGACTGATTTATTCATAAGTTTGGGCACTCAGCTCACTCAGAGCTTGTCATATCATCCCCAATTAGATGGACAAATTAAGGTGGTAACAAGTGTTTAGACTAATAGATGGTTATCTTCATTGTTTTTCTTTAGATAAATAGGAGAGATGGGTGCAATGGTTGGCATTAGTAGAATAGTGGTATAACACTTATTTCCACACTTCATCCAAAATGTCTCCATTTTTGGCACTATATGAGTATCATTTGTCATCCATCACCTCTTCCTTAAGGGTACACTCAAAGGGTAGAGCAGTAGAAGAATGCATTCAACACTAGCAAGAGGTGATCTTTAGTCTTAGGGAGAACTTGACAATGGCATGGTAAAAAATGAAATAGCAAGCTTATCAACATTGTAGTGAAAGAAATTTTGAAGTACCCAAAGGTTAGAGCAGTACAAGAATACATTCAACACTAGCAAGAGGTGATCTTTAGTCTTAGGGAGAACTTGACAATGGCATGGAAAAAAATGAAATAGCAAGCTTATCAACAATTTTAGTGAAAGAAATTTTGAAGTACGAGATTGGGTCTTTGTGTGATTATAGCCATATAATGGGATGCCACTTAAGTTATAGAAGAAGGATAACAAGCTTTCACCAAAGTATTAATTTACAACCCTTATCAAGTTTTATAGAAGATTGGTAGTGTAGCATACAAATTGGAGTTACCTGAGTCAATAAGAATACATCCAATCTTCCATGTTTCCTACTTGAAGGTGGTCATGAACAAAGAACTTCAACCTAGACAAAGTTACCAAAACTTGATGAGGAGGGTAGAATCATTTTGGAACTTGAGGGAATCTATCAAACATGCACTAGGGATTGTGGACAAGAACAATTATGGAATATGAATATCTGATCGATCATTTGAAAGAATTTGGCTAGTTAAGATGTGGCATGGGGAGATGAATAATTCTGGCAAAAGCATCTAGGGATTGTCAACATTGAAGGCAATGTTGGTTTTAAGGGAATGGGCATGCAATGCCCTTAACCTATAGCATGCATGGGGATGTGTAGCTGACTTGTAGCTAGCATAACCTTTAATTAAGTTGTATGATCATTTCTATGGTTTAATATAGGTATTTAGGTTGGCTTGAGTGGTCTCCATGGCATAAGTATGGTATATATAGGAGGTAGTAGCTAGCTTATTATCATTATATTGTGAATTATAATATCTTGTGCAAGTAATATCATTATATTCCTTAAGTATTTAGTGTATTTTTAAACCTACCGAGAATAACCCAAAGTTTTTAACACTTATTGATGTTTGAGTTATGCACTTAAGAAAACTGAATGTTTCCACAATGACACGGCATACCATTTGTAGTATTTGGACGTGGTGCCATTTACTATGCCTACCTTTAGGATCACACTCTTATCATAAGAAAAAGCTATTTGCCTTGCAACTAGTTATTCTATTTGTTATAAATTCTCTGAGCACAAATGTATTCTGAGGAGTTGAAAGACATTTGATTTAGTGGCATCCGTGCTTTGAGCTGTGGGCACATTGTACCAAGTTTGAATCCTGCCCAGCATATATTCTATAAAAAAATGTATTCTAAGGAAGCCCGTAACATTTTTTTTGTTGAAGTAAATTTTATGACAATGTCAGGAAAACTGAGTTGACACAAGTCAGCATATATATGACTTTTGTCATATTTTGGAACATTCAGTTGTTTTCTTTGTGAATCATAACTTTGTTGGATCGAAGGGGTGCGTAATGTACTATCCTATGAGATACTTTTTGTGTAATGTAAAATACACCTAAATATTTTTGTTTTCTTATCTGATATCAAATCTTTTAGATTTTAATGTTTGCATATACTTTATCTGACATTCATTTTATATGTTCAAGAAAATAAGGGTAGAGTCCAAATCAAGTACAATCTTGAATTAACAAAGGGATCCACAGAATATTAGTATTACTAATTGTTGAGCAAGTTGATTCAGTATTGAGTCCTGATATTATTAGATTGACTAACAAGAGAGTTATTCTGGATGCATGGTTAGATGAGATCTGAAGGCAAGGATTATATTGTACAAGAAGGAGACGTGGTGCTGTTTCGATTTAATGTGTAATTTTATTTTTGAAGGTGACTAATGGGTTTATATTTAGTTATTACCAACAAATAATGTAAATCGTAAAACACTTTGTATGGAATCAACATGTATCTTTTTAGTAGGTAATATATGATAATCACAAAAAAGCTCCTAAAGTTTAATCCATCATCTTTGTCAGGATCTCAAATCTGTATCCTTGCATAAAGGGTGTACACTGTAGGCAACTCTAATCGCAGGCTGCTACAGGTACTAAACTCAGCTCCAGTTTCTTCAATTCTTAGTTTGTACTGTGAATGAGGATAAAGTAGAGACTTTATTATTTAAATTACTATTGTAGTCGGCATATTCCTTAGCATTCTATGTTCTTTCTTTAAACTTGAAGTAGACTTATGCTAAACAAAGATCATCTCAGCTAATGATTTTTTTTTTTCTTTGATTGATCCATGGTGCTCAGAAAAGGGTCATCTAGCCTTTCTAAAGGTTGACATAAATATAAAAAAAGATTATAATGTTAAATATCAGCTTGGCAACACCTCATTGCAAAATGAAAAAACCATATTTTTCTATTAGCTTTTAGTATGCATAGTTACAAAAGCATGCCATTGCTGGAGCTTTAACAAAAAATGGACCACGGAAGAGCGAAAACAAGAACCAAGCATGATAATATGATATCCATGGCTGTTGAATAGGATTCCCTCAAGCGATAAAAATATCAGGCCTTTCATAATAGAGCTCTAGGTTCAATTCCCAAGAGATGATTGAGGGCTGAAATTGGGCAAAATACTGCATCCAAGTCACTAGGTGCAAGTTTCAGGTGAATGTAATGTAACTAATGCATTTATATTCAGTGATTACCTACAAATAATGTAAATCCTAAAGCATTTCGTATGGAATCAATGTGTATCTTTTTAGTAGGTGATAATACATGATAATCACAAAAAGGCTCCTAGGGTTTAATCCATCATCATTGACAAGATCTCAAATCTTTATCCTTGCATGAAGGGTGTACACTAATGCAACTCTAATCTCAGGCTGCTACAGGTACTAGCCTTAGCTCCTGTTCTTCAATATGCTAAGTTCTATTTTAGTTTGTACGTGAATGAGGATGTAGGGGTTTTATCATTTAAACTACTACTGTTGTAGCCGACATATTCCTTAGCATTCTTTGTTCTTTCTTCAAACTTGAAGTAGAAAGCCATTTCTGCTAATTTTTTTCTTTTCTTTTTTTGATTGGTCCATCATGCTTGGAAAAGGGTCCTCTAGCCTTTCTAAAGGTTGACATAAATATAAAAAAATATCATAATGTAAAATATCAGCTTGGCAATACCTCATGACAAAAAATCATATTTTTCTTTTAACTTTTAGTATGCATAGTTACAAAAGTATGCCATTGCTGGAGCTTTAGCAAAAAAGGACCATGGAAGAGATAAAACAAGAACCAAGCATGATAATATGATATCCATGGCTGTTGAATGGGATTCGCTCAAGTGATACAAATATCAGGCCTTTCATAGTAGAGCTCTAGGTTCAATTCCTAAGAGATGACCAATGGTTGAAATTGGGCAAAATACTATATCCAAATCACTAGGTGCAAGTTCCAAGTGAATGTAATTTAAGAATATCCCTTGGTCATGACAAATAAACTGCAAATTATCCCCAAAGGTGGAAATTTCTAAGTAAAGAAAAAATACAATATTATTATACATGATACATCAGAGTAGAACAGCATTGAGAAACAAATCCAAACTGAATTTTAAGTGGGTGTATTATAACACAGCTCAAGTGCCATATGTGTTCTACTACATTTTGTGTAGTGAACCTAGTCACTACCTTATATTAAACTATATTATAACATTTAACTTACCTTGTATTATAACCTAGTATAAGGCTATATGTTCTCTTACTATCATACTTTTCTATATTATAAATATCTATCTACCATTGTTGATGACATTCTTCACACTTTTCTATAATTTATATATTAAATTCTTAATGGGTTTGATAAGACGTTTGTGCTATTTTATACCCAATCTGAAACTTGATTGTGTGTTGGCGTTTCAATTCACACCTCTGGAGTGCGGATTGGAAACGGACAGCTATGCACAGTTAGACTGCTCTTCAAATTTGGAGGGGAAGCTCCCTCTTTGCTGATTATACGTAAAAAGAAATGTTAAACTACTTGCCAATCTTTTTATTCTCAGCTTGAGAGCACAAGTTCATAAAACTCTTTGCATCGTGGTTGAGGTTTTCTCTGGTTTCGTAACTTCAACTACAACTAAGCCTAAACTAATGATGCTTCCAACTTCTCAAGTAAATTCAGAGCAAGAGAGTTAGAAGTAAACAGGGAATGGTTGATAAACAAAATTATTTCCAGAACACATCTGAAGACTCATTGTTCTTTTAGATGAATGCTGAAATGAAGATTATGAAAGCAAAACATGAAACAATAACACCGAAAGACTTTGAGAACGTGGATCAAAGCAAGGTAGGCATAAGATTTATTTCCTCGAATTTTAACAGTAAAAACACATCTAGGACAGTAAATTGTAGCTAAAATAGGCATACAATTTATGATCAAACCAAATTACACTTGACAAAGTTGAACATATACTGAATAACAAAGTAGTAGGCCAAAATAAGCTCAGCGTTTTGTTATCACAAGCACGGTTAAGAAAATAATGAGCAAGGCTGCTCTTATTTATACACAAACACAGGAGTAGGGAACCCTAAAATCTCCTTGTATTAACAATCAGTCTTGCCAACATGCAAGCTTTATTCCTATGTCTAAACAAAGATAACTAACAGTTAACTAGAATGCTAATCATTAGTTAACTGATTTAAAACTAAAGAAAGCTCCAATTGTACAATAGATATCTCTAAAGATAGATATGTGTAATGTCCCCTTCTCGAGCATGATCTTTCCAGTTGACCGTTGGCCTATTTCGGAGACCCGTATGCTACTCGGAAGGTGAAATTAGGGTTTCGTGTTTTGAAGGATGTTTTTGCTCGAGGTTGGTTGATTTAATGGCAGATTCTTTCTGGGTTTTCAAAGAGCTTCGCAGTGGTATGTTTTTCTTGGCATTCCGAGCACCTTCAAGAATTTACTATTTGTAGTAAATTCTATTTTTGGCAGTGGTTTTGTTGTTCTCGGCACAGTTGGCTTTCCTCTTCATTCGACTCAGTTGGTTTGATCAATTTTGGCCTCGGGATGCATTTTCAGAGAGATAAGTTCATTTCATTTAAATAACATTATATTTTAATGTTATATTACCCCCTTGCCTAATCTCTTAACTTAATGTTTTATTAAAAAGTGGTCTTTAAGGGGTGGCGCCTCATTGAGATAATTTTATAATTATTAAGATCAAACTAAAGCTTTAAGTTGGATGCCTTTATTGAAGAGATGAATTTTATTAAAGTCAAAATTGAAGCTTTGAAGAAAGTGGCGCCTATTCTTGGAGGGAAAAGAATTAGGGTTTCTTGAAGCTTCTGGAAGGGTCTTCACAAATTATAAAAGGGCATCTTGGGTCTTCACTTGGTTATCTTTTGTCTACAGGAATGTTATGCTGCCGGATTGGCTGTGGGATTGCTTCGAGGAATGTAAGCCTCCTAGCTTGGCATTGCTTCTCACTTGAGAGATAGCGACTAGTGGTGAGATAGTGTGGTTTGAGAGATTTGTAGTAGGATTTCTGCATTGTAGTCATTGTGTGGCTTGTAGTTCAGTTTTATGCAAATTAGTGAGATTCTGGAGTTGCATATTCTTTACAGCAGATTGTTGTTTTTATTCATAATTCAAAAAATACAAAAGAAATCATTATGGGCGTTGCACTAATCTCTTTGTCTGTGAGGGGCGACCCTTTTTTCCCAAGTTGCAGATTTTTTAGTGAAGGCTGGAATTTTTAAAGGCAAATCGCCCTTCCTTGAGGGCCGTACCATTTGTCCTTGCCTTGAAATTCGTGCATAAATAATATAGGGTCTTTTGATTAGTTTTCAGTGCTCTATCTTGGTCGCCTTCATCATTAGGGTATATTGCATTTCGTTTCACATCAATCGGATGAGTTGTGAGAGAGATATGATCATTTTAGTGTGGTGTTAGGTTGCTGGTTTACATTTTAAAAGTGCAGATCTGTCTAAATCAGAATCTTCAGTTTGGTATTTGAGTGAAGCAATTGGTCTTGGCATTCTTGTTAAGCAAGGAGAATCCTCTTATTTGATGCACATTAAATTATTCTAACTCTATGCTCTTGGCAGGCGATTTCTCTTCATATTGTAAGCTGAACAGTAGTACTGTCATCAGTTCTCTAATCTTGCTTATCATGTTTTGTAATGATTGCTTTACATTTTGAAGTTACATTGTAATACTTTATATCTCCGCCATATGGTCGCCTCATTTCCATACTGGATTGGGTAGCACATACTTGGTGTTGAGTTTACTTTCCGCATATTAGATGGTAGGGATCCTCTGACCACATGCTCGTCGTTCTCCGACGCATTTCTTGGTTAGAGTTCTTGTATCAAAATTTCCATTAAGATCCTCTGACCATATGCTCGCCATCATTTGGCGCCATTCTTGGTTAGAGTTCCTTCCAGCTCTGTTTCTGCATTCAGATCCTCTGACCAATGCTCACACCTTTCCCACATTGGGATTCTGGTGTACATTCTGGTTAGAGTTGCTTCAGCATCGTTTTGGTTTAGAGCTAACCCTAACGATTGTGTATTGCTCTGCCTATTGTAATTGAAAATTTGAAAAAAAAATTGGCTCGGAATATTTCAGTGGTATCAGAGCTAAGCATCCTGCCATCCTGTGAAACAAACCGTCTATGAGTGACAGAGAAAAGAGATACTTAGCAAGGGAAGACAAGAAGGCTGCAAAACAATTTCTGTGGCATCACACTCCAGAAGGTCAGACAGCATCAAAGGTTTTGAGGGCTCATTGGGAGTCTTCTCAGGAAACAGAAATGGGGGATAATAAGAGGACATCGGGTGGTAATAGAGAAGATAGTGGGAAGGGAAGAGAAAGATCGATAAGTCCCGGGCAAAGATTTGAAAGGAAGATGGATGCCTTAATGGATATGGTATCTCTCATGATGGGGAAAGTGGGCCAGAACACAACTCCACAAAGAAACTCCGGACATAGAGGAGAACACAGTGCCACCAACCAGCATGATGGACATGTTGCTCAGCCTGTTTCAAACAACACATACATTTCGCCCAGGCCATTCAAACCAACCTTCTTGGCACCAATAAATACCCAACCTGATCCAGAAGAAAATACTTCATTTGTTGAACAGTTGAGACTCGGCCGTGCTGAGTATGATTCTCTACCTTATGAAATTAAGATGGATATGTCTTATAATGATTTTATGGATCATAAAAAGAAGAATAGAGGACAAGGAAGACATTATGAACAAAGAAAAACAACAGTACATGGGGATTTGCATCAAGCTGTCAACAAGGTCATGCTTCCATATTTTGATGGGAGTGACAACAGCTCAGCCAGAGCTTGGATACAGAAGTTAGATAATTATCTAGCTCTTAGACCCATGGCGGAAGAGGAGGCGATTAAGTTTGCTACGCTACACCTAGATGGGGCGGCGCACGAGTGGTGGTACCATGGCCTAGTCACCTTGGGTCATCGGTCTATCACTACCTACGATGAGTTCACCAATAGGCTCATAGAGAGATTTGAGAAAAAAGATCCTGAAATACACTTCAGAGAATTGGCACAGCTTAGGCAATATGGCACAGTTGATACCTACATAGCTGAGTTTCAGAGACTCTCAGTCATGGTCACAGGAATCACTGAGAGGTATTTGGTGATCCTATTCAGTGAAGGATTGATGGAGCCACTCAAAGGTTGGATTAAAGCTTTGGATCCACCCTCCCTACAGGAGGCAATGAAGAAAGCAAGAAACATGGAGTGGGCTGCTCCTAAAGCAAAGTTTCAATCCAAGCCAACATTTCACAGAGGGGATAAAGGAAAAAGACCTCATCAAAGACCTCATCATAAGGAGTTCAAACAGCAAAAACCTCATGTCACAAGATTGGATCCAGAGACATTTAACGAACTCAAAAGAAAGGGGTTATGTTTCCGGTGTAGAGAAAAATGGTCCCAAGATCATATTTGCCCAAAGGGGGTCAAATTTCATCAAATTGAATACTATTCAGCTGGAGAAAGTAATTCTGATTTTTCTGATCAGCAATCTGATTCTGATGATAGTGAAGTGGAAAGAGCTCCAGAAGAGTCCGAAGATGAAAGGGGAAATGGAGGTACTTTGGCTCAACTTTCGAGCTTTAAAAAGAATGAATCCTTCAAAGTTCGAGGGATGATTAAGGGGCAGCAAATAGTTGCTTTGATTGACACCGGGGCAACACATAACTTCATTGATGAAGTTGTGGTGGCAAAGAAGGGACTGCAAACAGAAGAGTTTGAAGCAAGGAAACCCGGGGACGCGTCCCCTGGGTATTTGCCCCCCGTCCCCGTCCCGGTGCCGTTTCGGGGACAGGAAACGCGTAGGGGACGGCTGACAGTCGTCCCCCAGAAGTCCCCGAATTTCGGGGACGTCCCCGATTGAGAGAAACGTCCCCGAGTGGACAGGGGACTGCCAGGCCGTCCCCTGGACGGATAGGGGACGCCTAGCCGTCCCTCGACCGTCCCGGGGACGGCCAGCCGTCCCCTATCGCACAGCAGCAAAAAAGACATAAAAATAAAGTGTTTTTTTAAATTTTTTTGTTTTTAAAACATTGCTTTGTGGGCCCCATGCCTTCCCAACCCTAATATGGCCACTTAAAACATTTTTTTACCTTCATTTGATCTCATTTTAACTTGCCAAGATAAAATTGCAGCCAAGAGCAAAAGTGAGAAGAGAAAGAGAAGGGTTTGAAGGAGTTGTTGGAGAAGAAAAACCAGCATTTAGGAGGAAGAAAGGAGAGCATTAAGCAACCAACCAACAAAAGAAGTGAAAGAGGTAAGTTAATCTCTCATTATCTTTCATTTTTTTTCATTTTTTTCTAAGTTAAAATGATAAAATGTATGATTTTTTGTTTTTTTTTTTAATTTTCAGTTTGCAAAAACCAAAAGAAAACAAAATGAGCAGCAATAGTGAAGATAGTGGGGATGTTGAGAGGGGGGAAGAAAACCAATCAATTCATATGGGGCAGCCTCAAACAAACCCATTTGATATCCCTTCTGAAGACTTGAAAAAATATGCAAAAGGCCCTTTTAATTCTAAAAAACCTCTTCTTCAACTAGCATCACGTATAGACAAAGGCAAAGGGAAAAACACTGGGGGTAGTAGATTGTGGCTATGTCACATTTGCAAAGAAAAATATAATGGGAGCTATACAAGAGTCTATTCTCATCTATTGGGTTTTGGAGGCCATGGGGTCAAGGGTTGTAAAGATATAAAAGATTTTGAGAGGATGGAGTGTTATAGATTGCACTTGGAGGCCGGAGGAAGGCCTATGGATCAGCTTATGCAAACTCAATCTGCACATTCAACCTCACCTATGCCCTCTATGCTTGGTAGTCCTAGTGTTGGTAGTGGTAGTAGTGGTGCGGGTGGTGTTCATATTTCCACAAGAGGGAAGAGGAAGGCTGCTACTTCTAGTGAGCAGCAAAATACAGTTGAAAATATGTTCAATGTGCAAGCACGAGATGTGGCAGATTCTTCCATTGCCAAATTTTTCTATGCCCATGCTATCCCATTCCATGTAGCACGTTCTCCCTACTTCAAACAAATGTTTAGAGATGTGGCAAATGTTGGTACCTCATACATTCCCCCTGGAGAACATAAATTACGTACTACACTCCTTGAAAAAGAATATTCTAAGGTGAGTGTGGTGATGGAGGACATGAGACAGTGTTGGATTAGAACAGGTTGCTCTATTATCATGGATGGGTGGACCGATATTAGACAACGGCCACTTATAAACATCATAGTCACATGTTCAGCTGGTCCATATTTCCTTAGAGCCATTGATTGTTCTGGAAAGCGCAAGGATGCAGAATTCCAATTTAATATTTTGAAAGAGGCTATAGAGGAGGTTGGGGCAACCAATGTTGTGCAGGTGGTTACTGATTCAGCACGTGTGTGCAGATTAGCAGGTTTGATGGTTGAGAGTGCTTACAAGCACATCTTTTGGACTCCTTGTTGTGTTCATGCGTTGAACAACGCATTGAAAGACATAGGGAAGATGGATTGGGTGCACCAGGTGGTTGTAGATGCTAGAGACATTCAGATGTTTATTTGCAACCATCACACCTCACTTGCCCTCTTTAGGACATTTTCAAGGAAGGAATTTCTCAAGCCTGTAGCAACAAGGTATGCCAGCTACTTTATTTTGTTAGAGAGGATGCTTGAGGTACAGGAGGCTCTACAGTTGATGATGGTTAATTCAGAGTGGAATAGATGGGCTATGGCAAGCACTGCAGAAGGGAGAAGCATCAAACAAAAAATTCTTGATGATAATTGGTGGTCCAATGTGAGGTAAAAAAATTGTTAATTAATAATTTGTTATTGATTGCTGATTTTATAAAAATATATATATATGATTTTATTATTAATATTTTTTTATTTTCTAAGTTCTAACTTGTCTTTTTTCAAATTTTTGTTTGCAGATTTGTTTGCTCCATCATTTCACCTATTGTGGATGTCATTAGATATGCTGATACAGACTCTCCAAGTCTTGGAGAGATTTATGAAACTTTTGACTCCATGCTTGGAAAAATGAAGAAAGCAATTTCTGATAAGGATCCTAATTCGGGATTATATGAGCAAAAAATTAGGCCCATTGTGACAAGGCGGTGGAACACTATGAACACCCCGCTTCATATGGCAGCCTTTGCTCTTAATCCCAAATGGTATGTACCTAGACCTGGTAGGATGCCTCCTTGTGATGATGATGAGGTGAAAGAAGGGTTTATGAAGGCCCTTGCAAAAATATATTCAATTGAGGAGGCCAGTCTAGTTCGTACACAGTTCACTGATTTTGTTAATCTCCGTGGTCCAACATTCGGCAAACCAGAGGCCAGGGTAGATAGAACTACAGTAGCTCAAAGGGATCCTATTGGATGGTGGTCATGGCATGGGAAGGATGCACCACAATTGAGGACGCTTGCTGTTCGCCTCCTTTCACAGGTAATACTTTAGATTATCATTAACATAATTTGATTTAGATGAGTGATAGTGTTGAAGTTTGAACATTTATATAATCATAATTTAAATTGAATGTCCTAATTAGTAAATTTAAATTACTAATTTAGTTTTTAAATTTTGTCTCCTCTCACAGGTTGCTAGTTCCTCTGCTGCAGAGAGGAATTGGTCAACATACGGCTTTATTCACTCTATCAAGAGGAATAGGCTGACCTCTAGACGGGCAGAAAAATTAGTGGCTGTGCATAGTGCTTTGCGACTCCAGGATCGTCAGACTCCTGAGTATAGACAGACTCCAGCATTACGATGGGATGTTGATCCAGAGGATGTCACACAAATTGATGAGGAGGAGAGACAGGAGGGATTGGTTGGAGTTCCATTAGATGAGCTAACCCCTCACAGTGACAGTGACTCAGACTATGAGTCTGATTTTGATGCAGTGTTGGCAGATGCCGAGTAGTGGCAATCATCATACTTTCTATTTCTATGTTTTGCCTTTGGACACTTGTGACTTTGTCATTTTGACATTTGTAGTACAAACTTGTAGCCTTTTGGGCATTTTATTATTTTATATCATATGCACATTGACTATTTGACATGAATTTGAATTATGGTCCATGGATGCAATTAGGTAGCTGTAGTATTAATTTGTTTGATAATTCGATTCTATGATGCATATGTCAATATGATTGGTGATTGTTATGATTATCATTACTCATATGAATATCTTAAATTTGAAATTTCCCTATATTTTTAAAATTTATCTCTCTCTCCCTATATATATATATATATATATATATATATATACAGCCGTCCCCCCGTCCCCTAAAATCCCCTAAAAAATTTGCCGTCCCCGAAACGCGTCCCACCGTCCCGCCGTCCCCCCGTCCCGGAAACTTGGTGGAACATAGGTTTGAAGGCTTCAAGGTTATGGTTGCTAATGGGTTCCACATCTCATGCACCAAGAAGATCTCAAACATGACTATGCAATTGGGAAACTATGAAGTCAAGGATGACTTCTATGTAGTCAGCATTGGAGATACAGATGTCGTTCTAGGCATTCAATGGCTGCGTTCACTTGGAGAGATCTCCTTAAATCTGCAAACTATGGAGCTCAAGTTTCAATCTGATGGGAAGAGGGTTGTACTCAGAGGAATGTCCAATGGGGGTCCTCGGATTGTGTCATTCAAGAGAATGGCAAAGCTGATTCGTCATGATCAAGCTGAGTGGGCTGCAGAATGTATGATTTTTCCGGCTAGTCAAGTTGAAACTAAGAGAGACTATCCTCCGGATATTCAGTCTTTGCTCACAAAGAAGAGCAAGGTATTTGCTGATTTACCTCTTGGACCACCTCCTGAACGGGGTTCGGAGCATATCATAGAGCTCAAGGAAGGAGCTAAACCGGATATTATAACTCCATATCGGTACCCTAAGAAGCAGAAGGATGAAATTGAGAAAAACATTCAGGAACTCTTGGAGATGGGTTTCATTCGTCCAAGCTAGAGTCCCTTCGCTTCAGCAGTTGTTCTTGTGAAGAAGAAGGATGGTACCATTCGCATGTGGGTGGACTATCGTGCTTTGAATCAAAGCACCATCAAAAACCGATATGCCATTCTGAGGATAGATGAGCTCATTGATGAGCTACATGGAGCCAAGTTCTTTTCAAAGATCGATTTGAGATCGGGCTACCACCAAATTCGGATGAGAGGATCTGATGTTGAGAAGACAGCTTTTAGATGTCACTATGGCCACTTCGAGTTTCTAGTCATGCCATTTGGGTTGACTAATGCTCTTGCTACCTTCCAGTCTTGTATGAACAGAGTCTTTCAGAAGCAGTTGAGGAAGTTTGTATTGATATTTTTTGACGACATCTTGATTTTCAGCAAGACATGGGAAGAACATCTCAAGCATTTGGAGGAAGTGCTTAGCATCCTATAATCTGAGAACCTGTTTGCCAAAGAATCCAAATGTGAATTTGGAATGGAGGAGCTACTTTACCTTGGTCACATAATCAGTGCTGAGGGAGTGAAGGTTGATCCTGAAAAGATCAAGGCAGTTGTTGATTGGCCACCTCCTAAGAACTTGACTCATTTGAAAGGGTTCTTGGATCTTTGCGGATTTTACAGAAGATTTGTGAAAGGCTATTCACAGAATGCTGCTCCTCTTACTGACCTCACGAGAAAAGGGGCTTTTTGTTGGTCAGAAAAGGCTCAAACTACTTTTGATAAGTTTAAGGGGATCATGAGCTCTTGTCCGGTTCTGGCTATTCCAGATTTTTCCAAGCCTTTCAAGCTACAATGTGATGCATCCGGTGAAGGAGTTGGGGCTGTTTTGATGCAAGACAAACATCCCATTGTGTTTGAGAGCAGAAAACTAAGAGGTGCTGAGAGGACCTACTCCATCTATGACAAGGAAATGCTTGCCATTATGCATGCATTAGCTAAGTTCAGACAGTATTTGGTGGGAAACAAGTTCGTGGTCAAGACTGATCACAATAGTCTCAAACACTTCATGCATCAGAAGGATCTAAACGAGAAGCAACAAAAGTGGGTGAGTAAGCTTCAAGCTTACGATTTTGACATTGAGTATGTCAAAGGAAAAAATAACATTGTGGCTGATGCTCTATCTAGGAGACCCCATTTGAGCTCATTGTGTGAGCTTACTGTTGATTGGAAGGACATGTTGCTTGTTGATTATGCTAAAAATCAGTTTGCAACCAGCATCATTGAGGGTACTTTTCATGACGAAAGGTACAAGGTGATTGAAGGGCTGATACACTACAAGGGTAGAATCTTTTTGGTGGTTGATTGTAAGCTCAAAAAGAAGATTTTGTTGACATTTCATGACATTCTGCTTGCTAGACATCAAGGGTTCTTTAAGACATATAGGCAGATCCGGGAAAGATTTTCTTGGAAAGGGTTGAAAGGGGAAGTTCAACGCTACATTCAGGAGTGTCCCACTTGTCAAATGAACAAGAATGAGCATACTCTACCTGCTAGTCTGCTGCAACCTCTCCCTATTCCCAATCAAAAATGGGAAAGCATATCGATGGACTTCATCACGGGGTTGCCCAAGGTCCAAAGGAAGGACTGTATCTATGTTGTAGTGGATAGACTAACAAAATTTGCTCACTTCTTCGCCGTTACCAGCTCTTTTTTAGCAGCCCAAGTTGCAGATCTGTTTTTTCATGAGGTGTTTAGGTTACATGGATTGCCAAAAAACATTGTAAGTGATAGGGACAGCAAGTTCCTAAGCACTTTTTGGCAAGAGGTCTTTAGAATGAGTGGTACTGTGCTTACTCCAAGCACTAGTTATCACCCCCAAACAGATGGACAAACTAAAATAGTGAACAAGTGGTTGGAAGGCTACTTGAGAAACTATGTTTCGGAGCAGCAAAGAGCATGGGTGAAGTGGCTTCACATAGGCGAGTACTGTTATAATTCTTCTTTTCACATGTCAATAAGGATGTCACCTTTCTTGGCTCTTTATGGTTATGATGCTCCTAGCTTTGCTGATTTGGTGTTTGGTGATAGCAAAGCCCCTCAAGCAAAGGATTTGTTGCAGCAGAGTCAAGATATCATGAAATCATTGAAGAACAATCTTCAGATTGCACAGAATCAGCAGAAGATGTATGCTGATCAGCGGCGTGTTGAGCGCTCTTTCAAGGTTGGGGATATGGTTTATCTTCGATTACAGCCTTACAGACAATCTACTCTCAAGAAGAGTGGAGCTAAGAAGCTCAAACCTCGTTTCTATGGGCCATTCAAAGTTATCAGAAAGGTTGGAGCAGTAGCTTATGAGTTGGAGCTACCTTCTGATAGCAGAGTACACAATGTCTTCCATGTGTCACGCCTCAAAAAGGCACTTGGACACAATGTTGTTGCTTCATCACAGTTACCACCTTTGGATGAAGGGACAGTTGGTTTTGATTCCAGAGGAGGTTCTTGATTCCAGAGAGCGTTCTTTGAAGAAAAGAACAATCAGAGAATACTTGGTGAAGTGGAAAAACTTGCCTATGGAGGATGCGACTTGGGAAAATGATGAGATTCTGCAGCATCCAGGTTTGCGATTGTTTGAGGACAAGCAATCTTGGGGAGGGCAGACTGTAATGTCCCCTTCTCGAGCATGATCTTTCCAATTGACCGTTGGCCTCTTCCGGAGACCCGTATGCTACTCGAAAGGTGAAATTAGGGTTTCGTGTTTTGGAGGATGTTTTTGCTCGAGGTTGGTTGATTTAATGGCGGATTCTTTCTGGGTTTTCAGAGAGCTTCGTAGTGGTATGTTTTTCTTGGCATTTCGAGCACCTTCAGGAATTTACTATTTTTAGTAAATTCTATTTCTAGCAGTGGTTTTGTTGTTCTCGGCACAATTGGCTTTCCTCTTCATTCGACTTAGTTGGTTTGATCAATTTTGGCCTCGGGATGCATTTTCGGAGAGATAAGTTCATTTCATTTAAATAACATTATATTTTAATGTTATATTACCCCCTTGGCCTAATCTCTTAACTTAATGTTTTATTAAAAAGTGGTCTTTAAGGGGTGGCGCCTCATTGAGATAATTTTATAATTATTAAGGTCAAACTAAAGCTTTAAGTTGGATGCCTTTATTGAAGAGATGAATTTTATTAAGGTCAAAATTGAAGCTTTGAAGAAAGTGGCGCCTATTCTTGGAGGGAAAAGAATTAGGGTTTCCTGAAGCTTCTGGAAGGGTCTTCACAAATTATAAAAGGGCATCTTGGGTCTTCACTTGGTTATCTTTTGTCTATAGGAATGTTATGTTGTCGGATTGGCTGTGGGATTGCTTCGAGGAATGTAAGCCTCCTAGCTTGGCATTGCTTCTCGCTTGAGAGATAGCGACTAATGGTGAGATAGTGTGCTTTGAGAGATTTGTAGTAGGATTTCTGCATTGTAGTCATTGTGTGGCTTGTAGTTCAGTTTTATGCAAATTAGTGAGATTCTAGAGTTGCATATTCTTTACAGCAGATTGTTGTTTTTATTCATAATTCAAAAAATACAAAAGAAATCATTCTGGGCGTTGCACTAATCTCTTTGTCCGTGAGGGGCGACCCTTTTTCCCAAGTTGCAGATTTTTTAGTGAAGGCTGGAATTTTTAAAGGCAAATCGCCCTTCCTTGAGGGCCATACCATTTGTCCTTGCCTTGAAATTCATGCATAAATAATATAGAGTCTTTTGATTAGTTTTCAGTGCTCTATCTTGGTCGCCTTCATCATTAGGGTATATTGCATTTCGTTTCACATCAATCGGATGAGTTGTGAGAGAGATATGATCATTTTAGTGTGGTGTTAGGTTGCTGGTTTACATTTTAAAAGTGCAGATCTGTCTAAATCAGAATCTTCAGTTTGGTATTTGAGTGAAGTAATTGGTCTTGGCATTCTTGTTAAGCAAGGAGAATCCTCTCATTTGATGCACATTAAATTATTCTAACTCTATGCTCTTGGCAGGCGATTTCTCTTCATATTGTAAGCTGAACAGTAGTACTGTCAGCAGTTCTCTAATCTTGCTTATCATGTTTTGTAATGATTGCTTTACATTCTGAAGTTACATTGTAATGCCTTATATCTCCGCCATATGGTCGCCTCATTTCCATACTGGATTGGTGTCAGAACCCTGATGGTTCTCGATTCAAAACCCTAACTAATATTTTGTTGTTTTTTTTTGCAATTTTTGGTTTTTTGTGTTTTTGATGAATTTCAGGCAAAATACTAAAGCTGCGATTTTGCTCAATAATGCTAATAAATTCAAATAAATTCTAAAACTCCACAGAATAAGCTCAAATATGCCAGAGAACATGGGCGCACTATTTTATTATTTTTATGGAGCTTTTACAATGATGAAATATTGATAAATGAACAAGAAATGAATTAATTTCTAAAGAATCTGGTGGCGGCTGCAATAAATGAAGATGGTACGGCCAAAAATAAAGAATGAATCTACAGGCTCCGATGTCAATGCAAGATCTCCAGAAATGTCCAGGAAACCAAACGCCTAGATCTCAGTGCCAGAATCTGAAGACAAAAGGCGAGTCTCTCAAGAAATAAAGGTACGGCCTGTCTGCTGCAGCAAATAGAATGGTACGGACTCCAAGAAATAATGCCAGATCACTGAATAAAATCCTCTGATGAAGTCGCCTTATTTATCTGATGATGATTCTCTGCTGACTCTGAATAAATAACTCAATAAATCCAATCTGTGATCTCTGGATGAAATCACCAAGTGCAAGCTTCAACTGGTATTTCACAGCCTCAGTCTGCCTGATCTCTGAAGAGTTTTCGTTCTCCAGAAACGTTCGTCTGCCAGAAACCCTAGGGTTTGCAAACTCCAATGCTCAGAGCAATAAAGACAAAATTGAATAATAATATCAGAATAGTTCGATTTTACCTTGAGTGGAAATATATATATCCCTTGAAGAAATTCGACCCAATCTCCTTTTTAATTAATCATTTAAATAAATGATTTAATTCGCACTTTTGAACTTAGGAGAAATCATCAATTATTGGCGTCCATATTTTAATGAATATAAAATACTCATTAAGTCAAAATTTAATACTTTATTATAAAGTATAATAAATACTTTATAATTAGGCCAATTAATTAAATATTTAAATATTTCAATAAAGTGACTTTATTATAAAGTCAAAATATTAAATATTTAATAAATCATTAAATACTCCTTATTTCTCCGTCTGATCAACAAACTGTTGAACTGGGTCGACTCTGCGCTGAATGGTTGAACCAGGTGCCCTACCCAAAATAGCAGCTCCCGCCTGACCTAACTTTCTAAAAATAGAAAGTTCCTGAAAACGCACTCTGGAAGATTCTGCGAAGGCCCAACCTGATACAACTGCAAAACTGGAGCTACCAAACACTGAGTAACTGCCCCAAATGATCTTCTGCACACTCCTGTCAGCCTACGAGGATCGAATAATAGGCTAACCTCGTCACCAGCTGCGCTGACTAGGATGGGGACATGACAATTGGGTAGCACATACTTGGTGTTGAGTTTACTTTCCGCATATTAAATGGTAGGGATCCTCTAACTACATGCTCGTCGTTCTCCGATGCATTTCTTGGTTAGAGTTCTTGTATCAGCCTTTCCATTAAGATCCTCTGACCATATGCTCACCATCACTTGGCGCCATTCTTGGTTAGAGTTCCTTCCAGCTCTATTTCTGCATTCAGATCCTCTGACCAATGCTCACACCTTGCCCACATCGGGATCCTGGTGTACATTCTGGTTAGAGTTGCTTCAGCATCGTTTTGGTTTAGAGCTAACCCTAATGATTGTGTATTGCTCTGCCTATTGTAATTGAAAATTTGAAAAAAAAATTGGCTCGGAATATTTCAATATGCCTGAAAAGAGGACAACAAGTTAAACTCGGAAAAGACATCAAGTTAATTGCTGATCTAAATTCTATCCTTGGAAAACGTTGCATGCCTCAACTAGCAGTTCATTGGTCGACAACTTGAGCAATCAAGTCCTCCAAAAAGATATTAACAACCTTTGTGTCTGTTGATGATTATGGCAGCATTGGTCATAACTTCCAGATCAGATCACACAAAGTAAACAATTAAATCGTAGCCTATTTGCTATTTAATTAAGTTCGATATTCTTGATTGGCCACATCTTTTATTAAATGTTGATTAAATATTAATTAATATTGATTTGTGGAGGAGATACAAATTTAATAAAGAGGCGCGATCTTGAGAAGGCCGACTTCTTGTAAATTAAAAGTCATATTTCTTAATAAGGCCGACATGCTATTTTGAAGAGGCGTGTCTCTCCCATTGATTGGTATATATACATCCTCATTTGTACTCCATTTATCATCCATTCATTAGCATTCATATCCAGTTCAAGTTATCCATGTGCGAGTTCATCTCAAGAGCAGATTGAGATCTGAGTAGAAGGCTGAGATTATAGTTAAGCAGTTTGCATCATACAGTTTCAGTATTTGCATCAGTTTGTGGTGCTTTGTGTTGGCCTTCTTATCGGCCTATTGTATAAGTGACATTCTTATTGAGATTCAATAATATAAGGGAGATTATTGGCTGGGTTTTTCTCCCTCAAAAGGAGGGTTTTCCCAGGGTATCTGTTGTGTCTTGTGTAGATTGTTGAATTAATTTATGTGCATATAAATCTGATCATATAATTTAACAATGTCAGGAACACTAACACTCTTCAAAACGATGTAATGTGTCTGCAACATCTCTATGCCATCCACGATCAAATTTTGAAACTCTTTCCTCTTTTCAGCTGCTTCATCAAATCTCGCTGACATTACTGCAACTTGAATCAACTTGCAATCAACAAGGTCACAATTGAAACTACTACGAATGAGGTCCTAAAACTTCGTCTACACTTCGCTGAGATCAATGTAAGCGCCATCTTCATGTCAATACCGGCAAGGGATTTGTGACACGAAAGTACTTATGAACTTGAGAGTGCTAGCAACCTTTTGTCTATACTCAGTCAATTCTGCAGATATTCCTTCGTAAGTTTTTACTTTGAAGAGGTGTTGTTCTCTCCAAGCAAAAAGCTTCTGCTTATGCTCTTTTGCAATAACTGAATCGTAAGCCATCCTCAAGTCGGAAATTATGATCTCATCTTTGGGCTTCCTTTTCGCTGTATTCTACTTTGACTGCTGAATTCCTGAGCGAAGTACATGGGCGTTGTATCTCAATTGGTACACCTCTACAAGTATGAATTTGCCCTTGGTGACAAATTCCTCTACCCAATATCTTAGATAATAACCAACTGACTCAACTGATTTTGATCTGCAGATGATTCCAAAATCTATGGAAGCAAAGCGGTGACATGTGAAGTCCCATGAAGTAAGTTGGAGATGTATTATCGTAGTTGTCAATTCTCAGCCTTGAGGGCTGCCTTGTCTTCTCCATCTTTGAGCACTATTTCCTTCAAGTTAACTGCTGCAACCTCAAAGAGATTTACATCAGCTTGTCGTGTGCTTCTACCAAGGTTGGCTTTGACCAATGTGAAGTCATCAACCTCAACCTCATTGGCGTTCTTGTCTACTGGTGGTGTAGCAATCTCAATGACAACCTCATTGTCAGCATTCTTCTCCACATGAACTTGCTTTTTGAATTTCTTTTTTGATGTGTTTTGATAGACATTATCAAACTCTGCAAAGTCCAACTGGTAAGACGGCTTTCTCCTCTTCCTACCCAGGAGGTTTTCAAGCCAAGACAAAGAGTCTCTACTAACTTCACTGGGAGGATTGGCTTTAGTCTCATCAACTCCTGATGAATGAGTTGGTGTTGAGATGTCAAGAATTGGTGAATCGAGCTCCAAATCAATGTGAATTGGAGAAGGTTGCGGTGATGACAGAAGAATGGGAGGCTTTGCTTCAACTTCTGGTACTGATTCAACTGTATCTTTGGCTGGATCCACTTGTTGTTCTTGTTGATTTACATCAGAAACCTTCAAGTTCTTTGTCATTCTGCTACCCTTGGTTTCTTCAGGAGGATTGCTCATTGCTTTAACTCTGGGTTTCACCTAGAAGAGGAAGGAGGTAGTGATGAATGAACCACTGGCGGCTCTGTAACTAGGGTGACTACCTTCCTTGTCCTCTTGCTTCTCAAGAATAATCTGTTGTTCTTGACAACCCAACTATGTAGAAACCCCTGTTCTCCCTGATTCTGAAAACTGACTGTTTTGATTGTTTTTTTTCTCGTTTTGCGTTTTTTGAAAGAAAATACTGAATAAATTTATATAAAATAATACAACACCAGAATTGATAGAATCTATTGAAAATGTTGATGCCAGTCTATTTATTTATCTTCTGGAATGATTACAAATAAGATTCGATAACATGCAACTAAAAAGGCAACGGTATTTTGATGAAAACCTGATTATTGCAGCAAGCTGAAAGAAAACTCTGTGAACGTTCTGTGATAACTTCTGAATGAAGATATCTCCCTGAATGCAATAGATCAGCTGATATTTCACAGCCTCTGAACTGCAACACTGAAGATGGCTCGTTCTCCAATGCCTGTAGACAACTGAAACCCTTGGCTTCGTTCTCTGAAGAAGACTTGATCAAAAATCGATTTCAATAACATAATCAGCTCAAATCCCAATGAAACCCTTATATCTCCTCAAGAGTTCGAATTTTCTCAATTAGGTTTCATTTAAATAAAAATGGAATTTTATCTTTTAATATTTCCAAAGTTCGAACGCACTTTTAATTATAAATTATAATTAAAAAGTGGCCCCCTTCAATGTTGGTCGAACCCTTCAAGAAATCACTTAAGTTATAATATTAAATAATATTATAACTTTATATTATAACTTCAATAATTAATATTTTAATTTGACAATTAAAATATTAATATCTTTCTCAATTTTCGTCCGATTAACGAACCGTCTGAAGCTGAAGAATAAGTGATTGACTCTGCTCATGACCAAACCATACCGCTAAAAATAGCAGGGGTGCTCCGCTGAGTGCCAAATACTGCTAAAAATAGCAACTCAGGCTAGAAGTATCCGAACGAGCCCGAACGAAAGCCAACTGATCAAGTACTGACAATCTGAAACCAAGCCAAGCTCCATCAAGACCCTCTATCCATCCTATCAGCCTACGAGGGTCGCATAATAGGCTAAATCCACCGAACTCTGATGCTTGCAAAAAAATTGGGGACATTACAGTCCGCCCTCCCTGAAATTGCTTGTCCTCAAGCAATCTCTACTGCAAAGAAACCCAACTCCTCGGAAGGCCCAAAATAAGAACTGTGAAATGTCCCACACATCTCTAACTGTCTCCTGTAGCATCAACAAAAACACAACTGCACAAGCTATCCCTGGATCCCAAACCCATAGTGAAAGTCTGTCGTGTCTGTCATCCTCAAGCTGCCACTGCGCTCTACTGCCTCCAACTTCACCATGTTGTGAGTGGTGAAGTAACCCAATGGGACCCATCCAATACTCAGTGCCAAAACTATCACCACCTGGATCCCAATACAATCTGAATTCACATCCATCTGTCATGCGGAGATAAGAACTTCTAGAAGCATCTACTACACTGAATCTCTCCCTGTCCTCTGCTAAACCCTCATGGATGTGATAACTGACCAAGCCATCATGCCAACTGACACCATAATCATCCTGTAACCATGTACCCATAAGAAAACCTTGTGACATAGAAGTAGCAAACTCAGTTGGATACATATCGGCTTGATGTAAACTTGATAGCTGTTCCTGCAAGTGATCCCTCACAAACAGCTGAGTCGGACGCTTGCAGCCACTAATCCCATCTTCCGAAGATGGTGAATACCCATCCCACAACGGATGGTATAACTCTGGGGCCAATCCACACCGATGCATCATCAAATCCTCCGTGTGCGGACCAAAGGAGAAGTGATAAACACTCCTCACAATGCAATCAAGATAAAATGCTCCCACCTCTGTCAATGGCTGTCCATCATAGTCCTGGGGAAACAAATTAGCATAAGTACAAATCTCCATACTGGATGATGCCCCATATATCTCCTGTGACGACGATGAAGTAGTGACGTGATCTGTCGCACAACTCTCGGAAAAATCAACTATCTCATCACAAGAGCTCTCAACCAAAACACTCATCCCATCTGAATTGACTGCACCAATATCTGTGATAGATGTAACCACATCCTCACTACAACTCGTGGTTATAAGATCCTCATCAACTGCCTCTGTATATAACTGTACCGTATCTGCAGCTAGTGGAGACTGTGCCAAACTCAACTCCACGGTCAACTCCTCCAACCGTGACTGTGACTCTTGAAGGGCCAACTGAGCACTCTCCAACGAGTCCATAGTCACCTCAAGCTCATGAGTGAGCTCATCAACCTGCTCCTCCTTCCTCTGCAAAGCATCATAACAAATGCAATCCCACTCGAGAAGAAAATCCCTGTCTGCAAGTAGTTTTAAGTAGTTTTGTTTCATCATCCCAATTGCTTCTCGAAGTGCATGTATTTCTGCAAGGGAAAAACCACTATCACCGTGCTCATCTGTCAAAGGAGTACTCCAACCATATGTAGCTAACATCTGACGAGCAACATCAAAATGCTCAATGGTTGTGGCAATCATATTGTCGTTCACTTTCAGTTGCCCAACCAAATGATGAAGACTCTGTAGCTTAAGACCCCCATACAAGTTTTCCGGTTCACAATATGCACTATGATATGATGCTGATTCGTTGTCACTCACTAAATGATAAGCAGCATCATGTGTGCTTTCATCCATGCACACCTCAACATCTAAGGTACTGCTGCTATGTACCTCAAAGGATGGCTCAACTGATAAAATAGAAGCTGCTGATATAACAGTATCTTCACACACTTCCACTCCCGATGTAACTGTATCACCTTTCAACTCACAATCCTGGGATTCCATGTCAACATGTGAACCTTCTAACTTATCTTCTAAAGTCTGATCTGGGAAATCAGATTCACTAGAACATGAATCCTCAACACATAATGCATCGCTAGAACCCAATTCTTGAGTCCCTTCATGTGACAACTCAATAGGATCATTTTGCATATGTGAAATCACTGTTGTCTCATGCTCATGCAAAGTTTCATCATCGCTGTCATAAAAATCAGAAGTAGCCTCTACAGTAGAAACTTCTTGAGTCACCTCTTGCGAGGATGATGTAGATAAATCATTAACCAAAGCTGTTCTAGTGTCTTCTTGAATCAAATCAGCATGTCTATCAAATTCATCATATAAATTTCTGCATACCTCATCGGAACTTGAAGACACCACATCATTCTCAGGAAGAATTGTATCAATCCCATGTGAAGATCCTCTATCCAATTCGTGTGTAAACAATTCGTGGGCTATAGTGTGATACTCCTTCCTTGCTTGCTCAGTTTTGTGGGAAAGACTCGGGTGCAATTCCATGTAACTTTTGAATGAGCAGTTCTTCTTAACACGTTGAGGAAGAGTGTTATATTCCTCAAACATGCTAATCACTACCTCTTCTCTGTTTTGTGGTGTTGGAACTTTGCTGGTAGGTAGTGAAATAGATCCTTTAGGCTGTCCCAACTTTGAAAGCGACTGCTCTAAACGCAACAACTCTCGATTGAACTTGTATTGAGATTGTTCAAGCTCTTTCAATGCCTGTTTATTTCTGACCAATGTTTTCATGAAGCCCATTTCGCTGTACACTGAAACAATTCCAACTGACTTGTGCAACTACTGATTTTCCCACCAAATGATTATAATGGAAGTAATCTACTGACTCTCCAAGAATGATAGATGATGGTGAATGCCAACTACAGGTCATTGACCAAATATCAGGCACTTGATGATTGAAACATTCGGTTACAGCAAGACAAACTGCAAATGACTGAGAATGCCGAAATCATCAACAAATGTGAAGTTACAGCCAATGGTATTCCAACAAACACTTGGCATGCTTATCTAACTGAAGCTACCCATTACATCATAAGGCATTAAAACAAGCACTTTGAATGTTTCCTCCAATCTGCCTTATATTGCTAATGAAAATTCTGATACAAGGTAACTTCAGAAATATCCATCAATGATATACAATTCCTATCAGCTGTATACAGTTTGATGACTTACGAGGACTTACGCAGAAACAACTGTGGTAACAAACCAGATATCAGGGAAAATTTAGATGCATTATCAAATATAGATTCCATAACAAAGAACCTGGAATCTGCTCAACCGTATCTTCTCTGTTTTTTCGGCTTTTTCTGAATGTTTATATGTCGCCCAAGCAGCTCCCGACCCTTTGCTTATAAAAATTGAATACTTATAAGATCGAATGCTAGCCAAGTCGATTTTATCTTATTATGATTGTGATTTTATCCAAGTAGCTCCCAGACGGATCCTTAATTGGTGACTAAGCTAGGTGATTGCTAGCTAAGTTGCGTCCTTTCTGAATTATGAGCGAAGCCTTTAGATGTGCGTTGATTCCTCAGAATTATCCCCTTCCTTGCAAATTTGTCCCTAACGCCTAATTTAATCGTTAATATTATTCACGGGACAGAGCCTTGGTTTATCTTACCAAGATATTTGCTTTTAAGAGACGCGGCTCCTTCAAAAATGAAATCGTCCTCCTTTGAACATATATCGGGTCTTCAAATTTCGTTTTTTTCTTGGTTCCGTCAATAATTTTACGGATGATGTTCCTGTCTTATTCGCCTCCTTTATATGGATTTTCTTTTTGTCTTTTAGGGCGGCAATAGTAAATTCTTCTTGTTTGTCTTATCTGACTGCCTACCTGGCGATGCTTAACTTTTATTCTAGAACTGAGACTTGCCTTGCATCCACGCAAACTTCCAAGTCCTGGCCGAATATGATGACTAAGATTGAATAAAATAAAATCGTTGTTTTACACTTAATCACACCTCATTGAAAAATTAGACGGGAATATAATATCGATTCAAGGATAATATAAAAATTGCAGTATGAGGCCCGATGAAATCCACAATTTGTCTTGTGCGATCTCCCTTTGTCTTACGCGCTCCTTCAGGAATTAAATTATAATTCACCAGATGAAGTTATGAAAGTCGGCTGTCTAGGAGAGATGCGATTTAGTTATTTATTTATTCAAGACTCCCGATGGTCTTTGTCCTGTAGCGGCTGAGTGTATATATTGTCTCCAGTCAAAATCTATGACTGACTTCTAAGCAGCTGTCTGGCGGACCTTGTCTTTTTTTTCTTGGATTCTTCATAATTCGTCTTTATTTTCCCACAAAAGATTTGCCTTCTTTCGATAAATTGATCTGTAGAACTGCTATATATATCTCACTCCACGATAACACACGATGGAAAATATTCAGGCCAGAATAAAATATTGATTCACCATTAATTTAAATAACTCTAATCTTCCCCTCAATATCGAACTTTTCTCAACCTGGGAATAATTTTCAGAATTTATTGCTTTTTTTTTGATAATGGTAATTTTCTGAATTTCTCCAGATCTCTGAAAACCCTTAATATTCTGAGAGTTTTCTTTTCTGTTATTGAAAACCCTTATTTGAATTCTGAAAATTTTTTCTTATTCTCTGCTTCTGAAATTTTAATTCCCCACACAGGATGGCAGGATTCAGGCTCTGATACCACTGTAGAAACCCCTGTTCTCCCTGATTCTGAAAACTGACTGTTTTGATTGTTTTTTTTCTCGTTTTGCGTTTTTTGAAAGAAAATACTGAATAAATTTATATAAAATAATACAACACCAGAATTGATAGAATCTATTGAAAATGTTGATGCCAGTCTATTTATTTATCTTCTGGAATGATTACAAATAAGATTCGATAACATGCAACTAAAAAGGCAACGGTATTTTGATGAAAACCTGATTATTGCAGCAAGCTGAAAGAAAACTCTGTGAACGTTCTGTGATAACTTCTGAATGAAGATATCTCCCTGAATGCAATAGATCAGCTGATATTTCACAGCCTCTGAACTGCAACACTGAAGATGGCTCGTTCTCCAATGCCTGTAGATAACTGAAACCCTTGGCTTCGTTCTCTGAAGAAGACTTGATCAAAAATCGATTTCAATAACATAATCAGCTCAAATCCCAATGAAACCCTTATATCTCCTCAAGAGTTCGAATTTTCTCAATTAGGTTTCATTTAAATAAAAATGGAATTTTATCTTTTAATATTTCCAAAGTCTCGAACGCACTTTTAATTATAAATTATAATTAAAAAGTGGCCCCCTTCAATGTTGGTCGAACCCTTCAAGAAATCACTTAAGTTATAATATTAAATAATATTATAACTTTATATTATAAACTTCAATAATTAATATTTTAATTTGACAATTAAAATATTAATATCTTTCTCAATTTTCGTCCGATTAACGAACAGCTGAAGAATAAGTGATTGACTCTGCTCATGACCAAACCATACCGCTAAAAATAGCAGGGGTGCTCCGCTGAGTGCCAAATACTGCTAAAAATAGCAACTCAGGCTAGAAGTATCCGAACGAGCCCGAACGAAAGCCAACTGATCAAGTACTGACAATCTGAAACCAAGCCAAGCTCCATCAAGACCCTCTATCCATCCTATCAGCCTACGAGGGTCGCATAATAGGCTAAATCCACCGAACTCTGATGCTTGCAAAAAAAATTGGGGACATTACAAACTAGTTCTTTCCTCGATCGAGGTGCTCTCTTTGGCATACCAATCAATTGGTCGAAGTGGTTGCTAATCAACTTGGTCTTTGGCATATGTGGGAAGTATGACTTCTCCATCATCATTTGATAAACCCTCCACATTTTCTGATAAGAAATCAGCAACCTAATGAAGAGTAAATCTACTGTAATCACACTTGCGCACTTCGAACTCATCTTCGCAACTAACCCAAAAATCTTCCATTGAAGGTTTATGTGAAGGATTTTGACCAAGACGAACTGCCAAGAGACCCCAAGGGTCATATGAATGTCTTTCTCTGAAAACCTTGAGATTAAGTTTCTACATTTCATTGCTCATCAATTTAGCATCAACTGCCGATCTGCATTTATATATGCTCATCTCAAATGGGAAACTGGTGGCAGACTTGCATTTGTTACATAAAAAGGTGTGCACTTCATGCACTTGCCTCAAGAACTCCATAAACACTACCTTATGCGATGGATATTGGGGTAGCATGGCTAGATCACCTGAGAAGCCATATACATGTATGTAGGAAAATGTGGGGAATTGGATAAACCAATCGGCCAATCTGCCATTGCCAATCTGGCTTCTGCTGAAAACCGTATATGCAGCTCATTGTCAAGGTTTCTCACTGTATGCATCAGGAAAAGATCATTTACCCGCTTGAAGTGTCGTTCTGACAACTACATGAAATGCTCATGCACTTGTTGAATGCCCAAAGTTCCAACGACCTTCAAACCTCTAAACTTGCCTTGAAAGGCCATTAGATATACGAGGTATGAAATCATGTGGAATTCATGAGCCTTGAAGAAACCTATCATCTGTTGGTGAAGAGTATCACTGATCAATGTCGGCCAGTCGTAGTGTTCACTATTGTTGACAATCTGAGACATGATGTAGCACATCCACTGCTGAAACTTATGTGCTTTTGCTTGACTTGTGACTTGGTTGAGTAGAGTAATCATGATTGGAAACTCATCCCTGAACTCACCACGTCAAACATTCTTTAGCAAAGTGTTTCATTTCTCTTTCAGCCACCTTTGTGCAATTCTTTTCTGGCACTGATCCTTTTGCAGTTTGCACATTCCATGCCTTTTCACATTCTTTTGTTGATACAATAAAGTTATTTGGACATGGTGGAATGGAAAAACATCTCTCAATGTCTCCTGGTTTGAGGCTGCAAATTATTCGCCCATCTATTGATTGGATTTCTCATGAAGTGGGATTATAATGCTTGACACAAGCAATTACAAACTCAATGTTTTGTGCCAAGATGGGAAAAGAGGCTATTGCTAGTAACCTGAATTGTTCAAGATTTTGGATTGTAATGCAGTCTATGCCTTTCAAAGTGTTAAAATCAACTATTGGATTTACTTGATGCAAGTTGGTGTCAAGTATCTTCAAGAAATCGTGAAGCAAGACCGATTTGGTCTTGATTTCAATTGGAGAGAACTGCATATCTAAAAACTTGAAGAATGGCTGTAAACACGACTATATTTGAACAACTTGTGCACAAAAGCTAAAAGTAGCTTTGTTGAAAGACAATTTTTCAAGAAAAATGTGAGATATGGGTTTTGTAGAGAATGTCGTTCTGAATAGACCCAGATCGTCTACTTTTCGAAAAAATGAGTTTTTCTTGAACATGCAAGAAACCCTCAGAGGTAGAAAATGCGAAGCAATTTTTTTTTGGAAAAATTTGAGATATGGGTTTTGTAGGTGCTCGTGTGCTGAAGAAACTCAGATCGTCCATTTTTTGAAAAACTGAGTTTTTTCTGAAAAAGATAGATCCCCTAGAAAAGTGGAAGTTGCAGAAGCTATTTTTTTGGAAAAATCTAGGACGTAGGTTTTGTAGCCAATTTTGTGCTGAATAGACCCAGATTGTCAGTTTTTTGAAAAGTGATTTTTCAAGAAACCCTAAAAAATAGGGATGGAAGCTTGCATAAAAAGTTGCCAATCTTCAAGAGAAATGCCAAATAGAAAGACTCAGATCGATGAATTTTGGAGAAGACCTATTTCCTAAAACTAACGCCCTAGAAGAATGGATGATGGAAAAATGTTCTTCTGTGCAACCTGTACTCAAAACTATGAAGAAATCTGAAAACGCCCTTTGTTTGATCCTTCAAATGTTGTTGAGAAGAAAATTTTGTGTTTGCCTCTTGAAGTCAACCTGCAAAATAATGAATGGATGCCCAAATGCTTCTTAAATAAAGTTTGGAGGTGAAAGAAGCAGTTAACTCTCAAAAACCCTAAATTTAGGAGTCATTCTATGAAAATATCTGTTAACTTGAAGAATCCCTAAAAATAGGGCAGCCAAAGCATGAAGATGTTTTTGAAAAATTGCTATTCAAGTTGACTTGGGTGCCTACTTGAGATAAAGCGTCCAAGTTTGCAGTGTTAGAAGAAATTTTTAAATTTTCAACTTTCACGCGTCTCCGATGACTAATACCCCCTGTTTTAGCACTACTTTTTGGCCAATCTATGAACAATTGAAACTGGAAGTGAATTGATCTAGCAAGCCCGATCAACTTTGAGGAGATTGATACCTCACACCAGCCTCTGGTCCTGTGTTTGACTGCTTTTTATTCTAGGCGCCCCTGGCTGACTGGGGCGCTTTGCATCACCAGAGTTAGAGAATTTTTTAAGATTTTCATCTTTTCCTTGATAAAATGCCTCTGTTTGATCTTTGATTCCAAACGTTTGATGGATCTGTTGAGCTAGCTGACGGATTCATTGAAGAGCATGATCAAATCAGAGAAGGATCTCCTTAAGGCTGTGAATCCTAAAAAGTGGTTTTGAGGGCTTTAAATTTTGGGCACCCCTGGCTAGCAAGGGCATTTTTGTTTGCCAAAACCATTTTTTAGTGATTTTCAACTTTTTCAATTTGTCTCCCATGCTTCATTTCCTATTCGATCTACAATTGTCAGTGACTGATGGATTCGGTGGTCAGGCTAAGATATTCAATGGAAAGCCTGAAGAATTTCAAAAAGAATGATCACTTTTGCAAACCCTAATAGCCAATTCTAAGGGCTCAAAATTCTAGGCGCCCCTGGCTGATTGGGGCACCTATGTGTGTGAAAGAAGATTTTGATAATTTTCACTTTGTCTTTGTGATGAAACACCTCAGTTTGATCTGCAATTCTGGTCATTTGATTGCTCCGATGAACCTATCAACGGACTCGTCACGAAGCCTAATCAAATGTGAGAAGGACCTCTTGAAAGTTGTGAAAGCTAAAAACTGCATTTGATGGCTCAAAAAGTTGGGCGCCCCTAGTTGGCAGGGGCGCTTTTCTGCTATAGACTTAGCAATTTTTGAGTTTCTTGATTTCCTTTGACTTTCAGCATTTTCCGTCTGATCTTCATTTCCAAGCATTTTACAGATCCCATGAACTAGATACTGGACTCATTGGAAAGCTTGCAGAATTCTGAAGAAGACCCCCAAAATTGCAAACCCTAACAACTGTATTTGACCCCTTGAAATCATGGGCGCCCTTGGCTTGCAGGAGCGCTTTTGTGCTCTAATATTAGAATTTTTTTGAAGATTTTCACTCTTCTCGTGCTTCGCATTCACCACCTTGTTGACTATGTTGAATGCTGTTGTTGCTGACGTGAACGCGTTCACCATTGTATGTGCACGATCAACGGAAGTGAGAAAAATGACTAAGGCATTGAAGTTGAGGTGCCTTCCTTGGAATAAAGTGTTCAAGCATTTCTAGACTTAGTTTATTTTTCACAATTTTCAACTTTTCGAATTACCCTCCTTCGTTCACTGTTTTTTGAGCATCTTTCGCTGTAGATTGTTCTGTGTAGCATTTGAGACTTAAATTCTGACACTTGGTATCGAGCCATCCTCCATTGATGACCTCAGAGGTCCTAAATTTTTAATTTTCTTTTGAAAAAGTGAAATAGACCCACCAAAGAAAAATTGGCTTTTTGACGATTTTGACTAGACCAGTGTGATTGTGACGAAGAATCAACCAATCAGAATCAATTCTAGCCATTTCTACAAAGATTCTATTTTTAGGGTTTTTTTTCTAAAAATAGGGCCTAAAACCCTAATTTCAAAATTTTCCAAAATTTTGCGAGCATCCTTTTGACAATAAACCTAGAAAAATCCTATTATCCATTTATTTTTCAGAAGTTTCTAAAATAGAAAATTGCTATTTTTAGACACCTTGACCTTTTTTGACTTTTGAGTTTTGATGATCATTTTACCAAATTTTGACCAAAAATGCCTTAATGAAGCAAAAATTTTAATTTTGGGTACAACATTGTGTAATATGGAACTCCTTTGTCTTCAATTTATCGGTCATTTGTAATTTTGTATCATAGTATAGAATTCAAATTATCAAAAACTTGTGGCTTGTTCATCAATTTTTTAACACCAAGGGGGTAAAAATTTTATTAAATCAAGGAAGCGTTATAAAGAAAGGGCATTAAATGGCCCTATCAATATCAACCAAGTGATCCAATTGATGAGACAAATCCAGAGGTAATTGACTCCGATCCACCAAATTCCAATCATGAATATGATCAGAAGCCCATTTAGCCAAGCAATCACAACACCATTCCATTCACGAGGAATATGATTGAAAGTAATTTACTCCAAAGAGGCAGAAAGAGTGAGAATTTGTTCCACAATCAAAGCCAGCTGCCAGCTCACATTATCCAAATACTGCCTTTTTAGTAAGTTCATCACAACCTGGGAGTCAGACTCACATATGATCCTGCGCCATCCCAATTGACTACCCCGCTCCACAGCCAATAAAATGGCCTAAGCCTCCATAAGATTATTCGTATGAAGACCCTTATACACCGAGAAAATAAACTGAACATCTCCAGAGCTATCCCGGCCCACCCCCCCAATGCCAGCATGACCAGGATTTCCACGAGAAGAGCCATTCGAGTTGATTTTTAGGACTCCAAGAGGAGGAGGGGTCCATCTTCCCTCCCTATTCACCTTCGGGGTAGGATGCTTGCATCTGTTACGCATGAGCTGTTGTTGCGAATGAGGAAGATGAAGACGATTATAGCAACCAACATCACGAGGGTCCACCAGCATAGTCATATCACACTTAGCCGCAATAGTTTCTCCTAAAGAGTGTAGAATTTTCCACCAAAGGTGAAGAGCCATCAACAACGAATCCTGGAAAATCCGCCTATTCCTCTCCAACCACAGGTTCCAGATAATAAAGGAAGGCCCAAGAGCCCAAGCAGCCTGAAGAAAGGAAGTAGAAACAGGGGCCCTGCCCCACCGTTCCCCAAACTCCACCAAAGAGGAAGCATGCCAGCAGGCTGTATTCCACACACCCCACCAAAAATGCCAAATCTCCCTGGCATAGGAACATTGGAAGAAGATATGGGAGACACTCTCTTCACAGCCACGACACAAAACACACATAGAGGGGCCTTGGAAACCACGCTTACATAAACTATCCTAAGTAAGACACCGGTTTTGAGCCACTAACCACATAAAGAAGTTGCACTTGGGCCAAGACAACTTGTGCCAAACTTGCTTCCACCAAGGGACCTCAATGTCCCCAAACAACTGCCTATAACCAGCGGCCACAGAGAACTTTCCAGACAAGTCAGAACCATCCCAAACCAAGACATCAGGTCCTCTCAAAGAATTACAAGCACGGGAAGCCAGAAGTTGGGAAAGCTCACGTCTATCCCCCTCAGACCCTCCAGGTGGCCACTCAGAAGGATGCTTCCAGTGAAAACTAACAACCAAACCACCATGCTGCGCCACCTTATAATGCTCCACAGTATCCCAGCCACTCGCAATAAAAACATCAAAAAGGGACTGGAGATGAGGAAGAGAAGAGAGAATAGGAGAGTGACCATCCCAAGAATCTGACCAAAAAAGAGCCTGTGACCCCAAATGACAGATCCAAAAAAGAGCACACTTAATCAATTGCGCCCCCACTTTCAAAGAATGCCAAATCATAGAACCACTCCCTTCCAAAGGATAGCGAGGAACCTCAAAAGAAGCAACACCCCGAAGATATTTATGGTTGAGAATACGAGCCCATAATTGGTGTTGATTGGTACGCCAGCACCAGTAAAGCTTGGCAGCAAGAGCTTTCCCATTCAAAATAGCAGAGCGTAAACCAAGACCACCCTCCTGCTTTGGTCTACACACCGATTCCCACTTGACCATGCTCCATTTTGAAGACAACAAATTATCGCTCCAAAGAAATTGATGAGAAAGAGCATCAAATTCTTTAAGGAAATACATAGGAGCCGCTTGAGCTAAGCACCTGTAGATGGGAAGGGCCTGGATAACCGACTTGAGAAGAGTCACTCTAGTAGCAGTAGACAACCAACGATGAGTCCAATGAGTAACCTTCTGCCTCAGCTTATTGAGCAACAACTGCCAGGAGGACCTGGGCTGACGACCAACAACAAGAGGAATACCCAAGTAGACAAAGGGAAGAGACCCAATTTGAAACCGCAGAATAGCTGCAATCCGACGCTGGATAGCTTGAGGAGTATTAAAGAAGAATATAGAAGACTTCTGCTCATTGACTCTCTGGCCCAAAGCCGCAAGGTAGATGTCCAACACTTTCCTGAAGGAATCAGCCTCCCTAATACGAGCCAGTCCCATAAGAGAGGTATCATCCACAAATTGGAGATGAGAAAGCGTAGGCAAGCCCATCCCCCACCGCCAGCCATGAATCAAACCATGTGAAACCTGGGAATTAAGAAGACGGCCAAGCTCCTCATCCAAAATAATAAACAAATAAGGAGAGAGCGGATCTCCCTGACAAAGGCCCCTAGTAGCCCCAAAAAGCTCAGAAGGTTCCCCATTCACAATAACCGAAAAGGAGGAAGAAGTCACACAACTCAAAATCCAACTCACCCAATTACAGGAAAAGCCAAAGGCCAACAGAATCTTCTGAAGAAAACTCCATTTAACTCTGTCATAGGCTTTGGCCATATCCAACTTGATAAACATAGACCTATCCTTAGAGGTGGCCATGGAATGAATGGCTTCAGACGCAATCGCCACCCCATCCAGAATTTGACGGCCAGCCACAAAGCCACCTTGCTCCTCATAAATGATCACAGGCAAGCAAGATTTAAGCCTCTCAGCAATCAACTTCGTAATAATCTTATACACCACGTTACAGAGCGCAATAGGTCTAAAGAGATCAAGTTTGTCAGCACCTTCCTTCTTAGGAATGAGAACCAGAAAAGTAGCATTCAGGGCATGAAGCATCTGCTTACTATGAAGACTCCCGAACCACCTCCAACAAATCCAGCTTCACAATATCCCAAAACTCTTGGAAAAACTCAACAGGGAAACCATCAGGATCAGGAGCTTTCCCCTTGTTCATCCCAAACACCACCTCCTCCACTTCTGACAAAGTCACCGGGCGAATAAGAGAAGCATTCAACTCATTAGAAATTAAAGAGGGAATGCAAGCAAGGACCCTATTTTCATCAGCCTCTACAGGTAAAGAATCCTCAGTAAACAGATTAGAGTAGAACTGACGAGCCTCTCTATACAAAGCATGTTGAGCAGAGATTGAAATACCCTCAGAGTTAACAAGAAAAGAAATAAAACACTTATTTCGACGAGGTTGCACAAAATGATGGAAAAAAGCTGTATTCCTATCACCCTCTTGAAGCCAATTAATCTGAGCCTTTTGTTTCCAGAAAATCTCCTCACGAAGCTCCCACTCCACCAATTTCAGAGCCTGGGATTCAACATGCCCAAGAGCCTCCGAGAAATCCAAATCCCGAATCTGGCGGGTAATAACAGCAAGGCGATCCAACGCTTCCCTTTTCCTAGCCCGAAAATTACCAAAACACAACCTATTCCATCGCTTAAGATGAAACTTCACAAATTGCAACTTCTTAACCAGGGAATACATAGCAGTACCATACGCAGGGGCGCCGTCCCACCACCACTGAGCCACAAGATCACCCAAAGATAGATCACGCAACCACATAAGCTGGAATTTGAAAGGTGGATTCTTAGGATTTGGAAAAGTTGAAGTCGAAAACTTAATTGGCCAATGATCAGAGCCACACCAGTCAAGAATCTCAGAGCAAATGACCAAGCTACCTCTAACCCAAGAGCAAGAGAGAAGGAAACAGTCAAGCCGCTGGGCAATCGCTTCAGGCCCACTCTGTCTATTATTCCAAGTGAATATACCGTTAGAGGGTTTTACATCCATCAGAGCAAGAGAGTCCACATTAGTCCGAAACAGATCTAAAGCAAGACCAAGTCTAGGCAGCCCTCCCCTTTTCTCCTCCATGCTCAACACGGCATTGAAATCACCAGCTAAGATCCAAGGCAAAAAGGGAGCACAGGACCTAACATACTTGATATGAGCCCAAAGCTAGATTTTACCACGGATGTCAATCGGGGCATAAACATTACTAACCAAAATAGTCGCACCAGATTCCAAAACCGAAGCCACCACAGAAATAGCAGACATGCTTGAAATCCACCAACGAGGAACAACCTTACGAGGATCCCAGAAAAGAGCCATACCCCCAAAGGTTCCCCTAGACCCAATAAACTGACACTGGCCAGAAAACCAAATACGAGGGGCATGTTGAAGCATGAGGTCCACTTGAAGCTTAGTTTCCTGAACACAAAAGATATCAGGAGAATGAACAACAATCAAATCTTGAATAGCCTTTTGACGGGAGGCACTATTCAACCCCCTTGCATTCCATGAGAGAATAATCATGAGGAAGGTTGAGAGAAGTGGGCCTCAAGGGTCTTAATAGCACCAAATTCTACCAACAGATCCCCAGTAGATTTAAGCTTGTCCGCATCCTTCTTACGACCAGCTTTTGAAGAAATTTCAAAATGCCCCTTCTTGAGAGGGCGTTGCAGCACCCCCAAAGCAGGAGACGATCCCCGACCTTTACCTGAAGAAAACACTGCCTTAGCTAAATCTGCTAATACAATATCATCCTCCACATCTGCAGAGGCCCTAAGAGGCTCCAACATCCCCTGCTCCAATGCCGGAGAAATATTCTGAACAACGATTGCTTGCTCCAGCCCTATATCCATCCCGACATCCATATCGGTGGCCCCAGAAGAAAGCGCAACAGGAATACCTTCCTCCAAAGACTGATTGTCTAGGACCTCAAACCGATTGAAACCCTGATCACTCTGTCTATCCTTATAGGCTCGCTTTTGACCCCTCCCTCTATTTCTCTGCTTAACAGGGATAAAGCCATCCTTATCAAGCCCGCCCTCAACCACAGACGCCTTACCTTTATCCCCCTTCTCCACTAAAGGCCCAAAAGAAGGGGAAGAGGATACCCCTGTAGCTTTAGGTGCTCGAGGACACTAGCGCTGAAGGTGTCGATACTCGTGACAAAAGTGGCAACGAAAAGGAAGGGACTCATAATCTAGCGGTTGAATCCACGAGGCAGAGCCCATACAAATTTCCAAAGAATCCGGCAAAGGATTATTTAAATCAATTTCAACACAAATGCGAGCATAAGAGAATACCATTTTATCCAAAGTATTCTGAGCAATGGCAGCCGGCTTCCCCAACAAGGCAACAATCTGGTGCAAAATATCCTCCCTCCAAAACTCCAACGGCAGCCATGGAAGACGGACCCACACAGGAACCTGTGTAGGAAGATCCTCTGTTGCATTAAAACCTCCATGCCAGGGCTTAATGAACAAGCCAACATGATTGTAAAAATACGGCCCTCCCTCAAAAACACGATTACGATCTGAGATGCACGAAAAATCAACCATGAAATAACCATTTGCAGCCACCAAAAGATCAAAATCACCTTCAACCTACCAGGTCCCACGGATCCAAGACTCTAAAGCCGAGAGAGGGACACAAATACCCAAGAACTTACAGATCAAAACATGTTGGCTCCAATAAGCTATGTCCTCCTGAACCGATTCAGGAGAGATAACCAGAATAGGGCGATCTTGACTCCGCGGCAAGCATCCGTTTACTTTTTTGAGCTTAGAGCTCTCTCCCACAAGGGACGAATCCACCTTTTGTGTATGCATGGCTGCCGAAAAATTCTGAGATGGCTTTGGCCCAACAAGCACCAAGCTTTTGGAGACCTCTGCCATACCTCCACACCGAAACCCAACACCCAACCCACACCGAAACCCCCACTCTGAACCCATACCGCTTCCACCTCCCACTTCCCTCACACCACACAGCCCCCAAACCACTGCACCCAACACCTCACAACCCCCTACGTAGTAGAAACAAAGCCCCGGCTTGTTACAGGCCGCAGGCAACCAGCAACAGCAGGGGGCGCATACGCATCAGCAGCAGCCGTATCCCAGAAATTCGCTTGTTCATCAATTTTGATTTTAGTTATTAATTTTCAATTAATAGTTTATTATTAGATATGTATTAATAGTTCAAAATTAAAATTAATAATATTAATTTTGATTATTAATTTATTATTAATTATTTATTGATATTTAAAAAATTTAAAATAAAAATATGAGTTAAAAGGGGCAGTGACCACTAAGTCAGAATAAATAAATAAAAGGTGAATGGTGCAAAGTCTGATCAGCAGAAAAAAAATGGAAAATCTCAGAAGATGCACCTAAAATCAAAATCACAAAGTAGGCGCACATTCCTTGAAGTTTTGTACTTGTTAAAATGTGCAGTGGGGGCAGGAAAATCACACCACTGTTGGGTGCAAGTTTTTAAAAGTTTCTGAATTTTTTTAAACTACAAGAAAATTCAATAAGGTGCTCCTCAACATAGAAGTAACAGCTTGGACAAACCCAAATAATGAAATACTTGCTTTCATCATTGGGGTTAATAGGATTCCTTTGGGAGGCTAGAAGACAAGAGAGAACAATCAAAGGATTTTGATCCTTCAAAAAGAGTAGGAGCTAGAGTAGTTGGAAGCACATCCAAAAGACATCGCGCTCTTTCTAAAATGGGAAAATTTATATTTAGCATGGGATTGGATTCAATATGGTGTAAAGAAATTCGGGGACAAATGGTGAATTCCAAAACCTACCAAAAGGTTTCTTTCATGTTGAATGTGAATCATAGGAACAAAAAGAGGGAATTCGAAGGGGGGGCTCCAACTCATGGATGGAGTAGGTTTCTACATTAAGTATTGGGAGCCAAGTTTTGATCCTTTCAAGCACAATGTCTTGAAAAATCCAATGTGGATTAGGTTGTACTATCTCCCTTTAGAATACTAGACCACCCCAATCCTAGCGGAAATAGGTAATTCTATAGGAACCTTCATTATGGTGGATGATAATACTTTGGAAAGAGAATTTGGACTATGTGCACACATATGCATTTTCCTTAATCTTGCTAAGCAACTCTCCTCCCTCGTTGAGATTTAGTCAAACAATGGAAGTTGGGCTTAGAAGATTGCAAAGAGTTGATAGACTTCTGCCTTAGCTGCTCGAAATTGGCTACATGAAAGAGCAATACCCAAAAAATCCCAAGAAAGTAACTAGCCCAAGTAGAATGATAGAACCCTCCTCCAAAGACAAGGAGCAAGCTCCTTAGGCTCTTGAGGGAAATCAAACTGAAAAAGGAATTTGGAGAGGAGAATAGAATGGGAACCGTGCCATGTAAGGGTGATACTTGGAATTTCCAACACAAATCCACTTTCAACATAGCTTTGTATCTCTTTGTGATAACAAATATAGAAAGAAATTTCCAACTCTAGCAAAAGGAAACGATTACTTTCCAACAACAAGCATAAATCATGGAGACACTTAAGGGTAAGGAACTAGATGAAGTATGCAATTTTAGAAGAAGAAATAGAGGATGTACAAGAAGTAAACTCTTTGGAGGAAAGAATGGTAAGTCAATCAGCCTCTAAAATAGAGGAACTGAATTGTGGGGAGTAGAGAAGAAAAGGAAGGAAAACCAACAAAGAACTCTTAATCAAGGAAGGGGAGGCTGAAGGGCAGATGAAATCAATATGATTGTGAGATTTGGGAAGGAAATACCCCTTCCCAGCAACTAATGAAGGTCACCTCATGGAATGTTAGGGGCCTAAACACCCCTAACAAAAGACGCTTGGTAAAGCATCAAATGGATAAATCAAATTCCAACATATTTTTGCTTCAAGAGACAAAATAGAGTCAAAAGAATGCTGAAATACTAGCCCACAAGTGAAAGCATTGGAAAGGACACATTGTGGAGTCTTTGGGTGCTTTAGAAGGCTTGGAGATTTTATGGAGACTCTCAAACCTCTACATCGAAATCTTAATCCAAGATCAATATTGGATGGTGAGTAAAATATCCTATAGCTTTGTTAAATTGTATTTCTTTCTGATTAATGTGTATGGCTCAATTTAATGCTTTCACAAGAAAAAGGTTTGGGAAGATATTTTAAACTACATCAAATCTATCCCCAAAGTGTTTATGATTATTGGAGGAGACTTCAATGTGATCTTGGCTGAAGAGGAGAAAAGAGGGGGTGTAAAAAAGATAAACCAATCACAGCTTGAATTTATGGATTTTGTAACTAGAGTACATTTGTAGGACATAAAACTGAAAAATGCTCTATACACGTAGACCAATTGTTGTCGAGGCTTTAGTAATATAGCTGAAAGACTAGATTGTGTCTTGTGTAATTGTTATCAGTCAAATTTTCTACTCGCTCATGAATGCAGCATTCTTCCTATCCCTAGCTCCAATCACTTCCCGATCCAACTTCTCCTTGAGGAGGATGAAAAGCTAGATAGATTCCCCTTCAAATTTGAAAATATATGATTCAAAGACCCTGATTTTACAGCCAATATGAAAAAATGGTGGGCTGAACTGCTATTCCAAAAAGGATAATAGATGTTCACGCTATCAAAGAAACTACTCTACATCAAAGGATGCCTAAAGAAGTGGAACAAAGAACACTTCAAGAACATCTTTGAGGAAAAGAGAGACTAGAAGAAAACTTGTGAGTCTAAGTGAGGAGATGATTCAAAAAGGCATGGAGTAGGTAAGCTACAAGAAGGAGAAAGAATTAATGGGTCAATATGCATAAATTTTGGCTAGAAAAAAGATATATTGAAGGAAAAAGTTAAGAGAATTATAGCTTAAAGATGGAGACAGAAATACCAAGTTCTTCCATCTCTCAACTAAAAGACTAGAATAAAATTGTCAACATCAAATCAACATATGGGTAAACTTTAGAATAGGCCCAAAAGATAAATAAGAAAGCAATCCACTACTTTTAGAGGCTCCTTAATAACTAGGAAGGGTAATATCTGAGGCATCAAAATAAAATTTTGACAGACATTCCCATACTGGTAAATGAGGATCAAAACAACTTTTTAATGGACCCTTTCATGGAGGAAGAAACAAAACTTGCAGCTTTGCAATTACAACCGGGCAAAGCACCTAGTCTAGATGGGTTTGTTGCTAGTTATTATCCTAACTGCTAGAACATCGCTGGGAAAGATGTATGGTTGGCAACGAAAGAATCAAGGAAAAAGGGACTGCTTAAACAACTCGTTTGTAGTGCTTATCCCCAAGAATGAGGTGATTGTTTCCATTGATGACTACTGGCCTATTTCTCTCTACAACAGAGTCTACAAAATATTTTACAAACGCAATGGCCAATAGATTGAAATTAATCCTGCCACAAATCATTGTGGAAGAACAAAGGGGATTTGTGCTAGGAAGTTTCATCTTGGACGAGGTGCGCATAGCCCAGGAAGCTATTCATTCGGTTAATAGCACAAAGAGAAGTAGCATGTTGTTGACACTTGATGTAAAGAAAGAATATGATAGGGTGGACTAGAGATTTTTGATGAAAGTAATGGAAAAGGATTTTGTAAGCATTAGTTGAATTGGACTTTTAACTATATAGTCAATACGAAATACTCCATAGTATTGAATGGAAGTCCTCAAGGCTTCTTTGGAGCTTCTAGAGGACTACACCAGGGTGATCCAATATCGCCTTTCCTCTTCATAATAATGGTGGATGCTTTGGGGAGATCAATTCAGGTAGCTAGTGATAGTGGAGATTGGGAAGGGATCTTGGTGACCAAAGATATTAATCCTCTCCCATCAATAGCTTGCATATGATACTCTGCTCTTTGGAGCTTCCAAAATGAAAGAGGCAAGATCAATAAAAACAACAGATAACTACTTGAAGGCTTTTGGGTAGGAGGTAAACACCTCCAAGTTGGAAATCTTTTTCTTTTTGACGGATCCAAAAATGCAACAAAGAATTGTGGAGATATTGGGCTTTAAAATAGGAATTCTCCTAACCTGATGCTTTGGCATTCCTCTTTTTAGTGGATATTGCTTTACAAAGCTTTTGGAGCCACTAACAACAACTTGCACAAAAAAATTGTCTTCTTGGAAGGGTAGGTTCTCTTGGGCATGAAGGATTCTCATGTTGACAGCTATTATTTCATCCATTCCAATTATCTTGATGTCCTACCTAAAGCTCCTTGCAAAAACTAGCCATAAACTTGATCAAAAGATGAGGTCCTTCTTTTGGCAAGGCACATTGGAAGAGAAGATTCCACTAATTGCTTGGGAGTATATTTGCAAACCAAAATTTGTGGGTAAAATGGGACTACGAAATCATAACAAGATTCTCCATTTCTTCCTCTAATGCCTAGGAATGAGAAAAAGTATCTTAAATGACCTCAAAGTCAGCCATAACCACTACCATTGTGCTCCACCTCTTTCATGAATGCATATGACAACAAATGCCAAGAAACTATGGGAATAAATATTACAAATTGATTCTCCAATTACACCCTAGGTGTTGATGTTCTGGAGTAGCGTCGGTCTTATCCTTCCAGCGGATCTCCTTGCATTCAATTGGATAAATTAAATAATAGCCCGTGGCTATTTAATTTATATGGATATCGATTTAATGAAGAGGCACGTCATCTACATTAAAGGATAATTATTTATTAAAGAGATTTCAAGTTATGAAGAGGCGCAAACTTCAAAGAGGCCGACCTCTTGGTTATTGTAATCACTTCTTCTCAAGGAGGCCAACCTATGTTGTTGAAGAGTCACGCCCTCCTCTCTTATGCTGTATATATATCGATGGCATTTCATTGTTTATTCATTCATAATATAGTTCGTCCTTCATATCAAGTGCGAGTTCTTCTCAAGGCAGATCGACACTATTATTGGCTGAGACTTCATCAGAAATTAGTCTCTTTATATTGTTGTGTTGTGTTGATGTGTGTTTTGTGACACACCAAACACCAAAATAAAAAGATGCCCAAAGGCAGCTCTATCCTCTCTTGAAAAATTACCTCTTATGCTAAGATTGCTAGAAAGGTCATACGGTAATTCCAATGTTTCGTTTTGGGGGATGGACAAGCTCAATGGATGATGTGATATGTTGGTTTCACAAAGGGACCTCAGTTAGTAAATTATTCAAAGTAGGAATTAGAATTGATTTGACGTTGAACACTTTTATGTTTTTGGGATTTTCGGTTTGGAATAAAATAAATGGAAAAGGGATGAGGGTTAAGGAACTAGATTTATGCAAAACTACTCCTACGAACTTAAGAGACAAATGCTGGATAGTGAAATTTAAACCAATTTTTGCTTCGCCAAGCATGGTACTACAACTAGACAAAGACGGTGCAATCTTCAATGGGTTTACAAAAGATATCCTATTACACAATACCACCATCAATTCGATCAATGCATATAGGTAATAGAATTCAAGTCAAGCAATTTCAATGTTCAGACTAACCTTACACATCAAATTGAAAATCATTCAATTGAAAAAGGTATGAACTAATTCCACTATTTCCAACACTATCAATCTTTCATTCATCTAAAAATGCTGAAAACTAATTTACTCTATTGAAGAAATCAATGAAACCATGCGGGCTCATAAAAATAACAAATGCTCAACTCTGAATCCACTTATTATTTAAACAGCAATAGTTGCAACAATTTCATAAGTCTCTCCCTAAATAAATGAAATGCGTGGGGTTTATATAGGCACCCCAATTACAAAGCAACGGCCAAGATTGATTTGAAATCAATGGCCAAGAATAATTCAATAAACCCTAACCCTAAAAAGCATAACCAACTCAAAGGACACATGGCACAAGCAGAACAAGCCACTTGGAGTATGGAAAATGATGACACCTCGCGAATCATTCGAGCAAGTGGGAATCCAGAATGCAATTCCCTTTGGATCGCTCCCTAGCTGCAAATGCAAGAAATTTAGCTAACACAGAATCGAGTTGTCATGTCCCAAAATTGTAACACATGAAAATGCAAATCAATAAATAAATCATAATCACAAAACACATTTTAATGTGAAATATAAATAACTAGATAAATAAATATCAAAAATGTAATGGCAATCTAAATATTATTATCAAGAATATTATAATTATAATACATTTATTATAATAAACGAGACAATTAATATTAGTACATTATAAATATCATAATAATAGAGATTTCACAAGAAAAAAATATTACAAAATAATATTAATAAAATATTATTATAATTATAGTCATAAATATTATAATACATATAAAACCACTAGTTTAAGAATAAATATTAATAAATAATATTTATATATTGAAGATGTAATGCAACGATTATTAGTGAAAAAAAAAGGATTAATTATAAAAACAGCAGTTTGAAAAAATAAAATAAATAAATAAATAAAAGTGGTTTAAAAATAATAATGAAGGTTTAAATAAATGTGTGTGTCTTTTCATAAGGACATCTCTCTTGAAAAGATGTATCCTTTAAATTGAATATATAGATATAAAAAGACATTGAATGTAAGAGGGAGGAAAAAAAAAGGAATCAATTAGAAATCTGCATAAAGCAGCAGATTGGAAATGAAATAAACTATGGGAGATTTATTTGATTAAGTGTTATTGTCAAGAATATATTTGGGGAAGTAAGTTTTATATATATATATATATATATATAGATATAGTAAGTGATATATATATATATAGTAAGTAATTATTGGAAGATTAAAATTAATTAGAAATAATTATATATTCATACACGATCATTGCAATAATGATGCTTGCAGCAATTATTGAGCCTTATAAGTTATTATGATCATAATATAAAAATGGATAGATTAATATTTATGATCAATCAAATGTAAGATTGAAGGAAGGCGACTAAGGAATTAAGAATCATGGGAAGACACAACAGTTCAGGTGATGTATTCACTTAGCAATAATATTTAGCATATTCTAAATATAAGAACTAGATATTGTTAATTTGATTATTGATATAATGACCTCCTTTAATCTTAGCATAATGAGAATTATCATAGGAAATGATGAACTTAAAGAACCATTGATAAATGAAAATATATTTGATTATAGGCATGAAATAAATCTTGGATGAAGGAAAATATAACTGATTGTTTAAAGATTGTCTGCTATGTGCTTGTAAACCTATTAGGATGGATGGAACATGGGTGAAGTGGATTGTCTAAAAACCCCACTTTCAGCCCCTTAGGCCCTAGACAAGGGATTGGGCTTTGCAGCCCCTTAGGCCCTTAACAAGGGATTGGGCTTTGCAGCCCCTTAGGCCCTTGACTAGGGATTGGGTTATAGAAAGATGGGGGTTCCACCTAGGTCTCTGCCCCTTAGGCCCGAGATACGGGATTGGGCAAGAGAAGGTGGTAGGCCTTAGGCCACTTGGACTTTATGGTTCCTCTCCCCTGATAGGACGAGTGTCTTCTGAGGTGTTGCCATGAGTGGGGTATGCAGGTACTAAGCCCCTAGGCAAGAAGGATTGTGATGGACAACCTCTTGAGTTTACATGAGGGCTTCAGGGCGGATCCACCTATGGCACTCCTCTTATGTCTTCATTAATTGATTTATGTTTATGAATGTATTGTGGATATCTAGATATTATTGCTAACAGATATGTGTATGTGGAAATGTTTTTAAATTGGTGAATACAGATTTCAATCTAGGATTATTTCATTAGAGAAACACATTCCTTTTGGAAAGAAGAAACCCTAAACCTAATCAACAATCGAATTCTAGGGCAAACAAGCAAATACAAGAGCAAGGCTAGGTAAGGGACATTACACGAGTTCCTCCATTGAGATACTTGGCACAGAATCCAGTTGCACTCCGATCACGTCCAAGGTTTCCAGGCATTGAGTGAAAGTACTTTCCCATCTATCTTCCTGCTTCTGAAAGTTATCCATAAAGGTCAAAAGGGAAGACATATCATCAAGCTGATTCTCTGTAATAACCTGCACTTCCTTGAAGTAAATGTTCATCACATTTTTCTTCAGTCCTTCTAAATCTAAACCATTTGCATCATGATGCTCCTGTCCTGTTAATCCTTCAAGAGAAGTGAGGATTTTGAACTGAATTTTCTCAACTGCACTCCGTAGAACAGCACATTCTTCCTTTATTCCATCATATGTCTTCCTTTTAGCCAATAAGGAATGATACCACCTGCTGAAATCATATGAGGCTCCTTCCTCGATAACACCTTCCTGGATCAATATTTGCAAGGAAACTTCCTTTAAAACCCTCAAACGAGGTATTACTTTGTCCTGTACATACTGGAAATCTTCCCAATCGTCTTCAACTTGACTAACTTCAGATATAAGCAAGGCAGATCTGTCATAAGTTTGGGCGCACTTCTCTAAGAATTGCTCCATTTGTTTTGAAATATTGATAACCCAACTCTTGGTTGCTTGACTCGTGATCCTCATAGGTTCAAGAACAGCAACGGATTCCGGAGTAAGAGATGATGGCGGAATAAAAGCTGCATTTTCTTGGCGCAAAGGGGCTGTTAGCTGCTAAATGAACTCCATTAGCCTTAAATTTTCCAACTCCAACCTTTCTTTCTTCTCCTCTGTTTTGTCGAACTTTTCCTTGATTGCTTTGGAAGTGTCTGCCAACTGAAATATTCCGAGCCAATTTTTTCGATTTTTGAACAATTGCAAATTACAACATTACAATCAAAGTACCCATTAAGGTTAGAAGATAAACCCAAACATACTGAAGCAACTCTAACCAGTATGGCGCCGATGATGGCGAGCATTGGTCAGAGGATCTAATCATCTAAATGCTGAAAGGGAACTCAACGTCAAGTATGTGCTACCCAATCCAATACGGAGTGAGGGGCGACCATATGATGGAGTGATTACAATAACAATGCTTGAAAAAACAAATGCGGAAAGCTGGAAAATCTCAACACCTAGAATGTGCTTGCTGACCCAGAGTGGGTAAGTAGCTACCATAGGGCGGAAGTCAATTAAAACAATAACAATTGCTGAAAGAAGAAGACTATTACAAACTGATGAAGCAAGAATCTAATGGCTGTCAGTACTACTGCCAGCTTACAATTCGAGAGATGAAATCTTGCTAACAATATAAATCAGCATACATTAGAGTTATACAATATTCGTGAACTTAGTTGCTGAGAGTAAAGAACAACGGAAATGGCAATAACTAGATCCAACCTTATTCTCCAGACTTGGGCAATCTTCACTGAAGTTTCCACAACGCCTTTGAAGATTTCTCACCACCATCCAATGAAGAACGTGGCAGATTTCCCCAAACTGTATAACAGACCTGCACTTTCCAATGAATAACCAGCAACAGCAGATTTCTTGAAATGCTCAAAACTCACTCTCTATTTGTTCAAACTGCTTGATATCTATGGCAAAACACTAATACGATGGAGGCGCTCAAACCTAGAACCAAGAACAGACTCAAAATGGCAGACTTATTTAAATGCACAGATTCCAAGAAACCATAAATGGTACGGCCCAGCCTAGGGGCGATTTGCTTTTAAAAATCAGATTCTCATTTAAAAATTCTACAAACTTGCATACATGGGCGCCTAGCCAAGAAGGAAGGAATGGAACAATACCCACAATGAATTTTTGTGTCTTTTTGGATTTATGAAATAAAATATGAATCTGCTGTAGCAAATAATGCAAAAACCCAGAACTTCTAATATGCAAGAAACAACGCTATATAAGCAAATCCAACTACAAAGTATCAACTCAACAACAATGCAAACCTCACTAAAGAATCACTCATAAGCATACTAAATTCTCCACTAGATGCTATCTCTCAAGCATGAAGTCGAGCCCAGACTAGGAGGCATTCATTCCTCGAAGAAATCCCGCAACCATTTCGGCAGCATAACAATAGCATAGACCAAAGATGTGAAATGATGCTCAAGGCCTCCTTTTTATAACTTCCTGTTGACTTCTCGAAACCCTAAAAATCCACTTTAATGCCAAACCCTAATCCTCTCTCCAAAATGGCGTCCTTTTCCTTTCAAGCTTAATATTGATATTTTAATTAAATTCACCTTGATAAATGCGCCCTCATTTAGCTTGCTTTGACTTTGGAAAATTCAATATAAATTTAATATATCCTCAATGATGGCGCCACCCTTCAAGTCCACCTTTTTAAAATAACATTAAGTTATTTGACTAGGCCAAGGTGATAAAATAACATTTAAAATATAATGTTATTTTTAAGTGAAATAAGCTCATCCCCCAAAACTGCATTCTGAAGCCGAAACTGAAAACACCACTGGAGTCAACTGAAGAGGAAAGTCAACTGCCTGAGACCCACCTGTTTACTGCCAAAAATAGAATTTACTAAAAATAGTAAATTCCTGGAAATGCTCAGAATGCCGAGACGAACATACCACTGCGAAGCTCTCTGAAAACCCAGAAAGAATCCACCATTGAATCCACCAGCTCTGAGCAAAGACATCCTTAAAAATAGGAAACCCTAATTTTACCTTCCGACTAGCCTTTGGGTTTCCAGAAAAAGGCCAACGGTCACTGGAAAGATCAGGTTCGAGAAGGGGACATTACACCAACTCATGGAAATCCTGACCTATCGTAGTTGGCCCAATGTCCAACGTTGTAACCTCGTAATCCATAGGAGTAATCTGATCTTTTGGCTTATCAATTTTTGGGACTGCCACCTGTAAGATCCTGGATCCTGCATCATTCGTGGTAATCTGAGAATACTTCTTAGGCTTCTTTGGCGTTTTAGCTTTGCCAATTCTCTCTAGGAAGTCATGCATGCTTTCAACTGGTCTAACTTCATCTAGTGATCTGGACTTCTTCATCAAACTTTCGGTCAACCAATCTGGGATAGTGGATAATTCCATCCCATCTTCCAACTGAACATCATCATTAATTCCTTTTATAGCAGAAATTACCTCATCTCCTAGCTCTTCATTGTTCTCAAGGATCTCAGTATCTCCTGCGCCTTCAATCATCAAAGTATCATCCCCTTCCAAACACTCAGTGAGGGTTTGTTCTTAGAGAGAATCTAAATGTTCTAACTCTTGAAACTCGATTTCTTGCTCATGACTTGGCTCGATCTCAGCAATGGACACCTTTTCAATTATTCCAACTGATAAAGTACTTGAAGATGATGGATTTTTGGTCACTTTTTGCTTCTTACTCTCCAATTCTCCGCCAGCTGATTCTTTTCCTCCATGTGAAGGTTTTTACTCACTACCTTCCTCTTGCTAGGATACGAAAGTTCATCAAGACTTTCGCCAATTGCTTCACCCTGACTTTCCTTACCGCTCAACGTGGCATAAGTAAGAGAAATTCCTTCTTTCCTCAACCTGCTGATTTGACTGTCAACCCATTCTCTTGAGTATGCTAAAATATCCTTCATCAATATGTTCAAATCGGTCAACTCAGGTTGTGTCCAGTTAGGCAATAGGATAGGCTTATCCTTTTCCTGCTCAAATTGAGGATGTATGTAGTCCCCGTTGTCTTTTACTTGGTCAGGTATAGGGAACAAGTCACACCTTTTTACAAGTTCAACTGGAATTCTAGACAAAGTCTTCTTCCTGACTCCATACTCGTCCACCAAGTTAGACCAATAATCTTCGATCTGCATAACATGAAGGGATTTCTTCCCGTGAACTCTCAGGTATGGATCATAATCGGACCTTGGATTATAAATGCTGAACTTATAAAATTGCAACTCTACCCTTGTTGTCTTGGCTGATTGTAATGAGGGGCAGACTTCTAACATTTTTCCAATTGCAACCGGAAAACCCACTCCTTGTTTGTTCTTTTTCGCCTGAATAGAGTCTACACATGCCAGTTGCCTTGCAACTTCAAGCATAACAATTTTGTCTATTGGATACCGAGGAAGTCTATGCGGAGCATCCGAGAATCCATGAACTCTTATATAAGTAAATGTCGGAAACTGGATAAACCAAGATCCGAACTTGTCAAGCATCACCATAGCTTCTTTAGATAGCCTCCTTTGCACTGTTCCTTGAAGAACTCGCGTGATATACATAAGGAAGGCGTCATTTGTTATCTTGAAATTGTCCCTGTAATGTAGCTGGAGCTGCGGGTAACAATCATATGATTTGAGTTGATCTTTCCGAAGTCCAACTTCGCCTTTACAAATCAGTCCTCTATACTTAGTGAACCGTGCCAAGATATAAACCACATAAGAACTCATATAGAAGGTTTTGGTCTTCTCTAGGTTTCTCAACTGGAAATCTATATTATCACTTATTAACTTCGCCCAATTTATTGCTTCCATTCCCAATACGATCTCCTCTACGTATGAAAACATCCATACTTCGAAGAAGGCTCCTTGAGAAGTTCCCATGATCCTGTTCAGCATATGAATCATATCACTGTATTCTATTTTAAAATCCGTGCAAATTAATCTCTTTGGCAACTTGGAGCGGTGTCTTTTGGGTTCCTTGATCCAGTTAGAATTGACTATGTCCATACAGGATTCCTTGGCTTGATCGAACATGGCCTGTGATTCCTGTTGAGTCCTGTTCAACATTTTTCGACGATGGGGAATACCAAATACTTCCCTGACTGAATCCTCTGTAAAGTACGCTAAGGTGATCCCATTGGGTGTTTTAATGGATCTTGTCTGCGGATGGTACCTTCTAGCACACTCAACCATTAACTCACTGCACTGAACTGCAGGTGGAAATCCTGCTGCTTGATGAAGTCCAGACTTAACAATATTTGTGGCAATAGGTGTGGGCATTTCGTTCTGAGTGCCAAACATCCTCCTCTTGTGTTGAATCGCATTAAACTGTTCAAAGTTGGTATCTGCTACTTTCTTCCACTTCGAGGATAACTGGGATTCTGGATAAAATTCTTTGAGGACTTCCTTGACTTGAGCTTTCCTGACTCCACCTCCCACGTTCTTTGGAGAAGACATTGTGCTTGTAAGAAGCTCGAAGTTAGAAAATTTTAACAAATTTGTAAAAAGGCGATTTCTTGGCTGGAGAAAAATTAAAAATTAATTTAAAATCCAGAACTTGATTAAAGGTTGTGTAAAGAATAAATTTTCAATGAAATTTGATTCGCCTTTATTGTCTTTAAAGAGCATTCATGGAAATTTAAATAATCTTCTGGATTTTTAAAAACTTATACTGAAATTTTCCCCAATGCACAATGAAAAATCTTATTCCCTTCTAAAATCGCCAATAATAACCTTGCAGTTATTTAAGAAATATGGAAATGGAAGAGGAAAATCGAACTCAATGTTCTAGAAATTTTTTAAAAAATCCTGTTTGCAGCTGAAGAAAGACGTCTTTTCTCTTGTGAGAGGTTTTGCCTGTGAAAAATTCGACCTTGTAAATAATAGAAAATGAGCTCACAAGATCATCTTTTATAATAAAACCTTTCCAAATTAGTTTAGGTCGACTTCTTTCTTTCATTGGGTGCTTTTGCTTTAAAACTAAAAAGCAATCTTATCCCGATCTTTGACTTTTCAAACAAGGCGTCCCTTTCTCATTAATTGATAACTCTTTAATGAAATTTAAGTTATCTCAAAAAATCTTGCCTTTTGGTAAAATTCGACCCTCAAGTGGACTTTTTGACTTTTCAACTGGATTTCTCTTACCAAGGTGACTTTGCCTTAGAAAATTCTCGATTCTTTCTTGAAAAATTCGACTCTCAACTCGATTTTTCTACTTCCCAACTGGAATTTCACTTCAACTTAAAGTTCCTGAAGTCCAGTTCAACATTTCACTTGCCTTAGTCGATTTTCACTTTGTCCAACTGGAATTTCGAACTCTCCAACTGGATTTTCATATACATGGCGGATTTTCTCAAATAGATGAATTTTAGTTGGATTTTCCAAGATTTCTCTTTGATAAACAGATTTCCCAACTGGATTTTTCGAAGATTCAACTGGATTTCCTTAATGGCGCACCTCTTCCAGACTTAGGCGAATTTTATCATGATTTTCTTTGCTTTTTACTTGATTTTTCAATGATTTTCTCTCAAAGGCGCAATTTTGTCCAGTTGATTTTTAACCTTTGCATGCGCATTTTCCTGCTTTTCCCCACCTTGCATGCGCTTTTTCTCTTGATTTTTACTTGCTTTTTAGTTCCAAAAGTGGAAACTTTCGACTCCACTGCCAGTGACACCTAGCACTTTCTAAAAATAGAAACTTACTAAAAATAGAAAAAAGCAAAAAGCAACTTTCTAAAAATAGTAAATTCCAGATTGGTCCAGAAATGCCAAAAACAAAAAGAGCAGAATCCCTAAAAAATAGGAAGTGTCAGAATTGAGCGAAAGCACAGGCGATCCTCGTCTGCAGGGTCTTCTAAGCACTTCTATGACGTTTACGTTCAGTTTCAGGCTCAAACTCCCAACTTGGCTCGGATGATGACTCCAGTCTTTGACATCAAATTCCCAGACATCAGAGACTATGAAACTGCTACTCAAACCTAAACCCTAAGAGCAAACCAGCGAGGGTCCCCATTTGCAATGGGGCGATTTGTGAAAAAGGTCACAACATCTGGCGACTCCACGTGAGGAATGTTTCAGAACATTCCTAAGATAAAGACCCATTCTGAATCCGGAATCTCCGATTTAAATCACACTAACTTATCCTTAGGTTAAAATTTGTACTCAAAAAGGATAGGAATTCTAAATTTGATTGAGACACCTTTTCTCTTAATCACAAGTGGGTGCAAATGCATTCATTTCCATCTCGTAAGACCAATATGACTCTTTGGTTCCATCATGGCTATTTGTGTATTTTGTCTGAACTCCAAAAGCATCCTTGGATAGAGCCTCGCTGCCAGCGAGCGTCTATAGCCCCGGCAAGGTTATCTGCTATAATCTCACGGAGATTGCTCTACTTCCGGCGATTTATCATTGTTTTGATTCTTTTGTACACCTGTAGAGATGTCCGCACACCCAAAAGCCAAGTATTTCATTTTTTTTTTTTGGTTCTCTTTTCTGTTTTTTGATATTCTTGATATTTTGCATATTTCCACACTTTGGCCTATAAGCATTGAAGCTCACCTGGGTTTGAGCATTATAGTGGCGCTGAAGCGAGATTTTTGATCTTAGTTTAGCCAATGACTTCTCCTAGGAGACCATAATGACTCAGAGGTTTGATTAAGTGTGTAAAATATGATGATTGTAAGATTCAGTGTCAAAACACTATAGAGGATTCCCTTCTAGCCAAGTACAAGTCCTAACCTAGAGTTAAACTAGAAAATTCAATCTCGAATTCCGGGATCCTTAACAAATATTTATCAAAGGAATAATCCGTTCATTACTTTGCGGAATAAGACCAGTGTGTGCTTAAATCTTCACCACCCTTTTGCAGATGTGGATCCTCATTTATTCAAAACTAAACCTAAAGCAACAAACGAAAGCAAACAAAGCAATCTAATCTAAGGAAGCAGGAACAACTAAACTAACGCACACCAAAGCAAGGGAAACTAAAACTAAAACAAAACCCAACCGGAAAGAAACTAGACTAATTATGTACAAAGGCAAGACTCGCGCGGAGTCTAAGACTGGAAATAGTGTTTGAGGAATTGCCCATTGACGGGCAATGGAACATCTTCTCCGGTTAACGTCTTCAGTCTAAATGCATTATCCCCAAGAATCTCCGAAACCTGGTAGGGACCCATCCATAGATTGTCAAACTTTTCGTGGTCTCCTTTCCGCTCATGTGCTTTGTCCCAACAAAGGACTAAGTCAGAAATTCTAAATGCTTTTATTCCAGCTCTCCGGTCAAACCATCTTTTCACAATACCTTGATGCTTTGAAAAATTCTCCAGTGCTTGATCTCTTTTCTCTTCCAACAGTAACAACTGGGACAATCTGGTTTTGACTCTGTCCTCTTGGTCCAGGCACTCTTGCATGAACTGTAGCGTGGCAATCCTTAGCTGTATCGGAAATATGGGATCTTGTCCGTAAACGAGATGATATGGCGATGTACCTAAAGAACCCTTTATTCTCACTCTATCCACCCAGAGAGCGAATCTCAACTGCGTATGCCAATCTCTCGGGTTTTTATCCAACAACTTCTTTATGACATTCAACAAATTCTTATTAGTAGATTCAGCCAATCCATTTCCTTGGGGATAATAATTCAAAGAAAACTTTAAATTCACCCCATATTCAAAAGCCAAGTTAGAAAACTTCAGAGAAGAAAATGCAGAACCATTATCACAAACTAAAGCAAAAGGACAGCCAAACGTGGTGATAATGTTTTCTTCTAAGAACTTAATTATTGTGTTTGTCGTGCATAATTTCAGTGCTTGAGCTTCTGACCATCTGGTACAATAGTCAGTCGCAGTTATAATATACCTGTGTTGCGCAGATGAAGGTGGATTGATCGTACCAATGAAGTCTAGTCCCCACTTCGCAAAGGGTCGCACCTCGATCACTGGTTGGAGCGGCATAGCGGGGTTCTTATCTCGAGCAGCCGTTATTTGGCACATGTGGCAGGTTTTTACATGATCGTATACATCTTTGAAAAATGTTGGCCAATAATAGTCTGCCATTAGAACCTGGTGCACTGTTGCTAGTGCTCCTCCATGGCCAGTTCCAAATCTGGAATGAAAGTGTTCTATTGTCTGTTTGGCGGCTTCTTTTCCCAAACATCTTAGGAAAATTCCTTCATGATTTCTTCTATACAACACTGCCCCTTGCAACATATATCTTTGAATCTTCATTCTTAGGGCTCTCTTTTGTACTGGGTTGAGATGGTTGGGGCATTTGTGATTGAGCAACAAATATGTGATATCATCATACCATTCGTCTTGGGATACTTCCTGTAATTCGTACACCTGTTGTACTATTTCTAGTCCTATGGCAATTGTTTGTGTTAGAGCTTGGCCGCGGACAATCTTCATTGGCTGAATTTCGATGTCATACTCTTGGATAATTGTAACCCATTTGCCTCTTCTCTCTCCTAATTCATTTTGCATGAGAAGGGTTTTGACAGTCACATCAGGAACTATGGCAAAGACTTCTTAAAATGTAATGTCGAAATTTCTTTATCGCTCTGACCAAAGCATACGCTTGTTTTTCAACGTTCGGGTACCTCAACTCTGCATCCTTAAAAGGTGCACTCATAAAAGCAATAGGATGTTCATCCTTCTCAACTGTCTTCTGTGTTAACATGGCGGCACTTGTGTGTTATGAGCGGCACTTGTGTGTTATGAGGCAAAAGAGTAAAGATAAAAAGGTTTTGTATAATCGGGACTAACCAAGACAAGAGCATCAACTATGGCCTGCTTGATTTCTTCAAAGGCTTTTTGCGTTTGCTCCGTCCATTCTATCTTCGCATCCTTCTTGAGCATTTCATTCAAGGGTCTAACTATCTCAACAAATCCTGTGATAAACTTTCTCACAAAGTTAATCTTTCCGAAGAAAGATTTTAATTCTTTCTGGCTTGTCGGCAGACCAATCCTTGAAATAGCCTCTACTCGGTCAGGATCAATAAGAATACCCTTCTCTGTTATCACATGACCTAGCAATTTTCCCTCCGTTACCCCGAATATGCATTTTTTCGGGTTCAAGGATATTTCGTATCTTCTGCATCTCTCGAATATCCTTATCAAGTCTTTGACGTGATTTTCTCTTTCCTTTGAAAACACAGTAAGGTCATCCATGTAGACAATGATACATCTCCCTATGAGGTCCTTGAAAGCAATATCCATAGCTCTTTGAAAGGTGGCTCCGGCATTGATTAGACCGAACGGCATCCTCTTGTAAGCAAATGTACCCCATTTTGTTGTAAACGCCGTCTTAAGCCTGTCTTTAGGTTCTACGAGGACTTGGTTGTAGCCAGAATATCCATCCAGGAATGACATCATCTGGGATCCGTTTACAACTTGAATGACTTCATCTAATGAGGGCAATGGATAATTATCCTTTTCCGAGGCCTTGTTAAGATTCCGGAAGTCTACACACAGTCTTATCTCTCCATTCTTCTTGCGGACGGGCACCAAATTGGCGACCCACGTTGAGTGTCGTACTGGAAAGATAATGCCTGCTGAAAGTAGCTTCTTAACTTCTTGAAGAATAAGGGGTTCTAGTAGAGGATTCACAGGCCTTTGGCGTTGCCTGAATGGTTTACTGCCTGCTCTGAGGGGAATAGTATGTGTAATAATTGAAGTGTCGTATGTTTTCAGGCCCTCATAGTTCCAGGCAATAATGTCTTTAAATTCTTTTAAACTTTTGATTATCTGCTCTTTCTCTTCACTCGTGCATACCTTGCCAATAAGAACATTTCTCATTTCTTCCTGTGTTCCGAGGTTGACCGCTTCATGTTGGCCTTCTTCATTTCTTTGCTGCTTTATGGCATTGATCTGATCTTGGTCAAAGATTCTCTCGAGCTGGATCATTCCTCTGGGAATGATGTTAGTTTTTAGGTTCATAATACCATCTGCATCAAATTCAGTTTCCCCTTGATCTTCTTCTTCGTCAATGACTTGAGTGAGGAAAATATCCGAATTAGTCAGGAAGTCCAGGATGTGTTTATCGTCATCGAACTGTTGGAAGTTTGTAATGTTGTCTGGGATTGATGGAGTCGAGGTGATTTCTACTATAAATTTCTTGACGGCATCCATCTCGAGCGGTTCCAGTGAACTTGTTGATTGGGCTAAGGAATTTGCCACTTTATTTTGAGAACGATATACTGATTTGATATTAAAAGCATCAAAGCTTTCAATGAGATCCCATACTCGGTTTCTATATCCTCGCAATCTTTTATCATGGCAAGCGTATTTCGTTCTTACTTGCCTTACCACCACTTCTGAGTCGCCATAAACATGCAAGATTTTAGCCTTCTTCTGGATTGCGTGGAGCAATCCGTGGACTAGGGACTCATATTCCGCCACATTGTTGGTGCAGGGAAACTGTAATCTCAGGGCTGATAAGTAAGTTTCACCTAATGGGTTAATCAGCTCATAACCAGCTCCATTGCCCTTCTTGGATTTTGAACCATCGAATCTCAAGGTCCAAACTTGCTCTTGATCTGGTAATCGTATGGGACTAGGCGTTTCTTTGTTCTGAATTTCTTCAACTGAATAGTCTATTTGAACTTCGTTCACTTCTTGAGTGATTTCTGCCTCTGGTGAGAGTTCTCTGTCAGAGTCATTGTTTTCATCATGTATTGTCAGCTTGAAGTATTCGTCTCCAGGAACTTGGGGAAGTCTTTTGTATACTTGGTCCAATGCCATCTTACACATCGCACAGGTAAACTCTGAATGAAAAGCATTGTGGATCCGACACCAATTGGGCAGCAATAAGTCTTGTACGAAAGCATGATTCCCCAGTTCTTTCTCTTGTCTCGCGCTCTTGAGCACAAATCTTCTGAAATTTTCAAACATGCTTTCACCTTCATCTGGTGAAAGTTCTTCATCACTTTCCATAAGAACTTCTGAATTTTTTGGTGTATCTTCTTGATTGCTTGAACAGTGTAACATCAGGACTTCCGATGCTTTTGGTCTATACTGACCGAGATCTGTTTCACAAAACAAAATTTCATTACTTTCCCCGTACTCGGTAATTATCATCTTAAGTCTTGGTGTACTTTCAATCTTGATTTGATTTGGAATACCCTTCCACGGTAACCACATGTGTGAAAAATCCGTGGCGAAATAACCATTTAACCTTCGGGTCCAGTCTCTTCCTAGAACCATTCCATATCCTCCTGGGATATCGACCACTGAAATATCAATGAAATGTTGAATCCTCAGATCGGTTGATATTTGCATATGAATATTGTTCAACTCCCCTACAACTGGAACCTCAGTCTTGTCCAACTGTGTCACTTTCTTGTTCGTCTTCGTTGGTGTTAGTCCCAATCTTTGATAGACATTTAAAGGCATCACATTACTAGATGCTCCTGAATCAATCAGGCAATTATGTAGGAGTTTATTGAAAATTCTAAGCGAGACGAGGAAGGGAGCTGGTTCATCTTTCCCTTGATAAGATATAACAGGATTTCCTCTCTGCATACCGGCTTCCGTCTCTTTTGTTTTGACTTTATTATTCCTCTCAATCCGTGAAACTTCTGCTTCTTTAATTGAATTTTCTCTCTTGTTTTCCTTTGAATTTTGACGCGCCTACTCAGTTTTCACTGTTTCACGTCCTGGCATTTCTATTCCTTCTTTCACTTCATACATGCCCCGAGTTACTTTGGAACTCTGAGATCCATAGGAAACATTTGCATTCTGTGGTTCTTGAAAAAATTGTAATTGTTCATCTTGAACCATATTGACATTGCCTGTAGGATTTGCAGTCTTTTGAACTATGTTAGCTGGATCCTGCGTGGGATCTTTCAGGCTGTCAAGAAACGTGTTCCTTATCTCTGGTACTTTCATTAGCTCAAACAATGACACGTTCACTTTGATTTTCTTCACTTCTTCAATCACGTACTGGCTTAATCTGTTCAATTCATCTTTGGGAGGAGTGCTACTAGTAGAACTGCTAGCGTTATTTCCTTGCCTGTATTGTGGTGCGTCTTTTGGAAGAGAAGGGTTGTTACTAGCATTCGGGTGCGGTGGAGTTTGAAAATTGTGTGGGGGAACTGATGTGGTTAAGGGCTCTTGATTCTTTCTATAATAAACCTTTGGTTGCCCGTTCCCTGTCTGTTGAAACGTCTGAACTTCTTTGATGCCTTCGACCAATACACTGTTGTTCAGAGGTGGGAAATAGTAATTCGTTGTATCTTCTATTGATCCATCAGCAATTGTGTGTGAATACATAGGAGGTGGCGCCTCCACCAGCTCATTGGCTGACGCTGGTGGGAATCTTCCAAACTGGTCAAGTGCTTGATATTGTTCAAACTGTGGTGGAAATGTGAAGTCGTCCAAAACTAAAGCTTGATCATACTTCACCACAGGGACTATAGCAATAGATGGGTCATCTGGTATTTCCCTTTGTATTTCCCTCTGGAAAATGTCGGCTGCGAGCTGAAATTCTCTGCACTGTGTCTCAGAATGCTGATTGGTGTTGTGTAACCGACACCATCCTGACAAGGCTGACTCGGTGAGGAGTATACTTTTTGTCGGTCGATTTTCTCGAGTTGCAGGATTATCTAGGGGCGATGTTACGTTTCCATTATTCGGTCCTGTATTCCATGCCCTCTTCTGATATCCTTGGTTATTGTTGCGGTAGCTTTGAGCATTACTTGATTGACCTTGGTAATTTTGATAATTACCTTGGTATCCTTGAGAATTCCTTTGCATGTTATGGAGTTGATTGTTTTGATTTCTCATATGAGTTACTTCAGTAGACAATTTCTTCACTTGTTCAACCAACTCTTTCATGTCTTCTTTTTCTTCTTGTGTCTTGGTGGACGTTGTTGTACTCTGTAGATACACAGGCTGTGAAGGTTGTGCTTGAGAAATAGGACCTCCTGGGTGAATTACCAACTGATTGTTGGGTGGCAAAATGGGGTTCATTACTGGCGCGTGATGTGCCAATGCCTGGTTGATCCCCGTTATCTGATTTGGCATAGCAGCATACCCCAAATGGTTAAGTGGTCCGGCAACATTCATGCCTAAGTCGGAGTTAACTTTAATTGCTTCGGCATATGCTCCTTTGAGGTCAGGTGGAACTGGGTTAGCCCTTCTTACGAACATGGAAGTAAGACTATCCAAAGCAGCATAGTGTACTGGTAATGCCGCTGCATCATTCAATTCATAAGGATCACGTAACCTTGTATACGCTTTATGAAATCTGTTGTTGAAGGTGCTGATTGGTTCATGTTCTGATCTTTTCACTTCAACGAACAGTCGGTAGAGTTCAGCTGGTGTGGTTGGCAATCGAAATTTTGCCAAGAAGGCATCCTTTAGATTTTGCCAAGTTCGGATTGAATTCACTGGTAGGTTTACGTACCAATAATATGCTTCCTCTCCTAAAGAGCATGGGAACAATCGACATGCTACATCTTCATGTTGAATATCTCGGTTCTGGAGAGTATCTTCAAAAATCTTGATATGTTCATCAGCTGTCCGGTTCATATCACCAACTTGGAATTTGGAGCAAAAATGCTCCGGATTCTTTGGCATCTCATGATAATCGGCAAATGTAGTAAGAGGCGACGCATTGGCTGGACGCCAAGCCATTGGAACGTTCGATTGATTTATCTGAACTGGTTGAATGGGTTGTACAAATACTGGAACTTGAGTAGAGCTTGATATTGGAATCTGCGGTGGCGGTGTCTGGAATGGACTGGGAGAAACTTCTCCAATTGGTGCTTCTCTTCTTGGTGATAGTATCTCTTCACTAGGGCCCACCGCGCTAGATGTTTCACCTCGTGATATTTTTGTCTTCTTTCTTTGTTTGTTTCTATAGGGTGACAACTCCACAAATTCTTTGAAGGAATTTGGTGTAGATCTAGTAACTCTTCGAAATCGATCCGCTGAGAAAGAACCAATCCGATCCAGTGTGCCTTATTCAATTTTGTTGAGGACGTGTAGGGACTACTTCACGAGCTGGCTGGTTTACTTGTTGACGAACTTGTTGATTTTGTTGTCGCTGGAGAGCTTCAAATCTTTCTACAAGGAGATCTCTTTGAACGTTGAACTCAATACGCCTAGCTCTCTCTTCTTCTTGTTCAAGGATGAAGCGCATTCGGAGCCAGTCGGGGGCGTTTCTCTTTACTTGCCAAGCAAGGCTAAACAATTCGGTGATAATGTCTTCCTGTTCGTCGTGAAAACCTAAGTTTGGTTGTAATACCAGTTGCGGATCCTGATTTGGATTAGGAACGTTGGCCGGAAGCACCATTCTTCATGGTATTGGAAGAACTTGGATTTGTTGAATATGAACCGGTGGCGATTGATCGTTCTATCTCATCAAAAGTCTATTTCAAGCGATCAATTTTCTGTTTTATTAAATCTCTTTGAATTGCTTCTTCAAAACGTTTTCCCTTTTCTTCCTCTCTAGCGAGAACACGGCTAGTCTAACCAAACTGAACACGATCGGTCTGTGTTTTCCAAGCTAGTGAGTACAATTGATCAATGATATCGGTGGGTGGCTGATCTGGTTGCTCAACAGGTATGTTAAAAGGAAATTCATGCGGCAACACCATACTGCATTTTGTTCACTTTGAGGAATAATCTCACTATCGCTGTTTGGCCCTCCTTCTAGCGCCAATTCGTGTTGAGCGCGTGGAAGAGGGTAAAAGAGTCTCCACAAATAAAAAAATTTGATAGGACCTAGAGTTCAACTGCTCAATTCTTCCCGTTCAGGCCCTCCTAGCGCCAATTCGTGTTGAGCGCGTGGAAGAGGGTAAAAGAGTATCCACAGATAAAAATGAATTTGATAGGACCTGGAGTTCAACTGCTCAATTCTTCTCGTTCAGGCCCTCCATCTAGCGCCAATTCGTGTAGATGCGTGTTTTGTGACACACCAAACACCAGAATAAAAAGATGCCCAAAGGCAGCTCTATCCTCTCTTGAAAAATTACCTCTTATGCTAAGATTGCTAGAAAGGTCATACGGTAATTCCAATGTTTCGTTTTGGGGGATGGACAAGCTCAATGGATGATGTGATATGCTGGTTTCACAAAGGGACCTCGGATAGTAAATTATTCAAAGTAGGAATTAGAATTGATTTGACGTTGAACGCTTTTATGTTTTTGGGATTTTCGGTTTGGAATAAAATAAATGGAAAAGGGATGAGGGTTAAGGAACTAGATTTATGCAAAACTACTCCTACGAACTTAAGAGACAAATGCTGGATAGTGAAATTTAAACCAATCTTTGCTTCGCCAAGCACGGTACTACAACTAGACAAAGACGGTGCAATCTTCAATGGGTTTACAAAAGATATCCTATTACACAATACCACCATCAATTCGATCAATGCATATAGGTAATAGAATTCAAGTCAAGCAATTTCAATGTTCAGACTAACCTTACACATCAAATTGAAAATCATTCAATTGAAAAAGGTATGAACTAATTCCACTATTTCCAACACTATCAATCTTTCATTCATCTAAAAATGCTGAAAACTAATTTACTCTATTGAAGAAATCAATGAAACCATGCGGGCTCATAAAAATAACAAATGCTCAACTCTGAATCCACTTATTATTTAAACAGCAATAGTTGCAACAATTTCATAAGTCTCTCCCTAAATAAATGAAATGCGTGGGGTTTATATAGGCACCCCAATTACAAAGCAACGGCCAAGATTGATTTGAAATCAATGGCCAAGATTAATTCAATAAACCCTAACCCTAAAAAGCATAACCAACTCAAAGGACACATGGCACAAGCAGAACAAGCCACTTGGAGTATGGAAAATGATGACACCTCGCGAATCATTCGAGCAAGTGGGAATCCAGAATGCAATTCCCTTTGGATCGCTCCCTAGCTGCAAATGCAAGAAATTTAGCTAACACAGAATCGAGTTCCTCCATTGAGATACTTGGCACAGAATCCAGTTGCACTCCGATCACGTCCAAGGTTTCCAGGCATTGAGTGAAAGTACTTTCCCATCTATCTTCCTGCTTCTGAAAGTTATCCATAAAGGTCAAAAGGGAAGACATATCATCAAGCTGATTCTCTGTAATAACCTGCACTTCCTTGAAGTAAATGTTCATCACATTTTTCTTCAGTCCTTCTAAATCTAAACCATTTGCATCATGATGCTCCTGTCCTATTAATCCTTCAAGAGAAGTGAGGATTTTGAACTGAATTTTCTCAACTGCACTCCGTAGAACAGCACATTCTTCCTTTATTCCATCATATGTCTTCCTTTTAGCCAATAAGGAATGATACCACCTGCTGAAATCATATGAGGCTCCTTCCTCGATAACACCTTCCTGGATCAATATTTGCAAGGAAACTTCCTTTAAAACCCTCAAACGAGGTATTACTTTGTCCTGTACGTACTGGAAATCTTCCCAATTGTCTTCAACTTGACTAACTTCAGATATAAGCAAGGCAGATCTATCATAAGTTTGGGCGCACTTCTCTAAGAATTGCTCCATTTGTTTTGAAATATTGATAACCCAACTCTTGGTTGCTTGACTTGTGATCCTCATAGCTTCAAGAACAACGACGGATTCCGGAGTAAGAGATGATGGCGGAATAAAAGCTGCATTTTCTTGGCGCAAAGGGGCTGTTAGCTGCTGAATGAACTCCATTAGCCTTAAATTTTCCAACTCCAACCTTTCTTTCTTCTCCTCTGTTTTGTCGAACTTTTCCTTGATTGCTTTGGAAGTGTCTGCCAACTCATGGAAATCCTGATCTATCGTAGTTGGCCCAATGTCCAACGTTGTAACCTCGTAATCCATAGGAGTAATCTGATCTTTTGGCTTATCAATTTTCGGGACTGCCACCTGTAAGATTCTGGATCCTGCATCATTCGTGGTAATCTGAGAATACTTCTTAGGCTTCTTTGGCGTTTTAGCTTTGCCAATTCTCTCTAGGAAGTCTTGCATGCTTTCAACTGGTTGAACTTCATCTAGTGGTCTGGACTTCTTCATCAAACTTTCGGTCAACCAATCTGGGATAGTGGATAATTCCATCTCATCTTCCAACTGAACATCATCATTAATTCCTTTTAGAGCAGAAATTACCTCATCTCCTAGCTCTTCATTGTTCTCAAGGATCTTAGTATCTCCTGCGCCTTCAATCATCAAAGTATCATCCCCTTCCAAACACTCAGTGAGGGTTTGTTCTTGGGGAGAATCCAACTGTTCTAACTCTTGAAACTCGATTTCTTGCTCATGACTTGGCTCGATCTCAGCAATGGACACCTTTTCAATTATTCCAACTGATAAAGTACTTGAAGATGATGGATTTTCAGTCACTTTTTGCTTCTTACTCTCCAATTCTCCGCCAGCTGATTCTTTTCCTCCATGTGAAGGTTTTTACTCACTACCTTCCTCTTGCTAGGATACGAAAGTTCATCAAGACTTTCGCCAATTGCTTCACCCTGACTTTCCTTACCGCTCAACGTGGCATAAGTAAGAGAAATTCCTTCTTTCCTCAACCTGCCGATCTGACTGTCAACCCATTCCCTTGAGTATGCTAAAATATCCTTCATCAATATGTTCAAATCGGTCAACTCAGGTTGTGTCCATTTAGGCAATAGGATAGGCTTATCCTTTTCCTGCTCAAATTGAGGATGTATGTAGTCCCCGTTGTCTTTTACTTGGTCAGGTATAGGGAACAAGTCACACCTTTTTACAAGTTCAACTGGAATTCTAGACAAAGTCTTCTTCCTGACTCCATACTCGTCCACCAAGTTAGACCAATAATCTTCGATCTGCATAACATGAAGGGATTTCTTCCCGTGAACTCTCAGGTATGGATCATAATCGGACCTTGGATTATAAGTGCTGAACTTATAAAATTGCAACTCTACCCTTGTGTCTTGGCTGATTGTAATGAGGGGCAGACTTCTAACATTTTTCCAATTGCAACCGGAAAACCACTCCTTGTTTGTTCTTTTTCGCCTGAATAGAGTCTACACATGCCAGTTGCCTTGCAACTTCAAGCATAACAATTTTGTCTATTGGATACCGAGGAAGTCTATGCGGAGCATCCGAGAATCCATGAACTCTTATATAAGTAAATGTCGGAAACTGGATAAACCAAGATCCGAACTTGTCAAGCATCACCATAGCTTCTTTAGATAGCCTCCTTTGCACTGTTCCTTGAAGAACTCGCGTGATATACATAAGGAAGGCGTCATTTGTTATCTTGAAATTGTCCCTGTAATGTAGCTGGAGCTGCGGGTAACAATCATATGATTTGAGTTGATCTTTCCGAAGTCCAACTTCGCCTTTACAAATCAGTCCTCTATACTTAGTGAACCGTGCCAAGATATAAACCACATAAGAACTCATATAGAAGGTTTTGGTCTTCTCTAGGTTTCGCAACTGGAAATCTATATTATCACTTATTAACTTCGCCCAATTTATTGCTTCCATTCCCAATACGATCTCCTCTACGTATGAAAACATCCATACTTCGAAGAAGGCTCCTTGAGAAGTTCTCATGATCCTGTTCAGCATATGAATCATATCACTGTATTCTATTTTGAAATCCGTGCAAATTAATCTCTTTGGCAACTTGGAGCGGTGTCTTTTGGGTTCCTTGATCCAGTTAGAATTGACTATGTCCATACAGGATTCCTTGGCTTGATCGAACATGGCCTGTGATTGCTGTTGAGTCCTGTTCAACATTTTTCGACAATGGGGAATACCAAATACTTCCCTGACTGAATCCTCTGTAAAGTACGCTAAGGTGATCCCATTGGGTGTTTTAATGGATCTTGTCTGCGGATGGTACCTTCTAGCACACTCAACCATTAACTCACTGCACTGAACTACAGGTGGAAATCCTGCTGCTTGATGAAGTCCAGACTTAACAATATTTGTGGCAATAGGTGTGGGCATTTCGTTCTGAGTGCCAAACATCCTCCTCTTGTGTTGAATCGCATTAAACTGTTCAAAGTTGGTATCTGCTACTTTCTTCCACTTCGAGGATAACTGGGATTCTGGATAAAATTCTTTGAGGACTTCCTTGACTTGAGCTTTCCTAACTCCACCTCCCACATTCTTTGGAGAAGACATTGTGCCTGTAAGAAGCTCGAAGTTAGAAAATTTTAACAAATTTGTAAAAAGGCGATTTCTTGGCTGGAGAAAAATTAAAAATTAATTTAAAATCCAGAACTTGATTAAAGGTTGTGTAAAGAATAAATTTTCAATGAAATTTGATTCGCCTTTATTGTCTTTAAAGAGCATTCATGGAAATTTAAATAATCTTCTGGATTTTTAAAAACTTATACTGAAATTTTCCCCAATGCACAATGAAAAATCTTATTCCCTTCTAAAATCGCCAATAATAACCTTGCAGTTATTTAAGAAATATGGAAATGGAAGAGGAAAATCGAACTCAATGTTCTGGAAATTTTTTAAAAAATCTTGTTTGCAGCTGAAGAAAGACGTCTTTTCTCTTGTGAGAGGTTTTGCCTGTGAAAAATTCGACCTTGTAAATAATAGAAAATGAGCTCACAAGATCATCTTTTATAATAAAACCTTTCCAAATTAGTTTAGGTCGACTTCTTTCTTTCATTGGGTGCTTTTGCTTTAAAACTAAAAAGCAATCTTATCCCGATCTTTGACTTTTCAAACAAGGCGTCCCTTTCTCATTAATTGATAACTCTTTAATGAAATTTAAGTTATCTCAAAAAATCTTGCCTTCTGGTAAAATTCGACCCTCAAGTGGACTTTTTGACTTTTCAACTGGATTTCTCTTACCAAGGTGACTTTGCCTTAGAAAATTCTCGATTCTTTCTTGAAAAATTCGACTCTCAACTCGATTTTTCTACTTCCCAACTGGAATTTCACTTCAACTTAAAGTTCCTGAAGTCCAGTTCAACATTTCACTTGCCTTAGTCGATTTTCACTTTGTCCAACTGGAATTTCGAACTCTCCAACTGGATTTTCATATACATGGCGGATTTTCTCAAATAGATGAATTTTAGTTGGATTTTCCAAGATTTCTCTTTGATAAACAGATTTCCCAACTGGATTTTTCGAAGATTCAACTGGATTTCCTTAATGGCGCACCTCTTCCAGACTTAGGCGAATTTTATCATGATTTTCTTTGCTTTTTACTTGATTTTTCAATGATTTTCTCTCAAAGGCGCAATTTTGTCCAGTTGATTTTTAACCTTTGCATGCGCATTTTCCTGCTTTTCCCCACCTTGCATGCGCTTTTTCTCTTGATTTTTACTTGCTTTTTAGTTCCAAAAGTGGAAACTTTCGACTCCACTGCCAGTGACACCTAGCACTTTCTAAAAATAGAAACTTACTAAAAATAGAAAAAAGCAAAAAGCAACTTTCTAAAAATAGTAAATTCCAGATTGGTCCAGAAATGCCAAAAACAAAAAGAGCAGAATCCCTAAAAAATAGGAAGTGTCAGAATTGAGCGAAAGCACAGGCGATCCTCGTCTGCAGGGTCTTCTAAGCACTTCTATGACGTTTACGTTCAGTTTCAGGCTCAAACTCCCAACTTGGCTCGAATGATGACTCCAGACTTTGACATCAAATTCCCAGACATCAGAGACTATGAAACTGCTACTCAAACGTAAACCCTAAGAGCAAACCAGCGAGAGTCCCCATTTGCAATGGGGCGATGTGTGAAAAAGGTCACAACATGTTGCATCACTCTTTGGTGTATGTATTTGGGCCTGTATATTGGCCTCTTGTAAGGAGATCATTATTGTATTGATTCAATAATATAAGTGATATTATTGGCTGGGTTTCTCTCCCTCAAGTGGAGGGTTTTCCCAAGGTATCTGCTGTGTTCTTATTGTCTGATTTTGAATTAAATTTTGTGCATTAAATCTGATCATTAAATTTAACATGGTATCAGAGCGGGTTTGAGGAGATCATGATCAGATTTGTCCTTACAGCGATACTCTATTCTCGTACTTATATTTCTTTGTCTATCTCTACTTTAGTCAAGGTCGTGAATGGGTTTAAGATTGAGGATAGACTCGAGGGAGCATCCAACTTCACATCATGGAGTTTCAGGATCATGCTTACCTTGCAAGAGAATGACTTGGGTGAGTTTGTGGAGTCCAATGTTCCTTAACTTGAGGAGGAAGAAAAGAAGTTGCAGTGGAAGAAGAAAGATATCAAGGCAATGAAAATGTTGGTTGATTTCGTTAAGCATCATATCGTTCCCATTGTCTCTAAGTTGAAGACGGCAAGAGACATGTTTAAAACATTGGAAGAAATGTACGAAATCAACAATACCAGCCGGGCACTTGCACTGAAGCAACAACTACACCATGTGAAGATGGCAAGAGGAGAATCAGTGATTTCCTACTTCATGAGAATTTTGGATTTGAGAGATCAGCTCTCGACAATTGGCCATGTGGTTGACGACAAAGAGTTGACCATGCTTGCTCTCAATGGTCTTCCTTTGTCTTGGGAATCCTACATTCAAGGAATCAGTGCAAGATCAAAAATGCCTAAGTTTGATCGTCTAAGGGCAGACTACATTCAAGAAGAATCAAGGTTGGTGGCTAGAGGCGTTGGTCAAAGTTCAAACAATGAAGATATTCATGTTCTCGCCTCCCAAGCTTCGAAGAAGAAAGGAAAAGATGGAAAGAAAGGATTCTTCAAGAGGAATCGAGACAAGGGAAATGATGGTGCACCCGCTTTCAAGAAGAAGAGAGACATGTCCAAGATCCAATGCTTTAGGTGTGATAAGTTTGGCCACTTTGCTAAGCATTGTCCATCTAGACCTAAGCAACAAGCCACCGTTGCAGATGTTGATGATACTTCTCCGCAAAAGGATTCATGTGAATATTTGTTTTATTCGGCATTATCAAGCAATGTACCTACAGACACCAACACTTGGCTGATCGACAGTGGTGCTTCTCGACACATCATTGGATTTAAGGAGCACTTATCAAGCTTGGTGGGGAGAGATTCTTCCGAACAAGTCATTATCGAAGATGATGCTAGCTACTCCGTGAAAGGGATTGGGATCTCTACTCTTCATTTGGATTCTGGCATCACACTTCAGTTGAGCGATGTTCTTTATGTTCCAGGAGTCAAGCGCAATCTCATCTCAATTTCAGCTCTAGAAGATAAAGGATATCAGGTTGCCTTCTCCAAAGGAAAAGTACTTGTGTGGATGGAGAATTCCAGTTTGAAGGATGCTCAAGTAATTGGTGTAAGACATGAAAGCCTCTATAGGCTATGTACGCGTCCACTTCAGGCTTTAGTTCATGATTCTTCAAGCTTATGTGATCTTTGGCATCGAAGATTGGCTCACCTGCACTTCTAAGCCTTACCTATCATGGAGAAGATGGTCATGGGACTTCCTAAGTTCAATCAGGAGCATGAAGGAACTTGCAAAGGATGTGCTATGGGTAAGAATTCAAAAGCTCCATTCCATAGTAGAGAAAGTAGATCTAAGTGTATTTTAGACCTTATTCATTTTGATTTATGTGGACCTATGTCTGTTTCTTCTTTGAGTGGGTTCTTGTATTATGTTTTTTTTATTGATGACCACTCTAGAAAGACTTGGATTTATTTTTTGAAAACTAAAGAGTCTGAGGAAGTGTTAGAAAGGTTCAAGGAGTTCAAAGCTCTGGTTGAGAATCTTTCCGGTAAAAGAATCAAGATCCTTAAATCTGATAATGGAGGAGAATACACCTCTGGCAGCTTTCGAAATTTTTGTATTGATGTTGGGATTAAGAGGGAGTTCTATGTCCCCTATAATCCTCAACAAAATGGTGTTGCAAAGAGAAAGAACAGGACGATCGTGGAAGCAACAAAAGCCATGATCCATGATCAGGATCTGCAAACCTTCTTATGGGTAGAAGCTTCTAGGACTGCAGTATATGTTCAGAATAGAAGTCCTCACAAGGTCTTGGAGAATATGACTTCGGAAGAAGCCTTTACAGGAAAGAAGCTAGAGGTTAGTGTTGATGTGATTTTCGTGACCGCACCAACACAGAATAAAGTCGCCAACGGCTACCCTATTCTCTCTTGATCAAAGTATCCAGCACGCTAAGATTGTGAGAGAGTTCGTGCATTCAACTCCAAGGTTCTTTCAATGCGAATAGTCTCAATTGGCTCAATGTGATTTGCTGGTATTTCAAGGGGACTTACGGAATCGTTCAACAACAGAGAAAGGGATTTTCGCAGTTTGACAGATTTATCAATGAAGCACAGGTTTCCTATACTAACCAAAAAGTACTGAATTTAAAATGGTTGCAGGGTTTAGAGAGTCTAAATTTATTCTAAGTGTGGGATATGGAGCTAAACTTCAGAAAACTTCAACCGAACTTTGCTTTGCCTCACGTCGGTGCAATCTTCAGGGGGAGGTGACTAAAGATATTCAAACAACCACTTGACACGAAGATACCATTACAACGACGCATATCATCCTTCAAACTATGATTGAAGTTATTTCCACAACATTTCCAGTTGACCACACAAGGCGAACACACCATCAGTGACCCGCTAGTGGTATGGATAAGAGAAGCTTGCTTAGGTCAAACGCCACGTTCCATTAGTACTACCTACTTGCATGAAATGAAATTTACTCTACTTTAAGCTACTATTCAAATTAGAAGGACGAAGAAACTTTGCTAGCTACTCACAACAAAAGACGAAATTCACCATCAATGAAAACTCTTTTTATTGAGAGAGTGTTCAAAACAATTTCTTACAAAGTTTTCGAAGGAAAACTTTCCTTCTTCAAACTATCCTATCAATCTATACTAAGCTACCTCTAAGCTATCACCTAGCTGTCTCTCTATTCTAATCTCTACTGTCTAACCCGTGTACAAATGAGGGGGGATGCCCCTTTATATAGCTGGCCAAGTCCAATGGACGGCTCAAATTACAATCAGCTGGATGGCCCAGATCGTGCCACCTCAGCCCTAAACAAGATTCACCCTAAAAACCGCCACAGAGGAGTGGGGCAATAAATGAGCAATTAATGGCCACCATCTTCTAGAAGATTCCTGTTCATGGACGCGTTCACACTGCTCTTGTTCTTGACTGCAGACTTGATCAAACAACTTCAACTTCTGGCATGGCAGGCACGTTCTTGACCTGAAACCCCAAGACTGCAACTTTTTTTCTCGTGCTCGACGATGATTTTCCTCCTTGATGTTGTTCTTCAACTTTGAAGTACTTGCTTGGGTTTCCTTTTTTTTTCTCCCTCCTGAGCATTGAAAACATTTCTTCTTTGCCACCTGAGTAGGTCTCAACACTTAGCCATTTTCTCCAAGTATTTGCTTCATCTCCCCAAGTCATCATGCCTTGGCCTCGGTGTTCACCCTACAAAACAGGCAAGGAGAAGAGCATCAGAACATTTCATCATATAAACTCACCTTACTTACCTGATTTTCATGCTTTAACTTCCAAGGGTTCATCGTTTTTCTCTAGTCAACTTTTCTTTCTTCATGATTTTTCAATATCTGTCAGCTGGGGCATATAACACATGTGCATCATTTTTCAATGCCTTAGACAAATTTCATCTTCCTCGAGGGTGTATTTAAGAGATGCATTTTAAAACCATCTTTCGAAAGTGTAAACTTCAACTGCATCTTCAAGAAATTTATTTCAACAGTTGAGGTGTTTGACAGCTTTGATTTTATTCATTTCTGGCTCAAGAAGACTATCCTCACGAAGAATTTGAGCAAATTCACCTAGGCAATCAACTTTGAATTCATCAGCCAAGGCATTTTATTTCAACATCTTTTTTCCTTTCTTGCCTTAGAAAATTTTTAAATTCCCCCCTTAGAAAATTCATTATTTAAGTGCCCATCAAAAATCTCCATCTTGAAGGCCTCAGTGAAGTGTAGAAGACTTTGAAATCCATTCTTCATCGCAGAAGTCCAATACCCAGAAGAAAATTCTCTTTAGAACGTGTTGAATCCATGGGTCTACAAACGAAGGGGTACATTTAATTTTTTTTGAATTTTTAAACCTTAGAAAAATATTTTGCCATCAAATTTATCTTCATTCTTTATCTCTGGGTGTATTTCCTTGCTCCATAGAAAATTTCCATTTTATCCTTCATACCAGGCGCAATCAAGGGTCTAACTTTCAATTTTCATCACCTAGCCAAAATAATCTTAACACGTCTTCCTTCTTGGTCTAGGCGCATTTAAGCCTTCATGCTTTGAGTTTAGATGCCTTAGCAAAATTTCCCACATCAAAATCCTCTTGGGCGCAAACAAGGGGTCTTACTTCAAGTTTTGAACACTTAAACAAATTTTCAATCAACTTCCTCAAGCCAAGCGTGCTTGACCTTCTCCACTTCAAATTTCATATACTTGGAATATTTTTCCATCTCCCTTCTTGAGCTGGGCGCACTTGAGGGTATCTACCTTCAATTCCAATGCCTTAGAAAGATTTTGAGTCACCTTCTTTCCTTTAGGCACATTTGGACCCTTCAACTTTCATTTTTTTTTTTACACTTAGAAAATTTTCGAATGCTTCTTCAAGTGTAGGCGCATTCACCACCTTGAGGTTCCATTTTCCATCACTTAGAAATTTTCACATCAGCTTATCTTTCATTCTCTCTCAAGGGTGCATTTGGGAATGGGAGCTTCCAACTTCAAACACTTGGAAGATTTCCAACCCATCTCCTTGCTGGGCGCATTTACTTGGTGAAGCTTCCACTTTGTATGCCATAGACATTTCCAACTCACCTTCTCCATAACTTGGGTGCATATTGGAGGGTCATCTTCCATTTTGAAACACTTAGAATATTTTCAGGCCACCTTCCCAATCTTGGGCACATTTCATAGGGGGACCCTCTATTTTCTCACACTTAGAAAAAATCTTCAACTCATCCTCTTTGCTGGGCGCAAATGTAAAGAGCCTTGCGAAATTTTGCTTAAAAATCTCTGTTTCGACTCCTTTGAAATTATGATGAACACTTGTGGTGCAACTGTTATATGCTGATTATGGTTTCCGTTTGACTTGTTTGGTCTATAGATAATGCCAATGATGTTTTGTGTGCTTTCCCATCTATGTAGCTGATTAGTCATGCAATAGAAGTACTATACAATATATTTTGTTTTTCAAGTACATATGAAGGATGATTACATGTGCAAATAATCACCTACAGCTATAGACATTTTGACAAACAACCATCAGCCAAACTCAGACTTCTTTAAGTTGCTTATGACATTAAATATAACTTGCTACAAGGCTGTAACTGTTGTGAAATGTTTACCATGCAAAATCAGACTTGGGGAGTATGAGACATCGTTACTCATTGTCTAGTAAACATGCAATGCAATTAACTCCATGACTGGTTTACAGTGAAGGTCCACTGTACATGACAGCAAATAAACTTCCAATACAGAAATTCAAGCTAATAGACCTTCCTGGGTCTATAATGACTGATAATAGCATACCACAGATCATACAATGCTATGACTCAACTCAGATCTGTTACAAGGTATCCCTTTGGCAAAAATACAAAAATTGGACAATGACAAAAGCTTAGAAAACGAAATATCACTCACAGTATTCTCCAGCTCTGTAGAAGGTGTCTCAAGAGGCTGAATGAGATGCGTTCCAGCCTGGTGAAGGTTATTGAATTCAAAATGGCACCCAGCAGCCACAATACTTTCGTTTCAACCTGTAGCAACCACGTTTTATGCTCCAATAGTCGCGTTTTTGCTTGGACCATTCATTCCACTCACCCCAGGCTATGAAATCTTACTCCCAGCATGGCGTCTTGACTTCTAAGGGTAAAACGACCCATCCTCTAACTGTTAATAGCTGGTCATATTCCATAAACAACACGTCTCTTTCATAAATTTGGAAAATGCATTCAAAAACGGCTGGAGTTCGTACAAGGAGATGCGCCTCTCTATTTCTCCTCCAACTCATCAAAAACATGACCCATCTTGGTTGCAATACTTCCTTAAAGCTGCGCCTAGGGTTAAATAACAGACCACGCCTTCCAAGGGAATGAAACGAGCTTCAAACTGTCCACACACAGGCAACCAAATACCACCAAGATAAAAACGCAAATCTGGTTTCTTCTTATCTAACGGAAAACTTCGAATCTGCTCCAGCTAGGGATGGTCTCCCACATCCGAAACTGTATTGATAAGGGTCTTAAAACCCTAGCAAAGAACTCGTGTTCTTCCTGTGCCAAGAGAGATGTATTTTCAAGAAGTGCCGAATGATTCTCTTTGTCTTCCTTTTGTATTTTTCTCATTCCAAAATAAAATGACTTTTGTATATAGTTCACTTATTGAAATAATTCCTTTAGTCATTTTTTTATAACACTAAATAAGTGACTTTGTAATATTTCACTTGATTTAATTAAATTAATTGATTAAAGTCATCCTTTAGAAATATATTTAATTTTTGGGACAATTTAATCAATTAAATTAATTTAAGTCACTTAAACCATAAATTTGGGGACATTACAGTCCTCCCTTCCCAAAGATTGCTTGTCCTCAAGCAATCCACAGTAGTAGAACAACCCCACTGCCATAGCATCTGATATCTGAGTGCCAACCCATCTGTACCTATCCACCAACCGCCTGGATCCCAAATGATTTTGGAAAGAACTCTATCCAACAACCTCTGTATACAGCTGTAACTCCTAACATGGTCAAGCCCTGTCATTTTGTGAAGCCAACTACCCAACGAGTAAACTCCTAGATCCCATATTTGAAATTCACCTCTATAAATTGTGCACAGCAGATCCTGAACTGCGGTGATGAACCTCACACAAACACACAATCCATAAACAAACTAGAAGTCCATCAATCTCAAAACCAACCGATTTCCACTGCACCACTCTGATAACCCCAACAGTCCAATTGAACCGAGTCTCAAACCCATGTTGCTGAAAACATCCAATTGGAGAAATCAAAATGAGAGTCCCAGCAAACTTGGACTCCTCATTTGAAATCTGAAGCATGCCATACCAGAGTGAATCTGCACGTCCTTTATTCAACCCATCTCTCTATGTCATCAATGTCATTATCAAATCCTGTACATGTGAACTGAATGAAAACTGGTGAGCACACCTCATAATGCAACCGAAGTGAAACTCTCTTGCTTGTGTGGATGGAATACTAGAGCAGTCATGCGTATCCCATCTAGTACTGCTGTCATCAAAAGAAGGATCACAACTCACAACTGGAGGAGCTGGTTCTTCACGATTAAGAAGGGTATCCTCATATATGTCAACGTCCTGAGAAGAAGCTGGATCAAAACCAAGATCCAACGTGCAAGTCCTAGGGAAAACCACCTTCTTCTAATAAAACTGACTAGTGACAATCTCCAAGGTACTGTAGTGGAGCCGGTTGCTCAAATCTCCCATGTGTACATAGATCAACTCACTAGACCACCAAATACTATTGTTGTAACTCACGCCAACAATAGCAATGGAATCATAGTTGTCAACATACCCATACATACTGAAGAAATCCATAAAATACTCAATGCCCATAAAATAATTATGCCTCCACACACTCCCAAGAAATTGAATAGCTGGTATAGAGCACGAAAAGTCCGAAAATGCAATGTGAATCTAACTACGGTAGTCACTAAACCATGATGAATCTATGAATATGAAGTCACTAGTCAACAAATGATTGGTTGTCATTCCATGAGAAATAGGTGACAAACTCAGAGGTGTAGCATAGTTGTCATCAATAATCCATTCCACACTAAGTGGTCTCCTGTAGATGTGGAAGATGCCCAACATTGGTACATAGAAGCACATGCCAACCCTCGGCAAGCTGCTGATAAATATCAGAACAACACCATGCAACCTGTGAATCATGTCCCTGATAGAACAAAGGGTATCACTATGGTCCAAGGATGATACAAACTCGTCATCCATCCGTCCTCCAACACCAAAGTGGCAATCCCAACTTCTTCTATCTATCCCAACTGCTGTTGTCCTCAAGAACCAAACTGAAATCTCTACGATCAGTATTATGAAACAAACATCTATCACCAAGGTGAGAATTCTAACCCAATGAGCTAGGGATGAAAACTCCTTGCTGAGGTAAGTGGAACAGCCCTCTATCCTTGTTATGTAACTCAAAACCCAATGGTACAAACATGAAGTACTATTGTCTTCTATATGCTCCATGATGTTTGGAAAGCGAACAGTGATGTCAACTCTGAAAATTTGTTCGCCAAACCAATTTTGAATCAACCTTTCACCCCTAGCAACTGTCCCTAGACTCCAAGTCCTATGATCGCCCTCAATCATACTCACACCCAATTCCTCTTGATTGATACAATAACTAATGATAGTTCTGACAAATCTAAAAATTAAGTCTATAACCATCTCGGGCTTGCCATGGCTGCCATAATTGGGTGATCCCTTATCGACACTCAATCCCCAAGTGTTAGGGTGACAATCCAATGCACACAAATCCATGCAACCAACTGTATCCTTCAACACCAAGTTTGATAAATCTGTATACAACAGTATAGAACAGCCACAATTCATCCAAGAGTAATATAAGATCCCTTGCACCGAATCTGAAAATCCTCTTAGTTGCTGCAAGTTGATGAAGTTATACCAGCTTAGCAATCTAGGGATATGATACTCACGAACATTGAATACAAAGGAATGATGAACAGCAGGTTTAAGATTAAGAATCCTCAAGGTTTGGATTGATAGTCCTCTCAATGAAGTTTCGTTCAAAGTGTTCCAAGAGAGTAGCTTCATAAAGCAAGAATTATCAAATCCCTTCTGAAAAGATAATCTTTTTGTGTACCTTGGATCCATCCACACTAACATATTCTTGTCTTTGATATCATGAGGGTCAACATGCATAACCTCCTTAACACAATCACCCATTTGAGACTTATCTATCTCCTTGTGATTATCAAATCCATGCATAGACAATAGACTGCTGTTAACAATCATAAGATTCACATATCCCTCATCATTTTCAGTGATGTCTTCATAAGTTTCATGCATGCTTACCTCCCATCCTGAATGCTCATCATTGCTTGTTGGTCCCTGAAGTGTAGCCTGCTGAAAGCTGCCTTCAACACCTGTTATATCTGTTATCCTGTGGCTGCAATCTGTACTTGTGTGTGGAGATTGATCCTCAAAATCCGAGAATTCAAATTTTTGATGTGGGTTCCAAACTCTACCTTCATCCCGAACCTCTCCAATAGGGAAAGTGTTGAAGACATTATGCATTATTCCATTTCTGATGCATTCTTCTGCAAGTATCCAAGGGTAGCTTGGCTCCAAATTGCAATCCCTGTGAAACTCACTAAGTTCCTCGGCCTCTTCTTCCTTATCTTCAACCAACTTGATGACATGATCCCTATCCGCAAACACTTGTGAGTCATTTGACCCCATTATTGTCAAGGCTTCTTTGATTACTTGTAAATCTGCAAGAGAGGATCCCCTTTCAATGCCCTTTTGTCTCTTTTCAATCTGTACCTTCCAAAAGAAGTCTTCAACGAATTTGTGTGAGTTGTCAAAAAGAATTAGAGCTGCCATAACCTTATCTTTCGTGACTATCAACTGATTCTTCCAACCATATGAACCTTTAAGCCTTTGATAAAGATTAGCCTCACACCATAAATTTTCAGACCTGTCTTCAAGAACGTGACTCTTAAATTTAGTCACCTCAATGACATTTCCATTGCATGTTCTAGGTTCTGTGGTAAGGACAGCGTTGTGTTCGAAAGAGAGATCATCATACGCTTTTTCTCTACCATATTTTTGTGATGAAATGCCTGGATCCCATGCACTTATGAGCTGATGGTTCGGATTTGCACAAGTAAACTCATTGTGTTTCCCATGAAAGGCTGTTTTAAAATCAAATTGATAGACATTGAACCTTGGGTATTTCTTCCCAACATCTAAACTATCCTCATAGGCGTGATGTAAACATTCTTCATTATATGCTGATTTAAGAACTTCAACATACTCAACTTCGCTTGCTCTTTTTTTGAAAAGGCATTAGCAACCCCAATCAATTTATCATTTGCATACCTTCCCATGGGAACATTCTTTTCATGATTTGAGAGGTCACAAGGATGGTCCATGCGAAGAGCCTTTTCGGAAAGTGTGGAGATTTTATGTTTGTTTGATTTGAAAGGAGCTCATCTTGACGTTTCCTTAATTCTCTGTAATTGTTGTTTTGCTTGAGTAGCTATCAACTTCGCTTCCTTTGCCCTCATTAGCCATTCATCACACATTTCCTGGTTCCCCACTACAACTGGTGTGCTTGTCGGCAATGTAATTAAGTCCTTTCCTTCCTCATGAATCCTAGGCTCAAGCACAGATACTGCATTGTTGTTAGTAGACAATCCAAGACCAGAAATTTCTTCCTTTTTCAAACTTCTGACATAATTATATAGTTTTGTCTTACTTGGATTCCCTTCCTCAAGTATTTCCAAAAACTCACCACAGGGGACTCGGTTTTTGAAATTATTTGGTAATCCCTGGTACTCGGCAACAATTTTATTGGCTTCTATTTTCATTACCACCTGCTCATCCTCTTCCTTTTGTAGGAGTTTTTGAAGGGTGTTTATCATCACATTTTGATTTTCTCTAAGAGTGACAAGTCTGTCCATCTGAATCATCATTAGATAGCTGAAATATCTATCACTCTGCTGCAACTGAAATTAAATCCAATACCCAAGCAGGTTGGTAGGATGCTCTGAGCTCTGATACCACTGTAAAGAGCCTTGCGAAATTTTGCTTAAAAATCTCTGTTTTGACTCCTTTGAAATTATGATGAACACTTGTGGTGCAACTGTTATATGCTGATTATGGTTTCCATTTGACTTGTTTGGTCTATCGATAATGCCAATGATGTTTTGTGTGCTTTCCCATCTATGTAGCTGATTAGTCATGCAATAGAAGTACTATACAATATATTTTGTTTTTCAAGTACATATGAAGGATGATTACATGTGCAAATAATCACCTACAGCTATAGACATTTTGACAAACGACCATCAGCCAAACTCAGACTTCTTTAAGTTGCTTATGACATTAAATATAACTTGCTACAAGGCTGTAACTGTTGTGAGATGTTTACCATGCAAAATCAGACTTGGGGAGTATGAGACATCGTTACTCATTGTCTAGTAAATATGCAATGCAATTAATTCCATGACTGGTTTACAGTGAAGGTCCACTGTACATGACAGCAAATAAACTTCCAATACAGAAATTCAAGCTAATAGACCTTCCTGGGTCTATAATGACTGATAATAACATACCACAGATCATACAATGCTATGACTCAACTCAGATCTGTTACAAGGTATCCCTTTGGCAAAAATACCCAAATTGGACAATGACAAAAGCTTAGAAAACGAAATATCACTCACAGTATTCTCCAGCTCTGTAGAAGGTGTCTCAAGAGGCTGAATGAGATGCGTTCCAACCTGGTGAAGGTTATTGAATTCAAAATGGCACCCAGCAGCCACAATACTTTCGTTTCAACCTGTAGCAACCACGTTTTATGCTCCAATAGTCGCATTTTTGCTTGGACCATTCATTCCACTCACCCCAGGCCATGAGATCTTACTCCCAGCATGGCGTCTTGACTTCTAAGGGTAAAACGACCCATCCTCTAACTATTAATAGCTGGTCATATTCCATAAACAACACGTCTCTTTCATAAATCTGGAAAATGCATTCAAAAACGGCTGGAGTTCGTACAAGGAGACGCGCCTCTCTATTTCTCCTCCAACTCATCAAAAACACAACCCATCTTGGTTGCAATACTTCCTTAAAGCTGCGCCTAGGGTTAAATAACAGACCACGCCTTCCAAGGGAATGAAACGAGCTTCAAACTGTCCACACACAGGCAACCAAATACCACCAAGATAAAAACGCAAACCTGGTTTCTTCTTGTCTAACGGCAAACTTCGAATCTGCTCCAGCTAGGGATGGTCTCCCACATCCGAAACTGAATTGATAAGGGTCTTAAAACCCTAGCAAAGAACTCGTGTTCTTCCTGTGCCAAGAGAGATGTATTTTCAAGAAGTGCCGAATGATTCTCTTTGTCTTCCTTTTGTATTTTTCTCATTCCAAAATAAAATGACTTTTGTATATAGTTCACTTATTGAAATAATTCCTTTAGTCATTTTTTTATAACACTAAATAAGTGACTTTATAATATTTCACTTGATTTAATTAAATTAATTGATTAAAGTCATCCTTTAGAAATATATTTAATTTTTGGGACAATTTAATCAATTAAATTAATTTAAGTCACTTAACCATAAATTTGGGGACATTACAGCAAATCCATGGGGTGCACTTCCAATCTTCATGCCTTAGAAACTTTTAACCACCCTTTCTTAAGCTAGGCGCATATAGAGGTATGTAAAAACCCTAGTTTCCCCCTGTTGCTGAATCTGATGTTTTTTTGTTTGTTTTTGCGTTTTGAATGTTTTTTTGGGTTTTTGTGCAATAAAAGAAAATTGCGATTTTTGCAAAGAATTGAAGATAAATTCAATAAAAATAAATCAACTCTGATAACAATAGTATTCGATGTAAATACTGATGCCAGTCTATTATTTAGCCTTTTGTAATGATTACAATGTAGATCTGATAGCATGCAATAAAGAAACAATATTATTTGAAAACCTGGTTTTTGCTGATTGCAATCACCAGATGCTGAAGTAAAAGGCACGGCTCCCCATGTATATGCTTTCTCCTTCTAACAGATGCTGGCAGAAGACTCCTGAAGTGCCTGCGCCCAATGCAATGATGTTTCAATGCCAAAAGAGAAGGCGTTTCTCTTGAAAGAAGAAGTATGGCTCTAGGAGATGGTACGGCCCTGCTGTACAAGTACGGCTGACAGCAGCAACAGCAATTAATGATAGTACGGCCCTTCTTTGTGTCTTCAGATCCCAAATATATATGCACCTAACTGAAAGATGCTCTCTGAATGAAACCCTGAATCAAAACTCTGACAATGAATGATCTGTGAAGTTCTATGATCTCTTCTGGATGAAGAAACCTCTGTGCTGGCAATAAATCAGATGTTATTTCACACCCTCTGAATCGCTCTCACTGGAGATGGCTCGTTCCTCAATGCATTTGAGACTGAAACCCTAAGTTTTTGTGCTCAGACCAAACTTGATCAATTTTCAATAATTCAATATCACATAATGGCTCGAATTCCAATGCAAAACCATATATCTCTTGAAAAGTGTGATTTCCTTAAAAAATAGGGAATATTAAAATAATTCGAACTTTTACATTTAATTCTTCAATAGTCTTTAGCCAAATTTTTATAATAAAATATAATCAACAAATGGCCCCTTTCTGATGATGGGCGACCCCTTCACTGAAATCACTTAAGTTATAATAAAATATTATAACTTTATATTATAAACTCCAATTAATTAATATTTAATTAATTCAATTAAATATTAATATCTCTCTCATTATTCATCTGATGCACGAGCCGTCTGAAGCTGACGAACACTGAAGTGATTCTGAACGCTATCAATCCATACTGCTAAAAATAGCAGGGGTCCCACGCTGAGTGCCAGATACTGCTAAAAATAGCAACTCAGGCTAAAAGTGTCTGAATGAGCCCGAACGAAAGCCAACTGATCAAGTACTGCCAACTGAAGCTGAGCCAAGCTCCAACATGACCCTCTATCCAACCTATCAGCCTACGAGGGTCGCACAATAGGCTAATCCTGTGCTCTGAGAGATGTCAACTAGAAGGGGACATGACAAGGTAACTACTTAAAGCTTTGAACACTTAGAACATATCAAACTTCCTCCTCAACTCTTAGGCGCATATAGGTGTGCTTCCTTCAAATTTTAAATGCCTTAGAAACTTTTCTAAATCTCTTAGCTCCTTGGGCGCATTCAAGGGGTCTTGTTTCCAGCTTTGAATACTTAGAAGATTTCAAATTTCTATCATGTTGCTAGGGCGCATATGAGAGGCCCAACTTCCATTTTGCATTACTTAAAGAAATTTCAAGGCTTCCTCTAAGTCAAGGGCACATTCAACTCCCCCTATTTCCAATTTTTTTTACACTTAGAAAATTTTCCAAGTGCCTTTCTTTACCTAGGGTGCATTTAGGGGGCCAAGCATCAAATTTTCAACACTTAGTAAGTTTTTTTTTTTTTTTAACCCTTCTTCCTGGCTAGGGCGCATATGAGGGTAGGAGCTTTCATTTTATCATACTTAGAAATTCTCAACTCCCTTCAAGCTTGCAACGCCGCATTTGGAGGTCTGAGCTTCTGATTTCAATGCCTTAGTAGAATTTCAAGCCTCCTTCCTCAAGTTAAGGCGCATCTGGGGTCCTCTACTTCCAATTTATTAGACTTAAACAAATTTCAAGGCATATCTCTTCAAGCTTGGGCGCATTTTGAGTGTCAAGCTTCAAATCTTAAGGACTTAGAATTTTTTTAGCAATCTTCAACTTCAAGGGCGCATTTTGATGTTGGAGCTTCCATTTTATTAGACTTAGATGAATTTCAAAAGCTTTCGTCCGATTTGAAGTGGTTTGTTCACGTTGCCCTCAACTTGCCCTAGCCTTCTATTTTTAGAAAGTTCCTCAATTTTTGCATTTCAAGCTGATTTCTAGCTCCAAAAGCTTGATTTTTACTTTATCTCGAACCTCGTGATGTGATTGAGCTACTGGTGCCTGCCTATACCTGCTATTTTTAGCAACTTACTAAAAATAGTTATTGCTCAGAATGTGCTCAAACTTTGTGTGCTGATTGCTTGAAGGATGTCGATCATGGCTGGATGTTGCATTTGTGTAATTGTCGTGCTTTGCCCTAGATTTTAGGAAACCCTAATTCCTTTGCACAAGCCTACTAAAAATAGCAAGTGCTTGATTTTCGAACCTCTATAGCTCTGTTTGATTTCAAATTCGCACCATAGGATCTGTTCACACTGCCATCCTGTACTTACTTGCTATTTATAGCATGTTTCTGAAGGCGTTTTACTATTTATAGCAACTGCTTGATTTTGATACTTCCCCAACTCCGTTTGACTTGAAATTTGAATGCTGTGATCCTCATCAGTAGACTTGCCCGTTCACACTGGCGCCTGTCACTGACTTACTATTTATAGCCTGTTTCTGGAACGCCTCACTATAAATAGTAAGTGCTCCGATTGCCTTCAAATTTTACCAGTGGATAGCTTGAAAGATACTGATCGCAGTGGGATACACCGGTTTTTGAAAATACTGGCATTTTCTTCCTCATTTTGGGTCCTGAAGCTGGAAACCCTAATTCGTCTTGCATGTGCTTTAGATGAGCTTCGTTTTTGTTGCATGTCATCAGGTTCATGATTTTGAAGTGTTGGGCAGCTACCGAAGTGAACCTGCTAAAAATAGCAAGTGGTTGAAAAAGTGACCAACTAGCTGCCAAATGAGTTTGCATGTCACACTGCCTGAGAGATCTTGAAAAACCCAAAAAAATGATCAACATGCCAACATTGGCTAAAAATAGCAAGTTTCGGAAAAGTGATCAACTCCACTTGCAAGTCTCTGAAGATAGCTCTTGAAAAATGTCTCTAATCCTGATTTGCATGTTACACCATTGTGAAGGTCTCGAAAAACCCACAAAGCATCTCCAGACATGCATCTGAAAATCCAACATGCAAACCCTAAAAGTGGCCCCTGAAGGTAGGACTGCTAAAAATAGTAAGTTGTTTGTTTCAGCTCAAATTTTGCAAGCAAGTAGCTCACAACATTCTAAGTGCAGTGCAGTCGTCAGAATTTGAAAATCCCAAGGAAATAGGCCCCAAATTGGTACTTACTAAAAATAGCAAGTTGTCGGAATTCATTGAAATTTTGTTGGGGACCTGTTGGAAGCATGCTAACAACAACGTTAGTCTCAAATTTCAACTTGATTACTTCATTTGATTTTAAATTGGCTGGAGAGTTCAAAACCCTAATTCTCAGACTTAGCCAAAATCTCACACTCAAGCTCACAGACGGGCACATCCCCGGAAAGACGGACAGTAGAAAAGGGACAGAAAGAGAGAGAGACAAAAGGAAAACTAACTAAAATCAAGCCAAAAGTTCGAAACGAAGCAAAAATTAGGGGGTCCCCATTTGCAATGGGGCGATGTGTGAAAAAGGTCACAACAGTTAGTCATTTAAGGATCTTTGGATGTCGTGTCTATGTTCATGTTCCAAAGGAAAAGAGAACAAAGTTGGAGCCTTTTGGCAAGAAGGGAATATTTGTAGGCTACAGTGAGACATCAAAAGCCTACAAGATATACATTCCAGGGCAGAAGTTGATTGAGATCAGTAGGGATGTCACATTCGAGGAAGATGTTGCATTCAGAAGATCCAAGGGAACTCATGTGGAGATTGACAATGATGAGTCTCCTCAGTATATGGAAGTTGACCATACTCTTGAGATTCAGAGGGAGACTTCAGAACCAAAGGAAGACATTGATCCTGTTGAACCCTTGGAACCTACTGATGGACCTACCGACATTGTAATTGGGAGAAAAAGACCTCTTTGGGCCAGGAAAACTATGCAAGACGCTGAAAGGTTTGTAGCTCCTAGAGGTATATTCAGAGAAAGTAAAAGGCCTCATAAGTTCTCCAATTATGTTGCCTTGATGAGTCAGATTATTGAATCTGAGCCTTCTAGTGTGGAGGAAGCTTCTAGTCAACAGGTCTGGAGAGATGCTATGTCAGAGGAGTACCATTCAATTCTCAAGAATGATGTTTGGGACATTGTTCCTAGACCCGAAGGCAAATCTGTGGTATCTTCGAAATGGCTATTCAAGATCAAACATGCAGCTGATGGGAGCATAGAGAAGTACAAGACAAGATTCGTGGCTCGGGGGTTTTCACAGAAAGAGGGAGTTGATTATGAAGAGACTTTTGCTCCTGTTGCTCGCTATACTTCTGTCAGGACCATCATTGCCATTGCTGCATCTAGAGGATGGAAGATTCATCAAATGGATGTGAAGACAGCTTTTCTAAATGGTGTGATCGAGGAAAAAGTTTATATCGAGCAACCTGATGGGTTTGAGGTACATGGGAAGGAGTCTCATGTTTGCAGGCTGAAGAAGGCCTTGTATGGTCTTAAGCAGGCTCCTCGCGCATGGTACGAAAGAATTGATCATTACTTGTCAAGCTTGGGCTTCTCTAAGAATGATGCAGACTCAAATCTATACTTTAAGGTAATTGATGGTGAAGCATTGATTTTGGTTTTGTATGTTGATGATTTGATTCTTACTGGAGAAGATCACCTTATTCTCAAATGTAAGAAGGAGTTGGCTTCCGAGTTTGAGATGAAGGACCTTGGGCTCATGCATTACTTCCTTGGAATAGAAGTTTGGCAAAAGCCAGATGAGATGATTCTAAGTGTAAATGTAAACAAATCTTCAATCAAATTGGGAGACTAAGGGACTTATGAAAATTCTAAGTGTAAGAATACTACTCAAACTTCTATGTTCAGATTTTCAATTTCTAGATTTGAATTTCTTATTTTGAATGTGTTGATTGCAGAACATTATTCGATTTCTATGTTCGCATATCAAAGAAGGATCCGCCATAAATAAGAGAGGAGACCCGCCCCTAAGAGGCACATCTCATGAGAGCTCATGGGACGTGTCCCTTAGGGAACGGCTTATGATAAAGTCTTTTATCATTGTTTAGTATAACTCATATATACCCTTCTACAAGGTGGCGGATGAGTAAGTAAATTCCGATTAATGAAATGCAGAATATAACATCATATATATAATTCGAATTTTATATGTATGCTCATAAATTCGATTAAATGTTTTTCCAAAAATATTTCAATATAAATGATAAACTTTGATCAAGTATGAATGACGATGATGCTTACAGCAATCGTCATTCATATCTGACCGAAGCTATCATTCATTAACACTAAGCCAAGGGAAGTACACCATTGATATACTTAAGAGGTTTGGTATGATGGATTGCAAATCCATGTCAACACCTATGGAGACTAACCTACATAAGTTGAAGGAGGCTGCAGCTAGTTCAAACTTGGTGGATCCTACGATGTACAGACAATTGATTGGGTCCTTGATGTATCTAGTTAACACTAGACCAGATATCTGTTATGCTGTGAGTGCATTTAGTCAATTCATGTGTGAACCGAGACAGATACATCTTGTTGCAACTAAACATATCCTGAGATACTTGCGTGGCACAGTTGGATATGGGTTGAGATATTCTTCAGATGCTGACTTGGAACTACATGGTTATACTGATTCTGATTGGGCAGTGTGTGTCACAGATCGGAAGAGCACCTCTGGATGTTGCTTTAGTTTGGGATCTACTATGATTTCTTGGTGCAACAGGAAGCAGTCATCTATAGCATTGAGTACAGCAGAGGCAGAATATATTGCAGCTTGTATGGCAGCTCGGGAAGCAGTGTGGCTTCGTAAGCTCCTTGTAGGATTGTTTGGACAATCAATGGAGCCTACTATCATTCATTGTGATAACCAGAGTTGTGTGAAGCTTTTTGTCAATCCTGTGTTTCATGACAGAACCAAGCATGTTGAGATCAAATACCACTATATCAGAGATATGGTATTGAGGAAGGCTATATAGTTGAGGTATATCAGCACTGATGAGCAGACGGCAGATATTCTCACCAAGCCTCTCTCCAAAATAAAGTTTGTGTACTTTCGAGATAAGCTTGGTATGGTGGAGAATCCAGCCGTAACTAAGAAAGAGTCTCAGTATCAATGATCCTCTATAACGAGTTCTTCTCTGTGAGAGAAGTTCGAGGTGAAATCCCTTGATAATGAGTTCTTCTCTATGAGAGAAGTTCGAGGTGAAATCCCTTGATTAATGAGTTCTCTAGAAGAGAAGTTCGAGGTGAAATCCCTTGATTCCACCCTCTGGGATAGCCATGGTGGATGTCATGTGTGTGACTCCATGACAGCATCACGTGAGAGAGTCCGTGATGATTTTCTTGTACTTGTGTTTCACCCTTTGGGAGAGCCATGGTGAAAGTCATGTTGAGGTGACAACATCTGTAAGAGACCAAGTGTCTCTCAACCTAACTGCTGACTGAGAATGCAAGTTTTTGTTTGTTTTCTTTGTTTTTGATTTTTTTGTGGTTTTTGCTAATAAAGATAATGGTGCGATTTTGAAAGAAAATGCTTGAAAAATTCAAATAAAATACTACAGAACTAAATATGAAGGAATCCAATTGATATATTGATGCCAAATAATTTATTGTTCTTCCAAACTGATTACAACTATGATCAGACAACATGCATAGAAAAAGGCAATGACATTTATTCAGAAAAACCTGGTTATTGCAGCTGCCAATAATGGTGAAGATTAAGTACGGCCAACCTCAGAAGAACCTTCTCCAGCCTCGAAATTGGTGCAAACTATCCCAGAGATCAAGGCGTCCCATCTAGTGAAGGAAGAAGACAAAAAAGCAAGGCGTCCAAGCTTGTGGAAGAAGTACGGCCTTTCAACTGAGAAGTACAGCCCTAAACCAGCAATGAATAAATCCGTACCACCTTGGGAAATGTGCTAGATATAGAACTAAGCCAGCCACTCAAGAATATGACTCTCCCCAGATGAATATTGAATCAAACCCTGAATAATAACTTCACAATAAACTCTGTAATAACTTCTGAATGAAGCTATTCAACTGGCAGGTAATAAATCAGCTGATATTTCACAGCCTCTGAACTGCAATACACTAAAGATGGTTCGTTCTCCTATGCAGAAGAAAACTAAAACCCTTGGCTTCGTTCTCTGTAAAAGAAATTGGCTAAAATTGATTCTCATATCATAATGATGAATTTTCTTCAAAAGAAAACTTATATCCCCTCAATTAGGTCGATTTCCTTCAAAAAGCATCATTTTAAATAAACTTGAATTTCACTTTTAATTTTTCCAATAGTTTGGGCGCCCATTTAATTATAATAATTAATTGAGAAATGGCCCCTTCTTCATGATGGTCGACCCATTCATTAAGTCAATTAACTCTTAAGTTATAATATTAATTTACTTTATAACTTTATAACATAAGCTTCAATTAAATTAATATTTATTTTGGCAAATAAATATTAATATCTCCCTCAATATAAGTCCAAATGACAAGCCGTCTGAAGTCGGATGATAAGTGACTGAATCTGCATATGACCAGACCATACTACTAAAAATAGCAGGGGTGCTCCACTGAGTATCTCTACTTACTAAAAATAATAAGTCAAGCAAATGATGTCCAAAAGATCCCGAACGAAAGCCAAATTGAATAATTCTGACAACTAAAGCCAAACCATGCCTCAACAAGACCCTCTATCCTCCATATTAGTCTACGAGGGCCACATAATAGGCTAATCTCAAGTACTGAGAGATGTCAACTGGAAGGGGACATTATAGTCCGCCCCTCTTGAAATTGCTTGTCCTCAAGCAATCTCAACCCAAGATGCTGCAAAATCTCCTCACTCTCCCACGTAGCATCCTCCGCTAGCAAATCTCTCCACTTCACTAGATAGTCCCTGATAGTCCTCCTGCGTAGCTGTCTCTCTATACTCCAGGATAGACTCAGGTACTAAAATCAACTTTCCCTCATCATCTAAGGGAGGCAATACTGTTGAAGGTACCACACGATGTCCTAACACCTTCTTGAGGCGTGACACATGAAAAACATTGTGGACCTTACTATCCGCTGGAAGCTCTAGCTCATAAGCCACCTCTCCAACATGCCTGACAATCCTGAAAGGACCATAGTACCGTGGCTTGAGCTTCTCTGATCCACTCTTCTTGAGAGTAGACTGTCGGTAGGGCTGCGGCATGAGATATACCATGTCTCCCACCTCAAATGATCTCTCGGTCCTCTTCTGATCTGCATACTGCTTCTGCTGGTTTTGTGCCTTAGCAATATTCTCCTTAAGAGCCCTCATAATTTCCTGACTCTCTTGCAATAAGTCTCCCACACTAGGCACTCTACTGTCACTCAGTAGCAAATCAAGAAAACTAGGCGCTTCATACCCATACAACGCCATGAATGGGGACATCTGAATGGTCATGTGGTAAGTGGTATTGTAACAATACTCACATAAGTATATCCACTTAACCCACGCCTTTTTCTACCCTGCTATGTAATTACTGAGGTAGCCTTCCACCCATTTGTTCACTATCTTCGTCTGACCATCAGCCTGTGGGTGGTAACTGGTGCTCGGTGTAAGCTCGGTTCCACAAAGTTTGAACACCTCCTGCCAGAAATGACTCAGGAACCGACTATCCCTGTCGCTAACTATGCTCCAAGGCAACCCATGTAATCTAAAAACCTCACGAAAAAATACCTCTACTACCTGTGTAGCTGTGTAAGTAGTGGTGATCGGAAAGAAGTGAGCATACTTCGTTAGCCAATCCACAACTACATATATGCAATCACGTCCTTGGGTTTATGCAAGCCCGTAATAAAATCCATTGACAGGCATTCCCACTTCCTATCAGGAATCGGAAGTGGCTGTAACAACCCTGCCGGATATGTGTTCTCCTGCTTGTTATGCTAACAAACAAGGCACTCACGCACATACTGCAAAACATCTACCTTAAGACCCTTCCATGTAAATCTCTCCCAAACCTGTCTGTATGTCCTAAAGTACCCGGGATGCCCTGCTGTAGGTACATCATGGAAAGCTCACAGAATGGTGTTCATCTCTGACCTTGGGATCAAGAAAATCCCGTTCTTGTAAATGATCAAGTCATTTACAAGTGTGTACCTGGTGTCCACAATAGATCCCTCAACAATACCAGATGCCCATGTATCCTTGGCATACTCTGCGACAATCAGGTGCCTCCAATCCTCTGCAATCTGTACCATAGAACTCAGATGAGGTCGGCGTGAAAGAGCGTAAGCTGCAACATTCTGTGTACCTTTGATATAGGTGATGTCAAAGTCATATGCCTATAACTTACTCACCCACTTTTGTTGACGGTCATTCAAATCTTGCTGTCCTAGGAAATGCCTCAAGCTATTATGATCAGTTTTAATACAAAACTTACTGCCCACTAAATATTGTCGGAATTTGGCCAAGGCATGCATTATGGCCAACATTTCCTTATCATATATGCTGTAAACCCTCTCTGGTCCTCAAAGCTTCCTGCTCTCATAAACAATCGGGTGCTTGTCCTGCATAAGCATCGCTCCAATGCCCTCACCAGGACCATCACACTGAAGCTCAAATGGTTTCGTAAAATCTGGCAGTGCCAACACTGGACATGTAGTCATAAGCTCCTTGAACCTCACAAAACACTCTTGTGCCTCAGGAGTCCAAATGAATGCACCTTTTTCCAACAAATCCGTCATAGGTGCTGCATGGTGTAAATATCCACTGACAAATCTGCGATAGAAACCACATAACCTAAGGAATCCTCGCAGTTGTGTAAGGTTCGCAGGAGTAGGCCAATCTATGATAGCACGGATCTTCTCAAGATCCATCTGCACTCCCTCTGCGCTGATAATATGGCCTAAGTATAACAACTCAGTCATCCCTAAATCACACTTGGATTCCTTGGGATACAAGGACTCCCTACCCAAAATGTTGAGTACTGTATCCAAATGAGCCAAGTGCTCTGCCATGTCCTACTGTAGACCAAAATATCATCGAAGAAGACAACTACATATCTCCTCAAATGTGAGTGGAAGACCCTATTCATGGTGGACTGGAATATCGCTGGAGCATTGGTTAGCCCAAATGGCATAATCATAAACTCAAAGTGTCCACAATGACAGCGAAATGCGGTCTTCTCAACATCCTGCTCACGAACTCTAATCTGATGATATCCCGATCTCAAGTCTATCTTCGAGAAGTAACAGGCACCATGAAGCTCATCAATAAGCTCATCTATACGGGGTATGGGATATATGTTCTTAATAGTCCTCTTATTCAGGACCCTATAATCTATGCACATACGAAGGGTACCATCTTTCTTCTTCACTAGCACAACCAAAGAAGCAAATTGCGACTTACTCGGCCGAATGTGACCCATAGCGAGCAGCTCCTTGATAGTCTTCTCTATCTCATCCTTAAGCCGCTTTGGGTGCCGGTAAGGAGTAATCATGACGGGCTTGGCGCCCTCCTCAAGCTCTATGATGTGCTCAATACCTTTGTCTAGAGGTCTCCCTGGTGGAATGTCACTGAAAACCTTCCCATACTTAACTCTCAACTGCTGAATGTCAGGATGATATTCGGTCTTATGCTGTCCCTCCTGTGTAGACGTCAAAGTGCACTCGGCGGTCCACTCAACCATGTCACGACGCATAAGTCTCTCCATCCTTCGGAAGGAAATAGTCCTGACGTTACTGTCTCGGATGGCCTTTAGTAAATGAGTCTTCCCATCCACCTCAAACCAGATCTCCATGTCTTTGAGGCAAAGTGTAACTTCCTCAAGAGAATGAAGCCACTTCATGCCCAAAACTAAATCAATATCGCCCATATTTACCACATAATAATCAGCCTCGAATTCATAATTATTCAGGTGCAAAGGAAGATCCTTAATCATACGGTCACACCTAAGAGTGTAACCATCAGCCACCTTGACCCGAATGCCCTCAAACTCCTCGGTTATGAGCCCATGCCACTCCACAAATCTAGCATCAATAAAATTATGGGTGGCACCTGTGTCCAAAAGGGTGATAACCTTTTGACCAGCCAAAACTCCACGAAGTCTGAAAGATCCCTCCTGCTGAATGCTAGACAACCGTGCTTCCTGGAGTTGGAGCTCTAACTCTACCTCCACCTTAGGCTCTGAAGCCTCTAACTCTGACTCGTTAGAACTCTCCTGCTGTTCGGAATTTTCAGATTCCGAATCCTCATAATAAGCCCACATAACTCTATTGGCCTTACCCTTAGGCCGCAAAGGACAATCATGGTTAGCATCATAGGGACCCTTGCAGTAGAAGCAAAGCTTCTTCTTGCGCAAATCATTAAGAGTCTCACGGTCCAAGGGTGCTGCTGATTTTCCCTTTGAATCACTTTTAAAATCCGATTTCTCTTTATTTTTATTGAATCCCTTGTTGTCCTTGAATGAAGAAGTATTCCTAGAATTGAACTTGCTAGATGGAGCTACAAGTTCCATGCTGCGTGCTTTCTTCATCTCTCCCTATAGTGAAAGAGGATCAAATGCTTTGATCCATCCTCTCATCGGCTCCAACAATCCCTCCACGAAGAGTACAACTAGACGCCTCTCTGATATGTTGGGAACCATCATTGATAACCGTTGGAAGTCTCCTATGTAAGCCTCCAAGCTACCAACCTGTCTCAACTAGGCCAAATCTCTGAAGTAAGTCTCAGGATCCTTCTTGTCAAACCGTTCCACCAATCTATCCATGAACTCCTGGTAAGTGGTGATACAGTCATGCTGAAGTGTCACCATTCCATGATGCCACCAGTCATAAGCTACCCCCTCAAGATGCAGAGTAGCATATCTAATAGCATCCTCAGCCATGGGACGCAATGTAAGGAAGGTATCCAGCTTACTGATCCAAGCCTGTGTTGTTACCTTACCGCTGCCGTCAAACATAGCTAAAGTGAGCTTGTTTGTGGCGTGCTTTAGGTCACTATTCTGATGTCTAGGCTCCTATCCTGCCTGTTCCTGTAATGCTCTCGCCTCTGTGTGAGAAACCTGTCAAAAGTTATTCTCTCTCTGACTTTTGGGGTCAATAACTCCCACTCATCGTTCGCTGCCATAAGAATATCAGCGAACACTTCCTTAGGCTCCTCATCTGCAGTAGCCCCATTAGGCTCCTGTCTCACAAAAGTCGGGCGGGTAGGCCTATCTGCTATCCGTAAAACAGTCCTAGGTATCCTCCGTGAACCTGCATCACTCCTATCTTCATCACGACGTGGTGACGGTCTCCTAGGCGAACCCATCCTCTGTATCACCGTGGTCAACTGTTGTAAGACATCAACTACCTGCTGCTGACCTGTCTGTAAATCTCTAAGAGTCTGTCTGACCTCTGCATCTTCATCCCGAGGATCACGAGGAATCTTTGTTTTGTCACCCATGGTACCCGGCTGCCTGTTCAATTCTTGTTCCCTGTCAAACAAAGCTCTCCTGCAAGTATAATATCTGTGAGGTCCAACCTCCTATGGCTGCATATGAATCCCAAACCCTCAGGATGGCAGGAAATCGCTCTAATACCACTGTAAAAGACGAGGTGTCTCTCAACCCGACTGCTGACTGAGAATGCAAGTTTTTGTTTGTTTTCTTTGTTTTTGATTTTTTTGTGGATTTTGCTAATAAAGATAATGGTGCGAATTTGAAAGAAAATGCTTGAAAAATTCAAATAAAATACTACAGAACTAAATATGAAGGAATCCAATTGATATACTGATGCCAAATAATTTATTGTTCTTCCAAACTGATTACAACTCTGATCAGGCAACATGCATAGAAAAAGGCAATGACATTTATTCAGAAAAACCTGGTTATTGCAGCCGCCAATAATGGTGAAGATGAAGTACGGCCAACCTTAGAAGAACCTTCTCCAACCTCAAAATTGGTGCAAACTATCCTAGAGATCAAGGCGTCCCATCTGGTGAAGGAAGAAGACAAAAAAGCAAGGCGTCCAGGCTTGTGGAAGTACGGCCTTTCAGCTGAGAAGTACGGCCCTAAACCAGCAATGAATAAATCCGTACCACCTTGGGAAATGTGCCAGATATAGAACTAAGCCAACCGTTCAAGAATATCACTTTCCCCGGACGAATATTGAATCAAACCCTAAATAATAACTTCGAAATAAACTCTGTAATAACTTCTAAATGAAGCTATTCAACTGGCAGGCAATAAATCAGCTGATATTTCATAGCCTCTGAACTGCAATGCACTGAAGATGGTTCATTCTCCAATGCAGAAGAAAACTAAAACCCTTGGCTTCGTTCTCTATAGAAGAAATTGGCTAAAATCGATTCTCATATCATAATGATGAATTTTCTTCAAAAGAAAACTTATATCCCCTCAATTAGGTCGATTTCCTTCAAAAAGCATCATTTTAAATAAACTTGAATTTCACTTTTAATTTTTCCAATAGTTTGGGCGCCCACTTAATTATAATAATTAATTGAGAAATGGCCCCTTCTTCATGATGGTCGACCCCTTCATTAAGTCACTTAAGTTATAATATTAATTTACTTTATAACTTTATAACATAAGCTTCAATTAAATTAATTATTTATTTTGGCAAATAAATATTAATATCTCCCTCAATATAAGTCCAAATGACAAGCCGTCTGAAGCTGGATGATAAGTGACTGAATCTGCATATGACTAGACCATACTGCTAAAAATAGCAGGGGTGCTCCACTGAGTATCTCTACTTACTAAAACTAGTAAGTCAAGCAAATGATGTCCAAAAGACCTCGAAGGAAAGCCAAACTAAATAATTATGATAACTGAAGCCAAACCATGCCTCAGCCACATAATAGGCTAATCTCAAGTACTGAGAGATGTCAACTGGAAGGGGACATTACAACATCACGCAAGTGATGAACACTTGTACATACCATACATGGTTGTAGCCATTATGGTTGATATCATGTTGAGGTGATATCTGATATCACGATGAGGTGATATCTCTCTTTTCCACATCTGGTTGTAGCCATTGTGGTAGACATCACGATGAGGTGATATGTCTTGTGCAGCTGGAAGAATCCTCCCTAGCTGAGAGGGAGTGTTGATGTTCTAGAACAGCGTCGGTCTTATCCTTCCAGCGGATCTCCTTGCATTCGATTGGATAAATTAAATAATAGCCCATGGCTATTTAATTTATATGGATATCGATTTAATGAAGAGGCACGTCATCTACATTAAAGGATAATTATTTATTAAAGAGATTTGAAGTTATGAAGAGGCACGAACTTCAAAGAGGCCAAACTCTTGGTTATTGTAATCACGTCTTCTCAAGGAGGCCGACCTATGCTGTTGAAGAGTCACGTCCTCCTCTCTTATGCTGTATATATATCGATGGCATTTCATTGTTTATTCATTCATAATATAGTTCGTCCTTCATATCAAGTGTGAGTTCTTCTCAAGGCAGATCAACACTATTATTGGCTTAGACTTCATCAGAAATTAGTCTCTTTATATTGCTGTGTTGCATCACTCTTTGGTGCATGTATTTGGGCCTGCTTATCAGCCTCTTGTAAGGAGACCATTATTGTATTGATTCAATAATATAAGTGATATTATTGGCTGGGTTTTTCTCCCTCAAGTGGAGGGTTTTCCCAGGGTATCTGCTGTGTTCTTATTGTCTGATTTTGAATTAAATTCTGTGCATTAAATCTGATCATTAAATTTAACACTAGGCATCCGAGGACATCTTCCAAAAGTGTTGGAGACACATAAAATATGCATAGGATTTCAAGATAGATGACACCTTAATCCTAACAAGGTCTAGATCAAAGCAATTATCTCCATCTTTCTTAGTGATGGTGTATGGGCCTATGGAAGAGTTCCGATCTTGTTGTAAGATGTCATGATCCAATCATTCAACAAATGAACCCATACTTGATCCCAACCTGAAATTGGCATGGCTTCTAATATTGTTCTTGACACTAGTTATAATTGGCATTGGTCTTTTGCAGGACTGTTTGCATTTCCTGCTCAGTCAACTTCTCGGCTGAAAAAGTCTTTGCTATTGGCAATGCTGGCTAAGCTAATATATGAGTGCCAAAGGTTAGAAGCCCAAATACCTTTTTCTGCAAACCCAAACACACTTGGAAAGGGCTATGTTCTATAGAACTGCTACGGGCTCTGTCATAGCTGAGTTGTATGAAAGGAAACTTTCATCCAAAGTGTGACGATGCATGGCATTTTACGCCCTAAGTTGGTTTACAAGATTTCTATTCACTGCTTTAGTTTGTCCATAAATCTAAGGATGGAATGCGGTAGACTTTGTCAATTTGATGCCCATCTTTATGAAAGAGCTTTCTTAAAGTTCAAAAATCGGATGTATCTGTTAGATATGATGGCTGTTGATAGTTAAAAATACCCATAAATTGTGAAATACCTCCTTATGACTCCCCGTGTAGTTGAATGCCTTAAAGACCTCCGTTTAATACCTGGTCACTTGTTAAATATAATCATGAAATTTGATGACAAATTCTTCTAGTTTTTGTGGTAATTTATTTATGATTTATATGAACTGTTGTATATTGAATGTATGCAACATTCCAAGACTATTATTTCCCATCCATAACGTTCGAGACTTAAGTATTATTAATTGTGTGCTGCCTTCACCACCTTCTACTTCAGCTAGTAAGTTCCCGTAACATTACAAACTTTTCAGTCTATCCACAAAATGCTTCACGAACTTTTTATTGACTTTTCCTTCTCATTTCTACTATTCAGGAGGATTTTGAGCTAGATTGAAAGTCTGCCAAGAATTGTTTGGCCCTTCCAAGAATTGGCAACTTCGTTGGTCAATAGTTTTAGATGGGATTGTCCTACTAAGCTGACTTTTAGATGGAATTGTTCTATTAAACTAACTCCTGTTCATGAAAGATAACACGCTACCATTGTCTTCTTATTTGCAGTTATGAATTGGCAGGGAACAAAAAATTCTGATCTTAGCAAAGCATAAAAGCCTGTTCTGAGAAATTGAGATTGGATGTCCAATCACATACTTCCCAATAGTTTATTCGAGTATTGGTTTCAAGAGGCAATTGAATTTCCTTTACAAATGAGGTTGAAAATAAGCACGGATCAGATTCCAGAGGACAAGATCCTTGCATTCAGGCTTTATATTAGAAGGCATTATTTCCAATTCAAGAATACATGAGTAAGACTTGAGATGGTTTTCTTTGTGGGGAGATAGTGATTATAATTTTAAAAATCACAAGATTTTTTTACGCCTTAGAAAAGAGGTTTGTACTTTTTAACATTATATTCTTTGCAACATGTGAAACACTATGCGTGAGCAAATTAATTCAAATTTCATTTCAAGGTCACGAGGGTGTATAAAAATAAAAGTTCAAATTTATGTCATAGAATAGTACTGATTTTTTTTACCACATGTTAAAAAGTATGTTTTTAACATCTTATTCTTTGTAACAAGTTAAACACATGCTTGAGCAAATTAATTTAAGTTTCATTTCGAGGCCATGAGGCTGTATAAAAGAAGAAAGGTATAAAGTTCAAATTTATGTCATAGAATAGTATTGAATTTTGTACCACATGCTAAGAAGGTTTTTTTTAAACATCATATTCTTTGCAACATGTGAAACACATGCTTGAGCAAATTAATCCAAGTTTCATTTCAGGATGATGTCTGTATAAAAGAACTATGCCAATAAACATCATATGTTTATTTAGTTAATCACACAAATTGTTTATTTTAAAAAAATTGCTAATATAAATTTGGCTGATTTAATTTATTTTATGTAAAATTTTGGTTGAAATTTGAAACATTTTTAATAGAAATCATGCTTTTCTTTAAGGGGTAAAACGATTAAAATATAAAAATAGTATAAATGACTAGGTTTTAAATAAGGGGGATACATATATATGCTAATTGACTCTAATTGAAATTCTCTATACAGCCACTATTTTGATTAGTTACTTGATTCCTCGTATAGATTGTTATGTTCTTATTTGGTTGAGCATTAACAACCTAAAGGTGGCAATGTGTCACTATCATGGGATGGATGAATCCTTTTTAATTATAATCTCTTGTTTTGATCTTGGATGTTTATGACATGAAGTAAAGCACTCAATGAGCTTGGGTGGTCCAAATCTAACAAACTCCCCTTGTTTGATTAGTACTCAACTTGGAAGAAACTTAGGTTCCTTGCTTTACATATTCATTGGAGTGCTTAAGGTGATATTTACCATTACAATTAGTAAAAACTACTTAAACCTTTTATAATTATAATATCTCTATAAGCATATTTGAGCAATAACAATTAAATCACGCATTATCCTTGTTACATGTATGTATGGCTTCAAAAACTTCCTTTGATTGTATTGAGGAAATGTAAAACTAAATTGGGCTGCCCTTTAATATTGGATGGGGTTCAAAGCTTCCATCAAACTCTCATATACACTTGTAGGTTCTAAATTTTCTAAGGTTTAAATACAAGTCATTTACATGGCAACACCTTGTTTTAACTACTAAAACTAACTTGAAAGAATAACATGTAATAAGCTTAAGAGGAGATCCTTGGTGGTAGGTTACACAATATGATGAGGGACACATCGCCCAAAACCCACAGAAATCACAACAACAGATACCAACACAAAAGATGCGAGACAGAAAAATGACTCACTTTCAATTATTTTCAAAAAATGAAATTACAAACTCAAAACTTACATGCTACAGCCTCATGGGCTTGATTCATTACAACAAAATCAATTTTGAAAAGAAAAACTACTATTCAGAGCCACAATCTGCACTATCAGGGCCACTTTCTACAACCCCCACTTAACCTTTTTTATTTTCCCCAATGATCGCCCTAGAATGTTCTAGAAAGTTAAAATTTCCCCTTTTGTTTTGTCATTGAAAGTCCCACCGTTTGATTTCTGGCTTGGGACAAAAAAAATTTAATGAAATTAATTTTTTAGAGGACCAACTTCGTGGAGCCATAACTTTTGATCTGAGTGTTCGATTTGTTATTATTGCATATCGTTGGAAAGCTCTCAACGAGCTCTACAACACAATAACCACCGTAGATCAGTTCAACCACTTTTTGAGCTGTTTCAAGGCCTCTAAAGTTTTATATTTGAATTTGAATTTGCATTGGAGAATTTTTTTGAGATGGAAACTTTAATTTCTCCCAAACCCTGCAGGATATTGAGGTGATTCTTTCGCAACTGGAAATATTTTTCAGCTCTGCTCCTTTAGGTAATTTTTCATGTCCATACGAGCTCATTTAAGTTGACTTACTAAAAAAAATGTCTGATTTTCGCTATTTTTGACGCCTGACAGTCTTATACCCCTTAAGTGCCATCATGAGACTCAAAACAACTAAAGAAAATAAAGAAAACATTTTTTTTGGGTGATGAAAGATTGCCCTACACTGATAGATGCTCCTGCATCACAATAGACATGGATTGGGCATGAGATCCAAATATAGTTATATAGTTTATGCATTCTCGTAAGTTTGATGATTTTAAAGTAGGTCTCATTCATTTTAACATAAATTAACACCTTTCATGCATTTTTCAAAATTTTGTACAAATTCACGACCATAAAGAGCATATAGATTGAATTGATCATCATAAGAAATACTTGTTGATAGTGGATGTTATTTCTCATTTCACGAAACTCACTAAATCTATTAGTTAGATCATTGCCTACAAGTTGACCTATCAAAATTGGACATAAATATTGGTGTAGCTAATGTTGGTATGATAGATAATAATTTTTTTATAGATCCAAGAACAATAAAGAGGTGTAGAATAAGTACCCATCTTCTTTATAGATCCAAGAACAATAAAGAGGTGTAGAATAACTACCCATCTTCTTTCCCATAAGATATATTCATTTTTTAAAACTCAAATCGAAAGATGATAGTTGTGTTGGGAAATGAGGTGTCTCAACCTTGCTGCATATTTTTCATAATAGTTATTTTTATTTAATATTTTCTTACAGTTGTTCCACACTGTTGGTGCATTGAAAATTGGTTTATTAGTTGTCATAAGATGCTCATGTGATAGTATATCATGGAAGAACTATTTTTAGAGAATCTATGACAATTTTTATGACATCTTATCCTCTGCAACAAGATCACAAAGTATCCACTACACAAGCTCTCACTTAAACTTTGATTAGCACAAAAAACCCAACAACCCACAACTGAAACCAAAGGTGATCAGGCTCTGATACCACTTGTAAGGAAATTAAAGTAGCGGAAACAATTTCCTACGCCAATCTTGAGGAGAAACACTATGCAAAACTTTAAAACTGATCTAATAGTTACAGAAAATCAAGAAACATATTTATAACATGAATTAAACAGTGCAAACACAAAACACTAGATATACGTGGGGAAAACTCTTTCGGGTGAAAAACCCCACACTCTAAAGCCTGCTCAATGTATTCCAAATCCAAAACCAAGATTACATACACTTGCAGAGAAAGTCTTTTACAAGAGTGTCACCAGTAAACAACTCTGGAAGAATTTTGGCAACAATTCGACAGCATAACAGTACCTCCAAACTCAACCACAAACTACTCCTCAAGCCTTCAATTTATAGACTTTTGGCAATACAAGAAACCACCAGCGGTTTACAAATCCATGTGCTTGGCTTCTCTTATCAAGATTTCAGTCCAAAATAAGCTCTCACGTCCAAAATGAAATCCTCTATTTTTGGCCCTTACAGATGTCATAAAAACTATCATAGAATCTCTAAAAATAGTCCTTCCATGATATACTATCACATGGGCATCTTATGACAACTAATAAACCAATTTTCAATGCACCAACAGTCTAGAACAGTTGTAAGAAAATATTAAATAAAAATAACTATTACGGGAAATATGCAACAAGGTTGAAACACCTCATTTCCCAACACAACTATCAAAATTGGACATAAATATTGGTGTAGCTAATGTTGGTATGATAGATAATAATTTTTTTATAGATCCAAGAACAATAAAGAGGTGCAGAATAAGTACCCATCTTCTTTCCCATAAGATATGTTGTAATCTAAACGTTGATCTGGAAATAAATTTTAGCATGTATAATCCTAGGCAAGACATATTTTATCAATAAGTGTTGAGATTGTAGACCTCATTCCACTCTCATTATAGTATCATTTGGGTATTATCCACAAAACATCAAATATCTACAACAAGATCACAAAGTATCCTCTACACAAGCTCCCACTCAAACCTTGATTAGCACAAAAAACCCAACAACCCACAACTGAAACCAAAGGTGATCAGGCTCTGATACCACTTGTAAGGAAATTAAAGTAGCGGAAACAATTTCTTATGCCAATCTTGAGGAGAAACACTATGCAAAACTTTTAAACTGATCTAATAGTTACAAAAAATCAAGAAACACATTTATAACATGAAATAAATAGTGCAAACACAAAACACTAGATATACATGGGGAAAATGCTTTCGGGTGAAAAACCCCACACTCCAAAGCCTACTCAATGTATTCCAAATCGAAAACCAAGATTACATACACTTGCAAAGCTTCTCTTTTACAAGAGTATCACCAGTAAACAACTTTGGAAGAATTTTGGCAGCAATTCGAGAGCATAACAATACCTCCAAACTCAACTCACAAACTACTCCTCAAGCCTTCAATTTATAGACTTCTAGAAATACAAGAAACCACCAGCAGTTTACAAAACCATGTGCTTGGCTTCTCTTATCAAGATTCCAGTCTAAAATAAGCTCGCACGTCCAAAATGAAATCCCCTATTTTTGACCCTTACAGATGTCATAAAAACTATCATAGAATCTCTCAAAATAGTCCTTCCATGATATACTATCACATGGGCATCTTATGACAACTAATAAACCAATTTTCAATGCACCAACAGTGTGAAACAGCTGTAAGAAAATATTAGATAAAAATAACTATTACGGGAAATATGCAGCAAGGTTGAGACACCTCATTTCTCAACACAACTATCATCTTTCGATTTGAGTTCAATTTATAGACTTCTGGCAATACAAGAAATCACCAGCGGTTTACAAAACCATGTGCTTGGCTTTTCTTATCAAGATTCCAGTCTAAAATAAGCTCTCACGTCCAAAATGAAATCCCTTATTTTTGACCCTTACAGATGTCATAAAAACTATCATAGAATCTCTAAAAATAGTCCTTCCATGATTCTATCACATGGGCATCTTATGACAACTAATAAACCAATTTTTAATGCACCAATAGTGTGGAACAGTTGTAAGAAAATATTAAATAAAAATAACTATTACAGGAAATATGCAGCAAGGTTGAGACACCTCATTTCCGAACACAACTATCATCTTTTGATTTGAGTTCAATTTATAGACTTCTGGAAATACAAGAAACCACCAGCGGTTTACAAAACCATGTGCTTGGCTTCTCTTATCAAGATTCCAGTCGAAAATAAGCTCTCACGTCCAAAATGAAATCCCCTATTTTTTACCCTTACAGATGTCGTAAAAATTGTCATAGAATCTCTAAAAACAGTCCTTCCATGATATACTATCACATAGGTATCTTATGACAACTAATAAACCAATTTTCAATGCACCAACAGTGTGGAACAGATGTAAGAAAATATTAAATAAGATGCCCATGTGATAGTATATCTTGGAAGGACTATTTTTAGAGATTCTATGACAGTTTTTATGACATCTGTAAGGGTCAAAAATCGGGGATTTCATTTTGGACGTGAGAGCTTATTTTATATTGGAATCTTGATAAGAGAAGCCAAGCACATGGTTTTGTAAACCGCTAGTGGCTTTTTGTATTGCCAGAAGTCTATAAACTGAAGGCTTGAGGAGTAGTTTGTGAGTTGAGTTTGGAGGTACTGTTATGTTGTTGAATTGCTGCCAAAATTCTTCTAGAGTTGTTTACTGGTGATACTCTTGTAAAAGAGAAGCTCTACAATTGTATGTAATCTTGGTTTTGGATTTGGAATACATTGAGCAAGCTTTGGAGTGTAGGGTTTTTCACTCGAAACGGTTTTTCCCACGTATATCTAGTTGTTTGTGTTTGCACTGTTTATTTCATGTTATAAATGTGTTTCTTGATTTTCTGTAACTATTAGATTAGTTTTAAAGTTTTGTATAGTGTTTCTCCTCAAGATTGGCGTAGGAAATTGTTTCCACTACTTTAATTTCCTTACAAGCTGTATCAAAGCTTGATCACCTATGGTTTTAATTGTGGGTTGTTGGGTTTTTTTGTGCTAATCAAGGTTTGAGTGGGAGCTTGTGCAGAGGATACTTTGTGATCTTGTTGCAGATATGTTTTTTTAGATGGGGAGCACATCTAGGAGAATTGAGGTAGATAAGTTTTCTAGCACGAACTTTGAAATGTGGAAGCTGAACATGGAAGATTTGTTGATTGATCAGGATCTATGGGATGCAGTGGATGAAAATGTCCAGAGGCCTACGGATCCAGCTTTGGCTGCAAAATATGATATAATGGATAGAAAAGCTAAAGGTCTCATTTGACTATGTCTTGCAGATTCAGTCCTGATAAATGTCCACGAAGAACCCACTTCAAAGAATCTTTGAAAGAAGTTGGGTGAGATATACCCAAATCTCTAGTAAATAAGATTTTATTGAGGAAGAAGTTATACTCCTTGAGAATGGAAGGTGGACGAATTTCTAAGCATTTGGAAACATTCAATATGTTGGTGACTCAGTTGACCTCAATTGGGGTTAAGATGGACAAAGAAGAAAGGTGACAAACTTTGTTGTGTTCGCTACCAGACTCATGGGACAGCCTAGTCATGGCCATTGGGAGCACTTATGTCATCTTGAAGATGGAGGATGTTGTTGGTCCTCTACTCTGTGAAGAGATGAGAAGGAAGGTCTCTCTAAACGCCAAAGAGGCTTTGAGTGTTCGAGGAAGACAAAAAGAACAAGGCAAAGATGACAAGCAGTGTGGTTGTTCTAAGTCCAAAAATAAGGGGAGATCAAAATCTCCTAGTAAGTCCAAGGAAATATGTTGGAATTGTGGCAAACCCGGACACTTCCGAAAGGACTGTAAAGAAGAGAAGAAAAAGAAGAAGAAGCAAAATTTTGATTCTAAGTCTGAAAAGGAAGATGGAGATGTCTTTATTGCGGCCTTGGCCACTCGTGCAGGTGATAATGTATGGTTGATAGACTCAGGTGCATCTTTCCACATGACTCCTAACAAAAACTAGTTTAGTAAGTATGAAAATTATGACAGTGGTAAGGTCTATTTGGGTGATGATTCTTTCCTTGATATTGTTGGTCGTGGTAGTATTCATGTGAAGTTTATTGATGGTAGAGTTAGACAATTTGATGGTGTCTTGCATATCCCAGGACTAGCAAGAAATTTATTATCTGTTAGCAAGCTAATAGATGCAGGTGTGCATGTACAGTTTTCTAAAGCATGTGTGAAAATGGTGAGAGGTGCTATGGTGATAGCAAGAGGATGCAGATTGGGTACATTGTACCAGCTCGATGCATAAACAGTTGAGTGCAATAGCACTTCTGATAAGATTAAGCCAAAAACTACTTCACTGAAAAAAGAGAAGGTTTCCTCTTCTGCGGATGGTCATGGCTTTTGGGTACCCAAGGGTGCTTTGTCTACTAAATCAAAGTTTCCTACAGAGAAGACCATGTTATGACACCAAAGGCTTGGCCACATTGGAGAGAAGGGTTTTAAAGCCTTAAAAAATAAGAACCTCGTTGAGGGGTTGAATGATTGCAATCTAGAGTTTGATTTCTATGAACATTGTATTTATGGCAAACAGAATCGCGTTCAGTTTTACTCGTCTTCTCATAAGTCTCCATGTATCTTGGATTTGCTTCATTCTGATGTATTTGGTCATGTTGATGTTGCTTCTATTGGGAAATTAGTTTATTATGTTACTTTCATTGATGATTTTAGTAGAAGAACATGGGTATATTTTTTAAAGAGTAAATCTGAATTTTTCAGTCGTTTTAAGGAGTTCAAGGCTATGGTAGAAACTCAAACTAAAAAGAAAATTAAATGTTTGAGGACTGACAATGGCGGTGAGTACTATTATGCAGACTTTGACAAATTTTGTATAGATTGTGGGATTAAAAGACAAAAGACAACTCTGTATTCTCCGCAGGAGAATGGAGTTGTAGGAAGAATGAACAGAACGTTGATGGAGAAGGCTAGGAGTATGTTGAGTGGAGTTGATCTAGAACAAAAGTTTTGGGCTGAAGTTGTTGCCACTGCTTGTTATTTAATAAATAGATCTCCTACATCAGCGCTTGTTGATAAAATGCCAATGGAGGCGTGGTCAGGGAAAAAGCCTTCACTTAGACATTTGAGAGTTTTTGGTTGTGAGGCATATGCACATGTGCCCAAGGAGAAGAGAACAAAATTGGATTCTAAGGCTGTCAAATGTATCTTCATTGACTATAGCTATGGTGTGAAAGGATACAAGCTTTGGGACCCTGTTGCACAAAAGGTAATTTATTCCAGAAGTGTTATTTTTAGAAAGATTAAATCTTCTCCTATTAATTTTCAGCTAGAACATAAAGAAATTGAACAGGAAAAGGATGTGGTTCAAATTCCTTCTACGCCTGAGGAAGTTGAATCGATACCCCAAAATAGACAAGAAGTTGAGGAGAGCTCATCAAGCTCTGGAGAGAAGGAAGAAGTGGAAGAACCTCCACCTCAGCTTGTTCAAAGGTCTACAAGGCAAAGGCAACCACCTCAAAGGTATGGGTATTCACCGGATGATTGGAAGTGTATATTTGCTTTGAGTACTAACATTGATGAACCGAGATCTGTGCAAGAGGCTTTGGATATGAATGATGCAGAGTCTTGGAAACTAGCCATGGATGAAGAGATGGCAGCTCTTAAAAAGAATGGAACATGGGACCTTGTACCATTGCCCAAAGGTCAAAAATCTATTGGATGTAAATGGGTGTTTAAGAAAAAGATTGGTTCAAATGGAAATGTTGAAAAGTATAAGGCACAGTTGGTTGCAAAGGGATACTCTCAGGTTGAGAGTATTGACTATGGTGAGATTTTTTCTCCTGTTGCTAAAATGACATCCATTCGGTTTTTATTATCTATTGCAACAACTTATGATTTAGAGGTGGAACAAATGGATGTGAAAACTGCATTCCTTCATGGTGATTTGGAGGAAGAAATTTATATGACACAGCCAGAGCACTATGTGGTAAAAGGTAAAAGCAAATTGGTATGTAAGTTAAAAAAATATTTGTATGGCCTTAATCAAAGTCTTAGGATGTGGTACCAAAAGTTCGATACATATGTATTGAGTTTGGGATTTGTGCGGTCTAAATCTAATCACTGAGTATATTTTAAATTTGATGGTGATTATTTCCTGGTAATTGCTTTATATGTTGATGACATGTTGTTTATTGGGAAAGGCAAAGGTTTGATTGTAGAATTGAAATCTTAGCACTCTGTGAAATTTAAAATGAAAGATCTTGGTGCAGCAAAACACATACTTGGGATGGAGATTAGAAGAGATCGTGAGAACAGAAAGCTATGGCTTATCCAGAGTAAGTATGTTCATTTTTGTAAAGGTTTAATATGCATGATTGTAAACCACTTTGTGTTCCTGTTGGATTGGGAATGAATCTCTCTATTTCACAATGTCCAACATCCCCATCGGAGATGGAAGATATGAGCAGAGTGCCTTACTAGAGTACAGTAGGAAGCTTAATGTATGCTATGGTCTGTACAAGACCAGACATTGCCCAAACAGTGGGAGTTCTTTCTTGTTTTATGTCTAATCCTGGAAGAGTGCATTGGGATGCAGTTAAGAGGGTTTTTAGATATTTGTGGGGTACAACAGAGTACTCTATATGTTTTCATGGTACAGGAGATCAGCATTCCCTGAGTATCATGGTTTTGTGGATTCAGATTGGGCTAGTGATGGCAATAGCAGAAGGTCCACCAATGCATATGTGTTTACTCCTAATGGTGGTGCAATTAGTTGGATGAGAAAGCGACAGGTTGTGGTCGCTTTGTCCACTACTGAGGCAGAGTACATGGCAGCTACTCATGCTCGTAAAGAAGCCATTTGGCTTAAGCATTTGTGTTCAAATATTGGATTTAAACAGAGTGCAGTTACACTTTATTGCGATAATCAGAGTGCAATTTGTCTTGTGAGGAACCCGACTTTTCATGCTAGGGCCAAACACATTAATGTTCAGTATCACTTTGTGAGAGAGATATGGTCAAGGATGGCAGGATGAAACTAGAAAAGGTAGAGACAATGGCGAATGTTGCAGATGCATTAACTAAGTTTGTGAGCACAACAAAATTTAGGTGGTGTTCCGAGTCTATGGACCTTTTGGCCCTTAGCAGTTGATCCATGGTATTTTTCCCTTGGCCCTACAAGGTATTTGACAAGTGGGAGAATGTTGGGAAATGAGGTGTCTCAACCTTGCTGCATATTTCCCGTAATAGTTATTTTTATTTAATATTTTCCTACAGTTGTTCCACATTGTTGGTGCATTGAAAATTGGTTTATTAGTTGTCATAAGATGCCCATGTGAGTATATCATGGAAGGACTATTTTTAGAGATTCTATGATAGTTTTTAAGACATTTGTAAGGGTCAAAAATAGAGGATTTAATTTTGGACGTGAGAGCTTATTTTAGACTAGAATCTTGATAATGGGCGGGGGCCCTAGCTCGGTTGGCTAAGTAATTCCGTTGCGGCTCTGCTGGTCACGAGTTCTAGTCTCCCCCCGTCCCGTGGTACCGGAGGGCGTGTCGCGCCAGCGCCGCCGGTCACGTTAAAAAGTTTACCAGGGGCACTGCAGTTTATAGGGGGTCGTGCTACCCGATTCCTGCAGTCTAAAAAAAAAAAAGACTAGAATCTTGATAAGATTAGCCAAGCACATGGTTTTGTAAACCGTTGGTGGTTTCTTGTATTGCCAGAAGTCTATAAATTGAAGGCTTGAGGATTAGTTTGTGAGTTGAGTTTGGAGGTATTGTTATGCTGTCGAATTGCTGCCAAAATTCTTTCAGAGTTATTTATTGGTGATACTCTCTAAAAGACTTGCTCTGCAAGTGTATGTAATCTTGGTTTTGGATTTGGAATACATTGAGCAGGCTTTGGAGTGTGAGGTTTTTCACCCGAAAGGGTTTTTTCCACATATATCTAGTGTTTTGTGTTTGCACTGTTTATTTCATATTATAAATGTGTTTCTTTATTGTTTGTAACTATTAGATCAATTTTAAAGTTTTGCATAGTGTTTCTCCTCAAGATTTGCGTAGGAAATTATTTCCACTACTTTAATTTTCTTACAAGTTGTAGGTTGTTTTTAATGCACCAAAATGAAATATTCAAGTTGTGGTAAATTTTAATGCACCAAAACGAAATGTTCAAGTTGTGGGTTTTTTTTAGGAGCACCAATTGAAATGTGAAATTTGTAAGTAAATTTTATTGCACCAAATCAAAGTGTTCAAGTTGTAGGATTCATTTTAAAAAAACAACAAATTGAAATGTGAAATAAATTTTAATGCACCAAAGTTAAATGTTCAAGTTGTGAATTTTAGTGCACCAAAATAAGTGTGAACTTCTAGACTATTGAAGACCTACAAAACCCATTGTTAGTAGTTTTTGAAAGAGTCTTGTCCCAATGGTCACCACAATCTACACAAATGATTAGTGAAATCCAAGCAAACCACATTATAATTATTGTGAAATTTTAATGAAATTTTTAAAATATTATCAAAAAAGAATGTTTGTGTGTGTTTATTTGAAGTTTGAAACTGAAACCTTCACTTGGACTGATTATACCTAATTTTTTATTTATGATTTGAAGAAATGACTTGATTTGTAGCATGCTTATCAGAACCAACTTTCTAACGCCTACAAAAACTTGAGAAACTGATCAAAAAATTTATGCATGTTTTATTCCCTGTTAGTATTTTCAAAAATTGTGAAAAGGAAGAGCAAGCAATTTGACCAAGTGATTAAATCTCTATTAATTAATTTTCTCATCGGCTAATGAAAGAAAATTAATTATAAATAAAAATTTAAGACATGCAAAAAAAATTAATAGTCTAAAAGTATAAATTCGTACAAATGTACGGATTAACAAGGAAACTGCCTAAAAAATGTGTTTTTTTAGTTTTAAATGTTATCCGGCATTAAAATATGGACTATTATATATGAAAATTTGTCACTTGGCCCTTCTGAATGTAACAATGATTTTTGTTTTTTCTCAAAAGGCTCTTAAAAAAAATTATTTTTAAAATCTCTTAAAATTACCTAACCTACGAGATAGAAAACACCAAAAACTTGTAAACAACAAGGTTATTCAAAGAAGGTTAGTAGTTCACAACGGGTTCACCATTTGTAAGACCAAAAAATAGGATTAAACATGCAATGAATTAGAATTAGCAACCACTAACTACCAAATTCATACAATCCAATCAAATCTAACAATAAAGAATAATCCAATGTAAGAAATCAAATAACATCAAAGTGATACCTTCCTACATCAAGATTGAATTATCTCTATTGCTCTTGTCCAATTTTCCTTGCAATCCTTTGCTCTCATAAATTGTGTGCACTATTATGCTTAACATCATATTGATATTGATAGCAAATTCTCAAAGATTTGTGGTTAGCCTTCAAAAGGAAAGAGGGTTGCTTTTCTAGATTTGTCTAATTTGGATGGAAATCAAAATCAAGGGTTAGGAATCCCTTAGAGGAATTGATTGAAGAGCTAAGGGATTTGATTGTCTCGTTAACTCACACTGAGTGGGAGTGAACTGATTTGATTGAGAAGAGAAGTGGAATTGATTAGTCAGTTGACCGAGAGAAATTGTTTGTTAAGAATGAGGTGGAAATGCATGAGATTAATAATTAATTAAATGAATTAATTATTAGAACAATGTGCAAGATTAAATTTATTAAATAAAATAAAATAAATGATTTTATTTATTTTGGAAGAAGATAATTGAGAAATAAATTAAATAATTAAAAAAAATTATTTAATTTAGGAAGTGAGAACTTGCATTAAATTTAATTATTATTTACATGTGCAAGATTGAATTAATTAAATAAATAAAATAAATGATTTTATTTATTTTTGAAAGAAGATAATGTTAAGGAATTAAATTAAATAATTAAAATAATCATTTAATTTAAGAAGTGGAAATTAATTAAATAATAAATTATTTAATCTTGAGATAAGAACTAGATAAGGAATTTGCATGAGATTTAATAATTAATTAAATTAATTAATTACTAAAGGAATGTGCACGTGGGATTTAGATAAATAAATTAAATGTTTTATTTATCATTAATGAATGGATAATGTTGAGAAATTAAAGGATAATTAAATAATTAGATTAATTATTTAAATTTAGAAAGTGGAAAAGTGGATAATTGATGATTAATTAAATAATGTTAGTTTATTTAATTAATTTAAAAGAATAAAGGTAATTAAAGACAATTAAATAAATTAGATTTATTTAATTAATTAGGAAGATAAATAGACGTTAAAGACATAATTAAATAAATAGGAATTATTTAATTAATTAAGAAGATTAATAGGAGTTAAAGAAACAATTAAATAAATAGGATTTATTTATTTAATTAAGATGATTAATGATAAAGTGAATTAATTAAATAACATAAAATCATTTAATTAATTATTTAATTAGTGATAATAAATATTATTTAATCATTAGGTGTATGCAAGCAAATTCCTAGTCTAAAAATGCAAAACAAACATAATGAAATGCAATAAAAGGAAAACACAAGACACCTCAAGATTGGCCTAGTTGAATCTAAACAAAATACAACAAAAACAAATAAGTTACCTTGTCTAGATTGACTCCTTAGTTGGCCCTTGATTTGATGAAGATGTATGTGCCCTTTGCTTGATAGAATGGCTAAAATATACATGTAAATGGTGGAGAATTTGATGGTGAATGAAAGGGTGGCCATGGATGTTTGATTGGATGCAATATGGTGGCTCAAATGGTGTTGCAACAATGGAGGTAGCAAGATGGCTTGAGTGCTTGAAATTTGTCTAAGTGTTGAATGTTGAAAATGAAGCAATTTTCATTGCTTTTAAGGGAAAAGCCTCCAAAAGGATTAAGGGCTAGGATTGAGCCTAGGGTAAGATATCAATGGTAGAGATGTCTTCACACATCTCAACTCATCTCATGAAGACATGTGGAAGCCTAGGTGGAAAGGATGGGATGAGATGGCAGCGAGGTGGAGGTGAGGTGTAGATACTTTCAAGTACCTTGGGAATGGCCAAGATCTTCTCATAAAGGAGTTTCTTGTCCACTTGCGTAATGAGAGGACAAGAGAGGAATTAAAAATTCCTCAAAAATCCTAATGGGCATTGAAGATGGAATAAAAAATTCCTTATGGGGTGATATGAGGAACTAAAAATTCCTCAAAATACATGGGGGGAATAAATTGGAATTTAAAAGTCCAAAGGGTATGGGGATGACTTCTCCAAAAGGAGAAAGTAATTAATAGGGTTGACTAAGGGTGGATGCCACAAATGGCATGGGGATTAGGTTAGGTCTAATCATTGATTTAGGTTGTGCAAATGAGGGATTAGGTGAATTAATCCTGATTAGTGAGCCACTTACATTTTATGGAGGATGTGACCCTAATCATGATTAGGAATGTGCACACCCTAACTAGGGATTAAGTGGGCTAATTAGGATTAAGGAAAATGTTGAAGGATGGGACAAGGAGAGAGAAAATGGATGAATTAAAAATTAATTTTAATTCATTGGGATAAAGTGACTAAATTAAATAAAGTGGACTATTTATTTAATTTAGAGAAGAAAGAGGGGTAAGGTATTTAATCAATAATTAAACACCATAAGGGACATTATCTAAACAAGATAAGTATTAACCAAATAATGAATTATTTAATTAATATGGCTTATGGACATGGGATAGAAGAATGCAAGAGCGAATTTGACCATATTGGGGTGGTCAAATTTAGGTGTCTACATTTTTCCCCTCTTTGAAATATCATTAGAATGACGGTGTTTCAAAGAAAAATAAAGTGCAGACGATTCGATAGAAGAAGAGAACTCTGGTAGATGCCTCAATATCGCCAAGAAATGGATGAGGAGAAATGCAACAATATGGTAAGGTATGCCACCTCAAGAGGGTGGATGGGGAAGAAAAGGGGCCCAGGTGATTTCTCAATAGGAAGAAACATAGGGTACCACGCAATAGAGGATGAAAAACCATGAAGAATGGATTTTGAATGGAGGAAAATGGGAAAATGGGGTGCAAATAACGACTCACAGAAGAATTAGGTCAAAGGGATGAAAAAGGTTAAAAAAGGTTTAAAATGCCCAAAAATTAGCATTGAGGTTAATTAGGGTCAAAAATTGAAAACCTATAAATAGTAAACTTGGAAAGTTACTATTCACCTTGCTTTCATTGTGCACACATGGTACAGAGTGACTAGGCGATCAAGAAAGAGAGGTGATTAGGTGATCGAGCGAGATGGAAAATGAGGAGATAGTGCACTGAGCAGACATCGTCCACGAATTCTACCATCGATACGTCGTGCCCCGATAGGTAGGCCCTGAAACCCAACTTTGTCATTTGAATGTTTAATTTTTGATGTCTTTCATGCTTGATGGGGATGGGCAGGTAGGCTAGGATGAAACAGGAGTGACATAAAAGGGCGGATTCTCCCTTGCGACAAAGCGCATTCACCTCTGTAGTCTAAAAGGTGAATGCATGGGGGGGATGGGTGAATGCACGTTCACAGGGGTGGATGTGCAGGGATATAGGCGATTGCAAAATTGCCTGAAAAGGGAATGGGCGGATGCATTTTGCTGCAGGGGCAGACACACCACTGGAGGGGCAATTGTGAGATCGCCCCTCAAGGAAAAGGGGGAAGGCACATTCACCCAATGGGAGGGAACAAGGGAAGAGGAAAATGCAGTTTCGCCCGTCCATGGAAAGGGTAAAAGCGCATTCACCCAAAGGAAAAAAAGGCGAAAGCGAGATTGCCTGATGGAGAAAAGGAGTTGCAAGGGTGAATGCGAATTCGCCCATGGGTAAAAGGGGTGAATTCGCTCCCGAGGAAAGGAAAAGGCGAACCTACCAAGCCGATAGATGAAGTCGCCAATGGGGATACAAGGGCGAATGCATGAATCCAATGGGTGAACGCACCAACCAGAGGGAAGGGGCAAATTTGCTTCCTACAAAGGTGAATTCACAAAAACGAGGAAGAAAGACAGGGACTAGAAGAAAATGACAATGAAAGATCTAATAAATGGTTGGGTGATGTAGAGTATAGACACTTTATGGACATGGGAGAGGCACTCGGTTGTGCTCATGACTGATGGTTTTACTCCAGCAGATCACAAGACATTGGATTGATTGGGACTACTGCACATGATAGCATTATCAGCGATACAAGCACACATATCATTGTTGACTGCACTAATTAAGAGGTGGAGCTTAGAGACATGCACTTTTCTCCTCCCAATTGGGGAGATGATAGTTACACTAGAGGATGTTTGGAGGATATTACAACTGTTGATTAGGGGTCACGTAGTGAGTGGACGAGGGAGACATTGGAGAAGAGCTTGCAGGCTTTGTTTGGGACCACAAACCTTCCCTACCAGGGGAACGAGCTGGACATAGATGGGTGCATCAAGATTGGGCCACCACTACTATTATTCCTATGTGCTTTGATCAGCGGAATCCTCCTCCCAGATAGGAGTGGTATATTTTTTAGCCTTAAGATGATTGAGGTTGTTGAGCATATTATTGAGAGGAGATAGGGGGTGTTTCCATGGGGTCCCTACATATTAGCTCAGCTCTACAGGGACATGCATGTGGTTTGCTACCGAGGAGCAGTCAACGTTACCCATGTCACCCTATTACAAGTGTGGGCATGGGAGCACATCAGGATCACCAGACTAGACATTTTGATGCCCGATCAGTGGTTGAAGGGTCTGCCAATGGTGTTCGATTATGCAAGGATGCTGCATTACAGGCAGGTATCTAGCCTAGAGCACTAGAGGCATGTTTTTGACGATTTGACTATAGATCAGATAGTGTGGAGACCCTATGTGGATAGGGATTTCAAGGATTGGAGAGAAGATGATCGACAGTAAAGTACTTTCATGTTTACCTGATGTCATTTTATTGGTCAAGACCTATTTATTATAGAGCTATACAAGCCAGATCGGGTTATCAGATAGTTTTGCATCTGATAGGACATCATGTTCCCGAGGTGAGGTTCAGACGCATCATTTGAGAGATGGGGTGGGGGAAGACAATGTCATCCACTAGGGCAAGGCAAGAGTGGGATTAATTGGGGGAGTCAAGGTGGGGATGGAGAGGAGGGCTGGATGATCTAGTAGTTACAGACAGATATGCAAAATGGTGGCAGGGGAGATTGCCAACAAGGATCACACCTATTCAGCCCATTGAGCCAGTAGTGGGATGGGGGAGGAGGAGGGGGAGGAGGTAGAGGCAAGGCCCTAAAGGAGGAGGATGGTGGATGGACAG
>VDFB02000017.1:242044643-242281437 GCA_007258455.2 Sequoia sempervirens
GCCATTTGGCTTAAGCATTTGTGTTCAAATATTGGATTTAAACAGAGTGCAGTTACACTTTATTGCGATAATCAGAGTGCAATATGTCTTGTGAGGAACCCGACTTTTCATGCTAGGGCCAAACACATTAATGTTCAGTATCACTTTGTGAGAGAGATATGGTCAAGGATGGCAGGATGAAACTGGAAAAGGTAGAGACAATGGCGAATGTTGCAGATGCATTAACTAAGTTTGTGAGCACAACAAAATTTAGGTGGTGTTCCGAGTCTATGGACCTTTTGGCCCTTAGCAGTTGATCCATGGTATTTTTCCCTTGGCCCTACAAGGTATTTGACAAGTGGGAGAATGTTGGGAAATGAGGTGTCTCAACCTTGCTACATATTTCCCGTAATAGTTATTTTTATTTAATATTTTCCTACAGTTGTTCCACATTGTTGGTGCATTGAAAATTGGTTTATTAGTTGTCATAAGATGCCCATGTGATAGTATATCATGGAAGGACTATTTTTAGAGATTCTATGATAGTTTTTATGACATTTGTAAGGGTCAAAAATAGAGGATTTAATTTTGGACGTGAGAGCTTATTTTAGACTAGAATCTTGATAAGATTAGCCAAGCACATGGTTTTGTAAACCGTTGGTGGTTTCTTGTATTGCCAGAAGTCTATAAATTGAAGGCTTGAGGATTAGTTTGTGAGTTGAGTTTGGAGGTATTGTTATGCTGTCGAATTGCTGCCAAAATTCTTTCAGAGTTATTTATTGGTGATACTCTCTAAAAGACTTGCTCTGCAAGTGTATGTAATCTTGGTTTTGGATTTGGAATACATTGAGCAGGCTTTGGAGTGTGAGGTTTTTCACCCGAAAGGGTTTTTTCCACGTATATCTAGTGTTTTGTGTTTGCACTGTTTATTTCATATTATAAATGTGTTTCTTTATTGTTTGTAACTATTAGATCAATTTTAAAGTTTTGCATAGTGTTTCTCCTCAAGATTTGCGTAGGAAATTATTTCCACTACTTTAATTTTCTTACAAGTTGTAGGTTGTTTTTAATGCACCAAAATGAAATATTCAAGTTGTGGTAAATTTTAATGCACCAAAACGAAATGTTCAAGTTGTGGGTTTTTTTAGGAGCACCAATTGAAATGTGAAATTTGTAAGTAAATTTTATTGCACCAAATCAAAGTGTTCAAGTTGTAGGATTCATTTTAAAAAAACAACAAATTGAAATGTGAAATAAATTTTAATGCACCAAAGTTAAATGTTCAAGTTGTGAATTTTAGTGCACCAAAATAAGTGTGAACTTCTAGACTATTGAAGACCTACAAAACCCATTGTTAGTAGTTTCTGAAAGATTCTTGTCCCAATGGTCACCACAATCTACACAAATGATTAGTGAAATCCAAGCAAACCACATTATAATTATTGTGAAATTTTAATGAAATTTTTAAAATATTATCAAAAAAGAATGTTTGTGTATGTGTTTATTTGAAGTTTGAAACTGAAACCTTCACTTGGACTGATTATACCTAATTTTTTATTTATGATTTGAAGAAATGACTTGATTTGTAGCATGCTTATCAGAACCAACTTTCTAACGCCTACAAAAACTTGAGAAACTGATCAAAAAATTTATGCATGTTTTATTCCCTGTTAGTATTTTCAAAAATTGTGAAAAGGAAGAGCAAGCAATTTGACCAAGTGATTAAATCTCTATTAATTAATTTTCTCATCAGCTAATGAAAGAAAATTAATTATAAATAAAAATTTAAGACATGCAAAAAAAATTAATAGTCTAAAAGTATAAATTCGTACAAATGTACGGATTAACAAGGAAACTGCCTAAAAAAATGTGTTTTTTTAGTTTTAAATGTTATCCGGCATTAAAATATGGACTATTATATATGAAAATTTGTCACTTGGCCCTTCTGAATGTAACAATGATGTTTGTTTTTTCTCAAAAGGCTCTTAAAAAAAATTATTTTTAAAATCTCTTAAAATTACCTAACCTACGAGATAGAAAACACCAAAAACTTGTAAACAACAAGGTTATTCAAAGAAGGTTAGTAGTTCACAACGGGTTCACCATTTGTAAGACCAAAAAATAGGATTAAACATGCAATGAATTAGAATTAGCAACCACTAACTACCAAATTCATACAATCCAATCAAATCTAACAATAAAGAATAATCCAATGTAAGAAATCAAATAACATCAAAGTGATACCTTCCTACATCAAGATTGAATTATCTCTATTGCTCTTGTCCAATTTTCCTTGCAATCCTTTGCTCTCATAAATTGTGTGCACTATTATGCTTAAGATCATATTGATATTGATAGCAAATTCTCAAAGATTTGTGGTTAGCCTTCAAAAGGAAAGAGGGTTGCTTTTCTAGATTTGTCTAATTTGGATGGAAATCAAAATCAAGGGTTAGGAATCCCTTAGAGGAATTGATTGAAGAGCTAAGGGATTTGATTGTCTCGTTAACTCACACTGAGTGGGAGTGAACTGATTTGATTGAGAAGAGAAGTGGAATTGATTAGTCAGTTGACCGAGAGAAATTGTTTGTTAAGAATGAGGTGGAAATGCATGAGATTAATAATTAATTAAATGAATTAATTATTAGAACAATGTGCAAGATTAAATTTATTAAATAAAATAAAATAAATGATTTTATTTATTTTGGAAGAAGATAATTGAGAAATAAATTAAATAATTAAAAAAAATTATTTAATTTAGGAAGTGAGAACTTGCATTAAATTTAATTATTATTTACATGTGCAAGATTGAATTAATTAAATAAATAAAATAAATGATTTTATTTATTTTTGAAAGAAGATAATGTTAAGGAATTAAATTAAATAATTAAAATAATCATTTAATTTAAGAAGTGGAAATTAATTAAATAATAAATTATTTAATCTTGAGATAAGAACTAGATAAGGAATTTGCATGAGATTTAATAATTAATTAAATTAATTAATTACTAAAGGAATGTGCACGTGGGATTTAGATAAATAAATTAAATGTTTTATTTATCATTAATGAATGGATAATGTTGAGAAATTAAAGGATAATTAAATAATTAGATTAATTATTTAAATTTAGAAAGTGGAAAAGTGGATAATTGATGATTAATTAAATAATGTTAGTTTATTTAATTAATTTAAAAGAATAAAGGTAATTAAAGACAATTAAATAAATTAGATTTATTTAATTAATTAGGAAGATAAATAGACGTTAAAGACATAATTAAATAAATAGGAATTATTTAATTAATTAAGAAGATTAATAGGAGTTAAAGAAACAATTAAATAAATAGGATTTATTTATTTAATTAAGATGATTAATGATAAAGTGAATTAATTAAATAACATAAAATCATTTAATTAATTATTTAATTAGTGATAATAAATATTATTTAATCATTAGGTGTATGCAAGCAAATTCCTAGTCTAAAAATGCAAAACAAACATAATGAAATGCAATAAAAGGAAAACACAAGACACCTCAAGATTGGCCTAGTTGAATCTAAACAAAATACAACAAAAACAAATAAGTTACCTTGTCTAGATTGACTCCTTAGTTGGCCCTTGATTTGATGAAGATGTATGTGCCCTTTGCTTGATAGAATGGCTAAAATATACATGTAAATGGTGGAGAATTTGATGGTGAATGAAAGGGTGGCCATGGATGTTTGATTGGATGCAATATGGTGGCTCAAATGGTGTTGCAACAATGGAGGTAGCAAGATGGCTTGAGTGCTTGAAATTTGTCTAAGTGTTGAATGTTGAAAATGAAGCAATTTTCATTGCTTTCAAGGGAAAAGCCTCCAAAAGGATTAAGGGCTAGGATTGAGCCTAGGGTAAGATATCAATGGTAGAGATGTCTTCACACATCTCAACTCATCTCATGAAGACATGTGGAAGCCTAGGTGGAAAGGATGGGATGAGATGGCAGCGAGGTGGAGGTGAGGTGTAGATACTTTCAAGTACCTTGGGAATGGCCAAGATCTTCTCATAAAGGAGTTTCTTGTCCACTTGCGTAATGAGAGGACAAGAGAGGAATTAAAAATTCCTCAAAAATCCTAATGGGCATTGAAAATGGAATAAAAAATTCCTTATGGGGTGATATGAGGAACTAAAAATTCCTCAAAATACATGGGGGGAATAAATTGGAATTTAAAAGTCCAAAGGGTATGGGGATGACTTCTCCAAAAGGAGAAAGTAATTAATAGGGTTGACTAAGGGTGGATGCCACAAATGGCATGGGGATTAGGTTAGGTCTAATCATTGATTTAGGTTGTGCAAATGAGGGATTAGGTGAATTAATCCTGATTAGTGAGCCACTTACATTTTATGGAGGATGTGACCCTAATCATGATTAGGAATGTGCACACCCTAACTAGGGATTAAGTGGGCTAATTAGGATTAAGGAAAATGTTGAAGGATGGGACAAGGAGAGAGAAAATGGATGAATTAAAAATTAATTTTAATTCATTGGGATAAAGTGACTAAATTAAATAAAGTGGACTATTTATTTAATTTAGAGAAGAAAGAGGGGTAAGGTATTTAATCAATAATTAAACACCATAAGGGACATTATCTAAACAAGATAAGTATTAACCAAATAATGAATTATTTAATTAATATGGCTTATGGACATGGGATAGAAGAATGCAAGAGTGAATTTGACCATATTGGGGTGGTCAAATTTAGGTGTCTACATTTTTCCCCTCTTTGAAATATCATTAGAATGACGGTGTTTCAAAGAAAAATAAAGTGCAGACGATTCGATAGAAGAAGAGAACTCTGGTAGATGCCTCAATATCGCCAAGAAATGGATGAGGAGAAATGCAACAATATGGTAAGGTATGCCACCTCAAGAGGGTGGATGGGGAAGAAAAGGGGCCCCAGGTGACTTCTCAATAGGAAGAAACATAGGGTACCACGCAGTAGAGGATGAAAAACCATGAAGAATGGATTTTGAATGGAGGAAAATGGGAAAATGGGGTGCAAATAACGACTCACAGAAGAATTAGGTCAAAGGGATGAAAAAGGTTAAAAAAGGTTTAAAATGCCCAAAAATTAGCATTGAGGTTAATTAGGGTCAAAAATTGAAAACCTATAAATAGTAAACTTGGAAAGTTACTATTCACCTTGCTTTCATTGTGCACACATGGTACAGAGTGACTAGGCGATCAAGAAAGAGAGGTGATTAGGTGATCGAGCGAGATGGAAAATGAGGAGATAGTGCACTGAGCAGACATCGTCCACGAATTCTACCATCGATACGTCGTGCCCCGATAGGTAGGCCCTGAAACCCAACTTTGTCATTTGAATGTTTAATTTTTGACGTCTTTCATGCTTGTTGGGGATGGGCAGGTAGGCTAGGACGAAACAGGAGTGACATAAAAGGGTGGATTCTCCCTTGCGACAAAGTGCATTCACCTCTGTAGTCTAAAAGGTGAATGCATGGGGGGGATGGGTGAATGCACGTTCATAGGGGTGGATGTGCAGGGATATAGGCGATTGCAAAATTGCCTGAAAAGAGAATGGGCGGATGCATTTTGCTGTAGGGGCAGACACACCATTGGAGGGGAAATTGTGAGATCGCCCCTCAAGGAAAAGGGGGAAGGCACATTCACCCAATGCGAGGGAACAAGGGAAGAGGAAAATGCAGTTTCGCCCGTCCATGGAAAGGGTAAAAGCGCATTCACCCAAAGGAAAAAAAGGCGAAAGCAAGATTGCCTGATGGAGAAAAGGAGTTGCAAGGGTGAATGCGAATTCGCACATGGGTAAAAGGGGTGAATTCGCTCCCGAGGAAAGGAAAAGGCGAACCTACCAAGCCGATAGATGAAGTCGCCAATGGGGATACAAGGGCGAATGCATGAAGCCAATGGGTGAATGCACCAACCAGAGGGAAGGGGCAAATTTGCTTCCTACAAAGGTGAATTCACAAAAACAAGGAGGAAGAAAGACAGGGACTAGAAGAAAATGACAATGAAAGATCTAATAAATGGTTGGGTGATGTAGAGTATAGACACTTTATGGACATGGGAGAGGCACTCGGTTGTGCTCATGACTGATGGTTTTACTCCAGCAGATCACAAGACATTGGATTGATCGGGACTACTGCATATGATAGCATTATCAGCGATACAAGCACACATATCATTGTTGATTGCACTAATTAAGAGGTGGAGCTTAGAGACATGCACTTTTCTCCTCCCAATTGGGGAGATGATAGTTACACTAGAGGATGTTTGGAGGATATTACAACTGTTGATTAGGGGTCACGTAGTGAGTGGACGAGGGAGACATTGGAGAAGAGCTTGCAGGCTTTGTTTGGGACCACAAACCTTCCCTACCAGGGGAACGAGCTGGACATAGATGGGTGCATCAAGATTGGGCCACCACTACTATTATTCCTATGTGCTTTGATCAGCGGAATCCTCCTCCCAGATAGGAGTGGTATATTTTTTAGCCTTAAGATGATTGAGGTTGTTGAGCATATTATTGAGAGGAGATAGGGGGTGTTTCCATGGGGTCCCTACATATTAGCTCAGCTCTACAGGGACATGCATGTGGTTTGCTACCGAGGAGCAGTCAACGTTACCCATGTCACCCTATTACAAGTGTGGGCATGGGAGCACATCAGGATCACCAGACTAGACATTTTGATGCCCGATCAGTGGTTGAAGGGTCTGCCAATGGTGTTCGATTATGCAAGGATGCTGCATTACAGGCAGGTATCTAGCCTAGAGCACTAGAGGCATGTTTTTGACGATTTGACTATAGATCAGATAGTGTGGAGACCCTATGTGGATAGGGATTTCAAGGATTGGAGAGAAGATGATCGACAGTAAAGTACTTTCATGTTTACCTGATGTCATTTTATTGGTCAAGACCTATTTATTATAGAGCTATACAAGCCAGATCGGGTTATCAGATAGTTTTGCATCTGATAGGACATCATGTTCCCGAGGTGAGGTTCAGACGCATCATTTGAGAGATGGGGTGGGGGAAGACAATGTCATCCACTAGGGCAAGGCAAGAGTGGGATTAATTGGGGGAGTCAAGGTGGGGATGGAGAGGAGGGCTGGATGATCTAGTAGTTACAGACAGATATGCAAAATGGTGGCAGGGGAGATTGCCAACAAGGATCACACCTATTCAGCCCATTGAGCCAGTAGTGGGATGGGGGAGGAGGAGGGGGAGGAGGTAGAGGCAAGGCCCTAAAGGAGGAGGATGGTGGATGGACAGGTGGGAGAGGAGCAGGTAGCGCAAGAGGAGGGGAGGGTGGAGGAGATAGCATTAGTGGTATACCAGGAACCACTTGCAAACGACCCTTCCACATACTAGCAGGTGCATGGGCATAGATCAATATCCTTTAGCATAGATTGAGGCAACTTGAGGCAAAGAGAGAGTGATTGCAGGCCAAGGTAGACAGATTGCAAGGAGGACATGGGAGAAGGGATGACGGAGCAGCAATAGAGACAAATGGGCTAAGCAGGGAGGTAGAGCACTTGCAGGGCCAATTGGAGGTCATCCATGGAGAGAGGGATGAAGCATTAGGGTTAGTAGAGCAGGAAAGAGTACAGTTGGAGGGAGCTTAGAGCTTATTTGAGGCCATGCAGAGGGAGTGGGACGATGCAGTGAGGCGTGCAGGGCTGACAGAGGTGCAGGTGCAGAGCCTACAAGGGAAAAGGAATGAGGTGGTCAAGTGATCAAGGTAGGTTAAGACACAGGTGGCCAGCATGAGATTAGCATAGGATGCCTGGGGTTTGGAGAGGGGGAGGTTGCAGCAACAGTGTGACAGATATAGACTAGAGAGGGACTATGCATGAGTACAGGCGATTGGGTTAGATGATGTGAGGATGGAGGTGGGATATTAGATGGGTACTTATTATACAGTTGTGCCTGATTCTACGCACAGGGTGCCACCATACATATAGGAAGTTGCATAGAGGCTAGCGCCATCCTGATCAGGACCTACCTAGACCAGAGGCTTCAGTGATTATAGGGAGACACTACCGCATGATAGAGGATATGTGCCCAACTCACCATAGTGGTCTAATGCATGGAGTAGTGGTTAGGGGGACAGGTGATAGGTGACAGATACAGGGTCCTAGTTTTGATAGATGTCCCAATGCACAGTGTGTATAGATGAAGAGGTGACATTCAAATTATTTTGTTCAGATTATTTTGACCGATTAGAATAGATATTCTTTTATTCTTTCTGATTCAGGACACATGATGAGGTGTCAGGTGTAAAAATATGTATTTGCACATTTTGACTTTTATGCACATATATTTTATTATGTGATGGACACTATATGGATTGTGGATGTGGACTTTATGATGGACATTATGGACTTGTATTATGGACTATGTGGACTTTATATTTTGATATATGCATATGATATGACAATCCCTATGTACAATGTGTATTTGATGTTTTGATATTTGTGATGCATATATGTATGATTATGATTATGATGGATGTATATGACTATGATGATGGTAAATGTATTTATGATGACATGTATGACATGGATGATATGTATTACACCTAACACTTTGCGATGCAGGATGTGTCGGTTTATGGTTTATGATTTATGATATGAATATGATTCTAATGGTTTGTGATGCGGGTGGCAATGTGATGAGTGTTTATGATGTATGCATATGGGATTATGACATATATTTATGTATGACATGGATGTTCATGGATGGAATTGTAATCTTTGATTATGAATGTATGATATGATATGAAAGTGGATTATGATTGTATACACCTAAAAATGGTCTGGATAATCTAATTAATTAAATACGATTTATTTGATTAATTCACTTCTTTAATTCATCTACTATTAAATAAATAAAATTATTTATTTATATAGTTCACATTTTAATTCTTTTATCTTTATCATATTATTTCATCTAAATTAAATAAACAAATTCAATACTTTGCTTTATTTAATTATCTAATTCTTCTATAATTATATATTTATTCTATCTTAATCACATCATTCTATCTTAATTAAATAAAAAAGTTCACATACATTGTTTTATTTAATTATCTATTTCTTCCATCTTAATTTAATAAACAACTTACTATAGTGTGTTTTATTAAATTAAATATCCTCTTTTGCTAAAATTGAATAAATCCAGAATATTCAAATAAAGGAATATTTCTACAGCTAATTCCTCTTTTCACTCATCATACACACCTACCAAATTAGATATTTGATATCTAATTTATTTCAACTCAGCCTTCATGGACAAATTTGGAGACAAATTATAGGAAAACTTCTTCATCTTCTTCCATTGATCATTCCTATCCTTTAGCTGAATGTTTTTGTGGGGAGGAACAATCTCCATAATCATCTCAGGCTTCTTCATCTTTCACCATTGAATCCTTCAAATAAAATCCAGACCTTTTCTTTGTTGCCCCTTCACAAATGTGTTGTTGGAAATCTATAAATACAGCTTATTTCTACAGGAAATGGATCCCAAATTTGTGCAAACTTACTCTGCAGAAATGTCAATTAAGCAATCAAGCATTTGAGCAAATAGTAATAGAAATAGAAATCATTTTAGAATAGCAATCATGGCTTTTCATTTAGCCGCGTCTTAGTTTACTGTAGCTTCTTTTATCAGTTTCATGTCATTCTCAGCTATAGTATCATCATATCATTTAGTAATCATCATAGAGGATTAGATTCTTGCATTTAAAAGTATCTCATTCTCTAGATTGGCATTTTAACAGTCACAGTGCTTACAAAATCTGAGATCCCCATGATTTAATAAATCTTTGGAGATAGAGAGAAATATGACGCATATTTTACTCACACATAAATTGGTGCCCACTGTGCAGCCCGAAAAGTCCCATTTTTAACATCTTTTTTTCTGAAAAGTATGCTTGCAAGTTTCTAACGTGTTTTTTTTTAGCGTGATCGAGAGTTTTTACAATGCATATGACAGATATTTTAGCGCATCCAATCACTGTTATGACACATCCAAAAGATCTTTTAGATCATCCAGGCACTGTTCTAGCGCATCCAGAGCTTCTTTTGGCACATCCAAAGCCTTCTTTTGGTGCATCTGACACTTCTTTTAGTGCATCTGAATGATCTTCTAGTGCATACATTGGATACTTCTTTTAGCGCATATGAATAATCTTTTAGTTCATAGATCTTTGTTTTAGTAGTTTTATAGTCAAACTTAAAATGGCCATATCTTGGTCATACAGAAGTCTTTTTCGAAGCTTTTTTTAAATGGGGTAGAATTTCATAAGCTATGCAATGGTGTAGGTATTTATCTATTTTTGTAGAGTTAAAAATTTTAATTTTACATTTAAAGTCAAATCACATTGTAACTTGATCTAAGTTTTAAGGTTTTTATGCTTAATCATTCATCTAACCCTTATATCTTCTTATTTCTTGATCTCATCTAACATTTTGAGAATTTATTGCAGATTTTAAGAGGAACATGGATCATTGAAGCGAAAGAAAAAGTATTTGACATCCATTGTAATAGTTTTTTCAAACACTCATGAGAAAATAACCCATTATATGTTATTTTTCATTCATTCTTTAGGACTAACTAGCATTACTTTGGGCTTAAAATTAACCATCTACACAAGCTTTGTCAAAGTTGGTTAAAAGGAACATTAGAAATTCACTAGTTTTTGAATTTGGATTAAAATTGAACAAACAACTTCACACTCAAGTTTGGTGTTTAAAAAAAAACTCATTATTTAAGATAGGCATCTAACTTAAGTAAAAGGATTAATTGAACCCCTTGTCTATTATGGTTGAAGTGATAGGCCTATACTTTCCCCTTCATTGGGTGATTAGAACGCTAGACTCACTTTTCATGCTTTATTAAATCCTTTAGAATGTCTATCGTAGTGGGAAAAAGTACTCACCCTATGGGAATGACCTAAGTGGGAACAACCAAAGCCAAGTTTTCCAACCCACTATAATCAAAAGTAAATTGGGGTAAAGTTCGAATTCGACGGAAGTGTGGAAGATAACCATCCCCAAAATATTTGTTCTAAAGATTGGGAGGTCTCCTGAGGGATTTTATCAATTGATGCTCCAAACAGATACCCTATCTATGAACTTTAGTGTAGAATCCAACTATGTCAGTTTTTGAACACTTTTTATACCACAATACAAGGGGAGGGAAGAATCTACCCCCAAGACACTCACCATATAAATATTAGAGACCCTGGAAAAAAGTGGAGGATTCAACTCTAGCTAAGACTCGGGAAAGGCAAAAACATGGGCGCCCTCTAGAGGGTGACATGGTTGTGTGAGATGACATATTTTTAAGATGTGGGTTGTGGTATCTTAAGTGATCTACTTGACAATTAGAAAAAGTGCTTGAAATGTATTTATTTGTGTCAAACTAGTGGAAATTGAAAGAATCAGATCTTATCCTAGAACACTCACTACATGTTTAATTCATAGAATCTAAACAACTATTTACAATTTGGCTTTTGTGTGTGAAGTTATTTTTCAAAAAGAAATCATCCAAATCAAAAGTAATTAATTCCTACAATTTCCAGACAAACAAATTAGTTATCATATCAGTAATCAGAAGTTTATACACAAGAGATAACAAATTCACTAATTAAAACTAGAAAAACCAGGCAAACTATCAAAATCATAAAACATTTTCCAGAAAAGTGCATTCACTGTCTGTTTTGGCTAATGCAATATGTTTAAAAATGCATCTAGGAATATTTTAGTGCACTAGAGGTCTATTTTAACGCATTGAACCCAAAATTTAGCACATCAAAGTAACAATCTGGCGCATAGAAGCAACAGTCTAGCACATTCAACCAATTTTCTAGCGCATAGACAAAACAGTACAACACATTCAACCAATATTTTAGTGCATCAAAACAAACTTTTAGTGCATCTGTTACGTCTTTTAGCACATCAGAAGACTGTTATAGTGCATCCAGAAAATAAAAATTCAGAGTTGTTTTTAGTGTTTGTCAAACTTTTATCATCAGAATTCAGATTTTTCTCATAATAGAAACTTTCCTAAATCAAAACAGAGTCTTAAACCTACATAAATTGGACTTTACAATTGAATTTGTACCAAGATCTGCCATCCAAAAGTGTCTCAATCAAACACATTTGATTAGTAAGTTAAGTTTTAGAATCAGTCATCCTAATCAAAGAAACGAAGTTGTATAATCAAACTTATCAACTTAGTCTAATCAATAGAATCAATCATTCTATTTGACTTAATTTAATATCCTTGACACTATACCAAACTAAGATCAAAAGTTTATTGAAAACAATAGCGTTCATATGTCCATTTTAACAAGGTCACGAAGACTAAAATTCCAATAGAAGGAAATTAAAACTCAAACCACCATGGTTGAAATAGATGAGGATCAATTGAATGCTTTCACTCATCAGATGCAAAACCTTCAACAACAAATCCAATACATACAAAGAAAAACCACATAAAGAAACCAAACAATGAACATGAGACCTTCTTCACCAAAAAATACATCATCCAAGTTCAATGTCTTTGAATTTTTGCAAAAGTTCAATAAGCCCAAATCTAAGTCCTCAAACACAAATGATATTGAGCAATCCTATCATGTCATGCATTTATTTCCATCCACCATAAGCCAAAATAAACCCCAAGATTCTTTCACTCAAGTTAGCAATTCCATCCAATCATCCTCTTCTATTACAACTTCAACATCCAATGATTCATGTCAATCTCTCAATCCAAAGCATGCTAGCATAGACTCCCCTACACATCAAGATCAAAATATTCTTTCCACTCCATCCAATGATATCAAAATTCTACAAATTCTTCCAATCTTTGATCAATATCCCATTTCTCAAGAATCTTATGACGATCCCCTCCTTTCACTTTTCATCCAAAATAATTCGCTTCTATCTCAAGAGACAAGTATCCTTCCAAGTTCTTCTTCCACATCATCTAATCAATCCATACCATCTCATGATTCGATTGCATCACAAGAGCATGATAGTTCTTCCATCCTATCTAATGATGTCTTACCAACTAATGATCAAGACATGCTTTCTACAAAATCTCATGATTCCCTTCCTCATCAATATCAAGATATGCTTCCATTCAAGGATACCCTTTCATCCCATGAAGATGTTTATCCTTCTCATGATCAAGAAATTAATTTTATACCACTTCATAAATATTCCATACTTAATAAAGGGAAAGCTACTTCCTCTCCTACACCTCATGATCCTTTTCCAAGTCAAGATCAAAACACCCCATCATCCCCATGTCAAGAGACTATCACACTTATTCAAGCTATCCATGAACCCCACACCTATAAATTGGGATTCTCCAACTTTATCCATTCCAATTTACTTCCAACACCTATCCTCTCATACATATCATATCCTCCCAAAAATGGACTTGCATCTTGTTTCACAAACAATACATATCCCATTGGTAAACGAATGTGTCAAAGTATGAATTACAAAGGAAAAGGATTAGGCCTTCATGAACAAGGTATCCTAGAACCCCTTTTTGTTCAAAGAAATTGATATCACCACGGCCTTGATTATATGCCTAAGTGTCCTACTTCATCAAACCTTCCATCTATCCTAGTGATGAACCTAGTTTTTGGTCAAATCTGGGTAGAGTTTATAGTCCATTTGTTGGCAGTATCATGAACTTTAGTAGCTAAGTGTTAATATTTGCATGATGTTCCCCTCAAAACAATGACTTTGGTTTTAATTTCCTCTTTTTGAATTTTTAATGGTATTGACATATTATGTGGATTATCTATATCGATTTTGTGCATGGTTGATGAATGTTCCTTAAGGTGATTATAGATGTGCAATTATTATGCGTACTAACATTGCTCTGTAGGATATCTTTTGTGGATGCTAAGTTGAGAAAGGAAACTACTAGATGAACATGCAGGAAATCATTCAAAGAAGTCAACCGAGCATGGCAGCAAATTCCCCATGGCAGTCAAATGTAACCGCCTTGTATTAATGGCATTGAGCAATTGCAGGTATTACTACAACGTTGAGTCCATGTTTGGACATGCATGTCTGGCTGGATTCCTTGTAGACGTAACCGCTCTACCACTCTTTCCTTGCTTTCCCTAAATGGCGTCCTCTCCATTAGTGGGAGTCGACCACCATGTTTAGCTGGTAGAATAAATAAGGATTTGAATCTTAAGGATTCATAGTTCTTGATTGTTGGTAAAAATGATAGTGATATTGTATTGAGCATTTTCTACTTTCCAATATAGTTATGTTGTTACTCTGTTTATATATTTTCCAATGAATAAGATGATAGTTTGAATTTAAGCATCTGAGTTCACAGTAGTCTTAGTGGATACTCATCCAAGGGGGCCCACTTGGTGAGTAATCCTTTCTTTTCCTTAGAGTAATTAGTTTAATTAACATTTTTTGTTATGTACTTAGTTAAAATCTAGCATCGATTGTTCCTGCAGCCACTAGAAGTCTATGATGTGCCTGTTCCTGCAGCCAAAGCAAACAGAGTTATCCCTGTTTGTTGCTCAGATATTTTATTCCTGTTATGCATTTTAGTTTGGCATGGCTATTGATTCATGTTTAGAATTTACCTTCTACAATTTATTTCTAGAATTGTGTTTCCTAGCTATAGATTAGAAATGACTACCTAAGAGTTCCTAGTGTACATACTGTGTTGGCCCATTTCAAGTTCACGTCCCTGGGTTGACAAAGTAAATGTACCTCCATGATGGTTAAGATGATTGTTCAGTTTAGATGTACAATCTCGTAATCATGGCTGGAAGGTCCTGGTTATTGAAGTCATTAGAGGAGGCCGACATTTTTGGTGCCATTGTCAGGGATGGTGCCAAGCTAGGAAACCCTTCAGAGTCATAGATAGTTTCTCTGCTTTAGCACTTTTTCTTGAGTTGTTCTTAGAATACTCCTTGCTTAGATGCGTAGTGATCCGCTATTATTTTTCCCATTCTTTGTATAAGTGAGTTTATGTTGAGTGATTAAGTTTTAAAACCTCTAGATTGATAGCCTTTGCCCTGGAATCCATCAAGGAAACATGGGAGATTCCTTTTTGTCTAAACATGATCCCCTCTACCAAGATTATGATTATACTGATGATTCTCCTGGACCTAAACTATCACCTACCATTTTAAAAGAAGCTACATTAGGGTGGTTTGTGATTCTAGGCAGAAACGCCATGGGAACTTGGGAGGACATGAAGACAAAGTTCCTTGGAACATGCAAAGAATATTGTGTGGGCAGTAATACAAAAGAAGGAGATGTCTTTGGAATACAACAAAAAGAAGATGAGAGCTTGGAAGATTACATTTCAGGGTTTTTGAAATCTTCACATTATACACCCAATGAAGAATCACAGAAGTTGCTTTTCTTAAAAGGAATCAATGAGAGTTGCACTAATGACCTGGACCTAATGGCAGGAGTAGATATCACTCAAGTTTCTTGGGAAGGTATCAAGAAAATGTGTTAGAATTATTCCAAAGTAATTTCAAAAGAAGAGAGAACTTACCAATCTTTTGTGGGTAAGTCATCCACCGATGGAACCTTAAAGATAGAAATCACTAATCCATTGGCAGATTTCAAGCAAGATGTTATAGACAATCCAACCACCCAGCTGGATACACTTTAGGCTAAAGATAAGCATGAGAAGAAGAAAGAATGTAGATACAAGATGATAACTAACAGTCATATTTCACTTGAACTCAAACCACTATGGACTAAGGGAGATCAAGTCCACCTTGTGGCCCAAAGGAAACCCTGGGTTCCAAGACCAGGTATGTTACCAGACCCACTATCCTTTTTTGGAACTAACCAGGAAATTAGTTGCATGTAGCCATCTTCTCAATCCTAGTAGCCTACCATGACACCTCCACCTACTAATACACTTTAGCTACCAACTCAACCCTCACCTTACCTAAATAACACACCATAGCCATAGCCAAAATACCTTTATGATTTAAACCCATGTGTTATGAGTACAAGTGATATTCACTTGCGTTCAAGAAGTACTATATTAACTCTTTCCACATCCCTCACCATTGAGCTACCTATGGAAGAAGAGCCTCTGAATAGTCTCATTCATCCTACTATACCTAGAAATCATGAACCAACTCCAGCCATGAAGATTGCACAAGAGCCACCATTTCCTCAAGGATTGGAAGTTATCAAGCATAAAGAAGACAGGAAAGATACCACTTTTGACATCATACCCCTATTTCAGGATATGGCTATCAAAGAAGCTTGTCTTGGGAAGCCAGATAGGAGAAAGAGAGACCCAGCTACAGTTCGTGCAGTAAACTAGCCTACTAATACCATATCTGGAAAAGTAATTATCCCCAAATACAATGATCCAAGCAGTCATGAGGATAGCAGTTGTTATCAATGGATCCCAAGCAAAGAATGCTTTGAATGACTTAGAAGCAATCACTAAGGATATCTTGCAGCAACTAAATGTTGCAAACATAAGACCTACCCCTACTATCTTGTAGCTTGTTGATAGTTCTACTGTAAAGACTGATGATCCTGTCATTCTTGGAATGGTAGACATTCATATTGGGTGTTGGTCAGGGAATGTGACTATTTCTAGTGGCAAGAATACTAAAAAGTGTGTTCTTTATCTCCCTGCTCAACTGACCTACAATGAAAAGGGTCTTGTATGGCCACAAGTTGGCGAAGAGGCCGATGAAATTGACCTAGTAATGCAGCTCATGAAATTAGCTAGAGATCCTCTCTTGCAATTCCAAGACAAAGATGAAATGCTATCCAGTATGATTCAGAATCATCATGAGGCAAAGGAAGCATCATCTTCTACTTCAGTCAGAACGCTTCTACCTGTTCTTCCTACAACCACTGTTCTTGCAGATATTCTTCCTATAGATGCTATTCCTACAGTAATAGACTCGTTGAATTTTTGTCAGCATACAAATGATATGAAGGCACTAGATACTAAATCTTGCATCCATAGGATCTACACCGGAGACGATTGTCAACCAGTAGGGTAGCCTCAACAAAGAATATACCCTGCATGGAGCAGAATGGTTAAATCAAAATTGTAGAAATTGACAGATGATGAATCTATCTATCCCTTTTTAGACAACCAGTAGATGTCTACACTAGTAATCATGGCAAAGAAGGAAGGAAGATGGCGAGTTTGTATTGACTATAAAAAAATTCACGATACCACTAAGCAAGAACACTTCTCTTCACTCTTCAGTGACAAAGTTTTGAGCTCACTTGTAGGAAAACTTCAGATAAGGCTCGAGTTACTTGAGCCAACCTCCAAGAAATACCTCCTGCAGCAATTCACCCAGTGTCCAGTACACGATCTCCCTACAGCCGAAAGAGGTGGACCTAGCATCTCACCTTCTGGCTAAATTAAGGTACATACTTTCATAATAAAGATTTCCACTTCAGTGGAAATCCATTTCTTCACCCATCTGCCCATCCATCCATTTGTATCACCTTTCTCTCTCTTCCATCATTTCATTTTGCCTCGCTTCACTTCTCATAACTTGCATTAATTGCTCAATTATTTCAAAAAAGAGGCGCAACAGTACTTTCTCTCCACAATCTTTGTACCACATCCTTTGCACGCTCAGGTATGTACACGATAATTCTCATCTCTTAATTACCTTTTAAGTGCATGTTACTATAGGTGATTACATAATATGTCATTATTTCTTGTCAAACCATCGCTCCTTACTCACATGTGCGAACACATGTCCAAATTTAGGTTGGGGGGGAATAAAAAAATGCAAATATATTGCCTCAATGTTATTAAATTTCCACAATCCATAAGAATCAGAGAAGCCTATTTCTGGATTATATTGTGTAAGCTTTTTTTGATCAACATTTCGGATCACACTCCGTGATCCTATATGTCAAATCATAATATGCCTACGTAAGAAAATTTAAATGAGCCAATTTGAAATTTTGGCTCATATGTGTGAAGTGACGTTAACTAAGCCGCCAATTCTTTCCATTATCACTCTCATTTATCACCTCTTTTTCCACCATAATTCTTTAATTTCCTTGTCAAAAACTTGAGTTATAAGTTGTAAATGGTAAAAGTTGAGGCAGAGGAAGAAATTCAATTGGCAGTAGCAGTAAAAATTTGGTAGAAAGGTGGTGGTTTCTAAAGCAAAAATTGCAAAAAAGAAAATTTCAAATGATGGGAGGTGGTTTAATTCATCATGAACCTTCATTTCATGACATTTTGCTACAAGATGCACAATTCCTACCAGAATTTGGACATTGTCGATGGCTTTGATGAAGGAAAATCCCTTGAATTTTCCCAGAAATTTTCAGAAGGAAAAGCCATTGTAAAAGGATTGGAAGTAGTGGCAACAGAGGAGAGAATTACAGAAGTTTCAGGGTTACCTGTTGATGGAGAAAATTACCTTGCCTCTAGGGATGCTAGGTCGGCCAGAGGAGAATTCATGATACATGGCAACCCACCGATTAGCATTGACAAGCAAGGTACAAAAATAATGTCTCTACCTGAGCCTTGGAAGCAGGCAGTCGTCCACATTATAAGGTATATTACCTGTGAGGTGCATTTATTGAATTTCCATTAAGTACATCTCAAGCTCTTGAGCCACATGAGGCATGGGAGGAGGATGAATGTGCCAATTTCCTATACAATCTTCTATCCATCATTGCAGCAGAAACATAGAAAGGTAGGGATAACTCTGTCTCCCACCATTGTTTAATAAAATTTCTAGTTAATAAATCTTTAAATGATGCTTCTAGAATGTCTTGGGAAGAATTTGTTCAAGTTAATCAGAATTATCGTCAGGAAGAATTTTCCAATATTGAGCATTTTCCACCTAGGGCCATACCCCAATTTCATAGGTCTAGTAGAATATTGAGCATAGTTGAAGCCACCATTGGTGCTTCAACTTCTGGTACTGTTCCTCCTGCAGCAGTAGAAGAAAACATAAACATTAGCTCCTCTGAAATAGAACAATCAGAAAAAAGCAAGCTCCTCATCTGATTTTGATGACAATGTTCCCCTACAAACCTTGATGAGAACTAGGGCACAGAAAAGGAAGGATGAAATGGGAATAGAAAAGGAAAAAGCACAAACCCAACCTATAGAAAATGAGGTGTTGAGTGATAGAAAGAGAAAGGCTGACCCTATTCGTCTACAGACAAAGGAAAATGTATGAGCACCTCTAGGGAGTCAAAACCAATTGGGCCAGACTTTTGTGGACCTTCACAAGGAATCCCTAGGTGTTATGAGATACCACATGGGGACATAGAATTCCCAATAGAACAAGAGCATGTTGAAGAAAAAGAAGAGGATATATTTGGGGAAACAACAAAATTAACACTCGCAGACCTTGCCAATATTGCAAAAGAATATGAGGACGAACAAGGGTTCCTACAACAAAATCAGGAACAGGTGCTAGAGGTCCTGCAACAATGAGAGGTTGAAGAAATAGTATTCCTGCAGCCGCAGACAACTGGACAGCCAGAGGATATGCAGTTAGTACTGTATGGGGAGTAGTTGTCAACGAAAACAAATGTAGGAATTCATAACCCTCCTAATTTTACAATGCATGCAATAATTTTAAATTTGTGGAAAGAAATATAAAGAAGGGAAGGAGAATGGAGACAAGAGAAGAAGAAACTAAAAAAGGAAATCCAGGAGAGAGATGAAATTATTGAGGAGAAAATTGAGGAAATTACTACTTTAAAGAAGAAAGTAGATGATATTGTGACCTTGGTACCACAAATTCTTGAATGCAGAGCTCCTTCAAGGGTTTATTCCCTACACTTAAAGGAAAAATATCTCTCTTTTAGATTATCAGAAATTGTTTTAGATTTAAACCTTTCCATAGAAACTCCTACTGAATTATTTAATGCTTTTAGGATTGCTTCTCCTAAAATGAAAAATATGTTATTGAATTTTATTTACATAATTATGTTGTTACACAAGATCATGGCTGGAACCCACTATTGTATGTTGGGGATATTCAGTTGAGAGCATTTATGTCCTGGGCACAAAATGAAATTAATTGGGGTGAACAAAACGCTGCTTATAGGAAGATGGAATCCAATATCCTCTTACCCATTAGGGTTGAATCAAGCAATCCAAGGGATATTAGTAGGGAATGGCTCAGGATGCTTCTTAGACCGAGTTATGGTAACAAAATTATGCCTTGGATTGAAGCCGTTAATACTGAATATGAGGTTAAAACAACATCAAATGAGGAACATGTAAGAGGATATCTAGCTCAGGGATGGAATAGCCTAATAGATGAGTTAAAGCAAGTTGAACCCCACTCTATTCACAACTTTGCTACAGCACTAAAAAGGATTGACGGGTACATTCATATTGGTAGAAGAGAGGGAATATTATGGCTTCCCTTGACTTTTCAGCCACCTATTCTCATGTGGCCAATACCAAATTTTAGAGGCTACCAATATGACATTGCTGGAGAAAGGCCAAGATGGAATAGACTTGATATATTGGGAGGAGTCTACTGGGACCTAGACTCACGTACTAAAAAAAAAGATGTTGGACAGCTTGCAGTTGCGAACTTTAGAGCCTTGACCAAGCAAAGAAACAACCCTTCCTCTGTTAGAGGACCAGCAAGACATTAGGTTGGGGGGATGATAAGCCTAGTTTTTGGTCAAATCTGGGTAGAGTTTATAGTCCATTTGCTGACAGTATAATGAACTTTAGTAGCTAAGTGTTAATATTTGCATGATGTTCCCCTCAAAACACTGACTTTGGGTTTAATTCCCTCTTTATGAAGTTTTAATGGTATTGACATATTATGTGGATTATCTATATTAGTTTTGTGCATGGTTGATGAATGTTCCTTAAGGTGATTATAGATGTGCAATTATTATGCATACTGACATTGCTCTGTAGGATATCTTTTGTGGATGCTAAGTTGAGAAATGAAATCATTATATGAACATGTAGGAAATCATTCAAAGAATTCAACCGAGTGTGGTAGTAGATACCCCATGGCAGTCAAACATAATCACCTTGTATTATTGGCATTGAGCAATCACGGGAATTACTGCAGTGTCGAGTCCATGTTTGGACATGCATGTCTAATTGGATTCCCTGCAGACGTAACCGCTCTGCCACTCTTTCCTTCCTTTCCCTAAATGGAATCCTCTCTATTAGTGGGAGTTGATTGCCCTGTTTAGCTGGTAGAATAAATAAGGATTTGAATCTTAAGGATTCATAGTTCTTGATTGTTGTTGGCAAAAATTACAATGATATTGTATTGAGCATTTTCTACTTTCCAATATAGTTATGTTGTTACTTTGTTTATATATTTTCTAATGAATAAGATGATAGTTTGAATTTAAGCATCTGAGTTCACAGTAGTCTTAGTGGATACTCATCCAAGGGGGGCCACTTGGTGAGTAATCCTTTATTTTCCTTAGATTAATTATTTTAATTAGCATTTTTTGTTTTGTACTTAGTTAAAATCATGCATTGACTATTCCTGTAGCCACTAGAAGTCCATTCTATGTTTGTTCCTATAGCCAAAGCAGAAAGAGAAATCCATGTTTGTTGCTCATATCTTTTATTCCTATTATGAATTTTAATTTGGCATGGTTATTGATTCATGTTCAACATTTACCTTCTGCAATTTATTTCCAGTATTGTGTTTCCTAGTTGTAGATTAGAAATGACTACCTAAGAGTTCCTAGTGCACATACTATGTTGGAACATTTCAAGTTCACGTCCCTGGGTTGACAAAGTAAATGTACCTCCATGATGATTAAGATGATTGTTTAGGTTAGATGTCCAATCTTTGAATCATGGCTGGAAGGGCCTGGTTATTGAAGTCGTTAGAGGAGGCCGACATCTAGGTCCTCATTCTAGTTCATCAAACATTCCATCTATCCTAGGTCCTCATCCTAGTCCATCAAACCTTCCCTCTATCCTAAGTCCATAGCCTATTTCTCAAGAACAACAAAGGCACACATCCTTGATGACCTTTCAAAATTCTACCCACATTAACTCATCCATAATACCTCCATATCATTCATCTCAATCCACCCCTCCCATTGCTCTTGGAAGCAATTTGGGTGCCAAATATCAAAAGCTTCTATATCAAAAGCCACATGTATCAAAGGATCAACATGTCTCCTCGAAGAGACATGCAAAAATAAAAGAAAATATGATCCAAAATCAAAAGAAAAATCTAAAAGGCCACAAAGGCCCATAAAATCAAAAATCTCAAAGGTCCATAAATCAAAAGAAATTTTCAAAAGGTCACAAAGGCCCATCAAAGAAAAAAGGAAATTTTCAAAGACCACAAAGGTCCATAAATCAAAAAAAAAATCAAAGGCCACAAAGGCCCACAAAGCAAAAATCAAAGTCAAAAGTCATGTGGATTCCTAAAAGTCTCATAGAAGCAATTAAATCTAAATTGGAATCTAGATTTGCTAATTCAAAAGCTTCCTCCAATTTTCCATCTAATAACCTATCACCTTCCAAATCCATTTTTCCTCCATCACTCCACCACCCTTCAAGGTGTGTACCAACGTTGATCTTTCCATCCTTTCCATCTATCCATCAACAAGCCTTCCAACCTCCTATCCATTATCCAACATTCATCCCCCATCATTATCCTTTAATCCAAACCTTTGCATAAGTCCTTAGATTCTTCCATCATATCATTAATCTGCCAACATTTAGGAGTCTAATTCCCATTGCCATGGCTTATTAGAGGGATATTTGGTTGTGAAACTTGATGCTTAAGTCCTTCCTCCATCTCCCTATCATCCATATCCTATCTTCCATATTCCTCTTGCACTCTACACTTAGGGACAAGTTTCGTCCATCTTATCATTTATGGTCATTATCCTTTCTATGCTCATTCCTTACATTTCCACCTTTGATCTTGATAAGGTTAAGGATCTTCTTGAACATCATATATCTTATCATATACGCGTTATCCATATCTTCTATACCATATCTTTCATCTTATCCATATTTCATCATTCTTACTAAATACATATTTTCTTCCTTTCCTCGGTCTTGATGAGGAATAGGGGAAAAATACTTGGGCCTTGTGTATGTATCTTATCTAGTTGATCTTGATCATCCCATTCATTATTTTTATCCTTGCTTTCTTCCATTCCATATCTCCTAGCTTATCAAAATACATGTCACCATGTCCCTTTGCAACCATGAATCTTATCATCCAAATCATATTTGAGCGTAGCTGTAAAACATTATCTAGTCCCCATATCTTTTGTCAATCAATCATCAACAATCATCAAACTTATCATACTTACAGGAAATTAGTGATCCTAAGTACTTATCATCATCATGCCTTATGGAATCAATCATTCTTGGCATCTTAATCAATCAACCATTATCATCTTTTGACAAGAGATATGTTGCTTATGTGACATGTTTTTTAGTGAATCTTTCATTTTGATCTATCATTTATCCATGGTTGCATTACCCCTATTGTGGGGCATCTTGTTCCTTCAATTAGTCATATCATCTCATTTCATCTTAAATATCCTGAAAAATCCAAAAAAAAAGAAGCTGCAAAATCCAAAAAAAAAAAAAAAATCACAAAAAAAGTCAAAAAGTCAAAAAAATACAAAAAAAAAGTGAAAAAGACAAAAAAAATACAAAAACAATCAAGAAAACAAAAAAATACAAAAAAAATCATAAAATCTGAAAAAGTGCAATGAAAACACGTAGTGAAAACCTGGAAATAGGCACTACTTGTGATTTAAACTAACTTTTCCATCTATTAGATGCATGTCTTGGTTGTTCACTTTTGCCATCATTCCGCCTATCATTGAAAAGAGAACCTTATTTACATATCCTGGCAATGTGGTTGTGTTTCACCCTAGCTTAGGGGCAAAATCCTAAACTCACTGGGGGCAATAAACTTTGAGCTTAAAAAAATGGACAAACGTCAATATGACAATGAAACAAACACAATGATCATAGGGAAACTCAACATTGAACATACATCAAACATCAAAACATTTTAGAAAATCCACCATCCAAATAAAACAACTGAAATCAAATCAATTAAAACAACTTTAGATGGATGATATTCTTTTGAATCATGATTTTATTGCTTTAGCTTGAATGTTCAAATGTTGTACTTTGATTTTTGTTATCATTTCTTTGGAGCAACTCGATGATGTATTGAACTAGAGAAGCTAGGAAGGAGAATATATTTTCTTTGTCTGTTGTCTGTGAGTTAATCATTATTATTGTGTGAATTGTCGTGAGACGTGCTCTACAAAATATCATTGATGACATTTTGAATTCACATAGGAAAATGATTGATTCTTGTCTGTTTATGTAAGAAATGCTCAAGTCATCTTGGTTTAACTACACCTAGATTCTTGTGTTCACTTGCAATATCAAAAATCATGAAAGTAGTACTCAGGTCATCATTGGTCTAAATTATACCATTGATGTTTGTACTCACTTTCAACATTTTAAAGGCTTAATGATGATAAAAAGCACGATAAATAAATTGTTAAGGTGACAACTTTGGCATATGTAGATTTGCATGGTTAAATTAGATTGCATTCATGTTAGTTTTGCATCTGCAAAGTAATTTATACCAAAGACTGGTGAAGAATTCAATAACAATGCTATCTTTTATCATTGATGGATTGAGTATACTTGACATTAAAAAAACATCATCATTATCATGTAGCTGCATAATCATTTGAATTGCATGCATTGAAAAGAATTATTATATCATTTAATCATTCTTACATTTGATCATATATTTGCATTTATTATATCATATTTTTCATTAGTGTATCACATCATATAATTGCATAAGAAAAATATCCAAAACAAATCATCTACATAGTTGCATTTTCATTAACATTATCATATCGTACATCATACGTTAAAATTATCATCATATTTAATCATTCATCCATTCATTATATCAAATATTTGCATTTGAAATACCAACAATAAAGTGCATTGTATCCCATTTGCATCATGCCATAAATCATAGAAACATCATATCCAAAATCATACATATAGTTGCATTAGCATATCATTCGGGTATATACATTATAATACACTTATTGATCCATGTAAATACTACAGGAACTATGCATCCATACATCATCATTATAAGCATAATCACATGTTAACATCATAAAATCATAGCATATTATCATTACCATAAAATGCATCCATAACATCATCATATAAATCACACATGGCATATAGAATAAGAAATTAAATGCATCCTTCATGAGCATCAATCATAAAATCATATAGAACACATATAGATCAATAAATCTTCTGCATATCATATAAATCTCAAAAATCATAATGTCAAGTATACAATGATATATGAAATGTAAAGAGATACAACATCAAAATGTGTTGTGAATCAAAAATCGGAGTATACATCATGTCTCAAAATACATCAGGGAATCCAATCACGAGGCTATGTGTTGCTATCCCCAGACGGTGTAGGAATCTCAGGACCAGTGCCTCCCCCACCAGATGTACCAGGATCTCTCAGATCTCTTAGAAGAGGTTGTGTCACACCCCTGCTAACAGTCCTGGAATGAGTCCTGCCTAATCGAGGTTGAGCATAACTAACTCTCTACTCTAAAGGAACTGCATCATGGTATCAGCCTCTATAGTACTCAGCCTCTCTACCCACATGGATAACCTCTCGCATATAATCAGCTACAGAGGTACCATCGGCTAATCTCTATAGTCTATCATCTAATCCTTGTGCATGCTCTACAATCCATCTAGTTGCATCTCTCTCTACTGCCAAAGAGGCTATATGTGCATGTGCAGCTATCAACTATGTATGTACCTATGATAGATCCTATGCATGAGCCTATGCCTATGTCTGCATTTGAGTCTATGTCTCGACTAATAACCCCTAGGCCTGTGCCAGCTGACCATGTAGTGTCTGCACCTAAACCTGCAAGCTGGCAATCTGAATCTATTGTTGCTGGGAAGGTACTCCAATCTGCACACACTACTCTGTTGGAGCTATTAGTGATCACCTCTTACAAGGCACCATGAAGTCTCTAACCTCAAACATCAGGCCTCCTCCACCCTCATCTCCTCCACCCCCATCTCCATCACCATATTCATCTCCCTCATCATCATCACTACTCTCCACATCATCTGGATCCTCATCATCATCATCTCCCTCATCTCTCCTCCATCGATGCACATGTGCAACTGCCATCTCCTCCTCACCTGGTATCGGTACTGGCTCATTTGGAATGGAGATCTATGAAAAGGGATGTAAAACAAGATATTGTGCATACTCATTGGTAATCAAAGCCTCAATGATCTCAAGATGAATCTCCCAAATAAAGGTTGATAGACCCTGGTACTCCTGCACTGCAATATCATATGATAAGCAGGGCCCCCAATCAATGGTATCTATCTGAAGCCATGCATAATGTGCAAAACCTTGGGGCATGCCCTGTACTATTCCATACTGTTTGAACACCCTCCTCAACAAGAATCTCTTGATAACAAAATGAGTCCTACCAATTAGAAACATAGATTGACAGAGGTATGGCATCTATGTATCATCATCATCCTAGTGCTCACAATCCTGATAGGGCCACCATATAATGGCCTCTACATCAAGAACTCTCCTCCAATGCTCCAACTTTCCCAATCTAGGTTGAGCAAGTTGACCTGCATATATGTGAAAGTACGGCCTCATGGTGGGTCATTGTTTTACCATCACTGGATGCATAATAGCTATATGCTCCCATGCCCACACCTAAAGTAATGTAACCCCAGAAGACAAAATGGCACCTCGGAGGTAGACCCCCTGATGAAAATCATGGTATAGATGAGTGAGCATACACATACCTCATGCATATCTAGTACTATGGACAATCATGCTCTCCAAAATATGGCCCCACCCAACAGAAAGTCCCTTTGACCTGCAATCAGGACAAAGGAACCCTCCAATGAAACCAACAAGTACTGATGGCAAGGTAGCATAGGAATCAACCATCTCTCACCATGGACTCTCGTATCCACAAATATGGTCATCCTGAAACACTCGGCGTAGAGCATCGGTCCTGCCCTGCTCTAAAGAATCATAAACTAACACCTCCCCAACAACAGGTATCCGCAAAATCTGCCACACATCCTTGGGAGTCATTTTCATCTTGTCGGTGGGAAGATGGAAGATATTGTGCTCACTATGCCATCTCTTTGCTAAGGCTATCAACAATCCCTGATTAATCCTAATATGGGGCATGTCTAGAAGAGAGGATAAACCACAATGTGTGATAACTATTATCTCAGGCTGCACTATTTGTGGTATCAAATCAAATGTCCTGGGAAACCACTCTTAGATATATAGGTTTGTCAAAGGCTCCTATCATCACAAAATATCAAAAGTTAGTAATCTTTGTCAATTCATCAAACATCAATCAACCTATCAAATCTAATTAGCTCTGGTGAGACTTTGATCAAATCTCATGAGCAATTATCATTGAACCTCACCTATCATGAGGTCAAACATCAATCTAAAAATTATATCTTGCCTATCATGAGGTCAATTAATCAAATCAACCTCACTTATCATGAGGTTTATCAATCAAACTATAAGTATTCCTCACCTATCATGAGGTTAATTATCATCAATCAATCATCAAACCTTTCCTATCATGAGGTTGACCATCATCTATTCTATCAAGATCATCAATAAACATCAACTAAAAGGTTGACATGATCGAAAATCATCAAAATCAAGAAGTTAATTGAAAAAATTCATCATTCTAAATTGGATAAACTAAAATAGAGTTTCAATGCGCAAAAAATTCAATGCACTATTAAAACTCATATATGCAACAAAACAAGTAGTCAATGCGCTAAATCTATGTATGTGCCATTTCAGGGAGTCTATGCGCCATTTCAAGTGACAAATGCACTATAACATTCAATGTACTAATCTAGGAGTTCTATGCACTAAATTAGCTGGCCTACGTGCTAAATTGTCTGTGTTGTTTCATCCTACCAGTGCGTTAAAATAGCTAACATATGCGCTATTTCTGTGAATGCGCTAAAATAGCAAGTGAATGTGCTACTATAGTGTGTGCATGCGCTAAAAGAATGAAAACTATTTTAAAATGACAAAAAAGCACGAAATTCAAAAAAACACAAATTACAAGGAGGTTCAAGGGTACATACTGGAGGTCCATACGTGGTCGGGCGGTTGTGTCGACGCACATGCTCGAAATGGTGAGTGTGGTAGGGGATTGACATTTTGCTCAAAATTGCTCAAAATCACTCTCACTCTCAAATTTCAAACTCAAAGTGCACAAATGAATTCAAAATCCACCTTTTTAGCTTTTTAATAGAGTGATTAAAAGGGATTTTGGTGGGATTGTTTTTAATTTAAATTCCAAGGGGCTTAATTCATTAATTCATCATGAGGGCATTTTTCACATTATTTGTTGAGAGATAAATCACTACTTCATCAAATCTTTATCGAATTATCAAATCATCACAAAAATAATACAAATTTAAAAAATTCTAAAAAAAAATCCAAAAAATTAAAATTTCATCGATTTATCTCTCGAAGAGGCATATATCAATCATCACCTGAAAAATCAATGTCTGGGGTATACTAAAAATTATTTTCGTCATTACTAGCAGCAAGAGCAAAATTTTCTTTGAAGCAATGCGTAAACACATCACTTCAAAGAGGGGCAAAATGTATACACCTAAAAATGGTCTGATAATCTAATTAATTAAATACAATTTACTTGATTAATTCACTTCTTTAATTCATTTACTATTAAACAAATAAATTATTTATTTATATAGTTCACATTTTAATTCTTCTCTCTTTATCATATTATTTCATCTAAATTAAATAAACAAATTTAATTCTTTGCTTTATTTAATTATCTAATTCTTCTATAATTATATATGTATTCTATCTTAATCACATCATTCTATCTTAATTAAATAAACAAGTTCACATACATTATTTTATTTAATTATCTATTTCTTCCATCTTAATTTAATAAACAACTTAATATAGTTTGTTTTATTAAATTAAATATCCTCTTTTGCTAAAATTGAATAAATCCAAAATACTCAAATAAAGGCATATTTCTACAGCTAATTCCTCTTTTCACTCATCATATGCACCTACCAAATTAGATATTTGATATGTAATTTATTTCAACTCAGCCTTCACAGACAAATTTGGAGACAAATTACAGGAAAACTTCTTCATCTTCTTCCATTGATCATTCCTATCCTTTGGCTGAATGTTTTTGTGAGGAACAATCTCCATAATCATCTCAAGCTTCTTCATCTTTCACCATTGAATCCTTCAAATCAAATTTAGACCTTTGCTTTGTGGCCCCTTCACAAAAGTGTTGTTGGGAATATATAAATACAACTTCTTTCTATAGGAAATGGATCCCAACTTTGTGCAAACTTACTCTGCAGAAATATCAATTAAGCAATCAAGCATTTGAGCATTTGAGCAAATAGTAATAGCAATATCAATCATTTTAGAATAGCAACCATGGCTTTTCATTTAGTTGCATCTTAGTTTATTGTAGCTTCTTTTATTAGTTTCATGTCATTCTCAGCTACAGTATCATCATCATATCATTTAGTAATCATCATATAGGATTAGATTCTTGCATTTAAAAGTATCTCATTCTCTAGATTGGCATTTTAACAATCACAGTGCTTACAAAATCTGAGAGCCCCATGATTTAATAAATCTTTGGAGATAGAGAGCAATATGATGCTTTCAATAGATTTCTTGCTTTTATTAGATTAATCATTGTTTAAATTTATTGATATAATGTCTTATTGATTGTATTTGTTACTCATTACGCATATTTTACTCACACAATGATAAGTATGATGGATGAAATATGAGTATGCATAATGTTATAGACTGTATGAATGTAATGTAATGAAATAGATGCTTAGAATAACAACTCTATCTTATTCCAAACAACTAAAACTGATAATGGAATGCAAATGCAATGGATTAAGATGCTTATAATAACAAATCTATATTAATCTAAAAAACTTAAAATGATAATGGAAATGGAATGGTTCAATATGCTTAGAATAACAAATCTACATTAATCTAAGCAACGTGGAATGATGAGGATAATGATAATATAAAATGAGATGATAATGCAACCTAATGGAATAAAAAAGAAATGGGTAATGCAATGTAATGAAACTGTAGACACTTAAAAATGTCTTGAATGATATCACACACTCGAATATGATATACTAACACCGTGTCATCCTAAAATCCATCCTTTTTTTGCTTGTTTGATTAAATTATCCTAGCTATTTAATTAAATACATCATTTTCACCTATTAATTTGATTAATCTAATTAGGTTAATTCCTACCCCTTTCATGCTAACCTTTCGTCATGTTAAATTGGACAAATCAAAATATTCAATTTTAAACATCCTAAGCCCTCATTTAAATTAAATAATCTAAATTATTTAATTAAATGCCATTTTGACCCCTTTTCATTAAATAAAGTAATTATTTAATGGATATCCTAAATTCCCCTAATTTGCATAATTGAAACTTTGTTTTAATTATCAAATTACTAATTAATTCTAACTCTCTCACTTGCAAGGGAATATTCCTAGAGAATATTCCTCCTCTACACATTCCTCCAAAAGGGAATATTCTCATGGAATATTATTTCCCTCTTCACTCATTTGAAAAGGGGAATATTCTTACCTGTAACAAACTTTTTGAGCAAGTTTTGAAAGTGTGCTTCTTTGCATGATTGTGAGCCCTTGATTAAATATCAACTTGCATTCTCAACCCTTGATGGGAATCCATGATCTATGCCTCCATTTTCTTTTTGTCCCAACCATTGATTGATTCTTTCAATCTTGACCATTAGTTTCTTTTTTCCTATTCTATAAATAGACCTTGCATCTATTGAATGGGGCTCCATCTTTTAATAGTAAACTTATGTTGTTAAAATCACTCTCATTTGCATCCATATTTAGTATACATTTAGCATTTTTAGTTTAAATCTTGATCATAGTAGTTTAAAGCATCCATTAATGGCTTCCATCGTAACTTAGTTGCATTCATTTAGTATATTTTTTAATTTAGGGCTTGCATATTTAGAATAGCTTTGCATACAATCACATCAAACATATTCAATTTTAATCAATAAAATCATTGGAAAGGCTCATATTATCCAAGGGATTGGGAAAGGGTCACCCTTTCACATCAATGTGACACCACTCCCCCAATAGAATAAGATTTGATGGCTTAGAATAGATTTTTTTCAAGCTTTCATATTTTAGAATGTTAGTTTTAATGGCTTCTTTGTTTTTATTTACATTGAATATCTTATTGGGATTGATGCTTAGTGGATTAAATATGCTTTGAATCTGTATGGTTCAAGTGTAGTTAACCTATACTATGTCATTGGTCACATAAAAAATAATTAAATGGATACTATAATGGATAATGCAATGATAATGAAATGGATGATGAGATTGATGAAAATGATAATGCAATGTAATGGGATGAATCTAAATGATAAGGGACATGCAAAGTGAAATGAATAATGATGGTTGATATAGTGCACCTGTCAAGACTGTAGGAACCATGATAAGAAGAATAGGTGGAGGGATATCATTTGCACAACCAAAAATCAAAGATCATATGCTAGTGAAAATGGATCGGGACAAATGAAATGCAATGGGAAGGTGAATGAAATTTCAATATAATGTCATTCTATCATATTAGGGGAACTAAATTTTACTATAGCATAGGACACGGTATGCTAGAGTATGAAGAACCAAAGCCGATGAGTGTCGAATGCATGGGACTGACACAACAAACAAGGAGGTTATCCCAACACCCCAAAGTCACAGGGGCTTTGGTAGGGCCTAATGTTGGAATAACCACAAGCACAAAGGATACCCCAACATAACACAAGACCATAGGGATCTTGGTGGGTACTACGTAGGACAACCAAGAAGACAGGATCACATAAAAATAAAGATATGCCCCTATGTTTACCAGTCAAAGCACACCATTATATGATGGATTGTGGTGACCTTGAGTAGGTATAATAGGAAGCTCAAATGATAAAAAAAAAATGCAGAAGCATCAAAAGATCATAATAAATTTCAAATATCCTTTTTCATAGGACCAATAGGTGGTTGGGATTGATGCGATTTGATTTGAGGAAGGATACATCCTGTTAAGACCAAAGATGGAGGTAGATTGCTTGATTGACATGACTAGGGACACTCCAAATGGATTGAATCTTGTGTTACCAATGGATTTTGTTGTTAGGAACCAAGTAAATAGGGGCATACTTGACTACACAATGTGAAACCAAGACACACTAAAAGGATGTACCTAGGGTCTTGGGGGTTGATCAAAGATTAGACTTGCCTATGTGAAAGCATGGAGACTTCATAGTTCAATAAAAGACCAACTATTGATGATGGATAAAGTGGAAAGAGGACAATGAAGACTCAAATAGGTGTACAAAATCCTCAGGGGACCATCAAAGATGGCCTTGCCTATGTGAAAATGCAGAGACCTCATAGTTCGATAAAAGGGACTAAAGACGACATGAGACCTAATGATAAAAGACACAATGGAGGATCCTAGATGGGGACATAAGACCAATGATATGACACCATATACAAGCGATGAAAATCTCAAGATTTAGGATATAAAATCTAAGTGGTCCAATGCTCAATCAAAATATACCAAGCGACGGATGAAAGGATGTCGATAGATGATGGAGGCAATAGGATGCTAGGATAGAATGCTAGTATAGGATGATGGAGACGCAAACATATAGGAAAGTAGGATGCAAGGTAGATAATGATTAAGCCCTCTATGAATGACACATGTTGCCAATTTTTCACCAATTGTACTTATCCAAGGCACCACCAAAGGTGGTTTTCACCATAGGAAATTTTATTTCTCTTTACTATTTTTGAATGTTTTTGACATTCTTTTATTTTTTTTGTATTTTTCTATATTTTTTACTTTTTTGGTGTTTACTAGGTGGGGTAACCCAGCTGACTCAAGTGTAGAATCATTTCAGATGCATGATATTGATGGGTTCCTCCAAGGGTTACCCCTCAGGTGTAGAAAGTTGATATGCTCCAGAACCATATTTTGCAGTGATGACATATGAACCCAACCAATTAGCTTCAAATTTCCTTTCTTCTCTTGATCTTGTTGGGTGCATTGATTTTCCTTGAGGACTAGATCACCAACCTAAAAAATGATAAGGATGGACTTTCTTATTATAGCTCCTCCTAAGCCATTGCTAATAATCCTAAAGATAATTGTAAGCCTTAAGATGCTTCTTATCTAGGAGCTCCAACTGACTCAAACGTACAACACAAGATTCTTCATCACTAATCAGATTCTTCAGAGAGATGCAGATTGACAGGATCTCAAATTCTATTGAAAAGGTGGTGTCAGTGCCATAGACAAGGGAATATGGAGTTGCACCAGTGGGGGTACAGATGGATGTTCGATAAACCCAAAGGTTGGGATTAAGGTAGAGGTGCCAATCACGACTAGTATTATTGGCAACCTTCTTAAGGATTTCGATTAAAGTTTTATTGGTAGCCTCAACTTGTCCATTACCTTGGGGGTAATAGGGTGTGGACCAATGATATTCGATATGGTATGTTTCACATAGGTGTTGCATATACTAGTTTTTGAAAGGTTCTCCATTCTCGGTAATGATGGTGGCAGGGATACCATATCTGCAAATAATATGGTATAGGATGATGTGAGATGAGGAAATGTCGGTGAGGGTCAATTACACTTGATCCATGATGAATTGAAGCATAACTTCGTCAAACAAACCTACATCTACAAAACAAGATCATTCAAATTGGAAATATAAACTAAGCATCTTACTAAAATTGAAAGCTACAAACTAAGAAGATAGTTAAATTCCTAATCTAACCCATCTGAAACTTATCTTGTTTTGGAATTAGTGTCATGTTGATGTGCAATGATGACCCTTTCCCAATCCTATGATTAGTGAGCCTGTTTCAGTCGATTCTATGGAAGAGAATCGATGAAAACATTGTGATTGATGTATGAAATCCTAGTTTATGCTAAAAATGAACATGATGCAAGCTAAGTTACCATTATTTTATGCTAAAAATGAACTAATTATGCTATTTCTAAGCTAATCTAAGCTAATTCTAAGCTAAAAGATGAAAAACCCTAATTTATAAACAAGCTAAGATGGATGCACAGTAGCCATTAATGGATTCTCTAAGCTATTATGCAACTAAAATTAACTAGGATATGCTAAAAGTGAGTAAATATAAGTGTGAGTGCATATGAGATTCAACAGCATAAGTTTACAATTGAAAGATGGATCCATTTGTCTCCAAATAGTGACCTCTTTATAGGAGAGAAAATGAGGAATGAAGGGTTGAGATCAAAAAGTTTAATCAACGGTCCAAGATGAAGGAGATGAGAGGCATGGATCATGGATTCTCATCAACAGATGTGAATGCATGATAAGATTCTAATCAAGGGTTCACACTTGCCTCAAACAAACACACTTTTTGACCTACTCACACAGGTTAAGGGTGACTTGTTCAACGGGTTAAAGGTTAAAACTTTCTTAAGAAGCCAAGTGAAAATATCCCTTTTTCAAATGATGGAGGAATAAGAATATTCTTGTGGAATATTCTCATGGGTGAGGAAAAATTCATTTTGTAAATTAAAATAAAGTTTTAATTGTGCAAAAAGGGGATAAGGAATATCCCATGGGAATATTCCCTTTGCTTGGAGGAAATTTAGATTAATTGTTAATTAAACAAGGTTTAATCATGCAATTAGGGGATTGGAAGAATTAAAGTGTTTATTCATTAAATTAAATGATTTAATAAATGGGGGAGAGATGAAATGATATTTAATTAAATAACTTAAGGTTATTTAATTAAATAAGATGACTTAGGAAATTAAATTAAATATTTTGATGTATTTAATCTAATGAGATGAAACGTTATCATGAAAAGGGATGAATTAACCTGATTAAATTAATTAGGCCAATAGATGAAATTGATGCAATTAATTAAATAGCTTGGATATTTAAATTAATTAAGTGAAAAGAGGAAATGATGTTAGTAAAAAAAAATTAAGTGTATGATATCAATTAGGATATTTTTTAGTGTCTATAGATGAATTTGGATATTTGGACACCAATGATTTGGGAGAGTGGAAGTGCTTCCACCCATTTAGTGAAATATTCGGTGGTGGTAATTATGAAAGTATGGCCATCATATGATGGAGAATAGATCTTGTCGATCAAGTTAAGACCCCACTATGAAAAAGGCCATGAAGCAGTGATAAGTTACAGGTCCTGCATAGGAGCATGGATTAGATTCGCATGTTGCTAACATGGCACACATTTTTTGACAAACAAGAATTGTGCTCCATAGTTGGCCAATAATACCCCTTTATAAGAAGCTTCTTTGCTAGGGCCATTCCATTAGTATGGGCCCTACAAACACCACTATGCACTTCATTTAATGCAACATGATATTCTGATTCGCTTAGACATCGAAAAGAGTGCCATCATACCCCCTACTATAAAGTGTATCGCCTAATATTTTGTAATGGGAAGCACGTTGGATAAAGTATTTACATTGGATGTGATTCAGATCAGCTGGGAGAATGTTGTCATGAAGGTAGGTGTATATGTTGTGGTACCAAGGAGATTAGGGACCTACGATGTCACACACCATCTCATTTTCTAGAATGTCATATGTTGGGATTAGTAACTACTCCACCAAGAACTCACAATTTCTTTCATCTCTAGGCATGTCAATAAGGGAACTAGTTGTGGCCTTTGCATCTATATAGCCTTGTTCTACAATCTAGGGACCTACTCAAATTGGATATGACTGAAGTACTTCTTGAAGCCATCGACCATGCGCTTATAAAGGAGAAGCTTATCATCTTTTGTTTAGAACTCATCATTGACTTGTTTGATTATGAGTTGGGAGTCTCCATACACACGAAGATGAGTGATATTCCATTGGACTACAATTCTAAGACCTGTCATCAAAGCTTTGTATTTAGTAATATTGTTCGTGCATGCAAAATCCAATCTGAATGACTTGGGGATGTATTCACCCTGTGGAGTGATGAAGAGGATACCTGCATCGGCTCCATTTTGGGTATAAGATCCATCAAAATAAAGTTTCTAGATATCAGATTCTGAAACAATGAAGATGGATTCATCTGGAAATTCTAGCACTAAAGGATAAGCATCCACAAGGGGAGCATCAACCAACTGATATGTAATAACTTTCCCCTTAATTGCCTTGCAATCTACAAACTCAATGTAAAATTCACTAACGAGCATAACCCACTTAGCCATGTGGTCATTCAATGATGTTCTTGATAACAGATACTTGAGTGGGTCAACTTTAGATAACAGTTTTATTTGGTGGTTGATCATGTAATGTTGTAGCTTTTGGGAGCTAAAAACAACCACCAAACAAGCTTTTTCCATGGGAGAATAATGGATCTCATATCCCACCAACATTCTGCTGATATAATAAATGGCTCTTTCTTTTGAAGACTCATCATATTGTGCCAATAATGCCCCCAATGCAACTACAGTAGCCAAAATATATAACGACAATGGTTTTCCTGGGATGGGGGCATCAACATAGGCAGATTTGCAAGATATTCTTTAATTTTATCAAAGCCCTATTAGCATGGAGGATCCCCTTTGAACATTGTATCCTTGCATAGGAGATGAGTAAAAGGGTGACACTTTTCTACAATTTGGGCGATGAAATTCCTAATTGAATGCAATTTCCCTTGTAAGCTCCTTAATTGCTTGAGATTCTTGGGCGGGGGCATTTCCATTATAGCTTTAACCTTCGCAGGATCGACTTCAATACCCCTTCTAGAAATGATGAAGCCTAAGAAATTTTCAGATGTGATGTCGAAGACATGCTTCTTAGGATTTGAATGTAGCTTATACTGTTCCAACTGATCAAAGATCTGTCTTAAAACCTTAGGGTGATCCTCCCTAGTTTTTTACTTTCCCAAGAGATCATCAACATAGTCTTCCATTATGATGTGGATAAGATCATGGAAGATAACTGTCATTGCACACTGATATGTTGCCCCCTCATTCTTAAGACCAAAGGGCATGACATTATAGCAAAACATACCCCAAGGAGTAATGAAAGTGGTCTTATGTTGGTCTTCTGGTGCAATCTTAATTTGGTTATACCCTAAAAATCCATCCATGAGGGATAGCATGGCATGTCCTATTGTCAGATCCACTAACATGTTGATGTTGGGTAAGGGAAAGTCATCCTTTGGAAAATATTTATTTAGATCCCTAAAATATGTGTAGATTCTAATGCCCCTAGCGAGCTTGGCTATAGATACTATATTGGATATCCAATCTGAGTAGTCAATCGACCTTATGAACATATCTTCCAATGACTTTTCTAGTTCCACCTTAACAATTAAAGCCACCTACGGATGTATTTTTTGAAGTTTTTGTTTGACTAGCTTTGCATCTAGATGTACATCAAGGTGGTGGACTACCAGGGCAGGATCCATCCCAGGCATATCTGAATAAGACCACATGGAATTGATGATCCCTTCTTTCAATAGATTGACAATGACTAGATATTCCTCTTCAAACAAAGACAGCCACGTAGGTGATTTTCAGTTCCTTTTTTGTTCCCAAATTGATATCTCTTGTCTCTTCAATCAGGATCAAATACCGCTCAAAAAATTTAGTCCCTATAAGGGGGAGATAAACTTCCCCATCCTCTAGCACCTCATCAAGGTTTTCACTAGAGGATACGCCCTTTGTTTTTACATTTGTTGCATCAAGAAGTGTCTCAAAAAGGTTTTCACTAGATGACCCTTTTTTTATTTGTTTATTTTTACTTTTTCAATTAGGGTGTTCATCCTCCCCAAAGTAAACTCCATGGTCTTCTACTAATCCCATGAGATGTACATATGCCTCCTCTAAAGGAAATATATCAATTGGTGCACTTCCTCGTAGGTCCCAATCAATAAGGTCAGGGTGACGAAGTGAAAGGATAATGGAGAAAACGAATGGGGATTCGAATAGGGTAGGGAGATCCAAATCATCATAAGAAAGTATAATGGCCCCCTCTTCAAGGATGTCCTTAAGAAAGTTGATTTACAAGTTAACATTGTTCAAAGTACTAGTGGATGTCACGAATCCCATTTGTTTTTTTATCATAGTTGAGACCCAGTTGTTTAGGATGTGTGGATGTTTCAATATGATTTCACATTCCATTTTCATCAACATTGAGCCCTCCCCCTGATAATTATACTTTTCTACTAACTTGGAAGTGTGGGGATAAAAATTTTGAAAGTATTCAATAAGGGGAGGTGAAGGCTCGAGTTCTTCTCTGTAAACCCATTGGCTGATTTCCTCATCCATCTGATCCTTTAAGGTTCTTGGAGACTAAAATGTAGTGGAACCCACATTCTTGGAACTGATTGTTTTAGTTATTGGTTCTTCCTTTTGTAAAGACTCAGATGGTCGGCCATAAGTGTGGGGAGAAGGAGGCATTGTTCCCACATGAAGCGTAGTACGCATCTCGTATTCCCCACAACCCTTGTCAATGATCTAGACTTTGGTGATGGTGGATTCAGATGTGGAAGATAGAGTGGAGGATGTGTTGAAAGGTGGAGCAAAGATGGAATGGAGGGTGATGCCTGAGGAGTCCCCACTTCTATTCCCAGATAATGGTGTGAATGCGGGAAAGATGCCTCAAGAGCATGAAAATACTCAAAAGGTTGGGGGTTCGCATGGATAGTGATTTCAACCCCATTATGCGTGAATTTTAGACATTGATGATAGGTGGACAGGATGGCTTGCATGGCATGAAGCCATGGTCGACTGAGGATAAGGTTATATCGTAAGTCCAAATCAAGGATGTGACAAGTGGTATATTGCAGAACTGGGCCAACTTGAATGGGGAGGAAAATGATACCCTCTAAATGTTTCTCTACATTATCATAGGCTTTAATTGTGATCACTTGATTGTCTAAGTCAACGTGAGTATACCCCACTTATTTTATGAATTTCAAAGTTCACATATTAAGGGTTGATCCATTATCTACCAAGGCCCTCTTAACATTATGTTTGGTGATGAGGACTTCAATGTGTAGGGCACGATTATGAGTGAGATCAATGGGTGGCATATCATTTTGGCTAAATCCCAACTAATAGGCAGATGAAAAATGTCCCACAAGAGCCTAATACTAAGTAAGATATATATCATCGGTACATGAGTGTCCTATAAAGCTTTAGTGAGGATCTATTGGTAGATAGGGGAAGACCTCAGCAGATCCAAGATAGATATTTGTGCAGGATTCTTTCCAAGATGGTCAAGGATATTATATTGTGAGCTTACAGGTGCTGGTTGGGATGAAGCAGAAGGTCCTGGAACAGATATGTGGATTCTATGGGTGGTCACAACACACTGAGGGTCTTTACCTTTTACCCAAATCATGGAGACATGTGGGTCTACTTGAGTAATGCATCCAACAATATTTTTGTAATTAAAAGGAATGTTATTGTCACTTATATTGTTGGTTCGGTTATCTTGACCACTATTATTAGACCCAGTGTTGGTATTAGACATGTTAGGACCCTAATTGTATTTGGGGAAGGCATTTTGGAATATTTGCAATTGAGCATTAGACAAGATATATTGATTTCCCTCAACCAAAATATCTCTACAATCAATAAGATCTTGGATGTAACCTTTAAGACCTTGACACTTATTCATAGAATGACCCTTGGTCCTATGGTAATCACAGTACTCATTCTCCCTATACCAATTAGGCTTCGGATTCGACTCGTCAAAAGGTTTGGTGACAGGATATGTAACCACATTAGCTTTGACTAGCCTCTTGAAGACTACATCTAAGGATTTTCCTAAAAGAGTGAATGTATATTTGGTGTTCCCTTGATTAGAATGATTGGATTGAGGGGGCAGATGTGGTGCACCTTGTGGCACGGATATAACATTAGTAACTGGTGGTGTTTGAGGGAAATTTTGTTGCCTCTAAGAATTATTAGCTACCTTGATATGTTTAGTGTTAGTGACACCATCATTAATAGTGTTCTTATTCCTATTCCAGTAGCGTGACTTATCCCCAGATTGTTTGTCCTTATCACCTTTGAATATTTTGTTAAGCCCTTTAGAAATGAGAGCCTTCTCAATGGTGGTACCCTTCTCAATAACCTCTTCAAAGGTAGTGATGAAATGCAGACACAATTTATGGGCCAACTCAAGATGGGAGGTTGCGAAAAAGATGCCCACTAACTCCTCGAGAAGACTGCATTTAAGGCAGTTGGCTAGAGCTTGCCACCTTTGCAAGTAGCTAGTGAATGTCTCTCCCTCACATTGTTTGCCTTTCAGGAGATCCATGGTGTCTATGTCCTCAAGATTGAAAGAAAAGTGTGTGACAAACTTCTTTGATAAATCAGCAAAGGTGGAGACTGATCCATGTGGAAGGTGCAAGAACCACTCTAGAGCTTGTCCTATTAAGCTTCATGGGAATAGTCTAAGGAGGTAGTTATAATTGTATAAAACCTCCTGAAAATGTATAGACAACTCCTATAGACGATCTCAGGGATCTCCTCTTCCATTATACTTTTCAAATTTTGGAATTCAAAGCGCTTCGGGAAAGGGATTTCTGAAATTGATAGATCAAACGGGTAGTGACAAATGTCCTCAAATTTAAATGACTTCTTCAAGGTGCCAGCTTGTGAGTCTTTCAAGGTGGATTTCATGTCTTCCCATTCTTTATTGATTGGTGTCAATGGGGGAGGACTAGTTTAATTGGTTTGATCATAGGGATCATATTATTGATATGAAGGTGGTGGAGGTAGAAGGGATTGATCATATGATGAGGGAGGATATGAAGGGATTTTCTAATATTGGTCAATGTAAGTGGATTGTAGATTGGTGTAAACCTATTGATGTGATGGTAGAACTTGATAATATGATGAAGAGGCACCCTGCTATTTGGATGGAGCCTACTGGTGATATGACGGATTAGACTAATAATCATATGTAGGTTGTTTTTGGGGAATGTATGGAGGTGGTTATGGATTAGGTTGTTGTTGATGTGGGGGTTGTTTGGGGTTAACGTAAGGTGGTTGTTGTTGGGATTGGTGTGGATTATATTAATATTAGTTAGGATTGGGGTTGGATGTGGTAGGTTGTGTTCTAGGTGTGCCTAGTGGAGGATGTGGCTAATAATAAGTATTTTGCGAAGGCAGTTGATGGTAGCGAGGCAAGAAATAATAAGGTGGGGGATGCAATTGATATTGGTATTATGTTGTAGGGTTGCCTTGGGATTACAAAGGGGGTTATTGTGGTTACAGAGTGATTTGTGGTTGCTATAGAGGTTGAGATTGGGGTGGTTGTTGTGGTTGGTGATAAGGTGGTGGATTGACTGGAGGCTGATGTGGAGGTTGTGGATTGATAGGAGGTTGATGTGGAGGTTATGGATGGATAGGAGGTTGAGGTTGAGATGGTGATTGAGGTTGATGATAAGATGATGGTTGTGGGCCAAAATGACTAGGATTAAATGGTGGTGGTGGTAGGTTCAATGGACGTGTGCAAACGAGTGGTATATGAGGAGACACAATAGTAGAAGGATTAGACGTATTGCCCCCAATGTTCCTTGATGATTGACTACATTGATTTGGTGGATGAGCTAGCACATATGGTGTAGGTGGAGGACCTTGCAGGTTCCTAGGACCTTACATATTACCGAGACCTTATGTATTATTAACATCAGGTGTTGTACCCATGACTAGAATTGGGATGTGATAACATACATCATTTCCAAATCTTGGGTTGATACTATGTGTCTTGCGGGGTAGCTTGAGGAACCTGAGGGATTGATGATCCCAAATTAACCTGAGAGCTTTTTAGATCTTGTGATTAAGGGGGTGTGATGTTGACATATTGTGATAGATCAAATATAGGTAGTGGCTTAGTACCCCTCATAAGTAATGTGGCAAGGATTTTATCCCCTCACTCAGCAAGGAGGCGATCGATCATTTGGACATTGGTAGGATCAATAATATATTCATCAACAGTTAGCTCAGGTTGGTTAACCATGCCTTCCTCAAGGGAAGGGTGTGGGTGAATTTTTGTGTTGTATTGTTGAGACCCATAGTTAGTGGGTGGATTGGGAGGATGTTGTGGTTGACCAACTTGGGACTGTTTTAGTTTCATGAGTTTCTTTTCCTGTGATCGTGTGGTAACGTGCATCAAAATTCAAATGGATAGAAGATGATGATAATGTGAAGCTCTAAGATGTACCTAAGTGATGATTATCTAGATGATTAATTAAAGAATTGCTAGGATGATGGACCAATTGATTGGATGATCGATAGGATGATTATGGATTATCTATTGGATAGGATTGGATTGGATTGACTAATTGGATTGGATGATAGGATTAACCCTGAACTAGATTTAGGAACTCAACTGGATGATGTAGGATGATGACAATTGGATCGAACCACAAAAAGGATGATTATGACACAAATCTACATCTAGATGGAAGTGAATTTATGAGGCTACAAATGATTACTAAATCAGGATGGATGACAGTCCTAAGTAAGTATGGATGATATTGATTAGGGTTAGTTACCTAACCCAATTGGATAAAAAGCTCCTAAATTAACGTCTAGGGGATTTGGATTGATGAATCAATGATTGATATGATATCTAAGGATTCCCTAAGATGAACCTATACGATTAAATTGATGATTGGATGAATTTAAAAAATGCAGATGCACATAAATGGAAATTGCAGGAAATCGGACAGTGATTAAAAAAATTGATCTTAGGAATAGACTCAAAATGAGGGAGGCTTTCAGTGGTTAAACAAAATCACACTCTATTTTTTATGGAAAGCAGACTCACCCCTATGTAAGGTGGATTCACCTCTTCAAATCATGGGTTCGCCTATCCAAGATGTTGCTAGTTCACCCCTGCATATAGAAGGATCGCCTCTCTAGGGTTTGTAGGTTCACCTATATCTTGAAATATACAATCGATACTGTGGGATAGCCCAAAAAGGGCACAGGTTCACCTGAAGGGGAAGACGTACGAATGAAACACAGAAATGCTTATCTAGGACATGGGATCACCTATTTCCTCAAGTGTATGGACAAAAGGGTATGGAATCAAACATGGAATCAACTTTGTAAGAGGCGGGTTTGCCTATGGATTGAAATGTATGGATATGGAATTGGAATGACTTGGACTCAAATTCGCCTCTTTGAAAGAAGAGTTCACCTATCTCGATAATGGGCATATGCAGATTTTCCTATCTAAGGAAACGTATAGACACATAGCGGAATCGCCTCTTGAGGAAGCAGGATCTCCCAAGGGGAAGGACTAGACAAGAAAATTCACCTTTGTACAAAGAGGGTTCACCTATCGGGGCTAACTAATTGGATAGACTAGACAAAGATGCGGGATCGCCCCTTGTAGGGTACGATCACCTGCTCACAGTGTGAATTTTCCTCTGTAAGATGAGGATTCACCCTTGGGGAATGGATGGACTATGGAAAAGGACCAAAAATAGCGAACAAGCAGACAATGGACAAAGACTGACTTGAATTGAAGACACACATTGGTACCGCACAAGAAGACATGCCAAACAGCACAAGCCTAGAATTAGTATTAAGGGTTTACAAACTTGATGTAGTCCCTCCACCCTGAGAGGTTAATACTCTGTGAAATTGGGTGGAAGTACCCTTTCTCGTGAAGGTGGATAGCTAGAGATCCAATGGCACAAGGTCATCAATAGATGCCATAGGTTCACCATATCCCTCTCCTCAAGAATTATCATAGTTCACCACAAGGATTTTTATCTCAATGGGAGTACACAGTGAGTAACTTCAAGGTACGATCTGCATCCCCTGCACTACGCCAAGTCTCGACTAAAACACGAGTCTTAAACTAGGTAGAACAAGCAACTAGGGGAGTCCTCGATACACTAGGAGGGTGTGTGAGGCACAACCATGAACACTAGCTTGTCACAAGAGTGGATTGAGAGCCCCAGCAAGGTATTAGAAACTTAGACCAACCCTTCACACCTAGCTAGGAATCACCCTAGTATCAGTGCTCCACTAGACACAGCATGACTAGATTGGGGTATAACTTTAGTTCTCACCCCTTTATATACCCCACCAATAATACATGGTCAAGATCTTCCCCTAGGTGATGAAACCTCAGGTAGGTCTCACTAAAGGGCAGGAAATTCTAGGAATTTCTGATCCCTCGGCTCGCACAAGGTGCAAGGGGAGAGCATACGCACAAGCTAGCACTCCTAGGTAGACTAGACTGGATTAGAATTAGTTACTATTTTCTAATCCCCAGGCTCACGATACGGTGGAAGGGGAGAGCATACATCAACAACCCGCGCCCAAACATGGAAAACAAGTGTTAATTGATCCTTAAATAAGAAATTGAAGTGTGCCTAAATTAGTATTAATTAAGAAGATTAATAGAAGTTAAAGACATAATTAAATAAATAGGATTTATTTAATTAATTAAGATGATTAATGATAAAGTGAATTAATTAAATCACATAAAATCATTTAATTAATAGTGGACAATGCATTAGTGATAATAAACATTATTTAATCATTAGGTGTATGCAAGTGAATTCCTAGTCTAAAAATGCAAAACAAACACAATGAAATGCAATAAAAGGAAAACACAAGACACCTCAAGATTGGCCTAGTTGAATCTAAACAAAATACAACAAAAACAAATAAGTTACCTTGTCTAGATTGGATCTTTCATTGGCCCTTGATTTGATGAAGATATGTGTGCTCCTTTGCTTGATAGAATGGCTAAAATCTACATGCAAATGGTGGAGAATTTGATGGTGAATTAAATGGTGGTCATGGATGTCTGTTTGGATGCAATATGTTGGCTCAAATGGTGTTGCAACAATGGATGTAGCAAGATGGGTTGAGTGATTGAAATTTGTCTGTGTTGAATGTTGAAAATGAAGCAATTTTCATTGCTTTTAGGGGAAGAACCTCCAAAAGGATAGAGAGCTAGGATTGAGCCTAGGGCAAGAGATCAATGGTTGAGATGTCTTGAGACATCTCAACTCATGTAATGAAGACATGTGGAAGCCTAGGTGGAAAGGATGGGATGAGATGGTAGTAAGGTGGAGGTGAGGTGGAGGTACTTGCAAGTACCTTGAGAATGGGAAAGATCGCCTCATAAAGGATTTTCTTGTCCATTTGTGTAATGAGAGGACAAGGGAGGAATTAAAAATTCTTCAAAAATCCTCATGGGGATTGAAAAAGGAATAAAAAATTCCTTATGGGGGGATGTGAGGAACTAAAAATTCCTCAAAATACATGGGGGGGATAAATTGGAATTTAAAATTCCAAAGGGTATGGGGATGACTTATCCAAAAGGATAAATTCATTAATACAGTTCACTAAGGATGGATGCTATAAATGGCATGGGTATTAGGTTAGGTCTAATCATTGATTTAGGTTGTGCAAATGAGGGATTAGGCGAACTAATCCTGATTAGTGAGACACTTGCATTTTATGGAGGATGTGACCCTAATCATGAGTAGGAATTTGCACACCCTAACTAAGGATTAAGTGGGCTAATTAGGATTAAGGAAAATGTTGGAGGATGGGACAAGGAGAGAGAAAATGGATGAAATAAAAATTAATTATAATTCTTTGGGATAAAGTGACTAAATTATATAAAGTAGACTATTTATTTAATTTATAGAAGAAAGAGGGGTAAGGTATTTAATCAAATAATTAAACACCTTAGGGGACAAAAAAACTAACACAGTTGAATCCAAAAGCTAAATTTGTAACCTTAGGGGACATTAGAAACAAGATAAATATTAACCAAATAATGAATTATTTAATTAATATGGCTTATGGACACAGGATAGAAGAATGCAAGAGAAAATTTGACCATGTGGGGGTGGTCAAATTTAGATGTCTATATTAGGAAATGATGATAATTGGTGCTAAAACGTTACTCGTAGGCTAGGACAATTTCAAATATCTACATTATCTATAATCACTCATCATGCCTAGGGGCATCATCCACCCATATCCCTCCATCTTCATCCTACCCCTTTTCCTATTTTTATGATGGATTGAGGGTAATAAATTAATCTATTCTTTGAAAAGCATGCTTGGCCTATCCATCAATGGTATCTTTTGGCATGACATGAAGTGGACACTATTAAAACATGATCCCCTCATAAATAAAATCAATTTCAAGCTTCATATAACCCACCCCACCTAAAATCCTACCCTCCTAACATAACCCCTTCCCTCATCATTGGGAAAAGATATAGCTCAAAATAACTAGTTATCATTATCATTATCATAGGTTACAACACCTTGGTTCCTTTCCTTATTGAGAGGAAACACTATAGCATGTCTCCTTTGTCTTGTTGTTCATTTTCTTATAGTTAATATTTTAGCATCACTATGCCATCTAGTGTATCATCCCTCTTACACAGTCCATCAAGACCACCATGGTCCATTATACCATGATGCATCTCAAGGATATGTTCATTGATATATCTTGTTTTTCTTTCATCTTGTGCCCCTTGTGGTTTATCTTATTTTGTCTTTTTTTTTGTTTCAATCCTCTTATGCATGAATTACAATGTCACCTTGTTCTTTATATCCTAGCACATCCTATTTTATTATATATTAAAAATTCCTCAACATATTTATGATTTTCCATCATGTATCTACAATCACCAATATTAGCTCCCTTGAAAACCTTTTCACTTGACAGCGTTATGTAATAGGGAGGTGGAGGACTGTTGCAAGTAGGGTGAACTTTGTGACCCTGAAATTTCATTATAATCATTCTACTAATTTAGTCAATTTTACATTTCAAGTTAAAATTTGATAAATTGAATTAAAGGAACTTGTTGGCACGTACATGACTATCAAAGTTGAATGTATCACTCAACAAAGCTTTTGTCATGATCATTTGATTCACTACAAATGTATCCTGAGAACATGCATCCTAACTATCTTCAAGATCATAAACACAAAGAGACCCACAAGATCAACACACATGAGGTGGAACTAGACGCCTAAAAGAATCACCCACATCGCCTTGTACTAGAGGCTTAGTATGTTATATAAGGGTCCAAGAATGAGTGAACTAATGGATTCTAAGGTCTCCACCTCAACATCCTCCTTCATAATGAAAGGGGTAGTCACATGCTCTAACTTTGGTCTAGCTAGTGGTCTTGATGCCTAGTTTGGGTCATATTGTGCTCCCACTGTCTTGTGTGGAGCTCCCACCTCTACCCTAGAATTCTCGTATTTCAAAGTAATTTGGGATCTGATTGAGGACAAACTCACAATAGAGTTTCCTCAAAATTTATTGTAGTACCTCATAGTTATTGCATGGAGGATATTCACAAACCATCCACCACCTATCCAAAAAATTATTCTTTATCCCTTGGTAGTGGCTCTAATGGATATGGAACCTCTTGCAAACACCATGTAAGGTTTGATTAGTTTGTGGGTCAATGAAGAGTGCACAAAAGTAAGATTTCAAAAAAAAACATTTAACTTGTTCATATGATAATTTGCCTACATAAAAAAAAAAAAAAAAAATTGTTCCCTCTAATCATACCAACTATTTATTTTCCCACCCACTTATTCTACACGAGAAACAATGGATTGTAGTGATTCAGCAAGGGTGATCCTATGGGATTTTGTTCTTGCAGGATCTTTCAACCTTGCAATTTTAACTCCTCAAGTTCTTTTCTATTGTTTTCAATTTACCCTAATATGTTTTGTTGTGTTCCTGGAAGATGACGAGGAATTTTAGGAGTTGTTTATTGTGACTTTTCTTTAGGAGGGTATTCATGAAGAGGTGAATTGGGATTTTGAGCATTTGGGGGTGAATTATCAACTCTTAAAAATTAAATAAATTTCAATTAAAAAACTAATTCAATCTACCTATTTAATCCAAATTTGACATTAAAAACTAAAAATACTTACTTCTTTGACCTCCCTAGCATCTTCGTTACATATTGGTGATGATTTCACAAAGATTTGGATGAAAAATGAGGTTTTCAATAATTTGACCATGCTTGAAAGGATGAATAGTTCCATAGGGTTCACAGAAAAAAAAACAATGAAATGTGGGTTTTTTGTTTTTATGGTAAAAAATGAGCATAATATGAGTATGTTATAACATGCTTGTGTTATGTTCTCATAGTGGCCAAAAAGTGGTGTGGCCACTTTTTAGTCCCCCACCTTGGTACACATGCCCTAGATGCCTGAATGTGAACATCAAATGATTCTTGCTAGATTATTAGAGTCCTCATCCTTAAGATGTTGACTCATAGATGAAGAAGATGAACCCTCTAAATATGGATTAGGAGCCATAGAAATTGACGTATGAATATAAGTCTTTGTAGGAGTAGGATAAGTCTCTCTATCATCAAGAAAACCATACCTTTCACAATCAACAAGCACTCTATTTATTTTATCATCAATTGGTCAAAACTCATCAAGTGGAACAATACAATCCACAAAGGATCCTCTAGGAATGGAGGTTCATTCAAGTCTCCATACATATCCCAAAGTTTTTCCATAATGTCACAAGGGATCTCAATACCATTAGTGTCCATTTATGTGTCAATATCACAGCTACAACCAATTACTCCTAGGATATGTCTAGTCTTTATGTCATACACAATTCCCTTCCAATATGATGATGGTTTAGGAAGTAGTCTATAGAGATAGGAAAAATATTAAGCCACCTACAATTTGTTAGGATTCCATCTCACCATGAATTATAATTCCATCTTTCCAACATAATTAAATCAGGATTCCTTTTGATACCCATGATAAACTCATCAATGTTAATCATACAATAGACCAATCAAGAGACTTGATCCAACAAAAGCATAATATTACCCCCCTAAAATTACAAGACTTGATCCTTTCAAGATAAATTGGATTAACCTAAGTAGGGTAATATGATATTAACCCAATAATATAGTATTGCATTTATAATATTTGGAATGAGTTTATATTACTTTTTAACAAGAAGGTTTGAAATCATTTCCTCTCTATTATCTTTTAAAAGATATTATTTTAGATATATTCTTTACGATTACTTATGGATGGTACTTTTAACCTTGATAAGAGGAATTACATTCTCAGAAGTGCAAAACCATTAATAGTAGGAGAATGGGTTATTCCCTTAAGTTAGGGTAAATACTTGAATATGAGGTAGTTTCCAGACCCAGATTGTTACAAGTATGTAACAAGGTATTCGAGAGATTGATTCAAACATATTTTGGTCAATTAAATCGATATTAGTGTGTCATCACTTTTGAAAGAAATATTGCTTATGATAGTTAGCCTTGCGTTCAAACCAAGAGAAGTGTTAACCACAAGTCAATAGGGTTTCCAAGTTGAGTAAGAGGTGAGTGAACTTACAACAATGCTTCTTTAGAAAGTGGAATGGTTATATTTATCAAACTTTGGCCAAAGTAAGTGTAGAAGTCATTACTTACACTTTGTTGATTCACTATGCTCCAAGGTTTCATAGCTAGTCAGTAGCATTATGCATTGTTGGAAGGTATCCATAATTGTATGATCATACTAGTTATGTAGGACACAAAACTAGATACTCAGATACCAATTACTAGAGATTCCCATACCAAACTCTTTGTTGAAGGGTAGGGCCACTTCTAGTTAGGAAGGTGTGCAGGGGACTGCTAAGTCTATGGTTGGAGTAAAAGTGTTTGGGTGATGCTCTCCCTCTTGCAGACAACAGCCAAGACTTGTGAAATAGAAGAAGTGTGATCTAGATGAGGATACCTTGACCTTGAACTCATGTAAGATATGAAATTGAATATATGATCATGAATCTTTTGTAATTTGTATTTAACAAGAGTTTCATTTACTTTGAATTATGTTATGTTATTTCATTTATGCAATGTCATTTGAGATTATTTATGCAACATTCAATTATGATTGAAAATAAAAATTTAATTTCTCTATTTTTAAAAACTTGAATTATTCACTTTCTGAGTTAAAAACTTAGGTGAAAATAGTAGAGTAAACATTGGGCATGTTACAACTTTCAAAAGATCAAATAGTTTTTCTCAAGTAGAGAAACCAAGAACATACCAATAGAAATAGTAGTGTTTGATTGTAGAGTCATCAGGTGCTTATAAGATGTATTGATAGTTACAACTATTGAGAACCACACCAATGTCTCAATAGGATGAGATAAAGCTCATCACATTGGTCCCATCGAACATGCTAGAAACTATTGTCGCTTAGAATCGCACCTTGTTGAACCTATTGTCCAATATTCTATTAAAATATTGGAATGATCTTAAGGTGTGAAATATTTTCAAATGAGATCGAGCATCCAAAAAAGGCTAGCTTCCTCTATAATCTAGATGCAGAAATGTTGATATAACTCAACACTAAACAACCCTAATGTTAATCCTATTATATTAGATTGTAGGAGAAATATAAAGAATACTAAAAGATAAATGGATGGTGATGCACCAAGATCAAAGTATGTTTCTTCCCATACACTACAACACAAGGAATCAATGAAATTTTCTAGAAGAACTCACATAGGTCTCTGTTTCACAACCCTTGAAGACACATATGGAGGTAAGGGGTTTGGAAAACACTAAGAGGGAAGAATGTATCCATATACAATCCCTAAAAATAGATTTTACACATAATATACACATAAGAATCTGGAAACATTCATTCAGTCACAGAGGCAAGGAAATATGCACAATATGATAGAAGTGAGAAGAGTTGAAAATGTAAACTTTATTGATTTAGAGGCATGGGGCCTATCATAGTAATAGAGATGCAAAAAAATGTATGTCTCTGAAGAGAAAAAAACATGAACCATTTATAATGAGGCTCAATAGCCTTGTATTCCTTTGTTGGGTATTGAAGAGACAAGGCATGTGGAAGAGGAGAAACCCTAGTCATAGCCCTCTACAAAAATATGACAATTATGCACAAATATATTAATCTCTAGTGTGAGAAATCCCCCCCCCCAAAATGCTTTTGAAATACCTAAATTGATGAATGATAGGTTGTGTGTAGATGAAATACCATGAAGTCCATTACAAATATGGTGTAGAGATAGCCACCTAATAGAAAGGAGCTCTACAAACCAATAAATATAGCATGGCACTATAATTCATTTGAAAATATATGGGAAATAGATTAAAATTCCTTCTACCATGGATTAAGATGCAGTAGCTAAGAGAGTTGTTGTAGCATTGATAGTGTCTCCTAAGAGTTATCCTTGAAAAATGACCTATTAAAGAAATTTGACCCTCATCTGGATATGTCACTTTTCATACAAGGGGCAACAAGGCAAAAATATGGTCAAGCATGGTTATATAATGTCATCTTTTGAGATTAAATGCATCTTTTTATCTCCCAGAATTTTGTAGCATCTTTCTATTGCCCTTTGGTCCCTATCAGCTCCTTGTTTCTACTCTTTGTAAGTTTTTCACCTTCATTTATCTCATTTGGGAAAATTCCATACATTTGGAACTTACATGTTTCTCTCTTTGATTTGGTTCACTTGGAAAGTCTTGATGATGACATTAGCAAGGAAGAATGATGAAATTGGGATGGGAAGGAATAGCTTTGGATAGGATGACATCATGATGACATTATCAAAGGTGGGTGATGTCAACAAAGGTTATGGTGACATCGACAAGAGATGGAAGTAGATAAATAGAGTGAAAGTGGATATGTAAAAGGGTCCAACTGGATTGGATGGGGATGAGAAACTTCATATGGAAAAGTATGCAAGGGGAGGCTTGATTGGGATATGGTGGGAAATCAAGATTCATTAAAACTATGTGAGACTTTGGATAGAAACTACATATATGGATGATGTCTAGTATAGTTAGAAGTTCCCACAAATCCACTAGGCCATCGAATTCCCATAAATATAAAAAAATTAGTCAATATCAACTCTAGTAGAAAATGCATTAGCATTCGGCCCATGTGGGTGTGGAACGTCCATCTAAACTACACTTTTACCTTCAAACTGGTTCACTTGGGGATTTTTGCAAAGTTGAATGCACTCAAAATCCCCACAAACCTTTAGCTTGTGGGACTTTCATCCCCATCGAGCCTCTATGAGAATGTTTCTTCTATTTGCCTAAAAAACCCATATTTAACCAACTTATACTTTTCTTCCCTTTGTGAAAAAAAAATCAAGTGATCTACACCTTTTTGGGAAACCCATCCAAACTGCACTTATTCGATTGGAAGGAGAAAACTCGTAAAATCATAACTTAGCTGATTTTTCCCCAAAATTCCTCAAAATTTAACTACGGATACACATTTGGGTGCTCTACAAGATGGAAAGCTCAAAATACCCAAACACTTAGCCAATGTAGGAATAATTTAAATTTAGGTAATTGACTAAGGGACAAGCAAGGTAAAATAACCACCAGAGTTAAGGTGAATTGCAGACCAATTTGTTAAGCCCCAATTTCTACAAAATGATGCCTTGCTAGTTGCGGTTCAAGGTTACAACATTTTTAATGGGGATGGGGATATAGGAGGTTTGTTTCCTAGGGATTATATTAGGCACCGCCATGGCATTAAAGAAATATATGACTCTATCAAGAAAACACTATCATGAAAGGAAAGGGTCTTGTAGCTCACCCTCGCTTGGCTCGGGAGATTCAAGAAGTAAATGAACCAATTGTAGGGTATGGTTTGATTGCTTGTGGTTTGCAGAATCAGGTTGAACGAATCAGGTTGAACCATTTACAGGGTATGGCTCACGTGCTCGTGGCTTGCAAGATCACTTTGAACCAGTTGTAGGATATGGTCTTTTTGCCAATGGTTTACAAGCTCAAGACAACATTGAGGCTTAGGACGAGAATTTAGTCCAAGTGGAATGAATGGAGGAGTAATATTCAGATTGATTGCAAGCAGTTGTTTGGAAATTTTGCATGAAACTTGGCGTCAAGAACTCTGATAAAAGGAAAGGAACGAAGATGGTTAATCTAGAGGATCTGGTTTCTTTTGAATTTTTGACAAACGAAGGCACAAATATGTTCTAAATTTTGTATTACCATCTGCAATGTAAGCAAAAGCATGATTTTATGGGAAGATTGGGAACTGATATAGAATGTAGCAGTTGATATGCCATATGATACAAATCCTTTGTATAAACTTTATTTTACTATAAATATATATATAGGCCACTGGCCTTTTACCAAAAAAAAATAAAATTAGTATGACCTATTTAAGATCTCTCAGATCGATTATAATTGATGAGCCATAAGGAGGGCATGAAATGAAAACAATTACTTTGTTTGCAGAAAGGGAAGAAGATGGGATAGTGTCATATAGATGGCACTGAAGAAGAATATATCCTAATGCAAGAGGATGAAGAAGAAAATAAAAGATTGCTAAAGAAACATGTCTTCTAGAAGGCATGAAATAGTTAGTGATAAAGCATGAAATAGTTAGTGATAAATAATGAAGATGCAAGAGGAGAATAAATTATAGTAGAGGTTACTAAAAAAGGAACTATTATATCTAAATAAACAAGAACGAGATTGTAGAAAAGTTTGGTCCTTTGAAGAAAACAATGAATATGATGTAGCTAAGTGCAAAATAAAAGGATAAAAAAGGATGAGGATGAACAATTGGAAAGAGAAGTAGTGTATAATTCTCTAATTTTCATGTTTTAATGATGATTTATGTACACATATGATGATGAGTGATCAATAGATAAGTGTAGAAGAAGAAATCATGAAGGTGTTGAAATTTGTGGTATAGAAAAGCATTGATGAACACACTGGCATGAAGAAAGAAGAGTGTGAAGAAAAATAATAGATAGGTGTATATGAGGAGATGATGGAAATCTTTAATTTTCATAATATCAATGATATTGATATGTGTGCAAATGTAATGGTGAGTGAGAAATGTAAAGAATATTTTTGGTGGAGGAGGATGGATTATAGTGGGTTAAAACTCACAAGAGAAGATGAGGAAAGAAACATTGGGTGGAGGACTCTATTTTGTGAGCCCATTCTTATAAAATTATTATCTAACATGTCTAATGCAAGAGCATCCAAGTCCACAAGCAATCTTGCATCACCAAAACAAAAATTTTAGGTCTACAATTTTAGTTTTGTTCATTTTTGATGCATTTTGTTTTGGTTTTTGGTTTTATACTTATTTTTGAATCATAAGGATTATTTGTTTTCTTCATAGTTTAATTTTGAAGTTGCTAGAGTCCAAGTGAATGTTGCTTGAATTCTTCCTAGGCTACAAATTTCATTAATTCAGAGAATTGTTATTCATCTAGATTAAAATTGATATTTGTCTTCATGTTGTGTCCAAATTATCAATAATGTTATTGCAAGGGGGCATGGCATTGTATATTTTTAAATACATATTTTTGGATAAATATTTAAGGAATTGAAAAAAGGTGCAGTTTAAATTCAATTAACTTTTAATTTACTTTCTCACCCACATAAGGTAGATGTAGAAATAAAAGGGATAGATGTAATATTTTAAAAAAAGATATGAAAAGGCATGCAACAAGGGGAAAGAAGGGAGTTGTGAAAGTTGAAAATTTTCAAAATAAATTAAAGAGGTAAGAATAGGAGAATGGAAGAGAAGGGATGCACAGCTAAGGAAGATGTAGGGATAGAAAACTATTTGAGAATATGCCTTGAGTAGATATTGATTGTTAAACAACAAAATGAATAAATAATAGTACAGATGAGAAGAGAGGCACACTAGGGGAAAGTGTTAAGGAAGGAACAACTTATGAAAAAACAATAATTATGAAACCACAATGTAAAAGTAGAAACAAAGGCACAAGATTTGTGAAGAAATATTAATTAAAAAATAGCACAAAAGTAACTAGAAATAACATAGAAAAAAATAAATTAAGGAATGGAAATTTAAAAAGGAGTGTAGAGGAGTAAGTGAAGAATTGAATTGAAATAAAGTTTCTTCTTGTTGTACATATGAAATAAATAAAATGTTGTCTTTTGTTCATGTTGTATTTATGCTTGAATTTGATGTTCCAAAAATAATTTGAATTAAAATAAAGTGGTAGTTGCTTAATTTGTAGTTTGATATAACTATTAAACCTTGTCTATATCTCATGGTGTATTGTTGTTCACATGAAGCATATGGTGAAAAAATAAAATATAATGGAAACAAATCTAAACCTTGTTATATAGAAGATAAGCTTTAAAAACACAAATAAATTAAAATTAGGAATATACAACCAAGTATTCTATTCACATATAACAGCTAACATTTATTGTTGTGTTTATGTGTTTGATTGCATAATTATTTTTATAATAAGCACCTTGTGAAAATATACAAAAACTCATAAAAATATGACTCTAATAGCCTATAGCCATGCTCTTACATTAGAATAAAAATAACATATCATATAAGAAGAGGAGTGTAAAAGATAAACGTGCAGTGAAATACAAAAATATAGTGGTTAATATAAGCACTAAATGAGATGCATTTTTCTACTTTTTTCCTACAACTATATTTATCTTTAAAGTTTTCATTTTTTAATTTTTGTTTTGCTCATCATCTTTGTAGGTTCAATCAAACATTTGGTAAAGAACAAATAGCTTGAACATTTTACAAGCTAAAAGAGTCACTGAGATAAATGTCTTAGGGAACACCCATGCACCTACTCACATTCCATCTTTGAAATTCACATAATCACGCTCTCCCCAATACTTCACCCATTTCATATAGAACAACTATAAAAAAATACCACTTAAATCTTGAAAATATGTTTTATCAAAAAAATCACAATTTAGAACTCCTTCCATGACCAATTTACTCATTTCACATTAAAAGACAAACAAATGCAACATTTGGAAACACAAAATTTAATACAAATGTTGTGTTTTCATACTTTGCTCACCCTTGTTGTCCATTTCATCAAAAAAGTGCAAGAATGACACTTTCTTTTCAAAAACATTATTTTTGTTGCATTTTTTTCCCGTACACTTTTTACTATAACTTTCACACTTGGAGTTTTTTTTTCTTCCAATTTAAAGGATTGAAAAGATTTATTTATAGGCTCTATTGATCTTGTTTTGAGATATATAAAATTAAGAGAGTTTTTAAAAAAAAGTGTGCTCTTTCATAATGTTTAGAGCATACATGTAGCATTCAAATGCACGACTTAGAAAAACTTCACTAAGGAACAATTATTTCTAGAGATCATTGAGGCTCTCTTACACCTCAAGTATGTCCAAAGGTCCCAAGACTAAGCCAATTGTTATCCATGATTTGTGCAAATAGGAATAATTCCTCTAATCATCCTATTTCAGCTTAATCAAAGCTTAATTTTGTAAGTTTGTAGTCTATTATATATGACATTTTGTACAATCCAACATGTGATCTTTGAGTAATTAAATTTTATAGATGTGAGGCCCACCATTTGATACACCATTTGGCTATCTTTTGATTCGATCATGATGATACTCTATGTGTTTTGGACTATTTTGGATGATCATTGACACTTGATGTTATGCTTGTTTTATGCTTATGATGCTATGATGATTATATGTACATTATGTTTCCTTTATTGATATGCTCATATGATTTGGTTATCATGATTGAAATGGACAATTGTTTTAAAATGAGATCGAATTGATAGGATGCTAAAATTAATTTAGTAATGATGTGATTTCTTTATTATGCCATGACTATACATGAAGTGATAAAATATGTTATTGCTAGAGGAAGAATGATTATATATATTGAATTTATTGATTCAGAGTTAGATTTTGCTAAATATATGCATATGAATTTATGATTTAATTATTGATTATCATGCATTGGATATTTTGACATGTGGACATTGAGTGTGCAGGTACATGCCCATGGCCAATGGGATTGGAGGTAACCAAGGGTACCCAATTGTGTCAGCCCAGTGAAGCCACTATGGTCCATGAAGAATGGACCATAGCCTCTTGTGTTGTATTTTAATTTGTGATTAAAAAGATTTAATGTTGAATCTTGAGATTATGTTTTTAAAGTCAATCAAACTTTTATTGAGGGTTTTGGGGCATGTTGGATTTATTTTATTATGTTAAAATTATGATTTCTCTTTTGAGGGTTTTCAAAGGTTTAATTAGTCCTTAAATTGGGTTAATTGGCCCTTAATTAATCCCTAGGATAGTCACCTATGGGTTAGGGGTCAAATCAAACCCATAACTTGTCAAAATTGCAAGTTGTGACCCTTCTTAATTAGCCATCAAGAAGGGTGACGGATTTTGGGGATGGGATTGGAGTGTTGGCTCCAAAATCTCATTTATGAGATTTGAAAACCTTGTTGAGTGTTGAACACTCTTTGGCCTTTCACTTCCCCAAGAGTTCTCACACATGTGTGAGAACTTGTGGGGGGGTGTGTCCATGGGAGTGAATAGGTGGTTGACATGTGTCACACTCTCCTCCAAGGGTTTCTAACCCTTGACTCCTATTTGAATCCTTTGGAAAGGAGAGGAAAGGGTTCTTCTTTTGGGGACTTGGTGTTTGGATTGCTTGGAGGAAGGAAAATTTTGCTTGGTCTTGAAGGAGTAGGGATTTGGAGCTCATCTTCAAACTTCTCTCATTGTTGGATTGGATTTGAGGTAGGCTTTTCTCTATCTTTATGTATGTTTTACTTTTCTTTTCTTTTACCTCTTTGTATGGAAGTTTGAGAACATGAGTTATATGGGTTGTTGTCCATTTACATGTCTTTGCATTTCCTTGTGTTGGTTTGGGGTTGTATAGGATAAACTCACCCAATGTGGGAAGAGAATCCTTGTGGGGGATAGGAATGTGTAGGAACCTCTATGGGGAGAATGTTCCTCCTTTGAGAAGGAGAGGCACAAAAAGGGTATGAGTACCCAAATCTGTTTCATGATAGTATGGTGTTTTGGAAGATTGTTGTACGGTGGGAGTATGATATGAATAATCTTGATGAAAGGGTGGAATGGAGAAGAAGAAAAATGGTGATGTTTAGTCTTTGTTTTTTTTTTATTTGCTAAAAAAACTCTCCCCATATAGAAGTGATGTCCACCTCTATCCCCATCCTTGGATTCTTAAAGAATCCCTATGTAAATGTGTAAATATTGGTTGGGAGTATTTTGTATGAGTGTTGTGGTTGGGAATGGCTTGTTGTTCTATTGTTGTGTGTACCTGGTAGCTTGGTTACCTCCTAGCTCGGGGGGTGGTTGGTTTTCCAACCCAAGGTTGGGAGGTGAGCACTCCCTATTGGCCATGAAAACAAGTTTTCTGTATCCTCTTGCAGGTTGTTGAAGGCTCATAGTTGAAACTAGTTGTATTCTCCTTGCCAAAAAAAAAAGGAAAAGAAAGGGGTTTATGTGATCCTTTCAAGTGTAATCCGTTGTGGTTGAATGTGTAATCTTGGAAGACTGTCAAAAAAAAAGTGTGCAACTGAACGTAAATACAAAACTGTGTATTCTGTTTATCTTCCAAGCAAAGATAAAATTTAACACCATCTAGGTTGTTAGTGAACGAAGCTTTATGTTGTAATTTCCAAGTGGGATTTTCTTGTTGTGTATATGTAACAATTCTGAGGAATGGCTGTAAGAATTTCTGTTTGTAACTATAATATCAAAATGAAAATACTGTAAGTAGATTATGCAAATTGTAGTAGAAAAGAAATTACCTTTGTCAAGCAAATGTGGAGAGATTTAATGATTGAGCAGATCAGTTGAAGTCTATGCAAATATGGATATTGTGAAACTGAAGTTGTTGTCTCTGTTGGATTGTATTGAAATGGAGTTACAATTTACCATTTAAAAAAAAAGAGAAATGGCTGTCTATTTTTAGAAAAAAAAAAACTGACATATTTTCTATTGCGTACCCATATATTGGATATGAATTTATGTGGTTTTGTTTCATTGTTGTGACTAACATTTATAGAAATCTAAGTAGCTTCAAGCTTTCAGATAATCCAATATTCTGTGTTTATTCAAACCTTTGAAAAAGGAAAATATAGTACTTGCTTTTATACTGAGTAAAATAGGGATATATTAGAATGGGCGTGAATATTGTTTCAATGCAAAATACAAGTATGTGTACTGTGAAGTTATAAGCAACGAGAGGAAAATAAAAACCTGCATATCATTAATTCGTGAATAGTTGCAGGAAATAAATGTCTTTAATTCGTTGTTGGGTGATAGCTGAGTCGACCATATCACAGCTCAAAAAATGAGTTTGACTTTTAGACCCAAATTTGATAGTAACACGGTCAACCACGTTTATGCAAAAGAATAATAATAATAAAGATAATAATGATAACAATGCACAGACATATTAAGTATCCGATATTGATCGCCGGTCAGATCAAATATCAAATACTAATTGCTGGTTAAATCAATTATCAGATATTAGTGGCCTGTCAGATCAAGTAGCTGGAACCCTTATTGGAGAATCGATCGAAGATTTTGTGCACACAATCAAATGTATATTCACGCCACCATCTGAGATTGAACTCCTCATGAGAAATTAATAACTCGGGAGTAGCGTCTGAATGCAATTAACAAACTTTAAATTAATCTCTCTACCAACTCACCCAGCAATGATGATGGTATTTACCATCTCCTTTTTCTTTGAATGAAAAATAAATAAAAATAAAATATTAGTTTATATTGCTTTAATGCAAGTAAAAGCGCAGATCATATTATGCACATTAAGGTAGTACTAGAAGTTTAAGTAGTTTAAAAATATACATATAGAAAGGGAGACTTAGTTGGCACGTCTCCCATCTCCTTAGAAAAAAGAAGGAAATAATCTAATATGTAAATAGGAAAAAGCAAACAAATAAAGAAATGTTGATCTACAAATTTGTTAAGTATATAAAAAGAATTCAAAATGAAAACTTTTTCTATCCTAAAATGGGTATAGGTTGGGATGTCATGAATAGAGAGAAATGGGATTTGGTTTCCTTAAAATTTAATTAAAGTTTATAGATAAAAATCAGTTTTTTTGTTTTCTTAAAATTTAATTAAAGGTTTTAAACAAAAATCAGATTTTGTTTCTTTAAAATTTAACCAAGAGTTTTAAATAGAAATGGGATTTTGTTCCTCAAAATTTTATTCAAGATTTTAAATTAAAAATAAAAATAAAATCAGATTTTGTTTCCTTAAAATTCAATTAAAGATTTTAAATAAATAAATAAAAAGGTGAGAAATATTTTTATATTATTATTTTTTTTATATATACTAATTTATTTGGAAGAATCCTACATTATCACTAAATTAATATTAATTACTACATTACGAATTATATATATATAATAAAATATAAATAATTTGATTGTTAAAGAAAAGTGAATTGTTTATAATGATTTTTATATATACGTATAAGCTTAAACTTAAATGTGGAAATGTTACTATTGTATTTACATATACATATACATAATAATATATACAAAGTTTTCCCCATGCTAATATTCACTGTTCTCTTAGAATTAACAAAATTGAATAAGACAAATTTTATTAAGGTCTACCTTTTGTCCGAGAAGGTAATTTATAAGATAAGAAAATTATCTCATTGATTACAAGCTAGATGCTTCTTAAGGGAAAGAGATAATACTAGTATTATAATAAAATTTTAAATTGAGGTTACTCATTCAAACTATAACCCTAGCATCATCGTCACAATATTGCAATAGGCATAACTCTAGGATGTGATGTAACCCCATGAATACTAATGTTTCGGTAAAAGGTACATTATGTAAACCTAGTGTAACCCACGCCTTAGGGTTGACCAAAAGTTGTTTAAGGGTGGGCACTATGGACTCTACGTACCCAATCTCTTCTTTTCTTTTCTTTTTCCCCTCCATCCCGCTTTTGGGCAACATGTTGATACTAACGTGGCATGTGCAACATTCTTCGATGCGAGTAGTATACAACCATGCATGTGCATGGTTATCAAACATTTTGTTATCAACTAGCACTTTGTAGCATTGTTCAAAAAAAAAAAATTGTTGGTTGTATTTTTTTCCTTCATGTAAATTTTACAGCATGACAATAGAACACATTACTCATTGAACGTGTGTTTCCCAATGGATAAGGCACTACACTAGAATTTGGCTTTAGTAATTCATCTCCATACATCAACCAATCTAAGGTGTCAGATCATCATACTAGATTGGTCAAATTTACCCAGTTAAGGTTTACCTTATACTTAAGGGCACCATGTTATTTTTTTTTCCTTTGCATATAACTAAATTTATTCAATTTTTTTTTTTTAATTAAAAAATTATAAAAGTATGCAAAGATATTTTATTTATGGACCAAACATATACAAAATTTGTAATTTATATTAAATTAAAGAAAAATGTGGAAAAGTCATGCATTATCTCCTGCTTAATAAGAAAATCGTAAGTGAGAGTAATAAAAATTAAAATATATGGTTCATCATGGAAGTTTTCAAAATGTTTCTATAAAAATAACTAATAAGTTTTGTACACATTGTAGTGTGGGGATAAATCTTGAGGATAGAATTTTTTTTGGAACATTTAGTCATTTTTTAATGTTTAATGCCAATGATGAATGGTGGATTTGTTATCATAGATATAGTTTCCTTTATTAATTATCTTTGCATTAATGATGGATTTTGATACACCCTATAGTGTAGACATGTATCAACTATTTTATAAATTATAGATAAATAACTAACAATTTCAAGTTTTGTATTGCATGTATTGGTTATGAAATGGTATTTTCTCCTTGCTCTCATCATTCTTATTATTAATTTGTACTTTTTAATAAAATTGTATTTTATTTTAGAAAGTATGGTTTATTTGTGAGTATGAGTTTATATTCTCTCAATCTATCATGAAATTTATGTATGTGTGTCTATACTTTAGGAAAATCACAAAAGCTTTGTAATAGGTGGTTAAATGTTGTTTTTTGATAAGCCTAATGCAAAGGACCTAAAATAATGTTTCCTGTGTTTGTTTTTATGCAATCTGTAGACACATAAAATTGACCTAGGCCTACGAACTTTATTTTCTCCATATTTCTTCTCACATAATTAATATATTTAATTATGTCCTATAGTCCAAATTCAACTATTAATTAAATAATTCTTAATTATTTAATTAATTCATATCCTTTATTCCTCCTCACTATTTAAATAAATAAATTATATTTATTTATTTAAATGCGTCGCTAATTTCCTATGTCCCTTCATAATTAAATAAATTCCTAAATTTATTTAATTATTACTTGCCCACTAATTATTCTTGATTATTTAAATAAATAAACTTTATTTATTTATTTAAATATGTCATTAATTTCTTGTCTTTTATAATTAAATAAATTCCTATAATTTATTTAATTATTATCCACCCTCACTTTTTCTAATTTTAAATAAAGTCATTTATTTAAAATTGTCCATTTTTCTAATTTCTTGTCACATGGCCCCACCACCTTTTGAATTAAATTAATTTTTAATTAAAAAGGTCAACTCTCCCTCTTAAATCAAATAATTCTAAATTAATTATTTGATTTTCCATCTTTTTCTTTTTTTGTGCCCAATATTCCCTCTTATCACATGCATTTTTGTCCATCAGCCATCCATTTCAAATTTTACCCTAATGTTTCCCTAACCCTAATTGTGGGTTGTCACATCTAATTTCAGTCTTTGATCTTAGGGCATCTCTCATTTGACAATCTTGGCCATTCGTCCAAAATTGACTTTTCTATAAAAAGGAAATTTTGGCCTCATTTTGACATCTCTTAATCTCTTGATATCTCTCATACTCTTGACTTCATACTTCATAGGCTATTTTCTACATACTTTAGGCTTGCTTCATAGTTACATACTTGCATTGTGTAGCTTTTAGATTAGAATCCTTCAATGTTTTTTTTGGACATTGTCATAGTCATAGGTTGCTCATCAAAAATCTGAGGGCAATTATCTACTTGCAACAAATGGAGAGGGTGCAATGAAGGTGATTCATGGAGGTTGAAGACATTTGGTAATATTGTTCTTTGTTTTCATGCTTTCTAACTCCATTTTTCTTCATTGTTTTACTTGGTTTTATATTGTTTATGCTTATTAATGCTAACCTGATAATTTCCCTAAGTTACATTGGTGAACCCGACGCCAAAAACACATTTTTTGTAGATTTTTGTATAGCTTTTTTTTTTTTGCAGGTACAGGTACGAAGAGCCACATTTGCAATTTTTTGAGCCACAATCGCTACGTTGTGATGCATTCGGTCTACAAAACAACACATCAACAGTCCCAAGCTGCATTTGCTAACCCGAATGACGCATTCGCTCTATTGAGACGCATTTTTCAATCAAAATGACACATACGCAGGTCCGACTCATTCGATTTGCAAAATGACACATCTGCCTACAATTTCTAGCTTTCAGCTCTGTGATGCATTTGTTGTGCAAAATGACGGAATCACCTGGTAAAATTTTATTTTTGGATTTGACAGAATTTTCCATATTTTTCTTTTATGTTAGTAGTTTAGAGGTTTTTGGGGTTACTAATATTATGTTTATAGCATGTGGCAAGTTGGAAAAGGATTCTAACCTTTGTTTGTTGATTTGTTTTTAATTCATTTACAATCTTAAATCAAGCAAACAAACAACAAACAACTTGCATTCACATTTCATTGGTTAAAATGAACATGCATATTCACTCATGGGCTTAAAATGAACACAATCTTGCATTGAAACTCATCAAAGGCTAAAATTTACATGCATTTTCATGACATGGGCTTAAAATGAACCTTGGTTGTCTCACACTTAGTTAAGTTTAAAATGAACAAAGTGTTTGATGTGTTTGCCCCACATTATAATTTGGATAATTAAAATGAACAAGTGTCTCCAATTTGTGTAACCCCGATTCAATAATAGAAGTATCCTCTCCCCTTGCACACTTGTGTGATCCTGGGTGCAAGAGAAATTTTTATTGACTCTAGGAATTGGGCCTTCCTTGGTGGGAAAAAGCACTCACCTCAAGGCGACTCAAACCAGCAACAAAGCTCTTTAGCTGAGCTACTCTCAACCGGTATTCAAATATGAATCCTAATGGAAAACTTAGGATTACGAGTGTGGATGTGTCACACAGACAAGTTAATTCCCCAAAACCTTGTTAAGTGTAACCTCTTCAGGCTGGAATTCCTCCTTATCAGAGATAATATTACGAATCTCTAAATATTAGAAAAGAACAAAGAAAAAATATCATTCAGGTAAGTTATAAAGTAGACATAAACACTAAACAAGGTCAAATCCATGCACATAGAATAAATACATGAGTATAGAGTATACCCAAACCCATAAATTCATAATTTGTGACATCATAGAGATTTATCACACAATTCAAGACTCATAAAAATATATTTTAGTAACAATCAAGAATATATTCTTTATCAAATGACATTCATTCATCAATTATATACCAAGTATCTCTACCACTATATTCACTTTCTTAACTTAATAATAATCAACAAAATTACACAAAATCTTTAATTATTAGTTTGTACTAAATTACACTAAACTATAAGCATATTGTTTGACTTATTTAGACTAAATTTATTTTTATCAAACCACATTCATTATTTAATAATAAAATTAAATATCTCTTTTCACTACAATTACTCATAATTTAACATTTAATACCAAAATCCATTAATCCAAAAAAATTAACACAACTTTTAATTATTAATTTATATCATTTTATTAATCTAGACCAAATTTAACATGCATATACTAGTATATATATCTTATGTGCATCTATTTAACAAACACTTATTGTAATTGAATTATTTTATTTATGTGTGCAAGTGTTTTTACCTACTCTAAGATGCAAAACTAAATAAAATGCAACAAGGAAAAACACAAAACAGATACTCAAGATTAGGCCTAGTTGAATTGAAACAAAACACAAGAAAATATAACTTTTTACCTTGTTCAAATTGATGGTTTGGTTGGTCCCTGCTGATGTTCTCCTTCTTGGACAAAATGGCTCAAATATTAGCTCTAAATGATGGTGAAGTGATGAGGAATGCAATGGAGGATGTGGGTATGTGAATAGATGCAAGATTATGGCTCAAAATGTTGCAACAATGGTGGATGCTTGAATGGCTAAGGGATGGCTTGATTGCTTGCAAGAGTGTGATTGTTAAAGTGGATGATCCAAAATGGAGACATTTCCACCATTTTTTGGGGAAGCGCCTCTAAAGCAATGGAGGGTCAGGATTAAGCCATGGTGGAGGAGATCAAGGGCTAGGGTGAGTTGAGAACTCGCAAGCCGTCACAAACTGACATGTGGCAAATGATGTGGAAGGGAAGGGGTGAGGTGGAGATGACATGGAGGTACTTTTATGTACCTTGGGAATGGATAAGATCTCCTCATAAAGGAGGTCCTTGTCCACATGTGCCTTGAGAGGACATAATCCTCATGGGGATGGGAGAAGGAATTTAAAATTCCTTAAAATGCATAGGATGAATAAATGTGAATTAAAAATTCACATAGGGCAGGAGATGCCTTCTCCAAATAGATAAAGCATTTAATGTAGGTTGACTAAGGACACATGTCATAAATGCCATGAAGATTAGGTTAGCTTAATTAGGTGATTAAGGTTGTACAAATGTGGGATTAGGCAGACTAATGAAGGGTTAGAGGCAAGTGGGAGATTATGGAGGATGTGGCCCTAATGATGATTAGGGGTGTGTACATCCTAATCATAGATTAATTAGATTAATTCGGGATTAAGGAAGATTATGGAGGATGTGATATGTCGAGATAGAAGAAAATGAATTAAAAATTGATTTCAGAGGAATGCGAGGGTGAATTTGACCATATGGGAGTGGTCAAATTCAACTATTTACAATTTACTTTAAGAGTTATTCAAATTTAATTTATAATTATTTAAGGATTGTTTTATTTTATTTATCTTATTTTAAATTTATTTATTATATTTCATTTTACAATTATTTCATAATTATTTTATTTATATTCTCTATTTTATTTTTATTTGAAGAATCATTTGTATTTACATAACAATAATTTTATTTTATTTACTCAATTTTTGGATTAAGAAGAACTATTTTACTTTTGGATGTAAATTTCAATTTTATGTTTAAAAAAACATCATTCATTATTTCAATGATTCTATTTTATTTTCATAATTATTTTAATATAATATATTTGAAAAACTGATTTTAAAGATAAAAAGTTTGTTAACATCTTCATCCCTTCATATAATTATTCATTTTAATAATAATTTAAATTATTGCATACATATAAACATATTCATAATAAAAAAAAATATTAATAAATTTTATTTAATTAAAAATAAACAAAATAAACAAAATACTATCTATTTTATTTAATAAAATCATATATTATACTTAATATTATTAAAGATTTTTCCAACATAAAGAAATAATTTTAGTTATACAAGTATTTTCTTATTAATATTGAACTATAGGTTCCCTTAAGACATGTCACCTATTCCTTTTAGGATTAAATGCAAAAACTTTCATTTTGTGAACAAAAAATTGCCCACTTGCTAGTTGTAACTAATAACTAATAATGATAAGTTGGTTTTTCATTTATGTGCTTAGTTGAAGAATTGCAAGTTGAGAAGGTTTAATAGTGGATTCAAATCGTGGCCCTCTTTTGTCACACCTATTTTTTTTATTTCTTGATGTTTCATTCAAGTTTTAGTTTTTGCATTGCCCTAAAAGTTCCCTCAACAATCCGAAAAGTTTCCCCCCTATTTGATAATTCCACTATAAAGTTAAAAATCTAGCATTACAATTATTCAATGCAATTCAAATGCCACAATTTTTAATGGATTTAAATCTTTGTTAATAAATTTTCATAACAATTTTTTTTAAGATAACTCACAAATACCTATTGAATAATCCATCATTCTCTAATCATAAAATTAAATATTTTTATCCATTATATTTACTCATAATTTCACATTAATACCAAAATAAATTAATCTACAAAATTAAACATAAATTGTAATTATTAATTTATACTAAATTATAAATATATCATTTTATTAATCTAACTTTATTTCCAAAAAATAATCTTTATGTAAAAATTACTTATATATGTATAAAAATATCAATTTTTAATAATACACAAAAACATATTAATAAATACAAAATTTATTTATTTATTTAACTAATTAAAAGTTATTTTATTTATTAAATGAGAAACCAAAAATAAATACAACATAACCATTATTTATTTAATTTAATAATATATAAATTTTAAAAAATCATAAATTATACTTAATGCCTTCCGCCTTCATAGAGTTTTCTGGCATAAATATTGGCTAAAGAAATAGCCTACTTCATGAAACCCTTTTTCTTGCAGCATGAAATTAAGATAGAATTCTTAAATACATTTCAATTACACAAAAACATTGTGCATCTGAAACCGCACCAAGCCATTCTGCATACACTTGAAAACCTGATAGTTACAGCTCAACAACTCTACCATTTTTTATGCAATTTATTTAATACTTGATGAAACTGCGCGGTTAATAGAACGAAAACTGAGAAAAGAGTAAGGTTAAGGAAATTGGGAAAAAGGTGAAATTAGGAGGGACCCACCTGACACAGCATCCAAATAGTCAGCGCTACATCTCTGCATTTTAGCATTTTTATGAGGGTGAGGTGAGTTTTTTTTGCAGTCACATCAATCAATAGCCGCCCCATACTGTGGATGCTACATGATGCATGGCCATGTCCACCCCGGTGCATTCCTGGGCTGGATAGCCAGTGCCCATTATCAAAGGTGGATGATGTCAACAAAGGTTATGGTGACATCGACAAGAGATGGAAGTAGATAAATAGAGTGAAAGTGGATATGTAAAAGGGTCCAACTGGATTGGATGGGGATGAGAAACTTCAAATGGAAAAGTATGCAAGGGTAGGCTTGATTGGGATATGGTGGGAAATCAAGATTCATTAAAACCATGTGAGACTTTGGATAGAAACTACATATATGGATGATGTCTAGTTTAGTTAGAAGTTCCCACAAATCCACTAGGCCATCGAATTCCCATAAATATAAAAAAATTAGTCAATATCAACTCTAGTAGAAAATGCATTAGCATCAGGCCCATGTGGGTGTGGAATGTCCATCTAAACTACACTTTTACCTTCAAACTGGTTCACTCGAGGATTTTGCAAAGTTGAATGCACTCAAAATCCCCATTAACCTTTAGCTTGTGGGACTTTCATCCCCATCGGGCCTCTTGAGAATGTTTCTTCTATTTTCCTAAAAACCCCATATTTAACCAACTTGTACTTTTCTTCCCTTTGTGAAAAAAAAATCAAGTGATCTACACCTTTTTGGGAAAGCCATCCAAACTGCACTTATTCGATTGGAAGGAGAAAACTCGTAAAATCATAACTTAGATGATTTTTCCCCAAAATTCATCAAAATTTAACTATGGATACACATTTGGGTGCTCTACAAGATGGAAAGCTCAAAATACCCAAACACTTAGCCAATGTAGGAATAATTTAAATTTAGGTAATTGACTAAGGGACAAGTAAGGTAAAATAACCACTAGAGTTAACATGAATTGCAGAGCAATTTGTTAAGCCCCAATTTCTACAAAATGATGCCCTGCTAGTTGCAGTTCAAGGTTACAACATTTTTAATGGGGATGGGGATATAGGAGGTTTGTTTCCTAGGGATGATATTAGGCACCGCCATGGCATTGAAGAAATATATGACTCTATCAAGAAAACGCTATCATGAAAGGAAAGGGTCTTGTAGCTTGCCCTCGCTTGGCTCGGGAGATTCAAGAAGTAAATGAACCAATTGCAGGGTATGGTTTGATTGCTTGTGGTTTGCAGAATCAGGTTGAACCATTTACAGGGTATGGCTCACGTGCTTGTGGCTTGCAAGATCACTTTGAACCAGTTGCAGGATATGGTCTTTTTGCCAATGGTTTACAAGCTCAAGACAACATTGAGGCTCAGGACGAGAATTCAGTCCAAGTGGAATGAATGGAGGAGTAATATTCAGATTGATTGCAAGCAGTTGTTTGGAAATTTTGCATGAAACTTGGCGTCAAGAACTCTGATAAAAGGAAAGGAACGAAGATGGTTAATCTACAGGATCTGGTTTCTTTTGAATTTTTGACAAACGAAGGCACAAATATGTTCTAAATTTTGTATTACCATCTGCAATGTAAGCAAAAGCATGATTTTATGGGCAGATTAGGAACTGGTATAGAATGTAGCAGTTGATATGCCAAATGATACAAATCCTTTGTATAAATTTTATTTTACTTTGTTTGCAGAAAGGGAAGAAGATGGAATAGTGTCATATAGATGGCACCGAAGAAGAATATATCCTAATGCAAGAGGATGAAGAAGAAAATAAAAGATTGCTAAAGAAACATGTCTTTAAAAGGCATGAAATAGTTAGTGATAAATAATGAAGATGCAAGAGGAGAATAAATTATAGTAGAGGTTACTAAAGAAGGAAATAATATATCTAAATAAACAAGAATGAGATTGTAGAAAAGTTTGGTCCTTTGAAGAAAACAATGAATATGATGTAGCTAAGTGCAAAATAAAAGGATAAAAAAGGGATGAGGATGAACAAGTGGAAAGAGAAGTAGTGTATATTTCTCTAATTTTCATGTTTTAATGATGATTTATGTACACATATGATGATGAGTGAGCAATAGATAAGTGTAGAATAAGAAATCATGAAGGTGTTGAAGTTTGTGGTATAGAAAAGCACTGATGAACATATTGGCATGAAGAAAGAAGAGTGAAGAAAAATAATAGATGGGTGTATATGAGGAGATGATGGAAATCTTTAATTTTCATAATATCAATGATATTGATATGTGTGCAAATGTAATGGTGAGTGAGAAATGTAAAGAATATTTTTGGTGGAGGAGGATGGATTATAGTGGGTTAAAACTCACAAGAGAAGATGAGGAAAGAAACATTGGGTAGAGGTGGATGGTTTATGGTGGGTTAAAACCCACAAGAGGAAAAAATAAAAAGGAAAATATTTTGTAGAAGGAGGTCAATATATGGTGGACAAAGATCCACAAGTGAAGAAAAGATAGGCGAAATTTTTTGGTGAAGGAAGAGGGGATTTGTATGAACCCAATATTAGAATAGGAAAATTTAAAAAATTAAAAAAAATTAGGGTAGGATGTCACATATTGTTTATGTTTTTGAAGGGTAGTTCAACTACTCAACTCCATTTTGTGAGTCCATTCTTATAAAATTATTATCTAACATGTCTAATGCAAGAGCATCCAAGTCCACAAGCAATCTTGCATCACCAAAACAAATGTTTTAGGTTTACAATTTTAGTTTTGTTCATTTTTGGTGCATTTTGTTTTGGTTTTTGGTTTTATACTCCTTTGTTTTGAATCATAAGGATTATTTGTTTTCTTCATAGTTTAATTTTGAAGTTGCTAGAGTCCAAGTGAATGTTGCTTGAATTCTTCCTAGGCTACAAATTTCATTAATTCAGAGGATTGTTATTCATCTAGATTAAAATTGATATTTGTCTTCATATTGTGGCCAAATTATCAATAATGTTATTGCAAGGGGGCATGGCATTGTATATTTTTAAATACATATTTTTGGATAAATATTTAAGGAATTGAAAAGAGGTGTAGTTTAAATTCAATTAACTTTTAATTTACTTTCTCACCCACATAAGGTAGATGTAGAAATAAAAGGGATAGATGTAATATTTAAAAAAAAGAAATGAAAAGGCATGCAACAAGGGGAAAGAAGGGAGTCGTGAAAGTTGAAAATTTTCAAAATAAATTAAAGAGGTAAGAATAGGAGAATAGAAGAGAAGGGATGCACAACTAAGGAAGATGTAGGGATAGAAAACTATTTGAGAATATGCCTCGAGTAGATATTGATTGTTAAACAACAAAATGAATAAATAATAGTACAGATGAGAAGAGAGGCACACTAGGGGAAAGTGTCAAGGAAAGAACAACTTATGAACAAACAATAATTATGAAACCACAATGTAAAAGTAGAAACAAAGGCACAAGATTTGTGAAGAAATATTAATTAAAAAATAGCACAAAAGTAACTACAAATAACATAGAAAAAAATAAAATAAGGAATGGAAATTTACAAAGGAGTGTAGAGGAGTAAGTGAAGAATTGAATTGAAATAAAGTTTCTTGTTGTTGTACATATGAAATAAATAAAATATTGCCTTTTGTTCATGTTGTATTAATGTTTGAATTTGATGTTCTAAAAATATTTTGAATTAAAATAAAGTGGTAGTTGCTTAATTTCCAGTTTGATAAAACTATTAAACCTTGTCTATATCTCATGATGTATTGTTGTTCACATGAAGCATATGGTGAAAAAATAAAATATAATGGAAACAAAACTAAACCTTGTTATATAGAAGATAAGCTTTAAAAAGACAAATAAATTAAAATTAGGAATATACAACCAAGTATTCTATTCACATATAACAACTAACATTTATTGTTGTGTTTATGTGTTTGATTGCATAATTATTTTTATAATAAGCACCTTGTGAAAATATACAAAAACTCATAAAAATATGACTCTAATAGCCTATAGCCATAATCTTACATTAGAATAAAAACAACATATCATATAAGAAGAGGAGTGTAAAAGATAAATGTGCAGTGAAATACAAAAATATAGTGGTTAATATAAGCACTAAATGAGATGCATTTTTCTACTTTTTTCCTACAACTATATTTATCTTTAAAATTTTGATTTTTTAAATTTTTTTTGGCTCATCATCTTTGTAGGTTCAATCAAACATTTGGTAAAGAACATATAACTTGAACATTTTACAAGCTACAAGAATCACTGAGATAAATGTCTTAGGGAACACCCATGCACCTTCTCACATTCCATCTTTGAAATTCACATAATCACGCTTTCCCCAATACTTCACCCATTTCATATAGAACAACTATAAAAAATACCACTTAAATCTTGAAAATATGTTTTATCAAGAAAAATCACAATTTAGAACTCCTTCCATGACCAATTTACTCATTTCACATTAAAAGACAAACAAATGCAACATTTGGAAACACAAAATTTAATACAAATGTTGTGTTTCCATACCTTGCTCACCCTTGTCCATTTCATCAAAAAAGTGCAAGAATGACACTTTCTTTTCAAAAACATTATTTTTGTTGCATTTTTTCCCCGTACACTTTTTACTATAACTTTCAAATTTGGAGCTTATTTTTATTCCAATTTAAAGGATTGAAAAGATTTATTTATAGGCTCTATTGATCTTGTTTTGAGATATATAAAATTAAGAGAGTTTTTTTTTTTTAAAGTGTGCTCTTTCATAATGTTTAGAGCATACATGTAGCATTCAAATGCACGACTTAGAAAAACTTCACTAAGGAACAATTATTTCTAGAGATCATTAAGGCTCTCTTACACCTCAAGTGTGTCCAAAGGTCCCAAGATGACCAATTGTTATCCATGATTTGTGCAAATAGGAATAATTCCTCTAATCATCCTATTTCAACTTAATCAAAGCTTAATTTTGTAAGTTTGTAGTCTATTATATATGACATTTTGTACAATTCAACATGTGATCTTGGAGTAATTAAATTTTATAGAACACATTACTCATTGAACACGTGTTTCCCAATGGATAAGGCACTACACTAGAATTTGGCTCCAGTAATTCGTCTCCATACATCAAGCAATCTAAGGTGTCAAATCATCATAATAGATTGGTCAAAATTACCAAATTAAGGTTTACCTTATACTTAAGGGCACCATGTTACTTTTTTTTCCTTTGCATATAACTAAATTTATTCAATTTTGTTTTTTAATTAAAAATTTATAAAAATGTGCAAAGATATTTTATTTATGGGCCAAACATATACAAAATTTGTAATTTATATTAAATTAGAGAAAAATGTGGAAAAGTCATGCATTATCTCCTGCTTAATAAGAAAATCATAGGAGAGAGTAATTGAAATTAAAATATATGGTTCATCATGGAAGGTTTCAAAATGATTCTATAAAAATAACTAATAAGTTTTGTACACATTGTAGTGTGGGGATAAATCTTGAGGATAGAATTTTTTGGAACATTTAGTCATTTTTTAATGTTTAATGCCAATGATGAATGGTGGATTTGTTATCATAGATATAGTTTCCTTTATTAATTATCTTTGCATTAATGATGGATTTTGATACACCCTATGGTGTAGACATGTATCAACTATTTTATAAATTATAGATAAATAACTAACAATTTCAAGTTTTGTACTGCATGTATTGGTTATGAAATGGTATTTGCTCCTTGCTCTCATCATTCTTATTCTTAATTTGTACTTTTTAATAAAATTGTATTTTATTTTAGAAAGTATGGTTTATATTCTCTCAATCTATCATGAAATTCATGTATGTGTGTCTATACTTTAGGAAAACCACAAAAGCTTTGTAATAGGTGGTTAAATGTTGTATTTTGGTAAGCCTAATGCAAAGGACCTAAAATAATGTTTCCCCTGTTTGTTTTTATGCAATTTGTAGACACATAAAATTGACCTAGGCCTACGAACTTTATTTTCTTCATATTTCTTCTAACATAATTAATATATTTAATTATGTCCTATAGTCCAAATTCAATTATTAATTAAATAATTATATATTTTATTCCTCCTCACTATTTAAATAAATAAATTTTATTTATTTATTTAAATGCGTCGCTAATTTCCTATGTCCCTCCATAATTAAATAAATTCCTAAATTTATTTAATTATTACTTGCCCACTAATTCTTCCTAATTATTTAAATAAATAAACTTTATTTATTTATTTAAATACGTCATTAATTTCTTGTCTTTCTATAATTAAATAAATTCCTATAATTTATTTAATTATTATCCACCCTGACTTTTCTCATTTTAAATAAAGTCATTTATTTAAAATTGTCCATTTTTCTAATTTCCTGTCACATGGCCCCACCACCTTTTGAATTAAATCAATTTTTAATTAAAAAGGTCAACTCTCCCTCTTAAATCAAATAATTCTAAATTAATTATTTGATTTTCCATCTTTTTCTTTTTTTGTGCCCAATATTCCCTCTTGTCACATGCATTTTTGTCCATTGATTTGATTTTTCTAAAATCAAATCTCAACCATTCATTTCAAATTTTACCCTAATGTTTCCCTAACCCTAATTGTGGGTTGTCACATCTAATTTCAGCCTTTGGTCTTAGGGAATCTCTCATTTGACAATCATGGCCATTCATCCAAAATTGAATTTTCTATAAAAAGGCAATTTTGGCCTCATTTTGACATCTCTTAATCTCTTGATATATCTCATGCTCTTGACTTCATACTTCATAGGCTATTTTTCGCATACTTTAGGCTTGCTTCATAGTTGCATACTTGCATTGTGTAGCTTTTAGATTAGAATCCTTCAATGTTTTCTTTGGACATTGTCATAGTCATAGGTTGCTCATCAAAAATATGAGGGAAATTATCTACTTGTAACAAATGGAGAAGGTGCAATGAAGGTGATTCATGGAGGTTGAAGACATTTGGCAATATTGTTCTTTGTTTTCATGCTTTCTAACTCCATTGTTCTTCATTGTTTTACTTGGGTTTATGTTGTTTATGCTTATTAATGCTAACCTGATATTTTCCCTAAGTTACATTGGTGACCCCGACGCCAAAAACACATTTTTTGCATATTTTTGTACAACTTTTTCGTGTTTTTGCAAGTACAGGTACGGAGAGCCACATTTGTAATTTTCTGAGCTGTAATCATCGCGTTGCAACGCATTCAGTCTATAGAACAATGCATCCACAGTCGCGAGCCGCATTTGCTAACCTGAATGACCCATTCGCTTTGTTGAGACGCATTTTCCGATCCAAATGACACATACGCAAGTCCAACACATTTGATTTGTAGAACAATGCATCTACTACAATTTCCAGCTTTCGGCTCTGCGATGCATTTGTTGTGCAGAACGACGAAATCACCTAGTAAATTTTTTTTTTTGGATTTTGACAAAATTTTCCATATTTTTCTTTTATGTTAGTAGTTTAGAGGTTTTTGGGGTTACTAATATTCTGTTTACAGCATGTGGCAAGCTGGAAAAGGATTCTAACCCTTGTTTGTTGATTTGTTTTTAATTCCTTCACAATCTTAAATCAAGCAAACAAACAACAAACAACTTGCATTCACATTTCATTGGTTAAAATGAACATGCATATTCACTCATGGGCTTAAAATGAACACAATCTTGCATTGAAACTCATCAAAGGCTAAAATTTACATGCATTTTCATGACATGGGATTAAAATGAACCTTGGTTGTCTCACACTTAATTAAGTTTAAAATGAACAAAGTGTTTGATGTGTTTGCCCCACATTATAATTTAGATAATTAAAATGAACAAGTGTCTCCAATTTGTGTAACCTCGATTCAATAATAGAAGTATCCTCTCCCCTTGCACACTTGTGTGATCCTGGGTGCAAGAGAAATTATTATTGACTTTAGGAATTGGGCCTTCCTTGGTGGAAAAAAGTACTCACCCCAAGGTGACTCAAACTAGCAACAAAGCTCTTTAGTTGAGCTACTCCCAACCGGTATACAAATGTGAATCCTAATGGAAAACTTAGGATTATGAGTGCAGATATGTCACACAGACAAGTGAATTCCCCAAAACCTTGTTGAGCATAACCTCTTCAGGCTAGAATTCCTCCTTATCAGAGCTAATCTTGCCTCAACTATGGCCACTCGAATGAGATCCTAAACTAAAAACCTTTGTGTAGTTGCCAAAAACCCATTTATTTGTTGGTGCAGCAACGGTCATTGCCAAGGCATCCACATTCTCGTAGTTCTTAGTAGCAGTGAAGAGCCTGTCATGGGAGAGTTATGAGGGCTCGAAGCTTGGTTGACTCGAGAAGTGAGTGCAATGTAAGGGGGAGCCAGTGTGTCCAAGCTTCTAGATCACCCACTAATAATAAGTGCAGTAGGGGAAACCCATGTGGAATCTAGTGGATATAGTCCTTGCCTAACCTAAGATTGTGCTTGTCTTCATTGTGCATGTTTTCAACATTAAAAGACAAAAAATTATGTTTTCCATGTGTTTTATGAAACATTGAACAAATAAACATCCTTCACAGATCTAGAAACATTCACTCAAACTGAAACAATCTTCAAAATCTACCAAAATTGCAAACAAACTAGACTCTGCAATGCATTTGGTATTTTGTGCAATGCACTTGCCATTTTGAACCACATTTGAGACTCAGTGAACCGCAATCGATATGCTAAGTTTCATTTTCTCACTGAAACAACTCATTTGACTGTATCATAACACATTTTCTTTCTAGAAAACCGTAATTGATTTTTTGAACCGCAGTTGTGACCTATAGTGGCGCATTTGCTGAATTTGCAATGCATTTGACAACCTGAAACACATATGTGACCTGAAACAACACAATCACCTAGGATTTGGGAAAAATATTGTTACTGTCCCAAAACCTGAGACCAAACATTTTCAATCTTCTGTCAGACATCTTTTTCCAGTGGCCTTTGTTCAAAACCAGACAAAGAATTGCTCAAATCTTCCTTTCTTTGCACCTTTTAGCTTGAATTTCACCATAGGTCCACCTTTTACAAACTTTAGTTGCATCTTAGATACATCATCATTTCCAGCATAAACAAGTCTTTAGGTCCTCATTTTTGCAAACTTTGGAATAGGAAAACTTGCCAAACCTTGCAAAATCTTTGCCTTCAAAAGTAGGTTATCATTGGACTTAGTCAACATTATTTCCTTTAGTCATTGTCCTTTTGTGAGACCTTTCCAACTCAAAATTCTAGTTAGGAAACCTCACTTTTTCATCTTGTCCTTTCACTTAGTCATTCCAAAGAGTCCTTTGATAATCCAAATTGAGACATTGATCAAGCTTTGAGTGGTTTAGTAAACCTTTCTTAAAAAGTCCATCAAAATTGATTGCACCTTAGACCTTTGCATTTGCATACCTCAAAAAAATTTAGTCTTCCATCATTCATCTTAGTCCTCATTATCATTTGCATCCCTTATTTCAAAAATCCAAAAAAATAGTATCATACTTCTCATTTTAGTCTTCATTATCACCTTGCATTTGACATCCCCTTTAGACAACATTGTCATTATTGCATCCTTTATTTCAAAAATCCAAAAACATAGTGCTATATCATTCCCATCATTTAGTCACCATTCATCCTCCCTCATTTGAAAAAATCCTTATATGGTTGAGACTAGGCTCCAAAGGAAAAGAAGACAAACGGACCCTTTTGGACAAGACACCAACCCCTACAACTTTTCTGATGACATGAACCAAAACACAGACATGGGGCATCCTTCATCAATCCTTTCAATGACATGAATATGGCATATTCTTCATGAAATACATTCGAACAATTTATACATAGAGACAAAAATGGACAAGTATTCATAGAAGACTTATAAGTTGTCGCTCAAAATCTTGTTGTGGCATCCTTTGTGGAGGAATTAATTTTGCAATATTCTGAGAGATATCTAGCCATGCTCTTACACCAAGGGGCCAAATTTCCACAAGGGTTTGACATTAACACCTTAAGAGCAGCCTCTCCCAATCATGATGTAAACAATAACACAAACAATACCTCCAACACCAATCAACCTCTTTCAACACCACAACATAATGAAAACAATACTCTCATTGGTGCCACAACACAAAATGCGACAAAAACCATCAATTCTACCTCCAATGGCACCTCCACTCAAACTACTTCCAACACGGTCAATACAACATCCATTGGAGGTACATCACAATCAACACCTCTATTGTCAATAAATTCATCACAAGCAATTGGAGCTACCTTTAGACCCTCAACCAACACAATGGGGACAAATTCATCAAACCTTTTATTTGGGGCTTCATCCAATGCTATGGTAATGACGTCATCAAACCCCTTATTTGGGTCCTCAACTAATGCCATGGTAACAAACTCATCGAACCCCTTTGGGAGGAATAAACAACGAATCTCCATTCCAAGACCTCAACCAAATGTTAACACTTCATCAGAACTCAATACCAACACAAATATTCCCCAAAGGAAAAACACCAACATTCCACATGGCCACATTTACCAATTTGGACAAGGCAACGAAATAACACAACACATGACTTCATTTGGACATCAAAACACTCAAGGACAACATAGTCCGCAAATACAGACCAACACTGCTAGAGTGTGCATTCCTACATATGCATCACACATCCATACACAACAACACATTCCTAATCAAAATTCTCAATACCAACAAATTCCAAACCAAAACACATCATACATTTTTCAAAAAAACATCCCAAATCATAACACATCATCACAACAAATGGGAACACATGGAATACCCATTACCAACATGTGTGACGCTACAAACAACCCCATAATTGATGCACTTACAGCTCAACTTGTGACCTTGCAAAAATAGATGGATAACATGCAATTGCAACATAAAAAGACCCACACATCATACGACCTATGTCCATACCCATTTGACACAAGTTTATACATGCCACAGTTCCCTCCAGGGTATGTAGTACCCAACTTCACCAAATACAAAGGCAAGACAAATCCCCTTGAGCACATAAGAGAATTTACAACCAATTGTGTGGACATTGCATATGAACATACCTATCTAATGAGACTCTTCCCTAGAAGTCTCGCGGGTCCCACACTTGAATGGTTTTATACCTTGCCTAAAGGAATAAAGTCATGGGAAGAAATTTTTGATAAGATTGTACAAAATTATGCCTATAACATCGACATCGATGTTACCATGACCAATTTATGTATGCTTACTCAAGAAGAAACTGGCAAGACCTTTATTCCATTCTTCCAAAGATGGAGAAGCTTAGCAATTCGATGCCCTGTCAAGATACCAGAAAAGGAAAAGGTAGACATATTTGTCCAAAACCTTGTGGGACCCTTAAAATACAATTTACAAGTTCATTATTGTACCACTTTCACAGACCTAGAGGAAAAAGGAGTCCAACTCGAAAAGGCTTTAATTGCTAAAGGAGAACTCAAGTATGGTAACAAGAACACGAATGCAAACCCACCTACTGAAAAAAACAAATATTGGGTCAAAAACAAACACATCACCAATGATGGTGTTGTGGACACTAAAGCAGTAAATGTCAAGGGTCCTGCAATCACTCTCAAAGGAGCTCAACCGCAAAACGCATCATTGACCACACTGAAACCTACTACAAATGTCATCCAAAAAAATCACAACAATCAAAACCAATGGCAACCACGTCAAACCAAAAAATTTCCAAAGAGACACATGTACACCGCCTTGGGTGAACTGATTGAAGTTGTCCTTAAGAAGCTCCTCCAAAATGGCATCATCACATTGCCAGAGTCTAAACCATATGACCCAAGAAAATTCAAGCCATCATGGTGAGACGATAATGCATTATGTGATTATCACCGAGAAAAAGGGCATAAAACTTCCTCCTGACGATAATTAAGAAATCTTGTATAGGATCTTATTGAAAATCATACCATTGAATTAGACAAACAATAATTTGCTTCAAATTTGGACCATACAATTCATAAAAACCCATTGTAGGATCATGGTTCAAATAATCCCTCTATGTTAGGTCCAAAGAATAATAACAATCAAGCCAATTACACTCACACCGCCTTTGACTATTTTGGTGGATCCATCATTAACCACCTTCGAGCTACCGACGAACATGTCAATACTATCACCATTAAGAAGACTCTGGAGTGCAATGTTACCATCTGTAGAGGCAAGGTCGCAATAGTTGGCCCTTTTGCTAGACATCCAAAAATCATAATACTTGATCCACCTGCCAAACAGTCACAACCCAAAGGATAATTTAATCTCATTGATCAATTGGGAAAAACACCCACTCAAATCTCCATACTCAAGCCGCTACACATTTCGCCTACACACAAAGCCATACTTGACAAAACCTTGCAAGAGTCTTTTATCCCTAATAACATTGATGTCAACTAATTCGAAGCCATTGTTGGATACTTGACTACTCCCCATCACATTACCTTTTTGAATCAAGACTATTCATCACCTAAGCCATCTCACAATTACACATTGCATATCGAAGTTTTCATCCATAAACATAAGGTTAGATGAGTCTTAGTAGATGACGAAGCAGGATTGAATATATTCTCCCTAAAATTGGTTAAGGCTCTAGGATTTTTTGATGCTTGTGTAGACACTACCAAAATTAGTGTCATAAAGGCATATGATGATGAGGAACGTGTTGGAGTTATGGACAGACACTGAGAGGGGGGGGGTGAATCAGTGTCAACACTTTTTCATCTTTGACCAAGATTTTTCATTCTGATTTCCTTTTCTTTCAACAATAGAGTAGAGTAATCACTTTTGAAAGCACAAAGATATGACAACATTAACTCAATCTATTAGACAACTTATGAAACTATGATTTGAGTGAGATATCTTGCATTTGCCAAAACATGGCTCAGATTTGATCTCACTATTACTTTGATTAATGCATTCATGAGTTGAATGTAATCATTCATAAACAGAATTGAGAACAGTAAACAACCCAACAGTGAACTGAAACAACAACACAGAAAAGTAGTGAGCACATAGAAGAACAAAGAGACAAAAGATTTTCCGAGTGGAAAACCCTCCTGGGGTAGAAAAACCACTCCTAAACTGCCTTACTGGAAACCTTCAAAAACCACTTTTAACAATGCCTTATAGGCTAATTTCTAAGCACCAACTCAAGGAGCACCAACCCCTCATTTAGAGACACCAATCTCAAGGAGCACCAACCCCTTACTCGGATTTCAGAATTACAATCATACTATTAGAGGATCTCTCTGTTTTTAGTTAAGTTCATAACACTCTATTTTTCAGATTTTAATACAAAGTATTTCAATACATCTCTTGATACGGCCAAAATAACTCTCTCAGAATTACTGGCCAACAACACTTTCACTATTTTCAACACTAGTTTTTATATACATTTCAAGTATTTTTGTTATCAAGAAATCTTCAACAAGCATTTTTCACAAGATTCTCATATTCTCTTGCTGATTTTTGAATATGAGGCTGAATAATGACAGTCTGTCGATGATGATAAAAATCAATAGTAACACTTATCCAGAGAACTGCAAATCATCCATTATTTCAAAAACGTAACTGCTCAAAAAGAAAACTCAATGAATATTCTGTGTGTGAGATTCGATGCCAATCCATGATGTTGACCTGCCACTATCTTTAGAAATTCACCATGCCGGCCACAGTGTATGAGTCTGTTAATCATTCGCCGAGACATCCAGACAAGTATGTCAAGGCAATTATAACGTTGATCGTTCCTTTGTCCCTGTGTGTCGCCATGACCTTCTGCCGTCGGGGAGAAACCATATCGAAGATCTTTTATGTTTCCTCGAGATCACATTTCTGTTATATTTGTTACAGTCGCTGAGACACAAGAGTCTTTCTCACCGAGATGCCCTTTTGTTCCATTCACTATCGCTATAGCCTTTTGATATCGGAGAGACCTCCTATAGAATATATTGTGTCATACCGAAATTCTTTATCATTTCCAAGTCGCCAAGACAAGAGCACACTTTCACCGAGATGTGTCCTTCATCCGCCTTCGCCAAGACAATGTGTAGTCGGGGTGACATCTCATAGAGCATCTTGTGTCTTACTGGAAGCTCACATTATCATTCCTGTCGCCATGACATATCGCTTTCAGGGAGACCTCATATAGATATCTTCTTTATACCGAAAGTCACCTATCATCTTGTGTATCGCTAAGACAAGTCAGATCTTATGCCGACAAGAAAACCTTTTGTGTTCCATCAGTGAGACATATCAAAGTCGGGGAGACCTCTTGTAGAGAACACCATGTCTTTCTGAAAGTCTTCATCCACTTGTGTGTCACTGAGACAATCCAGATCTTATGCCAACGAAGTCCCTTTATGTTCCATCGGCGAGACCGAAGGTCACTCGCCGAAAACCCTAGCTCTTACCGAAGAGACTACCTTTATGTTTTCGGTCGGTGTAACAAATCGAATTCACCAAGACCTTTCTTTGATGCACATGAGTCATTGCGAAAAACTTCATTCACTCGGAGTCGCTAAGACCTCCCTTCGAATATCATAAGCTCTTACCAAAAAGTATCCATCCACCAAGGTTGGTGTGTCATTGCACATTCGATATAACATTTCGCCGAAGCAGTAACCTTATGCTGATAAGACATTCAATGCAACAATAGATGAGACTTAAAGTCTTTGGAGAGACAATATATCAAATACATTGTGTTTGGCCAAAGAAAACTCCTCCATGTGATGTTCGGTAAGACAAAACCACTTTGCCAAGACCTATTCGAAACCGCTCAGCTCTTGCGGATGAAACTCCATAAGCACTAGTCAGTGAGACATAATCCTTTTCGTTAAGACCTTTCACCGAAGCCTTAGACTCTTGCCGATAGACTTCCACATGCACTAGTCGGGGAGACCAAGTGAAATCGCCAAGACCTTAGCCCGATACCGCTCAGTTTGGCCGAAGTTCTCTCAAAGAGTTGTTCGGTGAGACTGCTCCTGAAAAATAGATAAAACCTTTTGAGCATGAGTCGGTAAGACAAGAAAGACTCGCTATGACATTACCCTGAGGACGATTTCCTTTGCCGATATGCTCATTCTGAAGCGGTTCGGGGAGACATAATGAAATCGATAAGACCTTATCCCGACGGTATTACATATGCCGATAGATAACACTTTTCTCTCGCCGAAACCAAAGACAAGTCTTTCCGAAATAACCTTTCTTGTGCCAGTCACCAAGACAACGGGAATGTCATGTCGAAAGCAGCTTGTATGTTAAATTCAATCGCCATGACATCTGAAATGTCTTGCCGAAAGGAAACACAGACATTTCAAAATGGATCGGGGAGACCCTGCCATTCTCACGCCGATAAGTGTAAGCCCGAAAGAGAAACAACCAATACCATTAGACAAATGAGATGACAGAATCAAGGTAACTGTAATGCCTTCAAAAATGTGAGTTCAAGGAATGTAATCAAATGGCTTGTAATCATGTGAAATACACCTGTGGTAGGCAAGAAGAACCATCCTGACAAAGAAACCATCTGTCAACTCTGTTAGTCAAAGAAATAGCATTCATAACATGAACCAGAGACCTCATCACCATGAATTTGAATCATAACAAGTAACTGTCTGTAATAGCCAAGAGACATTAAAGAAGTTCCATAATAAAGCATAAAGATCCAAACTGAGACTGATCATCAAAGAGAACCAACTAAAAGGGATTTTGATATCAAGGACAAACTATAAACACAACTGAGATCCAACAGAACGCTCCTCTAGGGGAATTATCACACTTCGTATTCGTGTGGGGCCAGTCATTGTGGATACAACATGTCAAGTCCTAGATCTAGAACTACCTTATAATATCTTACTTGTTCGACCTTGGATCCATGCCTTAAAAGTTGTACTATCCACTTACCACCAATGCTTTAAGTTTCCTTTTGACGGAACCGAAATCACCATACCTGGAGATCTTGATCCATTCTGATATTGCACCAATTTGAGAGGTATTTCTAAACACCAAGTGCCAATTAATCGTGAAGCTTCAACATCCACTTCCTCCAAATACATCGATTCGTCCACACTCTCCAAGCCATCCACATCCACACTCGCCACACCATCTCCCTCCATCCCAAAGGTTGATTCTAATATCAAGATCCAGGACCAAGGTTGTGGAGAATATAAATTAAACATGGCCTATTGTATCACTAAAATACCCAAGTCTCCAAAAGATTATGGTATGCCTTGTTTCATAATAGAGCCCAAAGAGATTTTTAAAGTTCCTCTAACAATGACTTTTACCAAATGGGGGAAATTGAACAAGGAAGAAATTGAAGACATATCAAGTTGTATTTACAAAGAGATAAAAGACCTACCTCCCTTACCAATACAGATATATGGCAAAGGCTATGACATAATGAAGGAAAAAGGCTATGATGGAACTAGTGGCCTTGGTAAAGACAATACTGGAAGGAGAGAACCTATAATACCTTTGGGAAAGAAAAATATCTAGGGTTAGGATTTGGGCCATTTAAAATTGACGATCCATGTACCAATGTACTTTCAGGTGAGAGCGTGAATGCTTTTGAATGTGTCGAGACAACCGAAGACTCCTTTACCGAAACTGACTCACATGAATGGGAATTTGGTTTTGAGAGATCCTTAAGTGACTGTTGTCTTGATAAAATGTTTTTAGAACCAGGTGAGCTTTCCCTTGATGAAAGATTACAATAGATGTTTAAAGTTGACCTCCCTAAAGACCCTCCTAAAGTCCCATTGAAAAGAGAAGAATGGGTAGGACTCTTTTGGCCTCGCGATGATGATAAAACTTGCACCTTCATCTAATCATATTGACCATCATTCTCACATGATTTTCTGGCCATCTAACCCTAATGACCATCATTCAGACTCATTTGACTCTCCACATGACACTATTGACCATGATTCTAATCCATTTGTCCCCTATTTTTCCAATGAGTCTGACTTTTCTTAATCAAGTGAAGGAGAATACTGGATAGAATTCAAATGGGAGTTGGAGGACGACAATTTCATCTTTACCCTTTCTGAATCGAGGAAAAATCAGAAATGCTTATTAAGGACACCATAGAAGTTAACATAGCCATAGCAGAGAATCCCAAAATGGTTCTCTTTGCCGCATCTTTGAAAGAAGAAGAAAATCCTAAATTCCAAAAATTCTTCTCATAGCAAAATATTAACTTCGCACGGTCTTATGTCGATATTCCAGGACTAGATCCAAAACTAGTCTTGCATCACCTGCCCCTGCTTCCGGATGCTAAACCAGTCAAACAAAAATTGTGAAAGATGCATCCTCAGATTGTATTGCTAGTAAAATTTGAACTCAAAAAACTACTGGATGCAAGATTCATAAGATCAATAGACTATGCTGACTGGATTTCAAATCTTGTACCTGTCATTAAGCCAAATGGTCAAATACGCATCTGTACATACTTTGTGATCTGAACAAGGCATGCCCGAAAGACAACTTTCCATTACCGAACATAGACATCATAGTTGATCTTATAGCAGGATACAAGATGTTGTCCCTCATGGATGGTTTCTTAGGTTACAATCAGATTCGGATCACTCCTAAAGATCAGCATAAAACAACATTCACTTACCCTTAGGGTACATATTGCTAGAACGTCATGCCTTTTGGTCTCAAGAATGCAGGTGCCACATATCAACAAGCCATGACCATGATATTTCATGACCTCATGCATAATTTAATGGAAGATTATTTGGATGACCTTTTGGAAAAGTATTTGACATGCAAGGATCACCTCAATGTGTTAGATAAAATTTTCAAAAGGTTAGAAGAATACAAGGTCCGTATGAACCCAAATAAATGTGTCTTCGGTTTGACTTTAGGAAAACTTTTGGGGTACATAGTTTCTTGCTGAGGCATTGAATTAGACCCCGCTAAGGTGAAAGCAATATTGGACATGCCTCCTCCAAAAGGAATTAGTGAGCTAAGGACATTACAAGGAATATTATAGTCTATTTGGTGCTTCATTGCATAACTAGCAGACAAATGCCAACCGCTTCAATACCTCCTACGCAAATGCATCTCCTCTATATGGACCGACAAATGTCAAGCAGCCTTCCAACAGATCAAAGACTATCTACTGTCACCACCTATCCTAATGCCACCGATTGAAGGAAAACCTTTGATCTTGTATATTTCTACAACCACTTTAGCACTAGGGGCATTGCTTGCACAAAATGAATAGGATGAAAAGGAAAGAGCTATATACTACATCAGTCGCACATTGGTTGGATATGAACTCAACTACACACCCATCGAACGTGTCTGTCTTGCAGTGGTCTTCACCACCCAGAAGTTAAGAAATTACATTTTGAATCACAAGACACACCTAGTGGCAAAGATTGACCCTTTGAAGTATCTCCTAATTCGAGCATCATTGACAAGTCAGTTGGAAAAATGGGTTATGATACTGAGTGAGTATGACATACAGTATGTGGAACGAAAAGCTATAAAAGGACAAGTAATAGCTAATCAATTCACATATGCACCTATACAAGGAAATCATCCATTGGTAGTAGATTTCCCTGATGATTCCATCTTTCATGCGGAACCTAAATCACTGTGGAAGCTCTACTTTGACGAGTATCATACTGGTCATGGTTCGGGAGCAGGTATATTATTTGTCACACCACAAGGGGATTCCATTCCTAAGTCATTCTAAATTGCTTTCCCATGTACCAACAACGTTGTAGAATATGAGGCACTTGTCACAGGACTCTGAATGGCTATAAAATGGAAAATTAAAACACTCCTAGTCTATGGCGATTCTGAGTTGGTCATCAACCAGGTAAATGATGAATATGACACTAAGGATGAAAAATTGATGCCATACAAATGCATGGTTGATAGATTTCAGTCATATTTCAACATACTCAATTTCAAACAAATTCCTAGGGCACAAAACAAGGCAGCAGATGCAATGGCTACAATTGGATCTCTCCTAGACATCCCCAGCAATGTGTCACAATTCGAGTTCTTGGTGGAACAACTATTGGTTCCCGCATATGACATTCCTAAAACATAAATGGTTTTTGAGCTTTTTGGTCCCAATTCACCATGGTATCAAGACATATACAATTATCTTCAATCCCAGACACTCCCATTGAACCTTTCCAAGAATCAACACAAATCCTTTATCCGTAAAGCATCCCACTACACCATCATCAGTGACACCTTATACGGCCACATCTTTGACAATACCCTTCTTTGATGTCTCGACACTGATGAAGCACAAACGACCTTACGTGAGGTACATGAGGGTATATGTGGATCTCATTTGAGTGGCCCAACCTTAGCTAAGAAGATCACGAGATTTGGGTATTATTGGCCGACTATGGAAAAATATACACTTGAGTTTGTGAGAACATGTTTCCAATGTCAAATACACAGTGATTTGATTCATGCACCAACGCAAGAACTTCAACCCATCACTTCTCCTTGGCCCTTTGCACAATGGGGACTCGACCTCGTGGGAAAAATCCATCCCACCTCCTCCAATGGCCATAAATTCATTATCACCGCCACTGAGTATTTCACCAAGTGGATCAAATCCATCCCCCTCACATACATAATCGATAAACAAATTTCCAAGTTCATCCTCAACTACATCATCTGTTAGTATGGTGTTCCATAGTCCACCATCACAGACAATGGTGGTCCTTTCAAAAATCAAGACATTTGTGAGCTTTGTGAATGCTTCCACATTCAACACCATTTCTCCATGCCTTATTACCTGCAAGGAAATGGTCAAGCTAAGGTGTCTAATAAAACAATTATTAAAATCCTTAAGAAGACCGTCAATGACGCTGGTGAGGACTAGCATTTACAACTCAGCCCTGCTTTGTGGGCTTACCGCACCAGCATCCTCACACCTATAGGAGCCATCTCGTTCACCTTGGTCTTTAGAGTTGAAGCCATCTTTCCCATCGAGGTTGAAAGTCCCTCTCTCAGAGTCTCCCTAAAGGGCTTGATCGATGATGAAGAGTATAGACAATCACAACTGCATGAGTTGTAAATGTTAGAAGAACGAAGAAAAAATTCCTTGAATCATGTACAAGCATATCAGAATCGCCTTTGTCGTAGTTATAAAAAGAGAGTCATGGTCCGAAAGTTTGACATTGGCGACTTGGTCCTAATGCAAAACCCAAAGAATCGTTCTGACAGAGAGAAACCTAGCAAGTTTGAGCCCAATTGGTTGGGCCCTTATATCATCACTGCCTCATTTGATTCTGGCACATACCAATTGGCCACTCCAGATGGTGAAAAATTGATGGAACCAATCAATAGCTTGCATCTTCGTAAATTCTACACATAGCATCAGAGAGCTAGGCTAAAAACCATTAAAAAGACAAAAATTTGAAAAATACAAAAAAAAGTGTCACCTTGATGAAAACATGGAAAACAGGCATCTTGGTGTCACCAAAAAAATGACAAAAATAGTAGAGAAATAATTCATCCAATAGTGAAAACCTAGTAAACAAGCGCTTTGGATAAGTACCATGGTGAAAACCTAGCAAACAGGTGTCATGCGTAGTCAATCTTTGCTTCACCATCTACTTTCACTCCATCTACCTTTGTCCATAAATAGACAACTCAATCATTTGACACCCTCACGACATCCTGCCATTTTTTTCATGGTTGACAATGGTTGACATCAAGTCTCACATATTGTCCACCTTTCATCCCATGCACATCCTTATCCATCTCCCACAAATTGGCTAGTCCTCGACCTGACTAGGGGAAACCCCCTTATCATCTAACTGTAGTGGGTCTCACACATGGTTCTGGCAATCGAAAATGTCCTAAAAAATCCTAAAAATCATATAAAGTCCTAAAAAAAGACCTAAAATTTTGAAAAATGTCTTGAAAAAAGACCTAAAAATTAAAAAATGTTCTAAAAAAATCCTAAAAATCAAAAAATGTCCTAAAGAAAATACAAAAAATAAAAACATATCAAAAATCCCAAAAACAGAGTCAGAAGTTTGTCATGTCAGTCATGTCAGTCCTTGTCATTATCGAACTACGTTGTCTCTATGCATTTGCTACGTAGGCAAGGCTCATCTTCGAGCCCCCGAGTCATTAGGTCAGTTATTTTAGGTTTTTCCAAATAAAATCATGACTCAATATTTTATCAATCAAGACAAAGTCATTGGTCGTGTCAAACTATGAGGTCTTTGAATGTATGACATAGGAAAGGCCATCAATCAATGAGCCCCTGAGGCTGCACAAGGTCAGTCCATTAGGGTTCATGACACTGCACTATCACACACATTAGATGTCTTCAAATCAAACAAATTATCTTAAAACAGACAACTCCTAAAACAAAACTTTGGCAATCAGTCAAATTGGCATTTCAACTACATTGGCATGTCAACACTGGCATGTGGTCAATTTTGTCATGTCGTCAACTTTGGTCAAACTGTCATAACAAGTCAACCTATCAACTCTTGGTTATTCTTCGAATGTGTCCTTATGAAGAATAACTCATTTCATTTATTTGTGCTTTAGGATTTTTCTTTCCTAAGCATCATCATTGTCATCTGGCATTTTGACGGATTCTCATGGCATTTAACGATTGATCCTCTCGACATCGACATCATTCAGGATGTGTCCTTCCCAAATTTGGCATTACCTGGCATTCATCATCTAGACATTGTCTAAACACTTGACATATCAACATCAAAACAATTGGCATTCAGACACACTTGGAAAACACTTTGGAAAACACTATCTTTTGGCATTTTTCCTTTGATTTTCATCATGCTACTAGTTCCTCGAGGATGTCCTGACAATAGGATTTAGAGGAGTAGTGACGTATCATGATGATTTTCTTGTCTTGTATTTTTCAAAATTTCATGTTGCTAGTTCCTCGAGGATGTCCTAGCGTCAGGATTTAGAGGAGCAACAGCGTTCCATGGCTTGTCTTTCTTGTCATGTGGTTGGTTGTGACAAAAAGACTAGGGCAAATGCACTCTTAGTATGAGTCATGATCATCCTTGTCTGCGACTGTTGGTTTCATTTGATGGTATGACCTTACACACCATTGATCTATGTCATATCATGGTGTTTGTTGGCCATTACAATAATCCACCCAATGATGATTCAAGAAACATATATTAGTTCTTTGGCAATATATTGGAGGATTCTTTCTCCTCACTAACATCCATCTGCTTCTTTCTGGTCTTTTCTCTTCTTCCATCTCAAGATTATATCCTGTGACATACAAAAATATAATTGCATACATGATCACATATAGACATTGCATTAGTTCATTAAACACTTACATATATCCATTCACATATTTCCATTTACATTACTAGCATACATATATCATTCGCATTCATCCGTTTTCATTCACATAGCAGAAGTACATTAAACATTTGCATACATCATCCATATCACTAATACATACACATTTAGCATCATAACATAAAGCATCACATGTCGCATTATCCATACATCCATAATCATAAAGATGGCATCACATAGACAACATTATGCATACATATAAAACATCATCATCATTATTATCATAGGATAACCATCATACATAAAGTAAATATTACCATGCCATATCATCATAAATAACCATCATAAATGCATACATCAAATAACATATAAAATGTATCATCATAGGAATCGTCGCATAAATCACATCACATAAGCATAATAACATCATAATGCATCATCACCTATCAAATAGCATATAGTCCACACCAAAACTACATCATATAGATAAATCTCAAAATCATGTCACAAGATAGAGTCTCGAGGAATCCCAAAAATAGAGCTCGCAGGCCTGATGGTCAATGTATCAAAAGTCTCAACATAATGACAAGATAACAAAAAAAATTCCCTAGATTGTGCTCTCCTCCTCTCCTCAAGGTGAAGATCGAAGTGACTGATGCTCTATAATCAAAACAGATGGAATTTGTGAGGACACAACAAGCTGAGTCTTTGAGGCTGATGGATCAGTAACGGGTGGTTGGCTATGTTGTGACCTGTGTCCTGAAGCTGATGATCCATGACTATGACTAGATATGTGGCCCGAGGAATGCATGTGACTATGGTGTGACCTATGCCTTGAGGAATGTCCTGAGGAGGTAGATCTGCCCACACTGATATGACTACAGCTACTATGGCTCCTGCTACTGCTCCTTGAACGACTGTTTGTCCTTGACCGAGACTGAGATAAACTAGGATCCCACTAATCTATTAGCACTGCCCTCTCATATAGCATATGATATTGTCCTCGACTCGCACTGACCCTAGCCTACTCCCTAGTGATCTCTCCCACTAGCCCAGCGCATAACTGAGCAAACTTGGAGCACCAGCTCCATGCCTCCTAATTTCTGATCACAACCTGATCTCGCTCCACCCTCATAACCTCCAACTCCACATGCAGGGTCCTAATCTATGTCAAGGCCTCATATAGTTTGCTCTGCATGTCTGCTAACCTCTAGTCAACTGTAGCATCCCATGGAAAAGGTGGCTCATTGGTTGTATCCTCCTCCCCATCCACCATCCGCTCCCTAAGTTGCCTCTTGGCCTCATCCATGTCATCATCCCCGTCGATATCTAGCTCCTCATCATCTCCAATCTCCTCCCCTCCACCAAAATCCAAGGCCTCCTCCCTATATGGACCTCCTCCTCCCTTGACATCTCTCCTCTGGCTGCCCTACTGGTTTCTCCCCCTCGACTCTGACCTCCTCCTCCTATCGGCCCTCCTCTTGATGGCCTTCCTCTCTCTCCTCCTCTCCCTCACCTACCTCACCTACCTCATAGATAGGTGATAGTGGTGCACTCTTGACTTGTTGTCGCACCCTCATGCCCTACCTGTCATCGTCTCCTCCTCTCCTCCTCCTCCCTCCATCCCCACCATCTCCTCCACCCCTCCCCTATCTCTTGTGCCTCCATCTCCCCTGCCTCTGTCTCTCCCTCTCCCCCTGCCACTATCCCTACCTCCTCAACCTCCTTGCTTCACCCGTGGTATAACTAACCACCGATCAACTAGCGTTGGCTGATCTAGATCTATCAAGGGTTGTTTCCTGTGAGTTTTCCACGTATGAAACTCTACGGTCATCCCTGGATTTTTTAGGCCCCCACTCCATGCCCACTATTGTGCTACTAAGACATCCACCTGCTACTCTACTAACAACATTGATATGGCTAGTCCCCACATGGTTTCCCAAGATGAACGAGCATACTTTGCAGTCCCCACAAGAACATCTTGCTACTCCCTAAACTGACGTAACACCCGCTAGAGATAAGCTATGACTGAACTGTGCATTCAATCAAGTATCTAAATTGTCTGCAAAATGAAAGATGATCACCCTCTCTTTCCCACTATGCACAATCTTTGTAAGGCCTCCAGATGAATTTCATCAATGTGTCAATACGATGATTCCAAAATCCTTTATCTCCAACTCTGGTTTGTTGTAGTATGCCATATACAGGTACACATAAGGCATACCCTCGGCAAGTTGTAGTCTCTGAACTAGTGGACGAAAGACGAGAATATACTCCCAGGCCGAGATCATCAACAGTGTAGTCCCACAGCTAATACTACTCACCTCCCTGTAAGCCACCTTGTGTAACTAATGATACAACATACCAAGAAAACATGGTCCCCAAGCAAAAGCGGTCCTATCTCACCACATGTGAACGAGCACCTCTCCCCATCTGATAGGAAACCCATGCCCACGATGATCAGGAATTAGTACACCAGTAATCAAAGTGCATAGTATAGCATCCCATCGAGGATAGTGCTCGGCCATAAACTCCCACCTGATCTCATAACCGTCAATGCCTAGTTGCATGCAATCACTTGGCTCATAATACTCAATCAAAGCTTGTAGTCCTCGGTTCGGATCGTACACCACTCACTCCCCTCTTATTGGAATGGGAAGAATCCTATAAAGATCCTCAAGCGTGACAATAGCCTCTCTTGTTGGCAAGTGAAATGAATAGGTCTTTGAATGCCACCTCTCAGCCAATGCTATCAATAGACCCCTATTTGCCCGAATAATGGGCATATAGGTCACATAGTATAATCCCAGCTGCATCAGTCACCTTTGCTCCCTGTCCCATAGCTAATCTCGGAATGCATATGTAGATGGCCTAAAATTGCACATATAAATAGGTGGTAATCATTTCTGCACACACAGAAATGGGAGTTATAACATCATTGAACATCATTATTATCATCTATCTAATCAAAAGTGTCTAGGAAATTGAGCCTAAACTAAGTCAACCCTAATCAAAGTCAAATGTGTCATTTCCTCAGTCAAATGTGTCATGTTAAGGAACTTGTGTCACACCCTCCATCAGTTGTGTCATTATAAAAAAAATGTGTCGCATGGTCCCGTAGTTGTGCTTCAATCCAACGATTGCATTGAAAAACATAACAATTATGTCACAATTTGGCGATTGTGTCTCACCGGTCCGCGAATGCATCATTGTAAACTTGACCCTAGCATATCCCTTGCATTTGCATCGCAACGCATCAAATGCATGCAACGTGAACACAATTGCATCTTATGTGAATGCAGATGTGTCGCAACGCATTCGTTGTCCAAACTTTAACCCCTAAAAATACATTAAAAATGAGAAAATTACAAAGTGGGAATGGGGTACATACCGATGCCTCTATGCCCTCTAGCCGTCGGAAGGTCTGGACTCAGTAGCTGCAATGCTTGGTCCCTAAAATCACCATCTTCACATGAGGTCTCCTAGCTCTGAACTCTCAAATCTCAAAAAGTAAAGGTGAAAATGAATTGACCTTTTACCCAAATTTAGCCTATTTATATGGTGAAAATGGGATTTTTCTCTAAGGATTATTATTGAAGGCTCATTTGACCAACTTTGACCAACCTTTTGGCTGCCTTAAACACCTCAAAATTCAAAACCAATCGTGCCACTATTTTTCTGGACATCAAATTGACTTATCGGGACACTTTCCAAATTTATTTGGCACCAAGCCAAAATTCGCAAATTTTTCCAAGGGGGCATAGATACTCCATACCTTCATTGGGGCATATTCTGAACTGAATTTTCTTTGTCACAATGCAACAAGTTGCATTATGACAAAGAGGGGCAAAATGTAGACACATAAAATTGACCTAGGCCTACAAACTTTATTTTCTCCATATTTCTTCTCACATAATTAATATATTTAATTATGTCCTATAGTCCAAATTCAACTATTAATTAAACAATTCTTAATTATTTAATTAATTTGTATCTTTATTCCTCCTCACTATTTAAATAAATAAATAATATTTATTTATTTAAATGTGTCGCTAGTTTCCTATGTCCCTCCATAATTAAATAAATTCCTAAATTTATTTAATTATTACTTGCCCACTAATTCTACCTGATTATTTAAATAAATAAATTTTATTTATTTATTTAAATATGACATTAATTTCTTATGTCTTTCTATAATTAAATAAATTCCTATAATTTATTTAATTATTATCCACCTTGACTTTTTCTAATTTTAAATAAAGTCATTTATTTAAAATTGTCCATTTTTCTAATTTCCTGTCACATGGCCCCAGTACCTTTTGAATTAAATTAATTTTTAATTAAAAAGGTCAACTCTCCCTCTTAAATCAAATAATCCTAAATTAATTATTTGATTTTCTAGCTTTTTCTTTTTATGTGCCCAATATTCCCTCTTGTCACATGCATTTTTGTCCATTTATTTAATTTTTAATCTTAGCCATTCATTTCAAATTTTACCCTAATGTTTCCCTAACCCTAATTGTGGGTTGTCACATCTAATTTCAGCCTTTGATCTTAGGGCATATCTCATCTGACAATCTTGGCTATTCATCCAAAATTGACTTTTCTATAAAAAGGCAATTTTGGCCTCATTTTGACATCTCGTAATCTCTTGATATCTCTCATGCTCTTGACGTCATACTTCATAGGCTATTTTCTGCATACTTTAGGCTTGCTTCATATTTGCATACTTGCATTGTGTAGCTTTTAGATTAGAATCCTTCAATGTTTGCTTTGGAAATTTGCAGTCATAGGCTGCTCATCAAAAATCTGAGGGCAATTATCTACTTGCAACAAATGGAGAAGGTGCAATGAAGGTGATTCATGGAGGTTGAAGACATTTGGTAATATTTTTCTTTGTTTTCATGCTTTCTAACTCCATTGTTCTTCATTGCTTTACTTGGGTTTATGTTGTTTATGCTTATTAATGCTAACCTAATATTTTCCCTAAGTTACACAATCTTCCAAAACCCTCAAATGAAAACCTTATGAATTCTCTAATTTTTTTGTCATTTTTCCCTTTTTAATAAAGGAGATACCCCTTCCCACATAAGGAAGCCTTGTCATTTTAGATGATTTTCTTAAATTGCTAGTAGAAAATGTTGTTGTACATTGCATGAGTTGCACATAACTTTACTAAGGGATTAAATTGACATTTTAAAGCACTAACAATGCCTCATCCTTTTGTAGATTAAAAATGTATTCAATATTGTGTTCAATCCAATAGGTTCTTTGTAAACTAGACTAGTACGTATAGTGATTATAATCATGTATAAAATTTTACACATTTTTATATGGCCAATAGCAAATATTGTAGCAAGCTTAGTTTGATCATCTAACATATTTCCTTGAGATTTAAACCTATGAATTTGCTAGTAAAGCGCCATGATTTACCACATAAGCTCATCCCACTTAATTTAATGTGTAAATACTTTTAACTAGCTCTATTTTTAACAATCAATATATTTTGATATGCATTTTTACTATGACGTCAAAGATAATTAGTTTTCCTATGAACCACTTTTATATTTTTTAATCAAATCACTATCATTGTATTTATCATGAGTTAATTTTCCACCTTTAGAGTGAATACATTTGACAACTAATTATGATTTTATGAATGTGGTGTAGCTATAAAGAATTCTTTGGTTCAAATCATTGTTCAAAAATTTAAAAAAATATACTTTCACAATATTGTATAGAACCTCAAAATTCAGTGTAGGAAATATATGTCCTTAATATATGATTCGATAAAGTAATAAATATTGGAGATCTATAATCCATAACCTCCCTTCAAACCTAGTGGCAAGAAATGGATGAATTCAAATATTGAATTAATTAAATGGTTGTTTCATTAAACTTGCAAAAGAGAAGAATTTAGCTAATGATTTTAACACACTCTAGAATATATATGAAGCCTAATCCTAAATTTTACACTAAGGAACAATAGGTGAAAATTTGTTTATCAAAAGTGAGGTATGCAACTAGAGGAACATTAGCTTTTCTTGAAAGAAAGAGGGTAATCACCCTGTAAGTATGAAACTACTCACATATTTAGTTGAAGAAAATTTAAAATAGACAAAATTGTTAATTAAACTTGAGAAGGAAATAATGTTAAGAAGAATATTTAGACAAATGAAAATCAAATAGGAACAAAAATAATATATTATATAATTAATAGGTCTAGAAATCAAGGACAATAAAAATTCCTATGATTTGCCTTTATAGATTTATCAAACAAATATATGTTGGAATGTTGCAAACTACATTATGATTTGCAAGCATGAACTAAATTAATTTGAGAAACAAAAACCAAGAACTAAATTATATATGAACTATAAAAACTATATATTTAGCATTAGAATCTAGGTTCAAGATAAAGTCATCACTAATATTTTATAAAAAGTGACACACACTACATGAGTAATTATTAGAGAAAATTGTATAAAAAGTGATGGGTAGATATTATGTGCTATGTACTTTCATCTTCCACTGATGCCTTGGCTAATATTAGTATGATGCATAACCTCATTGTTATACAAATATATATCCATAATTTTATTCAAAGTAGCATCATCAATGACCCCTAAAACAACATAGTCCATCCTTGAAATATGGAAATGGTTGGCATCCCTTACAATAATTTCTTGCTTGAAAATATTTGAGATGAGATTTGTAGCATTATGGTAGTCAAAAAAAAAAAAAACAAAGTTTCTCAATAATATAGAGTCCCAATTATGTTGATAAGCCTAAAAATAAAGACAAATCTCACACATTGAGTATAAAAGTTGTTTTCCTTCACATCCCCCAACATCATATAATATTATACAAATCTATATCCATAATTTTATTCAAAGTAGCATCATCAATGACCCCTAAAACAACATATTCCATCCTTGAAATGTGGAAATGGTTGGCATCCCTTACAATAATTTCTTGCTTGAAAATCTTTGAGATGAGATTTGTAGCATTATAGTAGTCAAAAAAAAAAAAAACAAAGTTTCTCAATAATCTAGAGTCCCAATTATGTTGATAAGCCCAAAAATAAAGACAAATCTCACACATTGAGTATAAAAGTCGTTTTCCTTCACATCCCCCAACATCATATAATATGAAATTTAGATTAGGTACCTACTCTGTAACCTCCATTTGCATAGACAAGGTCTCCAACATTAATATATGTCCTCAAATTAGGGGTGTGATTTGTCTTATATATGGAAAGTATGAACTATTTTATTTACCCATATCAAGCTCAATTTTAGTGTCTTTTTAATCCCCTATTATTCATCATCTTTCTCATCTTTGAAACTTTATCCCATGTGGCAACATAGGTATACACTTTTAGGAAATAACTCAATAAATTTTCAACAAAAATTCTACCATCTTGATATTTGAGTGGATTTTGCAAGCACAAATCAAGGCCTCCACATACAATCCCCAAATTGAATAGGATTTTTTCAACAAACTCACATCTCTCTTGCATGACATGCACAATCTTGAATATTAATCATGCATGCATAGAGCTCATTCTTGGGCTCAATTCAATAGTTTTGAATCATGCAATCAAAGTAATTCCAACCATTATCTAGTAGGTCCACATGACTATATACATATCAAGACACAAACAAGGATGATATCATTTGGCTTTACCTTAGTTATTTATTATGTGAAACAAAGGGTATCAATAACTAATATTTTTATTTCCTATCTTATAACCATTATATTCCATGATACTACATATCTTTCAAACATGTTGCAAAACACTTGACGTGCACTCTCAATAGTCCTACATTTGCAACACATGTCTATAAGGGAATTCTCTATTAAAAAAATAAATTCAAATATAGGGTTTTTCTTGAAATTCTTAATCATGGAGTGTGATATTGAATGTTAAGGAAAAAATTAAAATCTATTTTTTTCTTGAAATATAATCATGGATTGTGATTTAAAAAGTTGAGAAAAAACTTAGTTTTTTCTTGAAACTCCTAATCATAGAGTGTGATTTGAAACATTGATGCAAAAATAAAACATAGTTTTCCCCCTAAAACTCCTAATCATAGAGTGTGATTTGAAACATTGATACAAAAATAAAACATAGTTTTCCACCTAAAACTTCTAATCATAGAGCATGATTTGAAATGTTGAGTCAAAAATAGAATGCAATTTTTTTCTCAAAACTTTTAAGTATACAATGTGATATGAAACATTGATCAAAATTGAGCACGGTTTTTCTAAAATTTCTAATCATGGAGTGTGATTTGAAATATGAGGAAAAAATTGAACATATTTTTTCCCTAAAACTCTTAAACATAGAATGTGATCTAAAATGTTGAGAAAAAAATGTAACATATTTTTTCCTAAAACCCCTACCGACGAAGTGATTTGTAATGTTGAGGCAAAAACAAACATATTTTTTTCTTGAAACTCCTCACCAAATTTCACAAGGCATAAAAAATTGATGTTTACTATCCATAATTATACATCACACTAGGGCTTTTATATTTTTTCATTATTGAGCTCATTAGAGTGTTAAGTGGAAAAATATGAATTACCAAAGGAACAATAGGGTATAAGTGTAATGTTTGAGTAATAACGGTGTGCAAATAATGTATATTATAAGTCAACAATTTAAGATATTTCTTAAAGTAGAAAACTTTATCCTCCTTAATGGTGTTGCTACTAAACCTTGAAATGTATTATAACTGTTAGTCTATTTTACTCCTTTGGTTCAAAATAACCTTTTAAACAAATCGATCATCTCATTTTAAAAGGTTGTAGGACAGGTTGTTAAGGGAATTTGAAATGGATTAAGTATGCTTGGAAGCCAAAGTTTATTAAAGAGTGTTTTTGTATATTTTTTGAGGGATAAGTCATATCTTTATATTTTTTTAAAAAGTCTTAGTTATGATTATGATAAGGTTTGCAAATATCTTAATGTTGTGAAACATGTTCTAAAAACCTTGTTATCTTGCAAAATTTGAGTGCATGGGTTAAGGAGGGAAGTTTTTTTGAAAAGGTTAGAGTTTAAAGAGAGAAACTTCAATATTAGGTTATCTTTTGGCCTTGAAAGAACATGTTGAAGAGACCAAAGAAGAAAACATGACACATAGAAGTGAAGGATGTTAGGGTTTCTGGTTGTTTGTGATGCCGAAGGAATCTTGAAGGCCATGTTTTCCATCCCATATGGAAGCATGCACTTGGGGAAGAAATAAAGAGGCATTTGAAATTCTTGTGACAACTACCATGGATTTCCTTCACATATTTTTTTAATAACCCAATCAGATAACATTAATGGTGGAGTTTAGAAGAAAGATAGTAGGCCACGAGACTAGAAGGAAATGATGATATTGAGGGGGTAATCTTTCCAATGGGTAAGAGTTTCATAAACATGAAAGTCAAGTTAATACGAATACAATGCATTTTTTTATTATGAAACTTTTTGTTAGTGTTTCATAAAATTCTACCAAGATTATGAGAAGAATTTTAAGTTTGTCATGTATTATGATTAATCCTATGTTTTATCTTGTTTCATTTGTTGTATGGTCTTAGGGAGAGTCTCAACCTATCACTCCAACAAGCATGAGGTCTTTGGTCTTCACTATTGTTAAATAGCAAGCATACAATGTAAATATATCTTGAATTTAAAACCCTTGAGAGCAAGTAGTCTCCTTATTCATTCATGAAAGTTGGTACTAATGTCTTAAGAACCTAGCATTGGATGGAATCACTAAAATGTTCATAACTCTTAAAAAATATTTGTTAAAAGATCTTACTCTCACAAGTATTGAAACTAGTAATGAGTTATGATATTTTGTATATGTGTAGTAAAAGATCTCTATCAAAGAGTTTAAAACCCTTAGTTGTCTCCTAGGTTAGAGGAGAAACATAATACAACAATCACTTCACCAATTTTTCATGAAAAGTGCATACAATGTATATTCTCACTGTTAACACCTTGAAGACCTCTAAAAAAGAAGTTTCATGTGGAAATTCATATATGACACAATGAAACAAATGTGGATTACCTCTTAATTGGATTATCTTGAAATCTAACTAGGATTCAAAATACATCAGTCAAGAAAAGCCTATTTTTATCAATATAGAAGAATGCACTATTTCTCTCAAGAAAGCAGTGGTGAGTTAGGGAATATGGAAGAAATACCTAAATATCTGTTATAGTCATTGGGTTTTACTAATTCTAATGAATTTTCTAATATTCCACATATTTTACCTTGAATTGGAGACAAATATCAAGTCAATGTATCACCATTTGAGTCCCATGTGAATTGTTATCAACTCAAACTTGATGAAAGTTTGAACTTTAAGGGTAACAAGGATGAGAACATTGAACAACTTATAAAAGTGTTGTACCCAAAATAATTTTTTTGCTTCATTAAGTAATTTGGTTCAAAATGGTCAAAATCTTGTAAAATTGTTGTCAAAAGTCAAAAAAGGTCAAAATGTCTAAAAATAGCAATTTTCTATTTTTAAAAATTTTTGAACAACAAATGGATCATAGGGTTTTTCTAGGTTTATTGTCAAGAGGATGCTCGTAAATTTAGAAAAAATTGAAATTAGGGTTTTAGGCCCCTATTTTTAGAAAAACCCTAAAATTAGGATCTTTCCAAATATGGCTCAAAATGATTTTGATTGGTTAATCTTTCGTCACGATCACACTAGTCTAGTTAGAATCATCAAAAAGTCAATTTTTCTCTGGTGGGTCTATTTCACTTTTTCAGAAGAAAAGTTAGTGCATTTGAGGTCATCAATGGAGGATGGCCAAATACCAGGTGTCAGAATCTAAGCTTCAAATGGTGCACAAAACAATCTATGGAAAAAGATGCTCAAAAAATGGTGAACAACAAAGGTGAATTTGAAATTTTGAAATTTGTAAAAATTATTCGAACACTAGAGATGGATGTCTTACCTCAAGGAAGGTGCCTAGGCTTCAATGCCTTAGAATATTTTCAATTTTTGTTTGTCATGCACATGCAATGGTGAATACCATCAACACATTAGCAATGGTGATCACAGTCAACACAATCAGCGACACAGTGAATGCAAAGCACGAGAAGAGTGAAAATCTTCAAAAAAATTCTAACACTGGAGCCAAAAGTGCCCCTGCAAGCTAGGGGCACCCATGAATTCAAGGGTTCAAATACAGTTATTAGGATTTGCAGTTTTGGGAGTCCTCTTTAGAATTCTTCAAGCCTCATGATGAATCCAACATCCAGTTCACAATACTTATCAAACACCCAAAAACGAAGATCAAGCGAGAAATGCTAAAAGTCAAAGAAACTCAAGAAACTCAAAATTGACTAAGTCTAGAGTAGAAAAGTGCCCCTACAAGCTAGGGGTTCCTAGAATTTTCAAGCATTATTTTTAGTTTTTAGCTTTCATGACCTCTAGTAGGTCCTCAAATTTTGTCAAGCTTCATGATGAATCAGTCAGTAGCTTCACTAGAACTCTCAAACATCTAGAAACAAAGATCAAATTGAGGTATTTTTGTTAAGAAGATAAAGTGAAAAATATACCTTCTTCACACATGGGCACCCCAGTCAGCCAAGGGTGCTTAGAAATTTGAGCCCTCTAAAATAGTCTTTAGAGTTTGCAAAACTAGTCATCCTTTCCATAATTCTTCAAGCTTTTCATTGAATATCTCACCCTAATCATAGGATTCATCAATCGCAAACAATTGCAAATCAAAGCACAAGAGGTAAATTGGAGAAGTTGAAAATCATCAAAAAAGTGGTTAAGTTTGGAGCACAAAAGTGCCCCTGCTAGCCAAGGGTGCCCAAGAATTAAAGCCATCAAAACCACTTTTCAGGGTTTGCAATCTCCAGGAGATCCTTCTTAGTTTCACCCACGCTCCACAGTGAATCCATCTTCCAACTCAGAAAACTTGTCAAACACCAACAATTGAAGATCAAACAAAGGCATGTTATCAAATGAAAATATGAAAAAGCAAAAAATCTTCTAACTCTAGCAATGCAAAGCACCCCAGTCAGCTAGGGGCCTAAATTTAAAAGAAGTCAAATGTGAGATTAGAGGCTAGTGTGAGGTATCAATCTCCTCAGACTTGATCAAGCTTTCCAGCTCAACTCACTTTCAATCTCAATTGCTCATAGATTGGCAAGAAACAATGCTCAAATAGGGGTACCAATCACCAAAAACAAGCAAAATTTAAAAATCTTCAAAAAAATTCTAACACTAGAAAACTTGGATGCCTTATCTCAAGGAGGTGCCCAAGTCAACTTGAATTACATTTTTTTAAAGACTTTCTCATGTCTTGGTCACCCAAATTTTGAGGGATTCTTTGAGTTAACGAATATTTTCATGGGAAGACTCCTAAAATTAGGGTTTTCACGATTTAACTAATGCTTCCACCTCCAAACTTTATTTAACAAGCATTTGGGCATCCATACTTCATTATTTTGTAGGTCGACTTCAAGAAGAAAACACATAATTTCTTCTCAACAACATTTGTAGGATCAAACAAAGGGGATTCTCAAATTTCTTCATAGATTCAAGTTCATGTTGCATAGAAGAACAACTTTCCAGCTTCCATTTTTCTAGGGCATCAGTTATCAGAAACATAAGTTCATCATTTTCAACTTCTATCGATCTGGGTTTTCTTCTTTTTCAATCTTCTCCAAGATTGGAAAAAAAATTGACAGTTTCTCCAGCTTCCACACCTAGGGTTTCTTGCATGTTTAAGAAAAATCAGTTTTTTGAAAAATCTAACATTTTGGGTTCATTCAACACAAGATTGGCTATAAAACCCATGTCCCATATTTTTCACAAAATAAGCTTTTGTGGCTTCCATTTTTTAAGGTTTCTAGAAAAATCATCTTTTCAAAAAATGATTGATCTGGGTCTATTCAGCATATAGGCACCAACAAAACCCATATCTTAGTTTTTCTTAGGAAAAAATTGCTTCACAACTTCTACCTCAGTGGGTTCTTCAATGTTCTTGAAAAAGTCATTTTTTTGAAAAATGAACAATCTAGATCTATTTAGAACGACATTCTCTACAAAACCCATATCTCACATTTTTCTCAAAAAATTGCTTTTTAGCAAAGCTATTTTTAGTTTCTATGCAAAATTTGTTCAAACATAGTCATGTGCATAGTCATTCTTCAAGTTTTCAAATATGCAGTTCTCTCAAATCGAATTCAAGACCATATCGGTCTTCCTTCATGATTTCTTAAAGACACATGACATCAAATTACATCAAATAAATCCAATAATTGATTTGAACACTTTGGCAGGCATTGATTGCATCACAATCCAAACTCTTGAACAATTTGGGTTACTTGAGGCAGCCTCTTTTCCCATCTCGGCACAAAACATCGAGATTGTAATTTCTTGTGTCAAGCATTATAATCCCACTTCACGAGAAATCCAATTAGTAGATGGGAAAATAATTTGCAACCTCAAGCCAAGAGACATAATTGAGAGGTGTTTTGTTATTCCACCATGTCCAACTAACCTAATTATATCAACTGAAGAATATGAAAATGCATGGAATACGCAAAAGGAACATTTCCAAAAAAGGATGGCACAAAGGTGGCTCAAAGAGAAATGAAACAATTTTCCAAGGAATGTTGGACGAGGTGAATTCAAGGATGAGTACAATGTCATGATTACTCTGCTCAACCAAGTCATAGGTCAAGAAGAAGCACACAAGTTTCAGCCATGGATATTCTACACCATGTCCCAATTTGTGAATAATAAAGAAAACTATGACTGGCCAGCACTGATCAGTGACACTCTTCACAGCCAAATGACAGGGTTCTTCAAGGCCCATGAATTCCATTTGACTTCATACCTCGTATATCTTATAGCCTTTCAAGGCAAGTTTAGAGGGTTGAATGTTGTTAGAACTTTGGGCATTCAATAGGTTCATGAGCATTTCCTCCAGTTAGAATTTTCACAGTTAGATCAACACTTCAAGTGAGTAAATGATCTTTACCTAATGCATACAGTGCGGGACCTTGACAACGAGTTGTATATACAGTTTTTAGCAAATGCTAGATTGGCAATGGCAGAATGGGCTGATTGGTTTATTCAATTCTCCACATTATCCTACATACACGTATATGGCTTCTTAGGCAGTCTAGCCATGCTACCTTGACACCCATCAAATAAGGTAGTATTCATGGAGTTCCTAAGGCAATTACATGAGGTGCACACTTTTTTGCATAGCAAACGCAAGTCTACTGCTAGTTTCCCTTTTGAGATGGGTATATATAGATCCAAATCAGCATCTGACGCTAAATTAATGAGTAATGAAATATTGAAGCTTAATCTCAAGCTTATCATAGAAAGGTGTTCATATGACCCTTGGGGTCTCTTGGTAGCTCACCTTGATCAGAATTCTTCACATAAACCTATAATGGAATTTTTTTTCTTTAGTTATGAAGATGAGTTTGAAGTGTGTAGGCATAATTATAGTAGATTTACTCTTCCTCAAATTGTTGAATTATTATCAAAAGATGTGGAGGATTTATCAAATGATGATGGAGAAGTATTACTTCCCATGTATGCTAGAGTCATATTGATCAACAACCACTTTGACCAATTGATTGGTATGCCAAAGAGAGCACCTCCATTGAGGAAAGGACAAGTCGAGTTGTAAATAACAACAAGCTATTCTTGAATAGCAAGATCACATGAAGGGTAGTCACTCCAGTTATAGAGTAGCCATTGGTTCCCACCACGCTACCTTCCACTTCTAAATGGAAACCCAGAGTGAAAGCAATGAGCAATCCTCTAGAGGGTACAAAGAGTTGCAAGATGTCGATGAATTTGAAGGAAAAGATGCAATCTCTTATTAGGAATCAGCAAGAGCAACAAATGGATGCAGTCAAGGATATAGATGAATCAGTACAAGAATTGAAGTAGAGCCTCCCATTTTTTTGTCACCACTATAGTCTTCTCTAATTCACATTGATTTTGAGCTTGATTCACCAATTCATGACATCTCCACACCAACTCATTCATCGGGAGTTGATGAGACTAGAGCGAATCCTCCCAGTGAAGTTAGTCAAGACTCTTTGTCTTGGCTTGAGAACCTCCTAAGAAGGAAGAGGATAAAATCTTCTTACCAATTAGACTTTGCAGAGTTTGATAATGTCTACCAAGACTCATCAGAAAAGAAACTCAAGAAGCAAGTTCATGTGGAGAAGAATGTTGACAATGAGGTTGTCATTGAAATTTCTATGCCACTAATTGACAAGAACACCAATGAAGTTGAGGCCGATGACTTCACATTGGTCTAAGCCAACCTTGGTAGAAGTACATGACAAGCTGATGTAAATTTCTTTGAGGTTGCAACAGTTAACTTGAAGGAGAGAGTGATCAAAGATGGAGAAGACAAGGAATCCCTCAAGGCTGAAAATCAATGGTTGTCGCAGTACATCTCCAACTTAGTTCACGGTACTTCACACATCATTACTTTGCTTCCACAGATGTTGGAATCATCTACAAAAAAAAATCAGCTAAGTCGGTTGGTTATTTATGGGAAACACCTAAGAGACTAGGTAGAAGATTTCATCACCAAGGGTTGATTCATACTTGCAGAGTTGTACCAATTGAGGTACAACACCCATGATCTTTGCTCAGGAATTTTGGAGTCGGAGCATAATATAGCATAAATGAAGCCTCAAGATGAGGTCATCATCTCAGACTTGAGGATGGCCTATGATTCAGTTATTGTAGAACATAAATAGAAGCTTTTTAATTGGAGAGGACAACACCTCTTCAAAGTAAAAACCTATGAAGAAATCTCTACAGAATTGACTGAGTGTAGACAAAAGGTGGCAAGTGCTCTTAGGTTTGTAAGAACATGTGTCATCAATTCCTTATGAGTACCAATGTGAAGATGGTGGTTACATTGATCTCGGTAATGTATAGACAGAATTTCAAGACCTAATCCATAGTAGTTTTAATGGTGACCCTTTTGACTATAATTTGAGTCAAGTTGCAACCATGTTAGGGAGATTTGATGAAGTAACTAAAAGGAGAATGGATTTTCAAAATCATATTCCAAATGAAGAAGTGATTTTGTAGAGGCATTACATTTTTCAGAAGAGTAGCAGTGTCCTTGACCAAGAGGCCGACAACATCTTCGAGGATATGATTGCTCGAGTTGGTGACCAGTGAACTGCTAGTTGAGGCATGTAGCATTCTCCAAGGATAGAATTTAAAATAGTAGTTAACTTGATGCATTTTCCAATTTAACTAGTTGTCCTCTTTTCATGCATGTTTATCTTTGGAGATATCTATTGTACAGTTGAAGTTTTCTTTAGTTTTAGATCAGTTAGCTAATGTAGTCTTTCCAATTAACTATTAGTTATCTTTGTTATCTTTGTTAAGGCATAGGAATAAATCTTGTAGATTGGAAAGACTAATTGTTAACACAAGGAGATTTTAGGGTTCCCTACTCCTATGTTTGTGTATAAATAAGAGCAGCCTTGTTCATTATTTTTCTTAACCGTTGTTGCTATAACAAAATTGTTGAGCCTTAGTGCCTCCAAGTTTGCTATTTAGTATCTGCTCACTTTGTTCAATGTAATTGGTTTGATCATAAATTGTATGCCTATTGTAGCTACAATCTACCATCCTAGATGTGTGATTACTATTGGAGTTTGAGGAAATAAATCTTATTCCCACCTTGCTTCGATCTACAGTCTCAAAATATTTTGATGTTATTATTTTATGTTTTTCTTTCATGAACTTTATTTCAGCTTATATCTAAAAGTACAATGAGTCTTTGGATGTGTTCTAGAAACAAGTTTTTTTAAGCTTTGTGTTTACCAACCATTCCCTATTTACTTCTAAATTCTCTTGCTTTGAATTTACTTAAGAAGTTAGAAGCGTCATTATTTTAGGCCTAGTTCTAGTTGAAGTTATGAAACCAGAGAAAACCTTAGCTATGATGCAAATATTTTTATAACCTTGTACTCTCAGCTGAGATAAAAATATAGGAAATTAGTTTAGTATTCTTTTTACACATAATCAGCAAAAGAGGGAGCTTCCCCTCCTAATTTAAAGAGTATTCTAATTGTGCATAGCTTTTTGTTTCTAATCCACACTCTAGAGGTATGAATTGAAACACCAATAGTTTTCTAGCACCCACCATGGGGCACGAGGCATAAAACTTCAAGAAAGCTAACACTTTATGACACGAGAATGACCATCTGGCATCCTATTGCTCCTATTGAACAATCAGGTCTTACACCTCCTATTATTCAAAAAAAATCCATTCTAATTGAAGGAGAGCAAATGGACATTATCAGTAGCCTGAGGAGTTTCATAATTGAGAAAAGAGAAGATCCTGCTCAATGGAGAAACATAGCTACTACTCTAGACCAAGAAGAACTAAAAGCAGATCTTGCAATTGCAAGACCAGTTTTACCACCTCCTACATGGGATTAGACAATCCTAGCTTATAGATTTTATACAAGGAAGAAGGGATTTGTTGTAGATCATAAGATTCAAGAACCTGGGATCCAGCCTGAAGCAATGGACAACAACAACAACAATGATGATAATAACCGAAATCACAAACGTCCACCCCCATTACCTTTGGGTGATAACATTGGTCCATTGGCTTTACAAAGACATCATGAGTTTCCTAAAGGGTCAAGGAAGCATTTTCCTCAATTTCACGGTGACGGGGCTCAACACCTTAATGAGCACATCTCTGCATTCACATCAACTTGTGTCATTTTGCATGTACCTCATGAAGATATTGATGTGCATATCTTTATAGAGACTCTTGAGGAAAATTTTGTTGATTGGTTCCATCATCTAGGGCCAGGAATTGTTATAAACTGGGTAATCATGAGCGAGAAGTTCTTGGCAAGATTCAAGCCCGCCGAAGATGGCCATCGACTATTTTCTCAACTCTCTAATTCAAAAATTGAGCTAAATAAAACTATGAGAGAAGTTGTGGAAAGGTTTAACTGCCTCCTCACATGTCTTTCTCATATGCTCAATCCATCACGGATATTCTGTTAAGTAGTTTCATCAACACTCTTCCATTAGAAATAGCCTTTTTCTTAAGATTAGGTCATGAAACAGAATTACCAACTGCACAAGAAAGAGCTATTGAGATTGAGAACAACATGATCACATATGGAAAGATGAAAATTGATGCTATCAGGCCTCTTGTTCAAGGTTCTATAGATCCATTGCTACAAAAGGTAGCTAATGAGGTGACTATCATCAGAAGGAAGTCACCTACTCAAGGGTAGCAAGCATTGTCCTCACCACCACCATATCAACCTCAGCAACAATATCATCCTTAGCAATTGTACCAGCCGAAAAGGAATAACTTTCAACATTTAAACAATTACAAGCCACGATTTCCAACACCTCCACCAAGACAATCAACTGAAGCTAAGAAATCTACTATGTTTTTCTCATTTCATGAGATCGACGCACATACCAATTCTACGTGTCCTGAGAATTTGAGAATGAATCAAGTCATGGGATGCATTGAAGTTGCACCATGTTTTAGTTTTGTACCTTCACCTAGTTTTAATTTAGTCTTACCACAAATGGACAACTTCAATGGCGACTCCGCAATGGGATACTTTGATAGTGAACCTGTCAATCAAGAAGAAGAACAACAACAATACAGTCATTATTCTCATGCAATAAATCATGAGAATTTCTCAACACTTGTGTTTACACAAGCTCAACACTTTAAGGCACAAAAAGAAGAAGAGGATAGACAAAAATCAAAAGAAAAGGATAAAGAGGTGGCTTCCACTTATAATCCTCAGCCTTCACATGAGAATCCTAAAGCAGTTGCTCAAGATTCATCTTCAACAAATTTAGACATCGTAGATTTCGTGATGAAGACAAAGGTACAAATCTCTCAACTAGAGTATCTTCAGGACCATCTGGAATAGTTGGATCGAATTCTCAAGGATGTAAAGAAGCAGGTTGGCATTTAGCCCACATTGCTCGAGTCATTTGTACCAATGAAAGAAAAGCCAAAACCCTTTTTATATATCTTTATATATAGGAGGGTTTAAATTGAGAAATTGCATAATAGACTCAAGAGCCTTGGACAACATCATGCCTTTACAGGAAATGAATGCATTGGGACTTTCGTGCACTAAGACTCATGAAAAGTGTTATTTTCTTGAATCTAAGTCGATGTCGTTGGTCAACCAATTGAAAGATGCTCAAGTAAGGTTGGAATCTTGTCCAGAAAAGAAGATAATGATGACCATCTTAGTGGTTGATATTCCAACCAGCTATATGGTGTGTTACTGAGTAGAAGCTTCTGCAAGGATCTTGGAGGAGAGATTCAAGTGGATTTTCCACTCATGACAATTCCATTGAAGAAAGGAAGTTTCAAGTTGGAACCAGATGCTAAATCTAGATTCATGGTGGTGAAATTCCAGGATCCCCAAGCACAAGTGTTGTATTAAGAAATGGGTCCTGGTACATATGTTATGTTGTCAGAAGCAACTGAAGAAAGGAAAAACATTGTGTGTTATACAAACATATCCAAATAAGATCCAAAGATGTGGACCATGCAATTTGATGGAAGTTGCTCAACAGTAGGTTCAAGAGCGAGAGTGGTCATAATCTCTCCTAAAGGTTGTTTATATCCATTTGCATATCACTTGCAATTTGAATGCACAAACAATACAAGGGAATACGAGGCACTTACACTAGGTCACAAAAATGCAAGAGATATGGGTATCAAACTACTAAGGGTCAAAGGTGATGTAGAGTTGATCGTGAAATAGATTAGAGATCATTTTCAACTATGAAAAGATCTCCTTCGGCATTATAGAAAAAGGGTGTGAAATGCAATCGATTGGTTCAAAGCATTTGGCATCAAGTTTATTCCGTGTGAGCACAATAGCAGAGAAAATTCCCTTTCAGTATCGGTTGCTCTCTTCATGCCACATTCTGATTTTTGTAAGAATGCATTTTCCATTGAGCTCATATACAGGCTAGTTGTCACCGAAAATTGTGACAACTAGAAATTCTTCAATCATCATCATCATCTCAAAGAATTTATTGGCATGGAAGATAATTTTTGAAGAAATATTCTTTGAAGGCAATGCTTCTCCCTTTAGAGAATCAATAACAAAATATTCAGCAATGGAATCAGGTATCATCTAATTGAAAGGAAACCAAACACCCAAGGGTTTAGTATCCTTGGAAGATATATTTGATAGGCATGATAGACACATCCAAGATTAAAGGAACTCGGCTAATAAGACCTCTATTGAATATTGTCAAGTAAAAATTGGTACTGAAGATAAGCCTTGGCTTGTTAATTTGGGCAAGTGTTGTAATATAGAGGAAAGTGAGAGTTCCATCTCCTTATTCAAAAAATATCAAGATGTGTTTGCTTGGCCATATGAGGACTTGAAGGTCTTCACACCCAGAGAATTGTCTCATACAATTCCACTAAAACTTGATGCTAAGCCTTTCAAATAAAAGCAACAACACTACAATCTGCGCATCCAAGATACAATCTATGTGAAGGTTCAAAATATGGTGGATGCAAAGATCATCTTTCCAATCTATCATTCCACTTGGGTGTCAAATATAGTTCTTGTGCGTAAGAAGAATGGAGAAATCCGAATCTATGTAGATTTCAGGAACCTTTGTCGATCATGGACCATACATTGCAAACAGTCACTGGTTCGAAGATGTTGTCATTACTTGATAGTTTTTTATGGATACAATCAAATTGCAGTAGCTAAAGAGGATCAAATCAAGATGACATTCACTACCTCATGGGGTATATTTTCTTATGAAAGGATGCCCTTTGGTCTTATCAACACTGATGTCACATTTCAAAGAGACATGGATTTGGCATTTGGGTATTTGACAATTAAGTTAATCATCGTCTACCTTGATGACCTCATCGCTTTCTCAAAGAAGCGAGAAGACCACTTAAACACTTAGTGAAAGTGTTCGAGAGATGCAGGTATCACAAGATTTCATTAAATCCCAAGAAGTCCATCTTTGCAATGACAAAAGGAAAATTGCTTGGTCATATCGTCTCCAAGGAAGAATCTCAAATTGACCCTAGTCGGGTTGATTCTATTACAAACCTGTCTCTTCCAACAAGAAAAACTGGGGTACATTCCTTCTTTGGAAAAGTGAATTTCATACAAAGATTTGTACTTGATTTCTCATATCTAACCAGAGACATATCAGCTATAATGAAGAAGACATCCACCTTCAAATGGACTGAAGAAGGAAAGAAGGAATTCGTCCAGATTAAAGAAGCCATTAGTCAAGCACTAGTGCTAGTCTGACTTGATTTTGATAAAGATTTTAACCTTTATTGTTATGTGTTGGAACACACTTTTTCTGCTATACTGACACAAAAGTTTGAATGAAGAAACCAAATCTCCAATTGCGTTAATTAGCAGCAGTTTTAAAGAAAGTGAGTCTTGGTACTCTCAAATTGAAAAGAATGCTTATGCAATTGTTAGGGATGTTAGAAATTTCAGATTTTACATCTTAAACTCCCATACCATAGTATATGTCACAGATCTAGCAGTCTAAAGTTTCTTAACTCAATAGGAGATGGGCACAAAAAGAGGCAATTGGATCCCAAAGGTTCAAGAATATGACTTGGAGATCAATCCAACCAAATTTGTTCGTAGGAGAGGTTTGTGTTAGCTAATAATAGAAGGTGGTGATCTCAAGCACTAGGCTACCAATGGTGAACTTGAAAATGAGATTAAAGAGGACCTTCATATGGTCCTACTTGTTGATTCTATTGATGAATGGTACACTAAAATATGGTACTATTTAACTTATGGAGAATGTCCTACCCACATAGACAAACAATGGAAGAGAACATTAAAATTGAAAGTGCAAAATTATATGAATAACATTTTATACAAGTGTGGGCTTGATGGAACATTTTTTTTTTGTGTTAACAAGGACCAACAATGGTGCTTGTTGGAAACATTTCACAATGAAGCATGTGGTGGCCACTTTTCATCAAGGGTTACACATTTAAAATCCTGCGAGCACAATTTTCTAGTTGACTATATTTCACGACGCATATGATTGGGTGCACAGATGTTAGATGTGTCAATAGTTTGTTGGAAAACTTAAACTGGTAGCCATTCCACTCAGGCCAATAATCATTGACGCTCCATTTCAACAATGGGGTTTAGATTTTGTACGTCCAATCAATCCACATTCTAGTAATGGGCATGTTTATGTCCTGACTACCACAGATTATTTCACAAAGTGGGTTGAGGCCATTCCTACCAAGCAGGCTACCTCAGAAGTTGTGTGTGACTTTCTGGAAGAAAATATCATTTCATGCTTTGGGGTTCCACACAAGATTGTGACTGGCAATGCAAATATTTTCTCATCTGAGGAGCTAGTAGAGTTTTGTTTTAATCATGGCATCACCTTGTCCCATTCATCAAATTATTACCATCAAGGGTAATGGATAAGCTGAATCATCAAACAAAAACATTATTACAATCATATGCAAGTTATTTGATTCCAATCAACGAGCTTGGCACAAAAAATTGTATGACACTCTCTAGGCTGAAAGAATCACTCCCAAGAGAGCCATCGACACTTCACCTTTTATCATTTTGTATGGTACACAAACTATGCAACCCATTACACTAGAGTTGTCCGCTTTGCAGCTAGAATCCGTAGTAGAAGATGGTGAATTCAAAGATCCAATTGAGAAGCAAGTCTTGTACCTGATGAAGCTAGAAGAAGAAAGGTTGGAAGTAGTTGATAAAATCCCTCAGCATCAAGAGCGGGTGAAGAATATTTTCAACAAGAAGGCTCATTAGTGAGACTTTGAGATCAAAGATGAAGTCTTATTATGGGACAAGAGACATGAGCCCAAGGGAATGCATGGAAAATTTGATTCCTTGTGGCTAGGGCCATTCAAGATCCATGAGTTCACAAGGGAGAATTCTTACATTCTCTCGCACTTGGATGGAAGGCTCTTCCCGTTGTCATGCAGTAGGCAATATCTAAAGCATTTCATCCCTTCGACGGTGGAGTAAATTTTTGTAAATCATTTTCTTTTGTTTTTGGTAATGTGTTTCCCTTTTCATAATTTTTACGTCATGTCATAATGTGTTTCCATGTTTCATAAATTTTTTTCTTGTTTTAGGTAATTTTATGGAAAATCCAACCAATAGGTGATTAGAAAATGATCCTAACTCCATTGCCCAACTATTAAGACATTGGTTTGTGCTTAAATATCCAGGGATTCTTGGTTCTCCTATGTCGTAAGTATCTAACATGCTCCCCAAATGAAGCCAAATGTTGTACCCAAAATTAAAAAATTGCTTCATTAAGGCATTTTGGTAAAAAAAAAATGGTCAAAATCTTGTAAAATTGTCAAAACTAAAAAAAGGTCAAAATGTCTAAAAATAACAATTTTATATTTTTAGAAATTTCCGAATAACAAATGGATCATAGGGTTTTTATGGGTTTATTGTCAAGAGGATGCTCGCAAAATTTTGAAAATTTCAAAATTAGGGTTCTAGACCCCTATTTTTAGAAAAATCCTAAAAATAGGATCTTTCCAAATATGGCTCAAAATGGTTTTGATCGGTTAATCTTTCATCACGGTCACACTAGACCAGTCAAAATTATCAAAAAGCCAATTTTCTTCTAGTGGGTATATTTCACTTTTTCAAAAGAAAAGTTAGGACCTCAGAGGTCATCAATGGAGGATGGCCAGATACCAAGTGTCAAAATATAAGCTTCAAATGTTGCATAGAACAATCTATGGCAAAAGATGCTCAAAAAATGGTGAACGGTGGAGGGGAATTTGAAATTTTGAAAATTGCAAAAATTATTCTAACATTAGAGATGGATGCCTTACCTCAAGGAAGGCGCCTTAGCTTCAATACCTTAGAAAATTTTCAGTTTCTATTTGACACGCACGTGCAACAGTGAATACCATCAACACATCAGTAATGGTGATCACGATCAATGCAGTTGACAACACAATGAACGCGAAGCACAAGAAGAGTGAAAATATTCAAAAAAGTTTCTAACACTAGATCCAAAAGTGTCCCTGCAAGCTAAGGGTGCCCATGAATTCAAGGGCTCAAATGCAACAATTAGGATTTGTAGTTTTGGGGGTCCTCTTCAAAATTCTTCAAGCTTCATGATGAATCCAACATCCAATTCACAAGACCTATCAAACGCCCGAAAACAAAGATCAAGCGGGAAATGTTGAAAGTCAAAGAAAGTCAAGAAACTCAAAATTGACTAATTCTAGAGTAGAAAAGCACCCCTGCAAGCCAGGGGCACCCAAAATTTTGAAGCATCAGCTTCAGTTTTTAGCTTTTATGACCTCGAGAAATCCCTCCCCAAATTTTGTCAAGCTTCGTGATGAGTCAGTCAGCAACTTCACCGAAACTCTCAAAAATCTAGAAACAAAGATCAAATTGAGGTGTTTTCGTCAAGAATACAAAGTGAAAATTATACCTTCTTCACACATGGGCACCTCAATTACCTAGGGGTGGCTAGAAATTGGAGACCTCTAAAACAGTCTTTAGAGTTTGCAAAACTAGGTATCCTTTCCAAAATTCCTTAGGCTTTCCATTGAATATCTCAGCCTGATTACATGATTCATTAATCACTAGCAATTGCAGATCGAAACACGAGAGGTAAATTGGAGAAGTTGAAAATCATAAAAAAAGTGGTTAAGTTGAGCACAAAAGCACCCCTAGTAGCCAAGGGCATCCCAGAATTAAAGCCATCAAAACCACTTTTCAAGGTTTGCAGTCTCTAGGAGATCCTTCTCATTTTTTCCCACTCTCCATAGTGAATCCATTTGCCAATTCAAAAGACCTATCAAATCCCAGCAATTGCAGATCAAACAAAGAAATGTTATCAAATGAAAAGATGAAAAATTGGAAAATCTACTAACTCTAGTGATACAAAGCGCCCCAGTCAACTAGGAGCTCCCAGATTTAAAAGCAGTCAAATGTGGGATCAAAGGTTGGTGTGAGGTATCAATCTCCTTAGACTTGATTAGGATTTCCCACTCAACTCGCTTTCAATCTCAATTACTCATATATTGGTAGGAAACAGTGCTCAAACAGGGGGTACCAATCACCAAAAACAAGCAAAATTTGAAAATCTTCAAAAAAATTCTAACATTGGAAAACTTGGATGCCTTATCTCAATAAGGTTCCCAATTCAACTTAAGTTATAGTTTATTGAAGACTTTATCATGCCTTGGCTGCCCAAATTTTGAAGGATTCTTCGAGTTAATGAATATTTTCGTGGGAAGACTCCTAAAATTAGGGTTTTCACGAGTAAACTGATGCTTCCACCTCTAAACTTTATTTAACAAGCATTTGGGCGTCCATACTTCATTAGTTTGCAGGTCAACTTCAAGAAGCAAACACATAATTTCTTCTTAATACTATTTGAAGGATCAAACGAAGGGGGTTTTTAGATTTCTCCATAGATTCGAGTTTAGGTTGTGTTACCCACTAAAATTTTAAAAAAATGTATATCCAGATTTTCTTCCTTGAACTAGAATGGTCTTCTTTTTATGCCTTTAATTCATTCATGATTGCGGTCCTTGTTAATTCCATAACCTTCATCGCTCAATCTTGTAATTCTATAACTCAGTCGCTAGGTTTAGAAGTTATCGAAGTACCCGACTACCCAACCCACCTTTCTCTCATCCTCGCCTAAGGGATTGATGTGTCAGAAGTTTTTAAAATGTTGGAACCCGCGATATGCAGTTCCATGTTTCAACATTTTTGTGATCCCGTAATCTTTTCAGACATTTTCCTTGGATTTTTAATGCCACCAGCCCATTTAATTATTTGTACAGTGTATCTTGTAGTTGTCTTTTCGGGGGTTACGAGATGTGGATTCAATCTCCAAACATGCTCCACAACTAATAGTGCATTAATTGGGCCTCTTAAATAGCAAGTGTGACAAAAGCGTGCTAAGGTGGTGGCACTGTATTGATAAATTAAGCATCATCATTACCTACCAACGAAATTAAATACGCCATTTGCATAGTAAGTTGGTGGTACTACAAAAATTTGGTTTCCTTATCAGCCAAGCAATTCAAGATGGTACTTCCTTGTGAGGTTAGAGAATGGGAAGATGAACCTATGCCTCTCATGCAACCTGATTTGAATTGGCCAAAAGAAGAGCAATTTGACATCATTTCTAAACTGTGTTCACTAGCATGGAAAGAAAAGACTAGCTATGTTGAGTATAATCGAGTGATCCTTGTTTTAGAAGAAGAAGAATGTGTTGAATTTCATGATTTGGTCATGGAGATGCAGCTAAAATTGTTTAGGATTCTAGCTCATCTGGTAGTTTAGTGGCATGCACGAATCTTTTGTGACACATAATGATAATGTATTTTTGAATTTCTTCTCGTCTTGGAGTCTTTTGGCTTTTTGGTCATTTTCAAGAGCGTTACTTATATAATGTAACAATTTTTGGTATGCATATATAATCTCGGAATTAAAAAGAAAGAGGGGGGAAAGTAGCATTTTTTTTTGGTTTTCAACACAGTTTTGTTGTACAGAAAGGTGGAGGATTTGACCTCACTTATGAGCAGTAAATAAATTAAGAAATATTTTGAATCTTTGAGTTTATCGATATTTCCTATAATTGCAATCGAACTGTGCTTCTTTGTAATATCTTTAATGTTTATTTTTTATATCAAGATGAGTGTGTGGTTATTTCTGAAACTTTGAATCTAGGATAACGCGTCTATTGGAAAGAAATTTTCTAAACTTTATTTTCTTATTTCTCATTATGGGTTTAAGATAAATGAGCTATGTATTGTTCATTTGCATTATTTTAATAAATCCATCGCATTTACTTTCATGATTATGGGTAAATGTTAGATTACCTTTCCTGCTTTCTGGTCAAAAGCATACACAAGTTTTATTTCAATTGTTTTCTATCATACGTAGGTAGTTGTGCGTACCAAAATAAGCAGAGAGTCAGTGTAGAAATTCCTCACGCCCGACTCAACTGTGGGTCCATTTTTGTCTTTCAATCTTGGCCATTTTTGAGTTATTTTTAGAACTATTCTCAAAAGGAAAAAATCTGAACTAACAAATTTTTGGCAACTTTGCTAGGGAAAATTCAAAATTGAAGAACGATGCTCTTATTTTTTCCCAAAAATTTGAAGGTGCCTCCTCGAGGACGGAGGCTAGCAGCTCTATGAAATGAAATGTACCCAAAAATATTATGTTCCAACAAAGACCTGTGCTGATTTTATTTCCGCATTTACATTATGGCATTAACTTCCTCCCAGCCATGGGGAAGTCATTTCGGTCCTCTTTCTTTACCTGTATACTCACCATTACCTGAAGGATCAACGAATTATTTTCCAAAATTTGATGGAGAAGATTCTCAGGATGCTGAAAAACACATTTTGGTCTTCACAATAGCTTGTGGTATTTTGGGGGTGAGTGAAGAAGATGTTTTTGTCATATTATTTATTGAATCTCTTATTGGACCTGTCACTGATTGGTTTTGTTATTTAGAAGATGATTGTATAACTTATTGGAATTTGTTAAAAGATAGTTTTTGGGAAGATATAAGAGTCCTATTGATGAAACTGCTTTGCTAGGTCATTTTTTTAACATTCATAAACAAGAGGATGAGAAGATCAGAGATTTTGTGGATAGGTTTAATAGGCTACTTAGTAAGATGCCTACTTCCATTCAGCCAAATAAACAACTTTGCACTTTCATTTCTTCTTTGCACTCAGATGTTCAATTTGTTTGAAAAGGTGTAAAATAAATGATATTGAAATTGCACAAAAAGAGGTCATTAAAATTGAGGAAGAGATGATCCAAAGTGTTCTATGGAAGACAAACCTATTTGGGTCAAGTAATGAAGATATCAGAAAACCCATCTTAAACCAAAATCAATTCCTCAGCCTATAAATTTCCAATATACGCAACCTCCTACTGTTGAATATTGCAATTTCTCTATTTTTGATCCTGAACATTTCAATAAAAAAGGGGATATCAAGGAAGAAACTAATTCTTATGAAAATAGAAGAATTGAAGCCTATTATTTCTAGTATGAACATGATGAGTCTACGAATCACTCAAATAGTAGAGAAAATGAACAATCCTTCCAAGATATTGACCTTGAAGTTGGTAGTACAAGTGAAGTTGTCCCAACCTCATTGTTTGCAATAGAGATGCATTCATTCATTTTTATGACTAATGAAGAACCACTCGAAAGTACTCAGCATGAAGGTGAAATTGTTAACATCTCATCTCTTCATCATATGTAGGTTGAGTATGAAACTTTCAGATTTTTAGAGCAAGCTGGTGCAAAAATAAGTCTCCAAGAGGAAGTCAGAAATGGTATCTTTCTTGAATCTTTCCATTTGAAGAGCTTGATACCAAAAAAAATTCTAGATACAGTTTTGAAAATGAATTTACTGAATTTCATATTATTCACCATCCTAATCAATGTCTTCATGAGTGCAGGAATGAATTTTTGTGTGAAAAAAAAGTTGTTGTGATTGCATCGCAAGACATCAACATGGGTGTTGAAATAAATCATAAAATTGTTAAATCAGATTTGAGGAAGGAAGAAGAAAAGGTTTCTGTTGGAAAAGATGAAAATTCCCAACTCTGTATATTTCCAGTTTTACAAGAAATTGATGATCAATTCTCTGATTTACATGATTCTATATCTCTTTCCAAGAAAATAAAGCATATTTCAAACATAGTGGGATGTGTATTGCAGGTCAAAACTCAGGATTTCAAAATGATGCAATCACTCATGTTTATGGTATTAAAAGGAGGGTTTCATCTAACGGTTTGTGTGTAGGTTGTCTGATTCGAGGACTGCTTTCTTTGGGCTGGTCAGAACAAGTATGTTACCAAGATTTACCTAAGGATATTTGGGAGAACGTTGAAGGTTTTATAATGGGTGATATTAGAATGAGTTTCCAGATAGAACAAGTACATAATGAATATTTTCTTCTTGGAAATCAAATTTCTAATAGAAGATTCTTTTATAAAGTGACTCTTTTCAGTTTAATCAAGTCGGCCATCAATCAACAGTTAGCTATATGTGTGCTCCTCATTTACCCAGCATTATTTCATATAGGCTGCTATTTCTCTCAACCTGTGAATGGTTTTGCTTAATAATAGGTTAGCTAGAGATAGGGTCTTCATGACCATGTACATATTAGGAGTTTTGGTTGTGCTATTAACTTAGTTTCCTTTTTCTTCCCTATCTTGTTTTGGCTTGCTTTTCCTTGGCTTGTGTCTGGCTCCCCTTTGCATGATATACCCCGTCCTTCTACTTACCTTTCACTCCATGACCCAATGGATTTATACACTAGTCCTTGCATTGCATTCTAGGTTCCTTGCTTCGTTCTTCACAATCCTTATCCCCAATCAAAGCCAATATTACCCACTAAAATTTTAAATATATATATATATATATATATACAGTTTTTCTTCCTTGAACCGGAATAGTCTTCTTTTTATGCCTTTAATTCATTCATGATTGTGGTCCTTGTTAATTCCATAACCTTCATCGCACAATCTTGTAATTCTATAACTCAGTCACTAGGTTTAGAAGTTATAGAAGTACCCAACTACCCGACCCCTCTTTCTCTCATCCTCGCCTAAGGGATTGGTGTGTCAAAAGTTTTCAAAATGTTGGAACTTGCGATATGCAGTTCTGTGTTTCAACTTTTTCGTGATCCCTCGATTTTTTAGACATTTTCCTTGGTTTTGAATGTCGCCAGCCCGTTTAATTATTTATATGGCATATCTTGTAGCTTTCTTTTCGGGGGTTACGAGATGCGGATTTAATCTCCAAACACGCTCCATAACTAATAGTGCATTAATTGGGCCTCTTAAATAGAAAGTGTAACAAAAGCATGCTAAGGTGGTGGCACTGTATTAACAGATTAATCATCATCATTACCTACCAGCGAAATTAAATACGCCATTTGTAGAGTAAGTTGGTGGTACTACAAAAATATGGTTTCCGTATCAACCAAGCAATTCAAGATGGTACTTCCTAGTGAGGTTAGAGAATGGGAAGATGAACCTGTGCCTCTCATGCAACCTGATTTGAATTGGCCAGAAGAAGAGCAATTTGACATCATTTTTGAACTGCGTTCACTAGCATGGAAAGAAAAGACAAGCTATGATGAGTATAATTGGGTGATCCTCATTTTAGAAGAAGAAGAAGAATGTGTTGAATTTCATGATTTGATCAGGAGATGCAGTTAGAATTTTTCAGGATTCTGGCTCCTCCCAGTAGTTTAGCGACATGCACGAATATTTTGTGACATGTAATGATAATGTCTTTTTGAAGTTGTTCTCGTCTTGGAGCCTCTTTGGCTTTCTAGTTATTTTCAAGACCATTAGTTATATAATGTAACAGTTTTTGGTATGCATATATATAATCTTAGAATTAAAAAGAAAGAGGGGGGAAAGTAGCATTTTTTTGGGGTTTTCAACACAGTTTTGTCATACATAAAGGTGGAGGCTTTGAACTCACTTATGAGCATTAAAGAAATTAAGAAATATTTTAAATATTTGAGTTTATCAATATTTCCTCTGATTGCAATCGAACTGTGCTTCTTTGTAATCTCTTTAATGTTTATTTGTTATATCAAGTTGAGAGTGTGGTTATTTCTAGAACTTTGAATCTAGGATAACACGTCTGTTGGAAAGAAATTTGCTAAAATTTCTTTTCTTATTTCTCGTTATGGGTTTAAGATAAATGAGCTTTGTATCGTTTGACATTTGCATTATTTTCATGAATCCATCGCATTTACTTTCATGATTATGGGTAAATGTTAGATTACCTTTCCTGCTTTCTAGTCAAAAGCATACCCAAGTTTTATTTCAATTGTTTTCTACATACGTAGGTAGCTACACCTACCAAAATAAGAAGAGAGTCAGTGTAGAAAATTCTCATGCCTAACTCAACTATGGGTTCATTTTTGTCTTTCAATCTCAAGCATTTTTGAGTCATTTTTAGAACTATTTTTGAAAGGAAAAAATCTGAACTAACAGGTTGCATAGAAGAACAACTTTTTCACTTCCATTTTTCCAGGGTATCAATTTTCAGAAATAGAAGTTCATCAATTTCAACTTCTATTAATCTAGGTTTTATTCTTTTTCAATCTTCTCCAAGATTGGAAAAATCTTCGACAACTTCTCCAACTTCCGCACGTAGGGTTTCTTGCATGTTCAAGAAAAATCAAAATTTTGAGAAATCTAACATTTAGAGTTCATTTAGCACAAGATTGGCTACAAAACCCATGTCCCAGATTTTTCCCAAAAATAGCTTCTGCAACTACTATTTTTTAGGGTTTTTAGAAAAATCATCTTTTTCAAATAACAATTGATTTGGGTCTATTCAGCATACAGGTGCCAACAAATCCCATATCTCATATTTTCTCACGAAAAAATTGCTTCGCAACTTCCACCTCTAAGGGGTTCTTGCATGTTCTTGAAAAAATCATTTTTTTCAATAAATGGACAATCTGGGTCTATTCAGAACGACGTTCTCTAAAAAACCCATATCTCACATTTTTCTCAAAAAATTCCTTTCAACGAAGCTATTTTTAGCTTATGTGCAGAAGTTGTTCAAACATAGTCATGTGCACAGTCATTCTTCAAGTTTTCAAATATGATGTTCTCTCAAATCAAATTCAAGACCAAATTAGTCTTGCTTCACGATTTCTTGAAGACACATGACATTGACTTACATCAAATAAATCCAATAATTGATTTGAACACTTTGGCAAGCATTGACTGCATCACAATCCAAAATATTGAACAATTTGAGTTACTTGAGGCAACCCCTTTTCCTATCTCGGCACAAAACATTGAGTTTGTAATTGCTTGAGTCAAGCATTACAATCCCACTTCATGGGAAATTCAATTAGTAGATGGGAAAATAATTTGAAACCTCAAGCCAAGAGACATTGAGAGGTGTTTTTTTATTCCACCATGTCTAAATAACCTCATTATATCAACTGAAGAATGTGAAAAGGCGTGGAATACACAAAAGGAACAGTGACAGAAAGGATGGCACAAAGGTGGCTCAAAGAGAAATGAAACAGTTTGCTAAGGAAAGTTGGATGTGGTGAATTCAAGGATGAGTATGATGTCATCATTACTCTACTCAACCAAGTCATAGGTCAAGCTGAAGCACACAAGTTTCAGCCATGGATTTTCTACATCATGTCCCAACTTGTGAAAAATAAAGAATACTAGGACTGGCCAGCACTGATCAGTGACATTCTTCACAGCCAAATGACAGGGTTCTTCAAGGCCCATGAATTCCATATGACTTCATACCTCACATATCTTATAGCCTTTCAAGGCAAGTTTAGAGGGTTGAATGTTGTTGGAGCTCTGGGTGTTCAACAGGTTCATGAGCATTTCTTGCAATTAGAATTTTCACAGTCAGAACAACACTTCAAGTAGGTAAATGATCTTTTCCTGATGCATACAGTGTAGGACCTTACAATGAGTTACATATACAATTTTTAGCAAATGCTAGATTGGGTTGATTGGTTTATCCAATTCCTCACATTCTCCTACATATGTGTATATGGCTTCTTAGACAGTCCAGTCATGCTACCTCGATACCCATTAGATAAGGTAGTATTCATGGAGTTCCTAAGGCAATTCCACGAGGTGCACACTTTTTTGCATAACAAACACAAGTCTATTGCTAGTTTCCCTTTTGAGATGGGTATATACAGATGCAAATTAGTAGCTGATGCTAAACTAATGAGCAATGAAATATCGAAGAAAAATCTCAAGTTTATCATAGAAAGGTGTTCATATGACCCTTGGGGTCTCTTGGTAGCTCGCCTTGGTCAAAATTATTCACATAAACCTACAATGAAATATTTTTGGTTTAGTTGTGAAAATGAGTTTGAAGTGCGTAGGCGTAATTACAGTAGATTTACTCTTCCTCAAATCGTTGAATTATTATTAGAAGATGTGGAGGGTTTATCAAATGATGATGGAGAAGTCTTACTTCCCACATTTTCCAAAGATCAAATTGATCAATAGCTACTTCGACCAATTGATTGGTACACCAAAGAGAGCACCTCCATTGAGGAAAACACAAGTCAAGTTGTAAAGAACAGCAGGCTATTCTTGAATAGCAAGATCACACAAAGGTTACTCACTCCAATTACAGAGCCGCCATTGGTTCCCACCACACTACCTTCCACTTCTAAATGGAAACCCAGAGTGAAAGCGATGAGAAATCCTCCACAGGGTACAAAGAACTATAGGATGTCGATGAATTTGAAGGAAAAGATGTAGTCTCCTATTAGGAATCAGCAAGAGAAGCAAATGGATGCAACCGAGGATGCAATTGAATCAGTACCAAAAGTTGAAGTAGAGTCTCCCATTCTTTCATCACCACTGTAATCTTCTACAATTCACATTGATTTGGAGCCTGATTCACCAATTCGTGACATCTCCACACCAACTCATTCATCATGAGTTGATGAGACTAGAGCTAATCCTCCTAGTGAAGTTAGTCAAGACTCTTCATCTTTCCTTGAGAACCTCCTGAGCAAGAAGAGAAGAAAAGTTTCTTACCAATTAGACTTTGGAGAGTTTGATAATGTCTACCAAAATTCATCAGAAGAGAAACTCAAGAAGCAAGTTCATGTGGAGAAGAATGCTAACAATGAGGTTGTCATTGAAATTGCTACACCACTGATTGACAAGAACGCTAATGGATTTAAGGCCGATGACTTCACATTGGTCAAATCCAACCTTGGTAGAAGGACATGAAAATTTGATGTAAATATATTTGAGGTTGCAATAGTTAACTTAAAGGAGAGAGTGATCAAATATGGAGAATACAAGGTAGCCCTCAAGGCTGAAAATCAACGGTTGGGGAAATACATCTCCAACTTAGTTCACAGTACTTCACACATCATTGCTTTGCTTCCATAAATGTTGGAATCATCTGTAGAATAAAATCAGCTAAGTCGGTTGAATATTTATGGGAAAAACCTAAGTGAATAGGTAGAAGATTTCATCACCAGGGGTCGATTCATACTTGCAGAGTTGTACCAATTGAGGTGCAGCACCCATGATCTTCACTCAGGAATTCAAGAGCCAAAGCATAATATAGCGGAAAGGAAGCCTTGTGATTAGATCATCATCTCAAACTTGAGGATGGCCTACGATTCAATTATTTCTTAAGAACATAAACAAAATCTTTTTACTTGGAGAGAACAACACCTCTTCAAAGTAAAAACCTATGAGGCAATCTCTACAGAATTGACTGAGTGTAGACAAAAGGTGGCAAGTTCTCTCAGATTTGTAAGAACATTTGTGTCATCGATTCCTTTCCAGTACCAATTTGAAGATGGTGATTACATTGATCTCAATGATGTGCAGGCTGAGTTTCAGGACCTCATCCATAGTAGTTTCAATGGTGACCCTTTTGACTGTGAGTTGAGTCAAGTTGCAGCCATGTCAGTGAGATTTGATGAAGCAACTAAAAGGAGAAGGGATTTTCAAAATCATATTGCGGATAGTGAAGTGATGTTGCAGAGGCATTACATCGTTCAAAATAGTATCAGTGTCCATTATGAAGAGGCAATTAGCAGCTTCTTGGAGGATATGATTTCTCGAGTTGGCGACCATTGAACTGCTAGTTGAGGCATGTGACATTATCCAAGGATAGAATTGAAAACAATAGTTAACTTGATGCCTTTTCCAAGTTAATTGGATGTCCTCTTTTCATGCATTCCTATCTTTGGAGATATCTATTGTACAGTTGAATTTTTATTTAGTTTTAGATCAGTTAACTGATGTAGTCTTTCTAGTCAACTATTAGTTATCTTTGTTTAGACATAGGAATAAATCTTGCAGATTGGAAAGACTGATGATTAACACAAGGAGATTTTAAGGTTCCCTACTCCTGTGTTTGTATATAAATAAGAGCAGCCTTGCTCATTATTTTTCTTAACTGTTGTTTATATAACAAAATTGTTGAGCCTTAGTGCCTCCAAGTTTTCTATTCAGTATTTGTTCACTTTATTCAGTGTAATTTGGTTTGATCATAAATTGTATGCCTATTGTAGCTACAATCTTCTATCCCAGATATGTGATTACCATTGGAGTTTGAGGAAATAAATCTTTTTCCCACCTTGCTTTGATCTACAATCTCAAAATATTTATGTGATTGTTTTATGTTTTTCTTTCATGAAATTTATTTCAGCTTTTATTTGAAAGTTTAATGAGTCTTAGATGTGTTATGGAAACAAGTTTGTTTAATATTTTTGTTTACCAACCATTCATTGTTTACTTCTAAATTCTCTTGCTCTGAATTTACTTGAGAAGTTAGAAGCATCATTAGTTTAGGCCTTGTTGTAGTTAAAATTATGAAACCAAAGAAAACCTCAGCTATGACGTGAATATTTTTATAACCTTGTGCTCTCAGCTGAGATAAAAAGATAGGAAATTAGTTTAGTAATCTTTTTATGCATATCAGCAAAAGAGGGAGCTTCCCCTCCTAATTTGAAGAGCATTCTAAGTATGCATAGTTGTTTGTTTTGAATCTGCACTCCAATGGTGTGAATTGAAATTCCAAAAAAAAGGTGTGTCTTTGCATAATGTATACCTCTAGTTTTTGGCTCATCATTAGTGCAAAAGAGTGTCAAAAGACATTTGTGAATGGGCTAACCACTACCAATAAATTTTCTCCATAGGAGTACTTGTTAGTTTAACTTGTTAAAATTAAAAAAAATGGTGCATTGAATCAACATAACTTTTTTTCTAGACAGTAGACAAAGGATGTGTCCATGCTTTGAGTGATAATAACCAATTTACAAAGCACAACATAGATTCTTCTAGTATATATATCCAAACAGGTATCTCAAGAGTAGAGGGTACTTGTACAAAGTCTACTGCAACAACCAAGAATATGCCTGATGCATTTCACTATGGCATATGACAACAGAGAAAAAGGGGTAGGGCAAGTTGGAAGAGTCAAGAAGATCAAAGTTTTTTTTTTTGAACCCCAATAAATAGAGTTTTTGTTCTAGATGCCAAAATCCACTCAAAATTATGCATAATATAAAAGATACAGAGTCAAGAAGTTACATGATAGTGCTTGGTAGGTCAAATGAACCTTGGAGTAAAATTGAGGAAGATTTATTTATCCTTGTGCTATGTATTTTTAGGAAAAAAATTCAACGCGATGAATAGGTTTGTGCAGACCAAAGAAATCAAGAATATATTATCATACTATTATGGAATGTTCTTCAAAACGGAGTTATATTGCAGATAGGAAAAATCCAGGTGGACATTGAGTAAAGATGTATAGGGTAAGTTGATAATAAAAAAAGCTAACTCATAAATAATTGGGAATCAATGATGTTGTGGGGAATAAAAAGGGCTAAACACATAGGGTGGCAGTCCTAGTAGTGACAGTCTTAGTGATGATGACTATCAAACATGGATAACAATTATAAATATGAAAGAGAAACTTCAAGGAATAAGAAAAGTTGACAAAAAAATATAAAGGTTATGAAGTCCCGAGTCACTAAGGGTTTTCAAACAACCATTGAGAGATTCCTTAGTCTATTTGAATAAGTTTATGTCATCCTATATGGAGTATCAAAGACCTCTGTCAAAATCAATACAAGACCCTTTTAGTAATTAAATGTAGTATCCAACTAATGCACGATAGAAATATGTAAATAAGAATAGTCATGATAGTCAAACTTTGTATGTGACAGTGCAAAATGACATGTGGTTAGCAAAATTCATGAGACATGAAGATAAGGATTGTTGAGAAGGGCATATGTGCATGAAGAACATGAGGAAAATACCAATAGATAGACATTGTCATAGCATAATCATACATCATTGTATAGGTTTGTATCATGCATGACTAGGTTGTCAAGATATAAAAGTGGCCTTTAGGTTCCTAGAAGTTTGATAACAATGATAAGTGTTGACTTTCCCTTTGTGAATATTTGTCCTTGATGTCAAAACTAATAATATGGCACTTTGGTCTTGGCATATTCATTGGTTCAGTTCTAGCACTTTGGTATTATGGCTTATGGAATTTTGGCATTGACATTGTGATACTTGATTTAGTCTTGGCTTACTCTTGGTCTATTCCTATTTTGGCATTTAGTACCTTGGCTATGGAAAATTTTATGGCTTTGTTTTACATTCAGATTTGTTATATCTTGTGGTACTGATCAGGTTGAGCTTCATGTGCAGATAAAGGTTATCTTGCTTATACAAGTGTTGGGTTTTGGTATTGGATTTCAGATTAAAAGACATCTTGATTACAAGGTTACATTTCATTGATCTTTTACATGGCATTTATATCATGGCAAAGGTTATTGTTTCATTAACTCATTTGTGCTCAGGTTTCATGACATATCTTTTGCAAAATTCTATGATTCAGCATTTGTGCAGACTCAGGTTTCATTGATATGATATGCATATTGGTCATTACATTTTTTAGTGAGCTCCATTAGTATAACTTTTTGATAGAATTACTTAGCACACTCTTGTGCTTGGGCTTCACTTTACATTATTCTATCTTCTAGTCGAGCTTTACTTCACAATGGTTATAATGTTTGATTTTCATATCGGCCTTTTATTAGAGTTTAAAATAAAATCCATTTAAATAGTTGTCGGTGATCATAGCATTGGGAGTTATATTACTTGTCGACCACAGCATATGTTTCAACCATTGTACACCAAGTATGCTTCATATTACATTGAGCATATCTTATGCATCAGGCTTACTATCTTTCACCGAGCATACGTTATAAAGCATTTTGTGCTTATTATGATTGTTATTGACCACGTCATATTTCTTTTACAAGGCAGTTAATTTCTCAATGCCACAGCAGTAACAGTTGATTGTGTCGATAGTTATCATTGTGTTTTGCTAATAATACTGTTAGCGGATTTAAAGTGATAATTATGTTTTTATTAATGATATTTCGTACTTCAAACAATATCAAAAATGAAAAGGCTTTCAATAAAATTTGCAAAGGAATTAGGGAAAAGTCTTTATGTTTGTTTTTGATCTAAAGAGGCAACAACAACGCCACCATGGAGGATATGGGGTTACAGTTTGAAGCTGGTTTTTGAGCTTGTTTGTGTGTTGGAAATATGAAGAGCTACACAGTGAGACCATTATGGAACTTGCATAATCAGCTAGTAAAATTTTGGCCACCCTGACAAGTATTTGGTTTTCATTTTGGGAAATATTGTATTGGTTTTAAAGCAACTGATTTTATGCATTAAGAGATTCGTTGAAGATTAGAAATTTGTTAAAGATTATTTGCAGCTTTCATTAACCCGAGTTTATACTCAAGGGTTTCATTATTTCAATGGCATTCATCGATATTTTTGTGGTTATTAGTCAAACCCATTATGGGTATCATGATTTAATTTCATTATCTATTAGTTTATCAAAACCCCGGTTATTGTGTTACGGGTTTTTGAGAAGGATAATTGTTTTATGTTCTTTGTATAAATGCATGGCAAAAAGCCATGACTTGTGGATGAGAAGATATAGTCTGAACAGAGTATTGTTTATTATTGTGATATCACTTTGTAAAGAAGAGAAGAAGGTTTATATTGTTTTCATCTTTGGTTGTATTACAGAGATTATTTTGAGTTGGGCATTATTGAAAAATCTTTTTGTATCCTATTGTGATTTTGTGACTGTAGACAGTCATTGTAGTTATAAGGTCCTAATAGGTTGCAATACTATTAGTTTTGATGAAGTTGGTCCTTCTAATTTGAAGTGGGTGCTTCAGTTTATTATAGGAGTTGGTGCTTCACATTATCATTTGAGTTGGTGCTCTAAAAATATTGTAAACAAATTGGATTTAAGCTTGCAAGGCATTTTGGAGTGGTTTTTCTACCCCAAGAGGGTTTTCCACTCGACAAAAATTGTGTGTCTCTCTTTTGTGGTTGTGTCTATCTTGCATAATCTTTCTTACAATTATTTGTAAAGTTGTTCATGCAATGCTCTAATGCTTTTCACAGTTTCAAGTTGTTGTCAAGATCATAATTCATTTGCTCATGTTCAATGTGTGAAACTCTACCATAAGTGAGTCTATTGTTTTGTGCAAAAGAAAGCATCAAAAAAAATTCATTCAGTACTATATGAACAATGTATAATATGCTTTGATATGAGTTGTTATATTTGATTATCATTAAAACAGTCATTCAAAAGTCTGTGTTTACATTGCACTTATAATGTCACCATTGTTTAAGATTAAAAGGGGTTTAAATCTGCATTTCAAGTTATAAAAGTTTTAAATATATTACTCTGATTCACCCCCCCCCCTCTCAAAGTAATTCCACTTCCAACAATAAGTTAACCAATATAGTTGAAATGCACACAAAGAAGACAAATATTTGATGATGACAGAGAGAGTAGATGACAAGCATTCTAAAAAAGCATGGTGATAGCTATAAGATTGTGAACAAAAGAAATAGTTCTATATCAAAGGAAAGTCTACAAGGAATTTGAAAGGGACATTCAAGAAGTGAATCAGGAAGTAATGTCCTCAATGTATTTGTAGAAAGTTGCATTCATTTCAAGGGAAAAAATACCAAAGTATTACCAAGTGGTAGTCCATGAAGGATATTAAGTTTGAGATGGTTCATGATCAGTTTCTACAAGACAAGGATTTTGGTGAAATATTAGGTCCAATATACAACCATCATGAAAGACTATAGGTTGGGAATCTTACATGATATATGAATGGTAAAGGATGGATGAGTAGGTAGAGAAAATATAATGAATAATCGGGAGGACACTCTAGGACATGATCAATATGGAAGGTTTGCATGCATTTACAATGAAACCCTTGGCAAGCACAAAACTATTCATATGACATGACAGTATACAAGTTGGATGTTAAGAGATACAAGAGGATAGTCCTCGCGTGGTGATACTATATTCATGGAGACCAAAGGTGACAAGAGAATGAAACATTAAGGAGCAAGATATTACTCTAAAGGCAGAAATTGTGATGAAGTTGTCTGATATTGCTAAAGGCTATGCATGATGAACACATAAGGAAAATTACATTTAGGAAGTAGTATATACATGACTATATGGATCAAATCCAACACACAAAGGTAAAAGGAGGTATGGTAGTGTTTGATGACTATAGATGACAATGGTATAAAAATTTTGGTGAAAATAGGATGAAGAAGTTGCAAATAAATAACACAAGTGTCGACTTCCAAACATAGAAATTCTCTCATGCCCTCTAGGGAGTATGATCATTTCAAACTCTTAAACATTCCCTAAAAATATGGAAGAGATATAGAAAATTAATGATGAGTAATGGAAGCATCATGAATAATTTCAACCCCTATAGGCCTCTTGATGAGTAGTTGATCAATTGCAAGTATCTAGGGGTGGTTTGTATGACAAGGAGAGTAGTTTCATATGTATAGAGATAGTTTGACCTAGTTTAGGGCATCTCCAAGCATCTAGGATCTGTTCAAGGAGTCTTGGTTGATAGATAAGGTTGAAACAACAAGTTTTCTTCATTCAAACACCATCTTGGAGCATTTTAAGGGGTTGAAAAATAGGGATAACAATTTTGGACGCCCAAGAAGGTTTGACCCAGTAAACTGAAGCAAACACATGTCATTCATTTTTCAAACTATGCTCCTAATATCTAGCAAGTTGTTGTAGATTTTCATTCAATTTTGGCTATTCTTAGCTATTGTATTGTAACTTTTCCAAGGTTCTTTCAAGTTGGGACAACATTGTAACTCATTCATTTTTAGGCTTGCATGTAGTTTTTAAACATCTTTGATCAATAAAGATAAGCCTTTTACCTTCTTAGAGATATTTCATGAAAATTTCTTCAAGATGATTGATGTAATCTTGTGGTGATGTCCTTTTCCCTTGATTTTTTTCCTATTTTCATTGCCTTTGTGCAGAAAGTATGTTTTTTTGCAAGCCATGACTTGTGTTTACCATCTAAGGATAGATTTTAAGTTGTGAGAAGATTTATAGATCCTTCTAAACACTATCCTTGACATATTGAACCTAGTTATGAAATAATTAATTACAAAGATATAGAATTTTGAAGTTGTGTATGTTGTGGTTTAAACTATTGATCATATTGTGCACATCCAAGTAGCAATATAGGTTTTTAAAATTGTAGTGTCATAAAATGAAACCTCATGGAAATTTCACCTACACTTTTCTATCCACTTTAGTGTCCACTCCCCTAGTATTTTTGTAGGCTCATTTTATCCCCTGTATCATCCTTCTTCCTTCTCAAGATGCTTAGGACCCCTTTTCAGCAGCCACCTTTGTGCATCAGCTTTGCATCAAACCTTGTGTTCTTGTTCTCACTATTTTGTAGTGTGATGTGTCTAGACACTAGCACTCTATGCATCTCATGACATTTTGATGTTCAAATGGTCATTTTCAAGTGCCTTGCCACTTGTCACCTACCTTTGTCAGTGGTAATGGCCCGAGATGCTGTCATAGCTCAAGAACCTTCTTTTCCCTCCTATTCTCTCTTTAAAATGTGTCTTCTCACTTCATTTAGCTCTCTCTAGCTTTTAGATCTCTTTGGGTCTCTTCTCTCCTCTCTTGGACATTATCTTGTCTTTCTCTCTTAATATATTGCTTGAAAAACTCTCTAGCTTGCTACAACACTCTCATGTTCTCATGACACTCTCTACTACTCTATTGGATCTCATAGTTGTCTCTTTCTCTTAGTGGCTTCCTCAAGCCTTGTAGGTGATATCTCTCTTATATTATGTCTTTGAGAATCTTGGGATTTCTCACATCCCTTGTCTATGCACTTTATCATCATGCCTATTTTCTTGTCTATTATTCTATATCTATCTATTTGGTTGTTCGTGGAGGTGGGAACACTAAAACAAGGGTCTGACTGAGGCAAGCCCCTAAACAGCCCCAACAATTTTCCTCAATCTTATGTGTGCAGGTATTGAAGACATTTATTTGCTAGAGGTTTCATTGCTTGGATTGTTGTAAGCACTTTCTTTCTCTCCCTTCCTCTTATCATTTATGTTCCATTTAATTTATCTCATTTAGTTAGCCTTACTTTAGTTTTGTTGTTCTATGTTATCTTCCCGCATTTAAGGAGTCCTTAGCAATCAGAGTAGAAGTAGTCATTTAGTTGTTTTTTGTGATACTCTCAATTTTTAGTTCATATAAGATGCCAACACACCTCTAGGATGTCAGTGCATCACGTTGTTATCTATGTGTCGCACTACCATCCTTTGACCAAGAGCTCATTAGTATGTCCAGAAAACATTTGTGACCCACTCTTTTTTATTCTAGAACTCTCACATTTTTACCCATCACTTGAGTATTATTCCTTGAGGTAGTCTAGGGAAGTTCACTCCCTTTAGACTCTTTGGTACCTTAGAGACTTAGGAGTAGTGAATCCCCCTTCTCTAGATTTTAGTAAACCTAACGTGAACACTCCTTTTATATATATATAAAAAAATTCAAATCAAAGATTTTCCCTTCTAAGAATTTTTTTTTTTTGGGGCACTCCCTCGAACTTCATTCCATGTTGTTAATAGGATATACATCGGCCTTCGGCTGACTTGTCTATATCTTTATTTCAAAATAAACTTTTTATCTTTCTTCCTTCTATCTCTTTCCTGTTTTGTGGAGAAACTTCACGAATTTCTCTTCTAGACATGTGAAATTGAGTTATTTTCTCCTCTTTTATTATTTTTTGTTGATCCCTCTCCTGAAACTCCTATTTGTCAAGATGTCTTGGTGAAAGAGGATGAAATCATTGATACTTTTCTTAACATTACCCTACCTTCTCTTCAATCCAATGCACTTGCTTCTAGGGATGATGCATTAGTGAATGATGAATCTCCTCTTTATTCCAATGCACTCTCTTTTAGAGATGTTGTGTTAATGAATGAGAAATCTTGTCCCACATATAATCCCCCACAAATCAATGTTGAGAATATTTCTTCAAATAATTCTTCTAGGAGTCATGATGAATTCATAAATGTAATCTATGTCTTTGTTGCCCCTCAAAGGCCTAAGAGACCATTCATTTATGTGACTTTGGCTAGCCCTTCTCCTAAAATAATTTTTTCTATTCATGGTTTTCCATTTAATAGTGATTCCCCAATCTTCACATATAATCTCAAGCTCCCTCTTATAGAGCGATAGCCCATACTTATAATACTAGAGGGAATCAGAATAATTTTTATCAACCTACTTCTTTACCGCCTTCTCAACCAAGTCTTCCTTCAACACCTAAACCAAAAACTAAAGCACCTGGTGATTATGATCTTGTTGAGCAACTTCATGTTACTCTTGCTAAGATCTCACTATGGGATTTGCTTCAAACTGCTCTGGTTTACCAAGGTATTCTTTAGGGAGCCTTGCAAAATATTCTCTTTCCTTCTTCTGCTAGGTTGACAAATGTTAATGCATTGATGGCTCATATTCGTGCAGATTCGCTAAATATCACATTCTTTCCACAAGAACTCCTGCCTTCGAAAGTGCAAAAGCAAGCAAATCATTTGATGATAATAGTTAACATTAATAATATCAACATTAGATGTACTCTCATTGACACTGGTTTAGTACTCAATGTATGTAACATTGATCTATTTCCTAAAATTAAAATTAATTCAGCTTCTCTTGCTACTTCTTATTTGTATATTTGTGGATTCGATAACGTTGATCGACAAGCCTTAGGCACAATAATCCTAGCTTTGAGGTTGGGACCCATTATTGTACCCACCCTAGTATATGTTATGTCAGGAAATTACCATATAATCTTCTCTTGGGAAGACCATGGATTCGTGATTTGGGGGCGGTTACCTCTACTATACATCGTTCTATAAAATTTGTTGCTAATAATGAGGTGATTGCAATCAAGGTTGACCTTGATTTCATACACTTATGTGAGATGGCAGTTGCTGGTCAAACTTTGTTTGCACCTACTCTTAAAAATCTAGTTCTTTCTTTATCTTCCAATATGTCGACATCTACTCTGGTTGTACCCATTACAAAGGATACTCTTGAGGAAGATGTCCCTAAAGAAGATCCTCCCAAAGCAAGAAATATTGATTCTACTCCTCGTAAACTAAATGCATGTCTTGGTGATGATTGGGGATCCTTGGAATTCACTAAATCCTTTATCGGGGAGTACAAGGTAGACCTAATCCACTTAGACATTCCAGAAATATCATTCACACCTATTGTCAAAGATGATCATTCTTCTGTATCTCGAGATAATGTGCACAATAATTGTAATGTCCTTAGATCCTCCCCATTTTGAGGAGTTGCAATCACATTATGGATTTGGATTTAATATTCTTTCTAAGCATGGGTACAAAGGAAATGGTCTTGGGCATATGGAACAAGGAGTTAAGGTCCCTTTGAAACTGAAACCTCACTCTTTTGCAAGGGGTTTAGGTTATAATCCTTCTCGTTTGTCTCCACCCCCTCTTCCATTGTCTATTTTCCTTACGTCTTCTTATGGGTAGTCAAACTTTTCTCCACAAGAGAAAGGGTTGCTCCCTGCTCTCATTCTTTATCTAAGCAAGTGAAAATTTTGTTGAGGATTTTCAAAGCCAACTTAATTACTCTTCCTCCTCCTACACAATAAATTTCATAAACATGATAAAGCAAAACATTCTTTTGTGCATACCATCGAGCGCCTATCCATTCCACTAGTGAATGTAAGGCCTTAACAGATAAAATATAACAACTTTTTGATTTTGGTGTTGTCACTCTTCCAGTTCTATTGATGCACCTATGTTTTCTTCACATGACAAGTGATATTGAGGTTTACCTCCCTTTTATTGTGTTATTTCCCACTACATGGCATTCATAGATTTTCCTGCTCATTTTCATTCATGATCATACACTATTGTGTGCAACCATACTCTTTTTGTGGTAGCGGCACAATAGTATCTTGCATGGTTCTCCTCCCCTGTATGTTGGGGGCAGTGATAAATTTTTCTAGAGATGTGCATCCTTCTTAAGGACCCCCTCTCTTATCTTTGTCTTTTCTTATCCTTAGAATGGCATGTGCTCCTTTGCATAGCATACATTATTCTAAAGGGGGGGGGGGTCATATCGGCTTAATTTTCAACAAGGAGCATTCTTTCAAAATAATTCCTTAGTGTCTTGATGTCTTATGAAAAGGATTCCCTGATGAAGGAACCCCTTTTTTGAAAATTTCTTTCAAAAGAATTTGTTGGTGTCTTATAATTTTCCCTATTTCTGATATTTGGCATCCTTTTGTCTTGATGTTTGGATGTCTTATATCTTGGTGTCTAGCTTGGGGGTAGCCTAGCTAGACCTGTCTTATATCTGATATTTGACATCCTTGTGTCTTGGTGTCTAGATGTCTTATCAACAATGTCTTTATCTAATTGGATCATGTCTTATTGTATTTACATTTCGTGATATGGGTTCTCCTCCATTGTGGGGTTTGATTTATCACTTTGGTGTCTATTTCTTGATGTGGGTTCTCCCATGTTGCGGGGTTTGCTTTTATCACTCATGGTGTCTATTTTTTTTTTTTTTAACTTGTTTGACTACAAAAAACATATTTGTGGTGAATCTATAGTTAGCTTTGCCTGATAGAATACTTGTGCCCTCTTCATTTCTTTGCTTAGCTTTACAATTGTATATACTGGATTGAAGACTTGTGTCCTCTTCATCTTGGGTATATACTTCTCTCTCTCTCTTTTTCTCTCTGACATTGGTTGCTTCCCTATCTTTTGGATGCATTCTTATCTTGAAGCAATCACTCCTTACATCCTTCTCTCCATTTAAGAATTCTTCTATGTGTTATTTCTTAATTTGGGGACGACGCATAGTACTGAGACAACCTTCTACATTGAGGTCTCTTTCACTTTGCTGACCCAAATCCTTTAGTTTTTTATGTGTCTTTTGTATGTATTATCCATGTATATGTTCTAACCTCATGATATAATGACTTTTTATGTTCTAACCCTATTGTCTTGTGCAAATATTTCCTATCTAATATGTTTGTTTTGTAGGTCTTCATCCTAGGTGCATGCTTCCTTTGTTTGAAGGGCTATTTGCTTCCTCTTTAGTATCCTTTTTTAATCATGATGTTATTTTTGTTTAGTAGATTTCATTTAGTGTGCATATTCATGTAGATTCCTATGTCCGCTAAAGTGGGGGAAAAATGTAGTGTCGTAAAATTGCACCTTGTGGCAATTTGACCTACACTTTTGTATCCACTTTAGTGTCCACTCCCCTAGTATTTGTGTAGGCTTATTTTAGCCCTACATCATCCTTCTTCCTTCTCAATATTCTTAGGACCCTTTCAACAACCACCTTTGTGTGTCAACTTTGCGTCAAACCTTGTGTTCTACCTATTCCCACTATTTTGTAGCATGATGTGTTTGGACACCAGTGCACCACACAGACATTTTTGCACCACACTAGCATCCCATGACATTTCAACATTCAAATGGTCATTTTTTGAGTTCCTTGCCACTTGAATCCTACCTTTGTTGGTGGTAATGGCCCAAGACGCTTTGTAACGGCTCAAGAACCTTCTTTTCCCTCCTATTATCTCTTTAAAATGTGTCTTCTCACTTCATTTGGCTCTCTCTAGCTTTTAGATCTCTTTGGGTCTCTTCTCTCCTCTCTTGGAAATTCTCTTGTCTTTCTCTCTTGCTATCTTGCTTGCTGTAACACTCTCATGTTCTCACTATGATCTCTACTACTCTCTTGGCTCTCACAACTTTCTCTTTCTCTCTTTGGTTTCCTAAAGCCTTGCAAGTGATATCTCTTTTCTCTTGTGTCTGTGAGCATCTTGGGATTTCTCACATCCCTTGTTTATGCACTTTATCATTGTGCCTATTATCTTGTCTATTTGATTTCTTTTCTATTATTATCTATCTATCTATCTGGTTGTTCATGGAGGTGGGAACACCGAAACGAGGGTTTGACTGAGGCAAGCCCCTAAACAACCCCAACAATTTTCCTCAGTCTTGTGTGTTTAGGTATTGAAGACATTTATTTTCTATAGGTTTCATTGCTTGGGTTGCTAAGAGCACTTTCTTTCTCTCCCTTCCTCTTATCATTTGTGTTCCATTTAATTTATCTCATTTAGTTCACTTTACTTTAGTTTCGTTGTTCTCTGTTATCTTCATGCATTTCAAGAGTCCTTAGCAGTCACAGTAGTAGTAGTCATTCAACTATTTTCTATGATAGTATCAGTTTACAATTTGTACAAGATGTTAGCACACCTCTAGGATGCCAACATGTCATGTTATTCATCTATGTGCCATGTTTTCGTCCTTAGGTTGAGATCTCGTTATTATATCCAAAAAACCTCTATGACCTACTCTTTCTAATTCTAGAATTCTTGCCTTTTTACTCGTCACTTGAGCATTATTCCTTGAGGTAGTCTTGAGGTATTTTTAGGTAGTTCGGTCCCTTTAGACTCTTTGGTGCCTCAGATAATTAGGAGTAGCAAATCCCCCTTCTCTACAAAAATCAATTTGGTGCAATACCTTATTAGTAGATTAGGTTTCATTTCATGTACCCTTTCCCCCTTTTCTCAACATGCAACAATAGTATTATAAGTTTAAATAGGTGAGTATCAAAGGAACCATCCCTCTCTAGAGATTTATTCCAAGCTATGGGAAACCCGGGCCTTGGAGTGTTTCCATGTTTCATTGGACTTTTTATTCAAGCACTTGGCAAGGATGCAAATCCAAGTGACAATAATAACTATTGCGTTGTTTTTTATTCTTCGCATTAATTTTTAGACAATAACCAAAGCCACCAAGAAAGAGTTACAACCATGCCATCTAATCTTGCTAAAAAGTATTTATAAATACACATCTCAATATTCTATCATCATACAATTTTGTATTCTCATTTTCTATTAATAGGATCATTAATAAGAGATTAGACTAGGATTTCACTTGCTTTTACCTCTAATTATCTCAAATCTACCATTATAGTTCTTTTTGTCTTTGTAATGTGGTACTCATCTTTGTTACCATAATTATTTCTTGTAATGCACTTGCATAACATACAATAATTATTGCAATAATTTAAACATTAGCCTTGGTGAGCTTAAACTATCCTACACCTCACCTTGCATTTATTGCCACACTTTGTAAAGAAAAAATACCATTATTATCAATGCCAATTCATTACACCCAAAATAAATCCATATGAAAACATAAAAAAATTCCAAGCTTACTCTTTTTTGTTAAATTTGGTGCAGGAAGCATTGCAACAATATTATATGGCCTAGAGCTAATTTTTTTGTTTGTGAAGTTGAAGGTGCTTCTGGTGGTATTGCTACCCTTTGGAACCCATTTAAATTGAAAGGTTCTTTATGCTTTTCCAGTAAGAACTATCTCGAGATCATTCTAGAAGATACTAGCTCTCAAGAGTCTTGGAATTTTGTTAATATCTATGCCCCTAATTCTAGTAGAGACATAGTTCTAGTGTGGGAATAGCTAAGTGAAGCTATTTCTAAAAGGTGTGATGAACACTAGACGCTAGAAGGGGATTTCAATTCTTCCCTCCTTCCTTTAGAAAAGTCTAGAGGTCTAGATAATTATTTGGATAGGATGATGGAACTTGCTGAATTCTTTAACTTGGCTGGTCTTATTGATATTCCCCTCCAAGGCTCTAAGTTTACATGGTCTAACAAGAGGAATGGAAACCATTTAATTCAAGTTAAACTGGACAGATTCTAGATATCTGCTAATTGAGATATCTCCTAACTCCTCCCTCTCTCTGCTCTTCCTAGATCTAGTTCAAATCATAATGCTTTGGTTCTGAAAAAACATGTGGATCATAATAAGGGTCCCTTCCCTTTCATATTTGAAGCAATGTGGTGCACTCACCTAGATTTTGTTGCCTTAGTTCAATTGTGGTGGGAGGAACCCATCCTTGGAACTCCTATGTTTTGTTTGGCTCAAAAACTTCACAAAATTAAGCAAAAAGTGAAAGGGTGGAATAAGCTTACCTTTGGCAATATTTTGAGTTTAAAAATTCCCTCGGGAAAAGCCTAAAAGAGGTTCAGGATTGTATGGATTCAGGTTTGGTGGATGAAGATATTTGTGCGAAGGAAAGGGATTTTTGATCCCAATGGTATAAGGTTAACTAAAAGGAGGAAATATTTTGGAAACAAAAGTCCAAAGTCCAATGGTTAACAGAAGGGGATAGGAACACCAAATTCTTCCACCAATCTACTCTCAAACACAAAATCAGAAATAGAATTAGATCGTTGGTTAAAGAGGACAGCTCTATAGTGACAAATGAAAGAGAGATTGCTAGGGAAGTTGTTAACTTCTTCTCTTCTTATCTTTTAAACCCTATCAACGATCCCCAGGTGAATGATGATTTTCTTAGTGTTATCTCTGAATTTGACTTAAACATGATGACTAAAGTTGTTTCTTTGGAAGAAGTCAAAAAGGTTGTGTTTTCTTTTGGAGCTTTTAAAGCCCCTGGACCAGATGGATTTCCTCCTATTTTTTTCCAAAATTACTAGGATATTGTCAAAAATGATCTCTTTAACACTACCAGAGGCTTCCTTAGGTCAAGAAGGTTGTTGAGTAATCTGAATGCTACCTTTATAGCTCTCATCCCTAAATCTTTTGATGCCTCTGCAATGAAGGATTATAGACCTATTAGCCTTTGTAATACGGTTTATAAAATTTTCTCTAAAATCTTGGTGTTTAGACTCAAAGTGGTGCTTGGTAAAATGATAGCCCCTAATCAAAAAGGTTTTATTCAAGACAGAAACATTATTGATGTTGTTATCTCTACTCATGAGATTATTCACTCTATGGAGCATTCAAAAAAGTCTGGGATGGCCTTCAAAATTGACATCTCAAAGGCCTATGATAGGGTCTCCCGGCCTTTTCTCTTTATTTTTCTCAAGAAGTTTGGGATCGATGGAAGATTTTTAAGAATGATTTATGCTTGTGTTACTTCCCCAAAGTATTATGTTCTAGTCAATGGAGTTCCTCAAGGTTTCATCTCCTGTGGTCAAGGCCTAAGGCAAGGTGACCCTCTTTCCCCCTACTTGTTTATTATTGTAGCTAAAGTCCTCAGAAGGAATATTCAAAGATTGGTGGATATGCAAGCTCTCAAAGGTATTAAGGTTGCCTCTTCTCTTAGGCCTGAGTCCCACCAACAATTTTTTGATGATACCCTATTGTTTAGAGAAGCTTCAGTGGGGGAAGTTGGATTATGGAAACAATTCCTTAATGATTATGTTGTTTCGGGTTAGTGCATTAACTATGAAAAAAGAAAATTTTACTTTTTTAACACTGATCAGTAGATAAGGGATAGAGTGAAAAAAATTATGGGATGTCAAGAAGTTGAATTGCCTAATACCTACTTGGGTCTCCCTTTGTTTTCTAAGAGATTGGAAAATAATTACTAGAACCAATTACTTGAAAGAATTCAACATAAATTGGTAGGTTGGAAGGGGAAGCTACTAAGTTTGGTTGGTAAAATCCAACTCCTAAAAGCCTCTCTTCAGAATATTCCAGCGTATTACCTTTCTTTGTTTAAAATTCCTACTCATATAGGGGAGAAGATAAAACAGATTCAGAGGAAATTTTTGTGGTAAGGGACAGAGGAAAAAAAACAAACTATCTCTTGTAAGTTGGGATAAATTTTGTAGGCCTAAAAGGTGTGGGGGGTTAGGGATGTGAAGAATTCATATGCTAAACAAGGCCTTAACTGCTAAAATTGGCTAGAATCTTTTGGAAGGCTCTAAAGACTCGGTCAAAAAATTTTGAGCCAAGTACTTGAGAAACAAGAATTCTGGTTGTTTCCTATCTCAATCGGATCTGCCTTCTGGTTCAGCTTTATGGAACCATCTTGTCAGGATAAGGAATGTGCTGAATTTGGGGGCAAGGAAGAGAATAGGGAATGGGATTAATACAAATTTCTAGAAGGATCCTTGGATAGAGAATGTCACCTTGCCTACTCATGAGGATTTGAATCCCCTAAAGTGTAGTCTTCTCAAAATTTGTGGTAAAAAGGTTTGTGATTACATAATTTGGGAAGGGGAGGAACCAAAATGGAAGGAATTTGATACTTTGGTTAGGAGAAATAACTTTTGTGGCCAAAGGAAAGTGAACTAGGATCCTCTCCTCATCAACCTGCATAGTTTGATCAGGGAGGCGAAGTGGTTTGATAAAGTTAGGGAGGACAAGTGGCTTTGGAAAAGCAACTCCTCTGGCTGTTTCTCAGTTAGAAAGACCTATGAAGACTTTGTGAAGGCTGAAGATGTTGCTCCTAACCCCTTCTAGAAGGGGGTGTGGCTTAAGAATTTGATTCCTAAAATTAATTGTTTTTGGTGGATTGCCGCCCATGGCAATATCCTCACCATTGATAACTTGGTTAAGAGAGGTTTCCATTTGGTTAATTGGTGTTCTCTTTGTAAGCAGGAGGAAGAATCGATAAGTCATATTTTCTTCCATTACAATTATGTGAGGGAAGTGTGGTCAAATGTTTTGTAGTTGTTATCTTTGAAATGGGTGTTTCCCAATTATATGAAGTTGTTTATAGAAGGATGGTCAAATTGTCCTTTCTCTCATAATGTCATTGTGGATCTGTGGAATCAAGTCCCTCCTTTTGTTACTTGGGGGTTATGGAAGGAGAGAAATAATAGAATTTTTAGAGAGGAGAGAAGTAGTGGGGAGGTGTTTCAGATAATCAAAAGTCAAATTAAGGAAAATATTGAGGTGGACAGACACAGCTTCTCCAACACCTGGCCGAACTATAAGGAGATGAGAATAAAACAAAATTGGGGTATAAAGAAAGACTTAACCAATTTGAATTAGTCCAAGATGATTAATAGGATGGGTAATGTTTGAAGTCCTCCTCTAAAATATTGGGTGAAGTGAAACTTTGATGGCTGCTCAAAAGGCAACCCAAGTCAGGTTGGAGCTGGGAGCTTGGTGAGAAACTAGAAAGGTGAATGTATTTTGGGTTTTGGAGTGAACCTAGGTATCTGCTTTAACAATAAAGCGGAAGCTATGGCTGCTCTTGGTACCTTCAATTTCCTAAAGGATTTGTGGTTTGGAAAGGTTATCATCGAAGGGGACTCAAAGTTAGTTGTGGATATTCTAAATGATGATGTTTCTCCCCCATGGGAAATTAAAAATATTATAGACAGATGCAAAATAATTAAAAAATATTTTTCTAACTGTCGAGTTCAACATGTGTATAGGGAGGGAATAAAGTTGTTGATTGTGTGGCCAATTTGGCACTGGGATGCAGGGGTTGGACACAGTGGACTAGTGGAAATATGACGCAGCCTCTTAGAGATGTCATTCTTAATGAAAAGTTTGAAAATGATTACCAAATATGTAATTGAGAAATTCGTTGTTGGTGGGATGAGAGGGTACAAAGTGGTGATTTCAAGCTTTCCCAGTAATGATGGCATAAGGTGTACGTGCAGGTATAGGAGGATCCTCAAGGGAGATAATCTCATTTATTTCCCTTTAAAGTGTATGTTCAAAAATCACATGATGATTTTGGACTTGATAAAAGCCATCATTTCAATATGTGTTGAAATTCCCTCTGTTAGTTATTTGCGTACTTATATAGAGAGAAAAGGAAATATTTTAATTATGAATATTTATGTTTGTAAAATTCATTATGATTCTTGGGGTCTGAGAAATGCGAGGTTGGCTTCCCTAACAAGAAACTTCTTGAATCGCATTTCTATTGTGGGTTTGAGTTTTGTCTGGGTTGTGAGCGTTGGTTTTAGTTAGGGAAGAAAACAAATTGTGGGGGAGAGTATGAAGTCTAGCTAGTCTCAACATAAGAACTTGCAGAAGAGTAAGATGGGAGGTCCAAGAAAAAGAACTGAACCGCCTAATTTCCAAGCATTGAAATAGAATGAAGATCTCTAGAGTATGTTTAAAAATGCGAGAATGGCTTCTTTCTTCCAGTCCCTCAAAGGTTATAACGAAAGCTTAACAGCAAAGTTCACAAATTCTTGGAGGAATGGTTGGGTTTCTATAGGTGCTATGAATTTTGAGGTCACGTCTCACTTCATAATCAAGGCCATAGTGTTGCAAAATTTTGATCTGAAGGTTGTCAAAAAAAGTGGAGCTGATTACCAAAGATTTGTTGATAATTTTTTGCATAACGGTGAAAAGCTCAAGCAGTTCCAAAATGGGTATGCCAGACTCAAACTTCCTCCTTTTTCCCTCATGAGTCTATTTTTTATGCACTATTTTACTCTTGAAGGTCACTATATGTTTGTTCATTCTTACCACTTTCCCCTTTTAAACCACATTAGACATGGGGAGTGCATAAAATTTCCTTTTTACCTTTTGTCCTCAATGCAGCTTAATATCGAAAAAGGAGCTAACCCACCCCTTCATCAGGGTCTTATGCTCACTTTGTACAAATTTTCCCTTGCCCAAAATCCCCATGGTAATCCTCTTATGGCCATAATTGAGCACCCTGACCTATCCGATGAGGATAATGTTGATCCAAGGAGGGTGGATAACCCAGATGTTGGTGAACCCCTAGTTGTTGAACAACTTCCCCGCAACCCTCATGTTGTCATTGCGAGACGTTTGCTTATCCCTACCAAAAGCAACTCTCTGGTGGATAGTGTGTCTAATCCTTCTACCCCTTGGTCCCAAAAAAGTGAGGATTCAAAGAATGTTGACCTTTTGCTTACCAAAGCAACCCCCCCTAAAGCCGAGAAACCCAAACATGATATCAATCCCAGTGATGTTATTCATATTTATAAGGATGTGAACCAAAAGGATGTGGTCAAGGTGACCTTACAAGGATAGGGGAGTGGCGGAAGTGGTGGAAGAAGGTATGCTTGGCTGGTGAAGGTTGCCTCGAAAGAAAAAAAGGGGAAACAAAAAGAGCCTATGAATGTGGAGGATGTCTCGGGGTATGAGGAGTTTAAGGTGTAGGAAGATGAAGAATATGAAGACTTTTATTTTGAGGACACTGCCTACGATATGGGGGAAGATGATTTGGAGGAGGAAAAAGATGAGGAAGAGGAGGAATAAGAGGATCTGTCTGAGGAAAAGAATGAAGCTGAGATTGATCAAGATGTCACAATTTTTGAATTGGAGAATAAAAATGAAGTTTTGAGTATTGAATTTTTAAAAAGTAGACTAACTTTCTTGCAGGTCCAATTTGAGGATATGGAAAAGGCTTTGGCTACTCTGATGAGAGTCACCAATGGGGTGATGAGGTGTGTGATGTTGGGAGCAGCCTCAGGAGAAATGAAGATTACCAGAAAACTAAAAAAGCAGGGGAAATTTGATGCACTAAAACTGTTGGATGAAACAGAGGGACCTGACTGGCGCGAATATGTGGCTCTCTTAGGAGAGTATGGGGACCTATTAAGGAAAGCCAGTTAATGGCTTGGGTTGCTGATTTCTCTGCTTTTTGATGTATTTTTTGAATTATATCTATATCTGGGACTGTTCGGTTATTTTCTATAAGATTTGGTGGAATACCACCTAGTATACCATGGACTTAATTAATGGTCTTCGTAGTTTAAATTTTACTGGTTTTAACCTTTTATTTTTTGATAATAGTTGGACTATGGGAATGGTTTTAAATTTGGGCCTGCGTGCCAATCTAATGTTGTTTTTTGGTTTAGTTGATGGTGTTGTTTCCCACCTCTACTACTCTTTATCATACACTTTTGTTCTATGGGATCAAGGCCCTTCCTTGCTTATATTATCAAAAACAATATTATATATAGAACTTGATGCGACCTATATATAAAAATAGGAAAATAAATTTAGTTTTATAAAGGGAGAAAATATTATTTGAGGGGGAAAATAATTCATATTCCTTACCCCTCAAACAAAATCTTGGAACATACCATGACATGCTCTCCAAATAATAATGCTAAGTAGAAGACAAAATGAATTTATGATAGCTTACTTAATTCTCCTATTTTGAAGGGTCTAGACTATGACAAGAACCCCAACGATTTTGATGTAGCCTATGATGATTTTGGTATTATAAATGCTAGGAGAAATCAGAATTATCTAAAAAAGGATAATAAAGCACCCTTTCAACCAATAAAGGTAAAAAGAGAGTTTGGGAGCAGTCAAGGGTATTGTAAATCCTAGGGAAAGCAATGATCTCCCTCCTTTGGAAGATGGGGATATTGAAGTTATAAACTATCTAGGTCAAAAGGAAGACCATTTGAAAAAATTCCTAGATGATATGAAGGTCTTGTCCTTAGATAATAGAGGGATTGGTCAAACATGGTACTTCACTTGAGAAACTTGACTATGGTGAGCAAAAGAAGAAAGGAAAGAAAATATATAAGGAAAAATTGATTCTAGAAGGGGATATTAAATGACATATGAAAATAAGTAGGATGTTGAGATCTAAGAAGAGCAAACCCCTTCCTCAAGAGAAATTAGAGTCACATCATGGAATGTAAGGGGCCTTAACAACCCTAACAAAAGCACTTTGTTAAGCACCAAATGGATATATCAAATGGAGATATATTTATTACATGAATTAAAATTGAGCAATAATGAAGCGTAAATAATAAAAATGAAGCTCAAAAGATGGGATGGTTTTTTCACTTGGAGGGTGCCTCAGGAATCCTTTCTACCCTTTGGAGACCTTTTGTTTCCTCTTTGGAAATTATTGGTAACTCAAAACACTAGTTGGTATGTAAGGTTACTTGTCTCTCCTCCAAATCTCAATTCTTTTTGATAATGTGGATGACCCTTTTGTGTGTCCAAAAAAGAAACAAGTATGGTTTGATTTGGAACAAACCATTTGAATTTCCACCTCTCGTAACTCATTTTAAATTCTTGGAGGGTATTTGAATTCTATTTTATATGATGAAGACAAGCTTGGGGGTGTTCAAAAAAGGAGCTAATATCAAAATGATTTTATAGATTTTGTGTCCAAAAATGATTTGTTTGACATCCCACTATAGAACGAGAATTATACTTGGACCAAAAAATATTAGGTTTTAGTACTATCTTAGAAAGGATCACTTTCTCTAGTATGGGGAGTGGGGATCCTTCCCAAAAATATGTCAATATAATATTGTTCCTTTCTCTAGGTCTAATCATTTTCCTATCCAACTATGCATTTTGGGTGAAAAGAAATTAGAAAAATGTCCCTTTAAATTTAATAATTTGTGGATGAGAGATCCTAATTTTCTCTCCAACATTGACCATTCATGGTCAGTTGATACTCAAACAGGATCTAAAATGTTCACTTTATTCTCAAAGTTGAAGTTAATTAAGGAGAAGTTGAAGGTTTGGAATAAAGATCACTTTAAAGACATATTTGCAAAAAAGGTATTGGTGGAAAGCAATATAAAATAACTAAATGAAGACGTCCTTCAACTTGGAATGAATTGGTGCATATTTTTGGTAGAAAAACAACTTATGAATTAGTATTCTAAGGTTTTGGCAAGGGAGGAGGTGTTATGGTGGTAAAAGTTGAGAACGGTCTAGTTAAAGGATGGTGATAGGAACTCAATTTTTTTTCACAACTCAACTAATGTTAGGAGGATTTAGAATATAATCTCCAAGCTCTCAAAAGCGATGATGGCTCCATATTGGAGGAGGACAAGAAATTAAGTTGAAAGAAATTAAATATTTTCAAAAGTTTATAAATTATTGGGAGGATTTTTATTTGTTAATTGATAAGTAGATTCTTCAATTCATCCCAAGACTAGTTAAAGACTAACATAATGATCTATTAGTTGGGGCCTTCATCGAGAAAGAAATCAAAGTGGTTTATATGCAACATCAGTTGAATAAAGCTCTCGACCTAGATGGTTTCCATGTAATATTTTTCATGTTTTGTAATATTGTTAGGCACGTTATTTTGGAGATAGTGGAATAATCTCGGAGGAAAGGTATATTGTTGAAGGATTTGAACAACACCTTCATTATTCTTATTCCCAAAAAATATCAGGCTATTTGCTTTGAATATTATAGGCTTATTTCCTTATGCAACATAGCATACAAAATTTTCTTGATGGAAATCATTAATAGACTAAAACTCATTTTACCTAACATAATTATAGAATAACAAAGTGATTTTTTTCCAAGGAGATCTATCTTTGATGGTACTATTGTTGTCCAAGAAGCCATTCACTAATCAAATTTTTAGGAGGAATTGTATGATGGTTCAAAATTAGATATAAAAATGCTTATGATTGGGTCAATTGGGGATTCCTCTTCAAATTTCTTGAGGATTTCACTTTCATCAACATTGGGCAGATTGGATTTTTAGCTTCACTGTTAGTCCCATATATTCAATCATAGTAAATGGTAGTCCCCAAGGTTTTCTTGGTGTCTCTCAAGGTCTTCAACAAGGAGACCCTATCTCCTATTTCCTCTTCATTCTTATGCTAGATGCTTTGGGGAGAGTGATTCAATATGTTGCATTGATGGGTGTTTGAGAGGGTATTGTAGTAACAAGAGATGTCCCCCCGATCACATCAATAATTTTTTTATGACACAATGTTATTTGGGATCTCAAAAATAAAGTGATGTTAAAATTATGAAAATAATTTTAGAAACCTTTCTCCTTTGCCTCAAGGAAAGAATTTTTTTTTTTAAATTTGAAGTCTTTATTCTTCATTGAGCTCAATAAATAGGTGGAAATTTTTAAGATCCTTGAATTAAAAAAAGGATGCTCCCAAGTAAATATTTGGGTTTTTCTCTTTTTTGGAGTTTTTTTCTAAAAAAAATGTGGGAACCTCTTCTTGATTAGTGTTGCAAGATATTTCTTCTTGGAAATGAGGGTGGTTATCTAGGGATAGGAAGATATTAATTTTGAAATTCATTATCTCGGCCACATCTTCCTTCTTTCCTAACTTAATCTCTTAGCTTCGATGATCCAAAGTTGAACCAAAAGATGAGATTATTTTTTTGGTAGGGATCTATGAAAGGTAATAAAATCCCACCAATCACCTAGGACACAATTTGTAAATCAAGGGTTGAAGGGGGTGTTGGGCCTAGAAACCAAACTACTTAGAATAAAGATTTAGGTGCTAAACGAGTTTGGAATATGTATTCTTAGCTAGAAATTAGATGGAAAATGATACTTCAAAATAAATACTTTGATTTTCAAGATCATTCTAGGATCTTAACAACTCTTAATCCTCCCAAGGGGTTAGGTATTTGGGTTTTACTATCATGTAGATCAATCATCACTGATCATCTTACTTGGGACTTGTGAAATGGTAGGATTGTCCTCTTGTGGTAAGATTCTTGGAATGGCTTCCCAACCATTAAAAAATGTGATTCTTTCCCATTCTTCAAGTATATCCTTACCAATCTTTAGGGAATACATGTGGTAGATTATGTGAAAAAGAGACTTTAGGCATTCCTTGTTGGGAATGGAAGGATTTTGGGATGGTTAGTATTTCAAAATATGAGGAGATTAAACTGATGGAAATTCTTAATGAAAGAAGAATCCACCTCTCTGATGGGAAGGATTGTATTAGGTAGATTTTTTCTAAATTCAAAAACTAGAACACCAAAATCTAGTTTATGGTGGTTGATTTAGGGGTTGATAAGATGATCATCCCTATCCACCTCTTTCAAAAATAATTATGCCTTGCAAAAGTAGGGGTTTTTACTTGGGAAACTCTTCAAAATAAAATCTCAATGGTGGATAGAATTTTGATGCTTGGTTTTTATGGTCCTTCTCATTGCTCATTATGTAAAGTAAGTGAAGAAACTCTTGATCATCTCCTTATTGCTTTCCAATTTTCTCAAGAGTGTTGGTAGTTGTTGTGTGCTAAATTGGGGTGGATTGGTGCTCTCCCTAATGATACTTTAATACTACTCAAAGGTTGGCCCATCTTAATGAAGAATGTTATCTTGTATTTTCTTTGTATTATTAGAACACTCGACCTTTTATAGAAGTTATGGAAATAGTGAAATAGGAGGATCTTTCAAGATAAGGAGATCCAACTTTCTTTCTTTTAGTAAGGTAGATATTGCAATTGTGGAGGTGATAAATAATAGATTTGGTTCCAAGACCACTCAAAATTGTGATTTCATAGTTTGGGAAACATGATGATAAGAATATGGATGAGGCTAAAGTCTCCCACATTAATGGGGCTAAGGGAAATGATTCTTGGAAAAATGTTTAGAGACTAAATGGTTGCAACCTCCAGAGGGGTGATATAAATTAAATTTTAATGGGGCCTCTAAAGGAAATCATATGAAGTAAAGGGTTGGATGTGTGGTATGAGACTGGAAGGGGGAGGTGGTGTGTGTGGAACCTAGAAGACTCAAACTAGGGACTAATAATGAGGTAGATTTCAATCCCTCATCCTAGGTTTGTAGTTGTGTATCAAGTCAAGAATATGGGTAGTATATAAATCAAAGGAGATTCATCTATAATCATCAAATGCTAGTCAAAAAAAGAAATTACATGGTTGGAAATTAAACTCCCTTCTTATTCCTATGCTCTCCCTACTCAAAAACTTGAAAGACTATACCATGAATCATGTATATAGGGAAGCCAATGTTGAGGTTGACAAGCTTTCCAACTCAAGAATAGGTATGTAAAGTTAACTGTGGACACATCTATAATCTCAAGGAGTAAAAATCTTCCATCATTTTTTGCATGGGAATTTTGGTTAATCATTAATCTATTTAACAAGTGATTCAAAAACTGGAAAATGCGATAATTCAATTGGTAAATCATAACAAAACTTTCATGATATTTACTCCTCGTCTTCATTGCTCATGTGAATCAATTTGTCTTTCCCATTTCTTGGGGTTGATCATGCATGAGTTACATTAATTTTAACCTTCTCTCCTCTCTATTATTTCATCATGGATACTCCCTTTCAACTAGTAAGCTCTCAACCGTAAATGGAATTTCTTGGCTTGGTGTCAGAGAAGAGGTTGTAATATGTGTTCAAGATGTTACACCCCAATTGTGTAATTACTATTTACTATTACTATGTAGGGTAAATGTTAAAGAAATGTGAATTCTGAAGAAGAATAAATTGTGCTTGCACTTTGTTATCAAATGAATTATGAATGAATATTATCTCATTTAATGATATGCACAAAGAAATGCATATATGTGAAATGGATGGTTATTGAATTAATATTCTAACTATGAGATGTATTATGTGTAATGCATATTTTGTTGAATAGTTGACTACCTTGGGCATATTTTGAGAATGTGAAAGCAGGTATATGTTCAATTCCTCCAAGCGGAGGGGAAGTATCACTCAGGAAAAGATCTTGATCAGGTAACCAATAATGTAACATATCTAATCTTACACACACTCACAATAGAAAGGTTGAGTCTAGACATAGTGTTGGGGAAATGGTAAGTCATCCTTAGTATGATGTGTTGCATTAGTAAGGGTCTTGATTACTGTTGAGTGCATTCTTGGATGATGTTATGTGTCTTTGAGCTTTCTATCAATACATATTTACATCAAAAATATACATGTATATAAGTATATACATACATTGATCCATGTATGAGAGCCTAATCATATGCATGTATGTGTAAGTAGAAATGCTTACAAACATACTCACACAAGGGATCAATTATATATATGTGAATATGTATATATACACTTAACGAATGTGTGTATCGACAAGAATAGGATAAGAAAGGGTAACCTGATGTGTGTGTGTGTGAACATATTTAATATGAAAATGTACATATATGTGTATATTTGTATGTAGGATTACTTGTGTATTGTTTTACAGGTAATGATAAATAAGGATGTATGCATTCAAGATATTGAATGGATCATTTATGTTGCTATATATATATATATATTATATATATATATATATATATGTTTGTATATATAAACAAATACACACATAAGCATAAATGATTAATAGAGGAGTGTGTATACATATATATAGATATATAATATATAGTATGATTATGTGATTGATATCTTGGTTGTATTCATTTGTATATCGAATGTATACATGCTTTATTGACATATGAAATATATGTTATATATTTAAAGTTGTTTATATGCTTTGAAGTCGATTATCATTGATAGTGATTATAGGCTGAGTTATTGACTAAATCATAGGTCGAGTATATTAAAATTGTGACTATATTTCAAAGGCCGACTATTACTCATGTTGTCCACGCATTAAGAGCGAACAATCTGTAATTCAATTTGCAGTCATGAAGTCGATAGAAGTAGAAGACTTGGTTGACGTCTTTTAAGGAATTATCTTTGACTTAGTAAACTTCTTATTGCCATATCATTGTGTAAATATCAACGGTTGTTAAATGTGTATAAGATTGTGAACAGCAAGTTGATGAAATGGTCAAACTGTTTAAAGTGGTGAGTCGACTCATGCTAAGACTAAGTCAATGTAAGTTATGTGTTGCATATTTGATATTGACTAATTCAAATATATTGTAAACCCCGCCAACTATTGGAGAGAGCTATTTACCTTGGCGCCACCTTATGAATCCTATTTGTTGTATATGTTCATTGTGAGGGAAATTTGAATTACAAATTTCAATCATGTGCTGATTTGAAATAGTCTCTTACTATTATCAATCAATGAAGTTGATTTGTAGCTTTGTTTAGCTGAGTAAGTTCATATTTGTGTGCCACCTTTTAGCCAAGTAAAGTGAGTGGTTATGCATGGTGATTGTTTTCAATACTTATTCCTATTTTGTAGGATGGGAAGTCTATTTTCTGCTATATAAATAGTAGAGCAAACTCACTTGTTTGGGGACACATTCCTTAAGCATTTTGCTCTGCATTTTTAGCTGCTTTATTTTGTTATATTTGAGAGAGAGAGAGAGAGAGTTTTGAGAATTTGAGAGAGAATGGTATACTGAGAGAAGTATTTTATCAACATGAGAGATAGAGGTATATCGTGGCATCACTTGAGAAATCAAAATGAAGCTAGTTGTTGTTTGGGAAAGCTAAATTGTAGTCAATCGATTGGATAAGTGAAAACAGACATGAGGATAACTCCTTTATTTTTCTTAGCTTTTGAAAGATTGTTTCAAAAATGCTTTAATTAGTCTATTGTGAATGCTTTCATTTAGGGGAAAATAGTATTGCTTTGAAAAGGAATTAAAATTTGTTTATATTGTTTGTGAGATGCTTGTAACTACTCCAAAATAGGACTTTATTTTTCATAGGTATTAACATACTAGATATGATTAAATGTGGGTAGCTTAAGGGATTATTGTAGCTAATTTATTTGATTATAATAGATAGCTAGTGGGATACCCCTAGGTTGAGAGGTTTATTGAAACCTAGTGAGTTAGGGTTGTTGCTTGATTAGTGGCATTTGCACTCTTAAATACAAAGCTAACATATTGACAAGAGTAGGCTCATAGCTTAAACCCTTTTTAGTCAAGAATATTATACTCTTGAATGAAATAATCTAATGTTATGACAATTCTTCGATTGAGGTCATTCATTGATAAGGCTATACACTTAAAATGGGTATCACTTATTGTGGGATATTTACTGAGTGGAGTCAGTTATTTAATCTATGATTATGATGAGGCTTATGTAGCTATACTCTAGATTATAAAGTTATACTTTAGACTAGTTTGTCTTTTGTAAAGGTTAGCTTGTTTATGTAAAGATAAGCTCATATGTTATACCTAGGATAGTGATATCCATTGAAGGAGTAACTAGTGCTTAGGCTCGTTGGTAGAGATATCCTAGAGTATGTGGGATTAATGATAGGGTAATCCTGAGGTAAGAGATTATCCATGGGAGGGATTACCTATGCATAGAATATAGTTGCCTTAAGTCAAAATGGGCTTAAAAAGTGTAGGTGTATGTTGACTATAGGGAATACAAGTTCAAGTCATGTAGGGCACAACACTAAGCTCAATGTGGTTTGTCGTACGAGGTTACTCAACCAATCTCTTCATTGAAGGGTAGGGCCATCTATCATTGATAGATGTGCAGGGGATTGCATATGAGTATGTGGTTGGCGGAAAAGCACTTATGTGATGCTTATCCTCCTCAGCAAGCAACATAATCAAAGGTTTTGAAAGGCAGGAATCCTAGACCATCAATATCTTATGCTCTAAAGCTCAGAGGAGCTATGTATGAATCTTGTAACCATTTTTATGGGATGATGTAATCATAAATGATATACTTAAGTTCATTCAATATGATATCTATATTTAGAGAAGATTTGTAAAATTACATTAGAATGTAATGACAATTTGGAATTAATGTTATTTCAATTATGCATGAAATTTACATTATGGGAAGATTTATTTTATTGCACTATGTTTTAGCATTATAGTTTATCACTTGGGGTGAAAACATTGGAAATTTTATTGGGAAGAACACCGGGGTTGTTGCACAAGACATGGCATGTACTGACTCTCTACATGATTTAGTAGGTTTTGGGTGATGAATTTCTCATGATGGCGCATATAGATAGGGTAAATTCAAACATTTCTTCTATTTTTGTGGTTGTTCTCTTGGATCTTTGGGAGATCAAATATAATGTGAAGAGTATGAATACAAATATGATAAAAAAAAAATTCTAGGAGTTTAAAAGAAGTTTTGGAAGTTGCTTGGTATGGAACTAATACACCTTTTCCTATTGAATTCTATAGGCTCTAAGCTAGAGGTGACATGGTGAATTGGTTTTCAATTTTTTCTTCCTCTAGGTCAGCTTTGGTGTTTTAGTAGTGTTGGAAGGTTGTGAAGGGAGTCAATTTCGTAAAGGTGTTGGTTTTGGTGGGGATGAATGGTGTGTAGTGGTTGATGGAATTTGATTATGACCACTCGTAGGAATAAATAATATATTTTTCCCATTTTCTTTAGCAATATAATAGTTTCAAAATATTTCTTTTTGCTATAGGTTGCTAGTCATTATAAACTAGTATCTATATTTAGGTAGGTAGAATTCCAATGCCATGATTTTGTTAATGCTTTGGTTTTTATGTGGGCTTTATTATAATTTATGAATCTTTAAATTCAAACCATTTAATACTTTCTTTGGTTAATATAAATGGTAGCAACCTCTAAAGTTGTAATTTATCTATAAATAAGGAGAAAAGCCATAGTTAAGAAGATCATGATAGTTGAAGTGATGTAATAGAGACCTGTAATGAAATAGCAAGTATTACACACACATATTATTCTCTTCATAGTACAATATAAGAGTCTACTACAAAGATTCTAAGTGTCATTAAGTGTCATCATCTATTATTTTCCATTATCTATTTACGAATGTAAGATGATAATGTAAACAAATGTGTTTTAAATTTTCTTTTTTGAAATGTAAAAAATGCAGTTTGTAATTAAATTAGTTGTACGCCAATATATGATTTTCCTATGAAAAATAATTATCATAATATGAACCACCATGATTTTGAAACTTGATAAAAATTTTAATCTAAAAATAATCCATTAACTAAAAAATATAATATAATATGTATTAAAATTGAAACTAATGGGGTGCTACATCTAAGGGAGGCGATGACATGAGTGTTGTAGGTTTGAGGAGCCCTGCAAGCTAGGGGTCAGACCTTAGCCACACCTTCTTGTTTTGCTTCATGTTGTTCATCCTTGGATCAAGTGCTTGGAGTTGTGTGGGGGGTTTTGTTTGGGTTTGTTGTGGGTGTTAAGGTGGCGTTTAGGGGGGTTTGTGCAGCTATTTAATTTTATTTTTGTAGGTTTGTGACAACTTTAGGATTTGGGGCTTAAAGGAATTCCAAGGTGATGCCTTTTCATATTTGACCTTGATGGATATGGCTTTAGGTGAAGTCACAGGTTTAAAACATAATATGGATTTTAGGGCAGTTTTGCATGGGAATGACCCATCTTCATCAATGCATAAATAATCTGGTGAATAAGGCCTCAACTATGGAAGGATTGTCCATATGTGTGGGACCACGTATTCCAAAAATAAATGGATGCTTGGAGAGGAGCTAGGATAGACCAGTGTTGGTGATTCAACCTGACTCAGTCGAAGAGGAGGAAAATTATTTGATGAATCTTGCACTAATCTACAAGTTCATGGGGATTAGAGCCTCTCTTATTAGCCCAGATGAATGTGGAATCTCTAAGGTGATATGGAGGTGATGCTAGTGACCAATAATTATTTTATTGCAGTCTTTAATTATTTGGATGATCGCAACAAAGTATTTGAAGGAAGGCCATACTTTAATAATCAAGTGGGTTTGTTCATTAAGCCATGGAATGTTGGATTTAACCTTGTGGAGGAGCTTTTCACTCGAGTCCCTATCTGGGTGTGGCTCCCTTGGTTTCCTCTGGAATTTTGGAAAAATGATATTTGCATATGACTGCCCTGTTGTTGGGTAAGTTGGTGGATCCTTCTTAGTAGACATTGGATAAAAAGTTAATCTCTTTTGCTTGTATTTATATTAAAATTGATTTGAGTAAGATCCCCTATCATATTCTTTATAAATTCATTTAGGTTCTTCTTCATGGGTCCAATAGTTATACTATGAAGCATTTCCTTTCTGATGATGAATATTCCATGAATATGGACACCTATAGAAAAGATGTCCTACTAGGGTTTGTTCTATAGAATATTCTCTTAACCAACCTTCTTAAAAACCCACTAAGTTGGACAAAGGAAAGGAACTTGTTTCGGGTGAAGTTGCAGATAAGGAAGGCTTTATTCCTATTAAGCCTCACAACAAGAACAAAGGGAAAAAAATAACTTTCAAGGAGAGACAAGAGGAGGAGGTGTTCAACCGCTTTGATGTTTTGGATGATTTAGGGCCAAAGGAGTTGAACTCTGGTATGTTGAACCTTGTGACGAGAGACCTAGAGGTGGATCAAGCGGTTACCAAAATAGTTGAGAGTCAAGATTATCAAGAGGGTGGCTTGGTAGTAGCTCAAATGGACACAGATTTGGTCCCTAATTTTTCAAATCCTCCAATAGAAATTGAAATTATGGAAAGGACTAAGGATCTTATCTTAGTTGGGGGTACCCCTCCATTGGAGAGGGAAAATATGGATTCAAGGAAAGGAAGTAAAGTTTTTCCCATCTTAGGGCTTCAACAAAAGAATCTCAAGAAAGGGGCTCCAAAGAAACCTCTTAAGGTGGGGAGAAAGAAGGGCTTGAACAAAATTAAATTAATGGGAGAGGCATTGGTGGAGTCAAGGTCGGTTAAAACTATTGACTACCACTTTTCCAACTCTCAGAGATGATTATTCTCTCATGGAATGTGAGGGTCTTGAATAGTGGCCCTAGACAAAAACTTGTTCGAGAGTTGGTGAGAGTTCATTCATAGATATTTTATTTATTTAGGAGACTAAGTTTTTTGTGGAGAGTATGAGCAACTTGGCTTCAAAACTTTGGTGGAGAAGTCAATGCCAATGTATTGGTGCTCAAGGTAATGTAGGGGGAGTAGCATGCCTATGGAACCTACTGAAGATTTTCCCTCTTTGGTGGATCACTAGTAAGTTCTCTATGGGTCAGCCCAAAATACTGTGTCCCACTTTTTGGCTAAGTTGGACATTAATATTACCATACTTTTACAAAATTTCACTTTACGAAACCTATAGCAACTAAACCATTAATAACTTGGAGATGATGTGAACTAGTGATTTGTGAGGATTTGTGTGTAGATTCTAAATATATATATTTTTAAAAAATTAGAAATAAATTGTGGATTTTTTTATGTAACTTTTAATAACTTATTTTTATAGTTAACAACATTTTAAAAAGTGACATTTATGTCGTCAGGCATAACTTTTTTTATTGAAAGGATAAAATTACAATTTTTAAAATATAGATTTTTAACATCAATATCTAGTGCATGGATATTTTTTCATAATTTTTTGTTGGATAGTTTTTTTTTAATTATTTTTTGAAGTCAAAGTAATTATAATCTAGACACAGGTGTATGTCGTCACACATAACTTGTTTTGTATGTATTGAATTTAATTTTCTAAAACAAGAACATGAAAACCTAGTGCACACATTTTTTTAGAATTTTTTTCTCTATTTTTCTATTTTTCCACTTGTGTAAAACAAATACCTTGATGTTAAGAGAAAAAATGACATTCACAAGAAATAAAATATAAATATAATAATAAAATTAAAAATATTTAAAATTATACTTTTTGGAAAGCTTTAATAAGGGATACATACTTACAAAACATAATTTCTAAATGAATTTATTTAATCCCTCAAAAGGTAAAGAAAAAGTGTTTTTTTGCCAACATTTTGATAAGTGCGAAGGAGACTCCATTGTGAGTATGATTTAATACTAGATGTGTTATATCCAAGGGGGTTTGATCTAAGGGGGTCTTACCTAACCCTCGTCAATTAAAACCCTTTAGATGGAATCTCTCATGGCTTAAATCATCAGTTTTTCTAAAAAATATGTGATTTCAAGCAAAAATCAAGATGTCCCAAGTTTGTGGCCCATTATTGTGGGATGACCCCTATTTTTGTGGTTGCTTCAATTTTGGAGTATGGAGAGATTATTCTTTTATCTAATGTTTATGCCCCGACTGACATTCTTGAAAAGTCTCACCTCTAGTCTCATATCCAGTATATTCCTAGAGTATAGTTCCTTTATATCCTTGGATTGTAGCTAGGGATTTCAATGCTATCATTAATTTGGAAGAAAAAAGGGGTAGAATGCAAAGGTTAGAGATGTCAACTAATATTCTCAAAGATAATATTTCTTCCTTAAATCTTGTAGATGTAAAGCCTATTAATGGTCAGTATACCTAGAATAACATGAGGTGTGGGAAGGACTTGATCTCAGAGAGACTTAATAGGTTTTTGGTTTCGTGCTTTTAGATTGGTAGCAATTGAGAAACCAACTCTAAGATATTAGACTGGAGGGGATCTAACCAATGACCAATTAAGATCTCAACTATTATGGCATGAGCCTCTAAGAATCCATCTTTTAAGCTTAATTTTAAGTGGTTGTGGGAACCCCACCTTAAAGATCTTATGGCAGATTGGTGGATTTGGAGTAGACCAACATATGGCACAACGATGTATTATTTTGTCAAGAAACTGTAGTTTGTGAAGCAACAACTCAAGAAGTGGAATAAAAAATATTTCTTCCATGCTAAGATGGTTGCTTAGGCTCATTTGGATGCAATCACCCATGATATTAGAGATTATGACCTTTCTGAAGAATCCCTTAAGGAAAAATCAATAGCCTTGAAGGCTCTGAAGGAATAGAAATTGTGAGAGGAGATCTATTGGAAACAAAAGGCCCAAATTGAATGGTTCCATGAAGGAGATAAAAATATGACCTTCTTCTTTAATTCACTCAAGGCTAGAAGACATGGGAACTTGGTATCTTCACTTGTGACTTCCAAGGGAGATCATTTGGTTTCCTTCAAAGAGATCTCTAAAGAGGCCCATAGTATTATGTTGCTTTGTTCAGGGATGCTTCACTTGATGCAATTGAAGAATAAAATCATATTTTGGCTTGTATTCCTTCTCTTCTTTCTCCATAAATGAATACACACCTTATGAGTCACATTCCCTTAGATGAAATGGAGGGTGTTGTTTTTCAAATGAAGAAGGGGAAAGCTCCTAACCTAGGTGGGTTTCCAATAGAGTTCTTTCAAGAATTCTAGGAAATTATAAAATTGGACTTATTAGAGGTGGTGTGGGAATCTCGGGTGAACAAACAAATGTTGAAGGCTATGAATTCTAAATTTATTTATCTCATCCCCAAATGTGAAGGGGCTAACATGTTGAATTTGTTTAGACCCATATCCCTTTGTAATATGGTTTATAAGATCTTGTCTAAGTTGGCCATAGAGAGGCTAAAGTGATGGATTAGTAGGCTTATCTCTAAATAATAGGGAGGCTTTGTAGCAAATAGATAAATTTTGGATGGAGTGGTTGTTGTTGCTGACTATACATTCCATGGTGGCTTCAAAGGAGTAAGCTATGTTTATTAAATTAATAGACATGGATAAAGCTTATGACAAGGTCAAATGGTCATTCCCCAAAAAGGTGCTCATTGCTTTCAATTTTGATGAGGAGTGGATTAAGTTGGTTATGAGTTGTGTTACCTCTACCTCCTTCTCTATGCTTGTAAATGGGGAGCCTTCATCCTTTTTTGGAGTGTCTAGAGGCCTTCGGTAGGGAGACCCTTTGTCACCATACTTGTTCATTCTTTTGGCAGAGGGTCTAGGGAGAGTTATCAAGAGCCATGTTAATCAAGGTTTTATCCAAGGGTGGAATTAGGGTAATGGCTTGCCTCCACAAACTCATTTATAGTTTGTTGATAATAACACTTTGATGGGTGTGGCCAAGATTAGAGAAGCTATCAATTTTTTATTATTATTAGACATATATCTTGCAACTTCATGCCAACATATCAATGAAGGTAAATCTTCCATTTTCTTCCTTAACACCCCTTTGCTTATTCAGCAAAGGATAGCTCACATTCTAAGATTTCAGATTGGAGACCTTTCTATGGTCTATCCTAGCATTCCTATCTTTGTTGGAATCCCCCTAAGGGAACTTGAAAAAATATTCTAGATAAGTTTCAAGCAAGAGTGAATCATTGGACTCATAAATGGTTATCCTTTGTGTGACAAGTTTTTCTTCTAAAATCTATGATTTAGGTTTTCCCTGATTACAGGTGTATGCTTTAGGTGGCTCCTCCAAGATTTATTAAGGATTTGGATTAACTTGCATGAAAATTCTTATGTGTAGGTAATTTGGCCTCTTTGAAGTGGAGTTTGGTAAATTGGGAGATCGCTTGTAGAATAAAACAAGAAGGGGGTCTTGGGCTTGGGTAGGCTAGTCTCACTAGTCAGGCATTAGTTGCTAAGTTATATTGAAGATGGTGTAATAATTAGGATCAAGTTTGGGCCAAGATGTTCTCTACCAAATATATGAAGGGGGTAGTAAAGGAAGAGGTTCCTCAAATATCTTTATCGAGTAAGGGCTATGTCATTTGGGATACCCTCGAGAAGGGAGCTAAGTTGATCAAGAGAGATCTTTTCTAGATTTGTAATAGTGGATCATAAGCTCATTTTTGCTATGATTCTTGGGATGGTTTTTCCCCAATCATAACCATATACTTACATCTACAAGACCTTTTTCATTTCTTCACATAGGTTGGTTTGTCCCGAGTTGCGAACTTCAAATCTAATCAGAATTTGGGAAAAGTGGGAGTCTCTAGATGAAAAGATTTGATAAAGTGGCTAGAAGAGGGATCTATTGAGGATCACATGGCTCATTCAGAAAAATTTTAGCTAGTTGAGAGTGTAGCTCGATCAGGGAGTGAGATTTCTTGGCTTGAAGTCTTGATCTCAAGGGGGTCTATTCAGTGGCCATTGGGTATCAAGAGTTGAACATTCAAAAATATAGGGGGATGGAAGTCTTGTGGTGGAAAAATATTTGGAAGAATTTTTCCTGGCCTAAGTGTAACTACTTCTTGTGGATTGTTTCTTGAAATAGGTGTCTAACTTGGGATAACCTTTGGAAGTGTGGTTTTCAAGGACCTTCTATATGTGTTCTTTGTGGTAACAGTGAAGAGGATTCATCTCATTTATTTTTCCAATGTGCTTTCTCTAGGGTAATATGGCATTTATGGTTGGGTATTTGGAGGTAAGATTATGTCCATGTTTCTTCTCTCATTGACTTCTGAAGATGTCTAGGGAGGCCTCTAACATAGACAAATTTTCTTCAAATAGTGTGGAAGATTGACCCCCCCATCCTTTGACAGATCTGGCTTGAAAAGAATTATAGGATCTTTTGGGGAAGCAAGATGAGGGTTCAACATGTGTGGTAGAGGGTTGTTGGCATGATTCAAGAGACTATGAAAGCTAAATGTGAAGCCTTTCCCCTTGGAGAAGGGGGGCGAGGAGATAACGAAGATATTGGACTTACAAGGTATAAAACCAAGGTCCTCCTATGTTAGTAGATGTAGCCATTCTAGGAAGAAAACACAAAGGGAAGGTCGATGGACCCCTCCTGTAAATGATACTTTAAATATTAGCATAGATGGGTTCTCTAGGGGAATTTTGGGCATGTTGGCATTGGAGGAGTTGGAAGAGATAGTGTTGGTAATGTCATTTTTCTCTTCTCTTCTCAATATATAAAGGGTAGCAAACTAATAATCTCATGGAAGGTTTGGATATTCTTTTCGCTATAGCAAAATCTTGTGCTCTTGGTTGGTGTAGGATGATTTGCGAGTCAGACTCACAAATTTAATTTAGTTAAGAGTCAACTAGAATCTCACCTCAATGGCTAGGTAGATACTAAGATTGATCTCCTTGTTACATTTTGTCTCCTTTACTCATGTCCCATGGGAGTGGAACAAGGTTGTTGATTGCTTGGCCAAATGGGCTTTTGAGAATGTTGGGGATTGGCGGGTTGAAGATTGGAAGCATTTATCCCAAGATTATTCCCAAGGTTTAGAAAGGTTGATTATGGAGGATATGGTTGGGTAATGTTCTTTAGTTGGTTGGGTTATGAAGGGTTCTTTCCCTTTTATGGATGGTTGGTTCATCTTGATATTGTTGGATTTTGTCTTTGGGTGCCTAGCAAAGGCCCTCAGATGCTTTGTATGACTTCTTATTATTGATTCAATAAATTTTTACCCTCTTATTAAAAAAAATTGAAACTAATGAATATAATTAAATTTAATTCAATTATAATATTAGAAAAATTTCAACCTAATATTAGTGACTCTACTTAGAAGTTAGAATAAAATTACTATATACTAAAAAAATGACCATATAAAGTGAGGTCTAACTTCACTTCAAAGTTATTTAATTACAAATTTAAAATTTTTAGAACAATAATAGATTTCAACTTAATCTTAAATTTAAGTATAATTTTAGATGGGAAAAATGTTATTAGTGATTAATAAACAATAATTCACTTGCTTTTCTATGGATTGCTAAATAGTTTTCATAATGTCAAAAAAATGTATTTTTAATGTTTATTTTTATTATTTTAAATATATTGAAATATTAATATTATTTAGATTAACATTTAAAATAATGTAGGCTAGCTCTCTCACTGGGTTGGTGGTTCTACAAGTTGAGTTGAAGAAAAGAAAAAAAAATGCAAGACAATTCTTTGAGCAAGAACAAAAAGAAATTGAAACATGTTGATACGAAAGAGGAGCACGGGGAACCACTCCTTGGGAGAAAAATTGAACTCCTTGTGGAAGAGTTGGAAGAACCTCAATGCTTGGTACAAGCTATAATCTCTGCCACTTTGGTGTTGTCCTCATGTTGTCTTGGGGTAGTTTTTTTGGTTTTCCATGTTTTTTATTTTGTTGGTTGAATTGTGACTCCTATGATAGCTCCTATGACTATTATTTTTAAAAATATTTAGTTTTATGTTATCTAGTTGATGCTTGTTTGGTTGGTTCATTAGATGTTTATTTTGGTTGTTGTTCCCTCTTGTTTGCTTCTAAGGGACTAGGACCCTAGTTTCAAATGTTTATAATATCAAAAAAAATTAACTAAAATAAGCGAGAATTGATAATTAATTAAACATATTTTAACTATTTTAAAGTATGGATGTAAATATCAATCTAATAGTAGTTTATACATATTTCAATTATTTTTATTTATATATTGTACAGGTGAAAAGTGTATCTTTAAAATATATATTATTTAATTTAATTTAAATTTTTATCTTTAATTTAACAATCAAATGTTTAAATTCAACATACTTCTATATAGAAATTGGTAATTGTCCAAAACTTGAATTAAACTTGACTCCCTATTCCTTAAGGATCTCGTGGTAAATAGGACAAGATAAAAAACATATAATATAGAGAATGCAACATGTTGATAAAATTAAGATTGAGTAAATTGAGACTAAGACTAATTTATGATTGATGAGAATGGATGCAGATGATTTTGTGTTATATTTAAGTGTTATTATGATGATTAAAATGACCTAGATGATGTCCTTAAGTACAATTTCTAGACACACAAATTGAGATCATTGGCATGTAAGCTAGTGTGTAAAGATCAAATTTCTATAATGCTAGATTAGAAAAGTAGGAGATGCAAACAAAAGATAGAGGAATAAACTATGTGTGCAATATTATCTAGGAACATAATCATGGTGTTGTAACCCTCTCCCTAATACTTAATGATTTTGATTCATATATGAATTAGATGAGAATGGTTGAAAATATTTGTAAGTTGATATTTTTTTATTACGAACATGGTACTAATGGATCTTGAATAAAATTTCTAATGCAAGATCTAACCTTGGGATAGGTTATGGTCTTAATTGGAAACATGATTACTATATTGGTCCCACAAGTCTATGAATAGAAAAATATACCTTGTGAGAAGATCCATGGTTTTAAAATATGTTCATACTACAAATGTGAATTCTTGTCTTTGATGTAGGTGTTGATAAAAGAAAACAACCACTAAATATTATTGCACCACAAATCTAAGTTCAATTGAGGAATTAAGATAGTGTACCATATTGAGAACACATGTTTCTATTGCTATGTTCCTATGAGTTTGATTGTAGCCATCTTATGCCTTAGGGTTGAGTTATAATGGTTGTAAGTTCATAGTTCATATTTTTGGGTTGAGTTAAATTTTTATGTATGCTTGTTATATTTTCTTTTACCGTTAAAATTATATATTCATAACATTATGGCTATATACACTAACCAAAAAGATATACTATGTCCTATAACATGCAATCATTTGTAATAATTGTAAGTTCATTATATACTCCATGTAAGGTTAATTTAAAATGATATTGTCTCAATGGTGAGATGATACTATGGTCTTATGATCTTAGTTTTTCTAGTTCTTTTTGTAAAATAATGGTAAGTGTTTAAAACTTGCATGTATTTTTGTTCCTTATTTGTTTATAAATTAACAACAATGTCCATATTTTAATAATTATGAGTAATGCTTGATGATTTGTGTTAGTAGGAAACTAGTCTCATAATTGTTCAAATAATTATCTTATGGGTTATATTGTGGGTGCACTATTATCTTTCATATCGTGTTTTTTTTTATTATGTAGTTATTAAGGGTGATTATAAGAACAAGTAAATGTATTTGTAGTTTTGTAAGTAAATACACATATACCAAGCCCTTAATGGTTTCAGTTGGTGCATCATGTTTTTTGTAAACTTTGTTGTGGTTCTCAATCTTGTTGGCACGATTGAATCTCATGTTTAACTTAAGATGGGGGTTGGGTGGTATTAGAAAATCCATTGAGGGGTTCTACGATACAATGATATTTAACTAGATCTTTGTGAAGCTTGGGATTTATATTTTTTGCTAGAATTCATTTGATCATTTAGTCTTCATGATTGTATTGTATTTTTTATTTGGTGTTGGTGCTTATGGATTAGTCTAGTTAAGATTGGCATTGATCATACCATGAAATTTATGATTCCAAGAGATTGCTATAACAATTATTTAACATAAAAGTGTAGACTTTGACTATAATTCCTATCACCCTTTTGGTTCTAATAGTGCTTGCAATATGTAGAAGTTTTATGGTAGAATGTGAATGACAATTTTAGTGATTGAATAGTTTGTGACTATTGGAAATAGAATGGTGGATTATATGTATTTGACAACCAATAAAGGTTCATAATTTTATTATATGCTTCAAAACCTTTGAGATTGGAATAGGATATTCTAGGGTTGAGAATTATAATGAGGTTATAGTATTGATTATTTATCTTTAGCTACAATGGTTTCAATTATGTTAAAATCTAAAGTACTAATTTTCTTGTGTATTCAAGTCATAATAACGATCACTAAGTAAAGGTTTATTAATTTTATCAAGTGAAAAAACAACACTATGCCCCACTTTTATAAAGTAAATGGGCAATAAAGTCTAACTTTTTAACTTGAAGCACTTGAAAATGATGTAAACTAATGGAATATAGAATTTTTAGTGTAGTTTATGTTTGTACTTTTTAAAATATATTGGAATATATTTTTTTATAAAATGAACACTATAATTTAATTGCTAAAAATAGTACAAAATTTTAAGCTTTTGTGCATGAAATACATTTTTAATTTTAATAGTTTTTAATAAATATTTGAAGTTAGTTGTATTGAAAACACATTGGTTTTAATAGACTTAATGTCTTGGTAGTTTATTGTAAACAAAAACAAATATATGTGTTTGACGAAAATTCTCTTATCTAAGGCATCATAATCTTTCCTATTTTTTATAGTATAAATGTTAATGGGTAAATGCAAGAAGATGAGTCCACGAAACGTGGAAGTTTTTCCCTTAGGAAAAAATTCATAATCAGCATGAAGAAAATGGGATGCCGCTTTTTAATAAATGGGATCTTTCTTTTAATAAATAGGATCTCGCTTTTAATAAATAGGATCCCATTTAGGTTTGAGATCTTGAGCCAAAAATCTAAACTAGATCCCATTTTTTTAAAATGGGATCCCATTTACTAATGGGTCCCAAACTGACCTTCGGGAAACGAGATCTTGCTTTTTACAAAACGGGATCCCAATTTGTAAAAATAGAGATCCTGTTTTGTAAAAAATGAGATCTTGTTTTGTAATGGTATTTATTTTTTTTAAAACAACCAAATTGCAATCATTTTCATTGTGCACAGGATCTCGATTGAGGATGCTAAACAACAACCTCTAGGTATGCACCCCACCCCAATTTTTTTTGCATTTTTTGGTTTTTTTAAAAATCTTTAATACAAAGATAGATTTTAGTATGTATTTTTTCAATTTGTTTGGAGTTTTATGCATTTTTATTTACCTGTAATAAAAGAAATGGGGTTTTGTAGAAGAAGAAGAAAACATGAAATGAAACCCTTGGATATTGAATAGAAACGAAAAAAATCAACCTTAAATTGTAACCTAAGAAAAAATTAGCTTTTGAAACCCTGAATTGTTCAATCAAACAAAAAAAATTGTATTTGAAAACCCTAAATTGAAAGGAAACAAAAAATTGCATTTGAAAACCAAAATTGAAATGAAATAAAAAAATTGCATTTGAAAACCCGATTGCTTTTGAAACCCAAAATTGAAATCAAACAAAAAAATCATTTGAAAACCCTAAATTGAAATCAAACAAAAATTGCATTGAAAACCATAATTGCTTCTTGAAACCATAAATTGAATTCAAACCAAAAAAATTGCATTTGAAAACCCTAAATTGAAATTGAAAATATTTTTTTTTGCAGAATTGAAAACCTTGATTTCATGCTTGAATATTAGAAAATGGAAAAATTTCATTTGCAATGGTTTATATTTTAAATTTCATTTGCATTGTATGGAGACAAGTATGTAGGCATGCCTATGGATGAAATTATTCCATAGATTTAGGTTGATACATAGTAAATTAGGGTCCTTGATATTGACAATCAAATAGGATTTGATAAATATTTTACATTTAAATGTGTATTCAATAAGTTAGAGACATGTTGAGACACAATCAATTAAATGTTATGAACATAGATATAATTAGATTAGAAAACAATATGTTAAACCTTACTTGTGGGACTAATGGATCGCTAGAATAGATATAAATTATGTGTTTCTCTTATGGATTGTGCTCAATTAGTTTATGTATTTATTACCACATGATAAATTAATAGATCTAAATGTATGCATAATTTATGATGCTTCATTATGTTCTATTGAGATGTTAAATTATTATTTTTACCTTACAATGAAAAATATTTAACATGTACTTTGGTGAGGAGGAGTATGTTGAAGGGCCCCACAACATTTCAGACTTCAGCAAAGTGCATAAGGAGAACTCGGCTTCCTAGTCCTCTAAACCTCTGGTGGTGGAGCGTGCTAATATGTAATGACTGTGGATAAAGGGGAGGTTCTTCATGTGTTGCAAGAAAGGATGGGGAAGATGGAGAATAATTTCAGTGGCTTGACCCGTTTCACTATCAAGTTAGTCCATTGTGTTACCATCACCCTCTTTGTTTTGATGAAGGATGAGATGGATAAGAAGACTGCTGAAGAATGCCTTGAATGGATCGGGGATGATGTTACAATCTCCTCTCTTAGAATTGGGAGAATTCTAGTTAATTTGTTGTTGTTGTGTGGTGCGTCTGTTGATTGTTGGTCTGTTGTGTCTATGTTTTTTGGCTAGTTGTTTTCATTTTTTGGACTTGATCTTTTTTGGCCCTTATGGCTCATTGTATAAAGGGTACATCACCCTGTAAATGTTGCTTATCGTATCAAAAACATGTACTTTGGTATTTTATACTGTTTTCTAATGGCCAATTAAATGATAATTGTATGTGGTACCTTAATTGAGTTAATAATATGGGCCTTATGCATTTATTATGATTCATAATATCTTACAACATGATATTATGCCATGTAATATGTTACAATTTAAACCATGATTATTAAAAATTGAGTAGATAGTTAATTTTCCTCACTAGAAGAGTAGAGACCTCAACATAATTTTATGATCACTCATATACTTATATGGTAGTGATATATTCTATTTTTATGGATCTTCAATGAGTAAACATATGTGTGAAGCCTAGGCTCAAACCCATGTTTGCAAGGTATCTAGCTAGAGCATTATAAAACTTGGTCCATGATATAAAGATCATTACTCAATAATTATATGGGAAAATGTACTCTTAAAATAACTCTACATTAACTCACCTCTTAAGGGTTTTGTTGACCTTGTTCCCAAGAATAATGTAACTAGTTTAGGATCAATGAATCATTTTTCCCTACGCTTGAATGCTTAACAATTCTCAAATTTACTATGGATGATTGTCTTTCAATCTAGATAGAAAATCAATCCAACTATGGTCATAGGTTATATTTCCACTCCTTTTATTCATAGACTTTGAAGATGATTAGGGAAGGAATAGAAATTACCAATACTAATCAAGGATTCGATAACCAAATTTTAAGATCTAGCTTCAACAACTTGTCAAGACATATTTTGATTTTCTCTAAATATACACATTTCTATAAATTCAAGGGTAGACCATAAAGACTGTGTATGTAAAATGTATCATGAAATAAGCAATTAAAAACTATACAACATACCAATGAAACATTATATTAAGGAATTCAAATAACAAATCAAATTGAAACAAACAAATCCCTCAACGACGTCTCATTTTCCTCTATCTCCAATGATTCTTTAAGTCATTTTTTTGCTCTCAGATTGTTTGTGCACATGAATTTCCAAATGACAACCTGAAGAATGAGATGATGGAAATGCAAGAAATCTTTTTTACATGATTGATTGCTAAATTTACTGTAGATGATATGCAAAGATAAATGATGCTGTTATAATCTTGCTAATGAAATGATGTGATGAAACTACAGTAATTAAGATGTTGATAATTATAATGCCATGGTTAAACTACTTAATTCTAAAATGCAAATACTAGAATGCTCAATGCTAAGATGCTAATACTAAAATGAAAATGCTAAGATGATAATGCTAATGAAAATTTTGCAGAGTGTAATTATGCTCAGCTCTCTATATGCTTTTGCTGTAAATGAGAGTCTATTTATAGATTTTCCAAGGCATAAGCTTAGGTGGCAGGAACCAATGGTCTAGATTCGATCTGGAGAGATGGACGGTTGAGGATGAAGAGGTTAGAGAGAAAAGGGGAGTGTGTTCCCTTTAGAAGAACAAACTGACAAGTGTGAAGAAGAATCAAATGGAAATGAGAGCCAAGTGTCCCAAATTAGTTTGAATTTGTTGAGGATAAACCCAAATTAAATATTAGAAATATTCAATTTCATGAGACACGTGATGAGGTGGAAGATGAGAAGTTAGTAGAAATGTGCTTAAATTCAAATTTAGAATTCAAATTTAATAAGAGGAAGTTAATTAAATAAAACAAACTAATTAAATTTGTTCATTTAATTAAGATAAGAGGAAAATGATTTAAGATGGGAAGAATTAGAGAAAATGAACTATATAAATAAATTTTTCAATTTATTTATAAGTAGAAGAATTAAAGATTATTAATTAAATAACTTGTATTTAATTAAATTTCTCTAGACCAAATTTGAGTGTATACATTTTGCCCCTCTTTGAAATGACGTGTTTGTGACACATTGCTTCAAAGAAAAATTTGTTGATAGTGTTGATAAAAGTTTCAATATGCCCCAGACACTAATTTTCAAGTGATGTTGTGTGTATGCCCCCTTGGGAGATAAATTGGGAAATTTTGAATTTTTAGGATTTTTCTAAATTTTTGATTTTTTTATGATTTTCTGATGATTTGTAAATTGTATGATGTTGAGATGATTTATCTCTCGATAAAGAAGACTAACCCTGCCAAGTGATTAATTGATGCCCTATTTGAAAAATAAAAACAATCACACTTAATTACCCTCCAATTACCCCTTTAAAAGATAAAAAGATGAAAAGGTGAGCTCATTTAAATTCATTTGCATTTGTAAGATTAAGTTGATTGAGCACCTGAGCAAGATTGTGATACCATACCACACCCACTGATTCGAGCGAGTTTGACGACACAACCACCCTATCGCATATGGACCTCTAGTACGTACCTCGAGAAACCACTTTTTGAATTTTGAATTTGTTTTTTTGCACATTTTGATGTTTTCAAATTCTATTGATTGTGTTTTAGTGCATTTGATACCCGATTTAGCGCATTTGTTAAATTTTTAGCGCATATGTTGCAAAATGGCGCATTTGGTATCTATTTTAGCGCATTCAGTTTTTTGGCACATAGAGACCATGTTTTGGTGCATTGATGGAGTTTTGTAGTGCATAGATTATCCCAGTGCATAGAAGCATTGTTTTAGTGCACTGACACTAGAATTGATAAAATGTTGATTGTTCTCCTTGTTTTTTATGTGTGATGATCATGTCAGATGATGTTTTGATGTTTGATAAAATAGATGATGATTGATATCATGATAGGTGAGAATCAATGATAGGATAGATGATGATGATTGACCTCATGATAGGTGAGAGTAAATGATAGACACTCTATGAGATTTGATCAAAATCTCATTAGAGCTAATTAGATTGTTTGATAGGTTGATTGATAAAATGTTGATGTGTGATATGTTATGATTATAGGAGAAATTTAGAGTCCTTCAATCTCGGGAGTGCTTCCCAAAGACTTGGGATATGATTTTGCATCTAGTGTAGGCAGATTTGGATGTGATTGGGCGATGTGGTCTATCGTCCTTGATTTATATGCCCTAGTATAGGATAAATAGGGGATTATTGACTGCTTTAGCTGAGAGGTGGCATAGTGACCACAACACTTTCCATTTGGCCACCAGGGAGATGACAGTTACTCCAGAGGATGTGTACTGTATATTGGGGATTCTTGTTGTTGGAGAGTTAGTTGTTTATGATCACACAGAGCAGGGAGGTATCGATGCACTGAGGAGGATTTTTCATGATGACGGAATTAATGGTTACGAGATCCCATGGCAAGAGATGGTTGATTCATATGAGCCCTTACCATGTGTTCTAGCTATATTTGTTGGAGGTTTCTTATGTCCCGACCGTAGGTCAAAGGGACTGTCCGTTGGCTGGGGTAGGATATTGGAGAGTATGATCATGTAGGGGATTTGATATGCATGGGGTTCCTACATGTTAGCTCATTTGTATCATGATCTGCATCAGGTGGTATATCTTGGAGCTACGAGTTTATCAACTAAGGTGACACTACTGTAGATTTGGGCTTGGGAGCATATAGTTGTTACTCGGCCTGTGGCGGATAGAGATCGTCCAGTTGGCAAGCTGTATGTCTTTGGATACACAGGTCTGGTTGTCTAACACAAGTTGGGAAAATTGGAGTATTGGCGTCAAGTTCTAGATGATCTGGAGACTATCACATGAAGACCCTACTTAGATTGTGAGCAGTGGCCCTAGGATGATGAGGAGATTTCATATGTTTTTACTTCAAGGTACATGATTGGTCAGGACATAGTTTGTTATCGAGCGATTCTTGCTCATGAGGGTGCTTCACCAGTATGGTCGAGTTCAGGTTATGCCCCAGGGATTTTCCTTATATGCGCGGAGACGACAAGATATTCTAGAGTGGGGACCCACCCTATCCTATGATGCAACTTGTAAGGAGTATTTTGGATTGTAGCCATAGATATGAGATTACTGTCCAGCGATCGCAGATGCTTTGATGACAAACGAGTATGCTCAGTATTTCCACACACACGTTGTACCGAGGATATCAAGTCTTGATGAGCTAGTACTAGCCTTTGATGATGATGAGAGGGCACCACCACACGCGTCGAGATGAAGATAGGATGGGGGAGATGGAGAAGAGGAGGGAGATGGAGGGGATGTAGGGGATAATGGTGATGGGGGTGATGGTGGAGATGGGGTGATGTAGGTGGCAGACAAACATTGGATTTCAAGGTACCCCAAAGGAGGATATCTATGGTTCCCGTAGGAGAGCAATAGGGAGGGCCATCCCGAATTTAGATTCATGTTCCTTCCCATCAACAGTAGGCATAAATAGATGCCTTATAGTTATAGATGAAAAGCTTACAGGGATAGTTAACACAGGCACATGCACAGATTCCCTCTCTAACAATAGAGAGAGATGCCGCGAGGAAAAGATGTGAGTAGGTAGAGGCCTTGGCGGAGAGATTACAAAGAGTTTTTGAGGGGACCACCATAGGGGATATGCTCTGAGAGGTTCAACATTCAGCTAGAGAGGCAGAGTACTATAGGTTGCGGTACTATGAGGCAATTCCTACATAGCGGCGTGCCCCTAGCTATGCATAGTCTATCAGTGCCAGATCAGGTCAGAGTCATTCTTGGACTATGAGTAGGGGTGTGACTAGGCCACCTCCCAGAGATCCATCAGGCAGGGATCTAGGTTTAGGTCCATCTAGTGGTGCAACAGTAGGCACAACGAGGCCTACATTGTCTGGGGGGAGCAACATGTAGCTTTGTGCGCATATTTGATATATTGAGATTGGATGTATACATTTATTCAATCAGAGATGTTATGATTTCTTGCCATTTTATTGATGTATCTCTCCTCATTTTGGGATATCATTGTACACTTGACATTGATTATTTTGAGATTATATGAGATGCAATGAATACTATTGATCTATATGTTGTCTATATGCTTTTATGATGAATGTTTATGGTGAATGCATTTGATTTCTGTTCTAAATGCTATGTGATGTTTATATGATTATTCCATGGGTATGTATGGATGCAATAATGAAATGATAATGCATGGATTATGATGTTATGTGGCCTTATGGATGATGCTTTATGATAAATGAGTGGATTTAATTATGCAAATGAGATGTGATGCACCTTATTTTTTTGTATTTTTCTAATGCAAATATATGATCTAATGCACGGATTGATGACCTATGATAATGCTTTCTAATGTATGTATGATATGATAATTATTATGCAACTAAATGTGAATGATATTTTTTTTGTTAATATCAAATGTACTCAATCCTTTAATGAGAGAGGTAGAATCATTTTGAAATTAGCCAGCCTTGGAAAATCTAAAATGCAAATACAAAACTAATATGGATGCAATCTATCTTAACCATGCAAATCTAAATATGCAATGTTGTCATCTTGTCAGCCGATTTGTTGTGATTGGTATCATCATTGAGCTTTTAATATGTTGAAAGTTAGTACAAACATCGATGGTATAATTAGACCATGATGACCTGAGTACAACTTCCATTGATTTTTGATATTGCAAGGTAATACAAGCATTTAGGCATAATTGAACCGAGATGCCCTGAGTATTGCTTGCATAAAACAGGCAAGAGTTAATCCTTTTCCTATGCAAATCCAGAATGTCATCAGTGATACTTTGTCAATCATGTCCCGCAACATATTTACATAGCAGTAATGATCAACTCACAAACAACAAACAAAGAAAAATCATACTCCATCATAGCTTCTCTAGTCCATGACATCCTTGAGTTGCTCCAGGGGAATGATAACAAAAATCAATATACAATAGTTGAACATTCATTCCAAAGTGATTAAACCATGATTCAGAAGAATATCATCCAATTATATTTTTTTTTGATCTTGTTGATTTGGATGGTTGGTTTGCTAAAGATTGTGATTGATGTTCAATGTTGAGTTTATGTTATGATTGTTATGTTTGCTATGTTGTTTGACTGTTGTCTATCTGTTGTTTTAAGCTCAAAGTAGGTTGCCCCCAGTGAGTTCAGGATTTTTCCCCTAGTGAGAACCAACCATTTATTGTGAATATGCACAATGATTGCTAAGCCAAGGTGAAACATGATCATGGAGCCACGATATGTACATGAGGTTCATATGATGAACAAGCATAATGATGGGGAAAAGCATACGACCGACACATGCCCCAATAGATGGAAAAACTAATCTATCACAAATAGCACTTGTTGTCAGGTTTTCACTACTTGTTTTTATTGCACTTTTTCTAATTTTATGATTTTTTTGTTGTCACCAAGACAAGGTTTTCATCTAGGTAATGATTTTTTTTTATTTTTCACTTTTTTTGTTTTTTGTTTTTTTTGGATTTTTATCTTTTTGTTTTTTTTGGATTTTTTTAATTTTATCTTTTATTATTATTTTGGATTTTTTTTTTTTTTTTTGGATTTTTCTACTTTTTTGGATTTTTTTTTTCTGCTTTTTGATTTTTAAAATTTTTCTGGACATTTAAGATGGAATGAGATGACCAATTTTCTTCCTAATCTCATCAAGAACAAAGAAAGGGAATGGGACATGGATTTGATAAGCTAGGAGATATGGAATGGAAGAATGTAAGGATAAGGATAATAAATGGGATGATCAAGATCAACTAGATAAGATATGGACACAATGCCTAAGTATGTTGCCCCTATTCCTCATCAAGACCAAGGAAGGGAAGAAAGGATGTATTTCGAAAGAATTGTGGAATATGGATAAGGCGAAGGATATGGTACGGAAGATATGGATAAAGTGAATAAGATAAGATATATGATGTTCAAGAAGATCCTTAACCTTTTCAAGATCAAAGGTGGAAATGTAAGGAATGAACATAAAGAGGATAATGACTATGAATGATAAGATGGAAAAAACTTGCCCCCAAGTGTAGAGTGCAAGAGGAATATGGAAGATAGGATAGGGATAAATGAATATGGAAGATAATAAATGCATGATAGGGAGATGGAAGAAGGACTTAAGCATCAAGTTTCACGACCAAATAACTCTCGAATATGTGCTCTAATAAACCATGGCAATGGGAATTAGACTCATAAATGTTGGAAGATTAATGGTATGATGGAAGAAGCTAAGGAGTTATGCAAAGGTTTGGATTAAAGGAGAATAATGGGGGATGAATGTTGGATAATGGATAGGGGGTTGGAAGGCTTGTTGATGGATAGATGGAAATGATGGCAAGATCAACATTGGCACACACCTTGAAGGGTGGTGGAGTGATGGAGGGAAAATGGATTTGGAAGGTGATAGGTTTTTATATGGAAGATTGGAGGAAGCTTTTGGATTAGCAAATTTGGATGCCAATTTAGATTTTGTTGCTTCTATGAGACTTTTAGGAATCCACATAGCTTTTGACTTTGATTTTTCTTTGTGGGCCTTTGTGGCCTTTGAGATTTTTCTTTTTTTGATTTATGGACCTTTGTGGTCTTTGAAATTTTTCTTTTTGCTTTGTGGGCTTTTGTGGCCTTGGAATTATTTCTTTTTATTTGATGGGTCTTTGTGACCTTTTGGATTTTTCTTTTGATTTGATGGGCCTTTGTGGCCTTTTGGATTTTTCTTTTCATTTGATGGGCTTTTTGGATTTTTCTTTTGATTTTGGATCAAATTTTCTTTTATTTTTGCATGTCTCTTCAAGGAGACATGTTGATCCTTTGATACATGTGTATTTTGATATGGAAGCTTTTGACATTTGGCACCCAAATTGCTTCCAAGAGCATTGGGAGGCGTGGATTGAGATGAATGATATGGAGGTATTATGTATGGGTTAGTGTAGGTAGAATTTTGAAAGGGCATCAAGGATGTGTGCCTTGGTTGTTCTTGATGAATAGGATATGGAGGGATGTAGGGCCCCAATATGGATGGATGGGTTGATGACCTAGGGTTTGGATGATAAGGACCTAGGATAGATGGAAGGTTTGATAGACTAGGATACTTAGGTTTATTTTGATGGAATATGGACTTACAATGGGTACCATGTCTTGAGCATGAGGTGTATAACCAAGGCCATGATAATATGGATTTTCTTGGATAGAAATGGGTTCTAGGATACCTTGTTCATGAAGGCATAATCCTTTTACCAATGGGATATGTATTGTTTATGAAACAAGATACGAGTCCATTTTGGGGAGGCTATGATATGGATGAAAGGATAGGTGTTGGAAGTAAATCGGAGTGGATAAAGGTGGAGGATCCCATTTTATAGGTGTGGGTTTCATGGATAGCTTGAATAGGTCTGTTAGGCTCTTGACATGGGGATGATGGGGTACTTTGATCTTGACTTGGAAAAGAATCACAAGGTGTAGGAGATGGAGTAGCTTTCTCTTTATTAAGTATGGAATCACCATGAAGTGGTATGAAAGGAATATATTGATCATGAGAAGGATGAACATCCTCATGGAATGAAAGGGTATACTTGAATGGAGGCATATCTTGATCTTGATGAGGAAGGGAATCATGAGATTTTGTAGAAAGCATATCTTGATCATTAGATAGTAGGACATCATTAGATAGGATGAAAGAATTATCATGCTCTTGGGATGTAATGGAATCATGAGATGGTATGGATTCATTAGATGGGGTGGAAGGAGGACTTGGAAGGATACTTTTCTTTTGAGATGGAAGGGAATCATCTTGGATGAAACAAAATGAAATGAGGAGATCATCATAAGATTCTTGAGAGATGGGATCTTGGTCAACGATTGGAAGGAATTGTGGAATTTTGGTATCATTGGATGGAGTGGAAAGAATACTTTGATCTTGATGTGTAGGGGAGTCTATGCTAGCATGTTTTGGACTAATAGATTTACATGAATCATTGGATGTAGAGGGTATGATAGGAGAGGGTGGTTGGATGGAATCGTTAACTTGGGTGAAAGAATCATGAGGTTTATTTTGGCTTATGGGGGATGAAGATAGATGCATGACATGGTAGGATTGCTCAATATTATTTGTGTTTGAGGACTTAGATTTGGGCTTCTCATTTAACCTTTGCAAAAATTCAAAAACATTGAACTTGGATGATGTAGTTTTTGGTGGAAAATGTATCATGTTCATATTTTTGTCAAATGGATAAGGACATATGTCTTGCAACAAATATCTCTTTGTTGTTCCCCTTTGCATGTCTAGAATTTTTTGTTGAAGATTTTGCATTTGGTGAGTTAAAGAATTCAATGGATTAGTGATTTGTGAGTCAGCTTTTGTTTTCTCGCCATCCTTTTCTATAATTGCTTTCATGAACTTGTAAAATTTAGGGTCTTGCTGAGCTTGTGGAATGTCCTCATCAGTTATCACATTTGTTTAAGGTTGATGAAATCTATGAAAGGGATTTTCTTCTCCTTTTGCCATGATGGTTTGGGTTTATGCTTCTTTTTCTCTTTGAGTTTGTTGTGCCCTCGGCACACACGCCCCGTTCCGAATGGGGACCCTCTTTTTCTTTTGCCTTGTCGGGTCATTTTTGTCGCCGAATCATTTTGCGCGCCCATTTTAATGTCCCGGGTGGTCAACGTACCTTCAAAGTCTCACCATAAGTTGACCACACTTCCCCCTTTTAATTTTGTCAAGTTCTGGTGCCTCGCGAGACTCTCTTGGCAGTTTGCCTCTGCCAGCGGCCTCAGGCCCTACCGGGTCCCAAACCTCAGACTTTCCCCTCTGGTGGTCCGCGTGGTCTTCGCCGATTGAGGCAGCAAACGGCGTTCGTCCCCTTCTGGCCTCCGGACCCCAGGTCTCCCACCGCCGTCAATGAATTTAAATTCACCAACCCACTTGTCCGTCGTACCTGCATTTAATGTGGCCATTAATGGCAGTGGGGTATAAATATAAGAACCAAACCTATCATTCTCACTTGTCAGTGTTGCAAAGAGTGATTAGAGAACTTACCAGAATAGCCCACCATCTTCGAAGCCTCCATCGATCATCACCCTCACCGTCAATTGCCGATCATGAGTAGATTCCACACCTCCCCGCATCGAGTGTTCGAGGTAGGTTTTCCGTTCACCCTCCCGAACAATGTTTTCATGATTTCTAAGGCTTAAAATGAACAATAATGATCAAAAGACATGTAAATGATGAAATATGATATAACGAACAAAACCCATGTCTTAAAAACTCGAGAAAACCATCGAAAGTACCCTCATGATCAATCTGGAGCTCCACCTCACTACGGTTGTTCTTCGCGCAGGGGCATACGTCCCCTCCGGCCCCGGGTCCTCTCTTGGCTGAAGAAGCTAAAATGATGAACATTTTCAAAACGGAAATTTGACCCTCCGGCTCGGATCTTCGGACCTTCGTCCTTCCCCGGCCATCGAGAGTGAAACTTAAATGTAAATTTGGTTGGCGTTTTGCATCTTCGGGCCCAAGTCGTCGGACTTCCATGACCGGAAGTCCGCGAAGATACCGTTGAATTCAAACGGAGATGTTGCCCCATCCACCCGAGCCCTGGGGCCCAGGGCCCACCTTCCTCTTCGCCGTCTACATTTCATATTTACCAAGAGCCCTTCGAGTTCCTAGGTCCCGCCCTTCAGAACTCCTTTCGGATTCCGTCGTGCCTAACTCCGAACTTCTGGCGAAATTCAGCCCTCCGAGCCCCGACCACTCCTCAGCCATCCATATGCATGACGGATTTCAAAACAGAAAATCTTCAGCTGCCTTCCGCTCCCCAGGTCCTGAACCTTGGACTTCCCCCTCCGATGGTCCACGTGGTCTTCGCCGATTGAGGCAGAAAACGGCTGCCATCCTTCCGGCCCTCGGGCCCCAAGCCTCCATTCTCCGCTAGAATCCCAATCTATACTCGAAATGACCTTTCCCCTTCCATGCCCCAGCCTCCAGAGCTCTGTCCCTCCTCCACTGTTCCGAAAAGGAAAATCCTCCCTGGCCTTCCGAGCGTCTGGCTCTGGCTCCCCATTGCCATGAAGACTCAATAAGAAAATCCAATGGCCAACATTGACGTCAGACCCATTACGCCTCTTGGCGGTCGGCGAGACATTCAACAGTCACCAAGACCTCACACCGAAGATCAACCTCTTGCCAATATGCTTGTTCGATGAGACACAAGGAAGTCGATGAGACCTCTCGCCGAAGACATAAATCTCTAGCCAATGAAAATTCTTCCCGTCAGTCGGCAAGACATTCAGATGTCGCCGAGACCTTTCTCCGAGGCAGACTTTCACACCGACTGGAAACTTCTAGTCGTCGGGACAATGAGTGATGTCTTGCCGATCGACTATCAGCAGAATGAGCTCCATCCGTCCAATTAAAAACTGAAAATGAACTGACGGCTTCCTCCCCTCCCGGGCCTGAAACTCCGGACTTCCGTCCGACAATTGATGTCCCAAACGGTGAAAGCACCGCGGTATCCCGACCCTCTGGGCCCAATTACTTGAAAATGGTGAAGTGTTGGGCGCCATTTGACCTGCTGGGCCACGAATCCTAAAGTTCCTATCCCGTAACTCTGTTTCTGATCGGCCATTCTAGACGGCCATCTCCAGACGGCTTTCTGGCCTTGGACCTCCGGATGCTCCTAAATCGACCCAAATGAGCTCAAATTTCAAATATGATCTCGACCCACATGCTTAATTTTGGCCCTCTTCATTGCGAACCTTTTAAATTATTGAAATTCAAACGGAAAGAATCTCTCGGATCGTTCCGCTCTGTTTACCTTTTCAAAATAGCATTCCTTCCAGGGAAGTCCGACCCTCTGGGCTCGGATTGTCCAAAAGACCTCAATTAAAAGATCAAAGACATCATGAGATAAAAGTATCATGTTATGAATGATAAATTGTTTAAAATTGATTTTATGCATGGGATTTCAACTAACATGAACATCTTCATGATCAATTGTACTGACTGCGCCTTTGCTTGCAGAATATATGGAATCAGGCACGGGCTCTTCCGAAAGCGGGGATGAGGAGGAAGGTTTCGATGGTAGGGTCATCATACGGACTTTCGATGATGACCTTGAGGAGGAGATGGTTCGGCGGCTGAAGGACACTAAGGAGTCAAAAATCTCACCCTTTGAGGAAGAGGGACATCAGCCGAAAGATAAACCTGAGGGTGAGGCTCAAGTAGTCAAGAGCCCCGAAATTAGGCCACCCGAGGAGCACGCACACAAGGTTGGGCTGATCGAAGGAAAGGAAGGGAAGGAAGGAAGTCCCATGTAGCAATTGTTTACCAAGCCTCCCATTAAATGCTTCATGTTCATCCAGGACTCTGACGAGGAAGAAGGAGATGCCACCAAGGAGAAAGAAAGGACCCCAGAAGATAAGGTAACAGAGGCCTTGGCTGAGAAGGGCCAGGGTGATCGTGAGTCACCTAAGGGCAAGTCTGCCATGCCTGAATGGTTAGAGAGAAAGCTTGAGAAGAAAACTCCTGTTCTAAGGGACCCAAGAGCAAAACTGGAGGCCACCCTAACCTGAGTGTAGATCACGACCAGAAAAGAGAAGAAGCCTAAGGTAAGATCCAGGGTAACAATGGATGCCTCTGGGTCTCGAGCTGTGCAAATAGCAACCCCTGTGATGGGCTAGGTTGGCGTGAGTTACAACATCTCCACCATCGACTTGGGGACCACCACTAGAGAATAGAAGGTAGGGCACCTTAAGGAATCGATGGCTACGGTGGTGCATTTGATAAAGCAGGACAAGATTTCAAAGGATGAGCTCAAGGCACAGGTGGCAGCCTTAACAGATTACATACAAAAATGGTCTTCGGTGGACGACCTGCCTACCACGTCCACAGCCACACCCCAACAGCTATCCAAAGAGAAAATTGATAAGATGGAGAGAAGAAAGAACTTGGAAAAGACTACAGAAAGTTGGTTCCGACAGGTCTTGGACAACGGAAACATGGGAATTAGCTGGGATGTGAGGACAACCAACAAGTTTTTAGAGCTGCAACAATCTCTGGAAGGAACGAGGAAGCTCTGTACTGACTTCCCTGTGACATACGACTCCACCTTTCCAAAAATTGAGGCTATCCTTCAAATGCCAAAGGCCACATGGGAAAAGGAGCTTGCGTTTAACAAGGACGATCACTGGCTGATGGATGTATGGCGCAAGACTTTGACAACAAGAAGGAAAGACTGGAGCAAATAATGAGCAAGGTGGATCCGGACATTGAATGGATCAAGGAGATCAAAGTGGAATGCGCTCGGTACCTCAAGCTGATGACAAAGTATGATATGCCCTCAGTACAAATGGATCCAGAGAAGGTGAAGCCTTATTTCCAAAGAAGATGGAGGACCGGATGTCTAACGAAATGACAATGGAATTCATGAGTTTTGCTGCCCGTGCATTCGACCAATCAGAGTTATTCAAGGACCAGGGTGCCAAGTACGATGAGGACTGGAAGAAGCTAGAAGATAATGCAAAAGAATGGAGCTACCAGACGTTGTGATACGAGATCATTGAGGTGGACAAGTTCTAGCCAGTCATCCTAAAGTTCATAGAACATACAGCTTCAAAAAAACTAGAAGATAGCCCTCCTGGCAGTGAAGAGCCCTCTAAAGAGTAGCTACAGTAAAATAGCAATTAGCAAATGACGAAATTGCTACAGTGTCATCACTAGAGGACAAAATAGGGAAAGGGACAAAATGTAATTTTAAATTGTAATATATTGAGGGTTGGTGAAACCTTATTTTGTAATGAATCTTGGCCACACAATGAGAATTAATCTTGGCCATTCATTGGATCTTTTGGGCACTATAAATAGGACTCTCCTCTCATTTGCAAAGAGAGTTGAGTTGTTGTAAAGACATGCTGCAGAAATTTATAATGAAAATACATTGACTTGGTGCATTTTCTGAGTTTTTTCACATGTTACGTAATTCAACCTCCATTGTTAGATGCTTGACTTAGATTCGTATTGTTTTCTAGTTAATTGTATTTTGCCTTGATAGATTTTAGGAATGTTGTTCTATGGTTATGAAAATTTTTGCTGTGTAGATGCCTTCTTAGTCCATACTTTTTGTTGTTTGCTGATGGTAGATAGCTGTGTAAAGTTAGTCTGGACTTAAATTCAAAGTTGCTCCACACTTTCATCTTTGTTCATGCATGCACACGGTGAATGAAAGACGAAATATTTGCAGACCTTAGAGGATAGCACAAATTCCATGAGACTGTGAGATTTCTAGTTAAGTGGAATATTGTTTCCAGGAAGTTGTCCATTGTCGGAACTCCATTATCACTATTCACAGTTAGTTGCACATTGTAAAGCTAAATCCAATGATAAAAATGGAGTTCAAGACTACTTTTTGAACCTGCAGCAAATGCACAACAACTCTCCCATCTTAAGAACTCCATTTGCAAATCCAACTTCCCATGCTTTGTAACTCATCCGTAAGTCCACCTTGTGATTCCAACAAATCACATAAAACAACTGAGATATTCCAAGCATTGTCAATACCTGACATTAGAGACCTTGGGATAGTTTTTTGCAATCTGATTGTGGAAGATTGTCTTTCAAGAGAGGTAGTGCACCTACGCATTACCTATGTTGAGAAGTGCATAAAAAACACATCAACAGAACTGGCGCTAGAAGGAGGGCTTGACACGTTGGGAATACAAAGTTAAAGGTTAAAGGTGAAGCTGGATCGAATCAGATCGTTCTCCCCGAAAAGATTTCGATGAGTTTTACAGTCAACATCAAATAAGGGGGAACTCCAAGAGTTGTTGCCTCCTACAAAGGCAAAATGAATTAAGGGAAGTAACGTTGCTTCTTCCTCTTCCTCCATTCCACCCACTTCCATTCCACCATCACCCTCATTCAGCCAACATTCGTTTTCCACTCGACCATCTGAAACTGCATTTTCACCTCCCCTCTCTGGCAGCCAAGGGATTGCTTCTCTCCTGACCCTTCCGGCCCAAGGTGTTGTCCAAACAGTCATAGCTCAGGTACAGTCCTGAACTGCTGTTCTAGTGCAGGCGCAGACCCAACTTGCTATTTTTCAACAGTGAATACCACCTCCACCTTCTGCCATGGCTTGGTTGGCACATAACCCTTCGCCGATACATTTTGCCGCTTACCACGATATGCCCAAGAATCCGGAAGGCTTTTGTTCGAAGTTCTATCCTTGTGACCCACAAAGAACAGCTGAAGAACATATCAAAATATTCGAGACAACAATTACCGAAATGCAAGTCGACCATGAAGATGTTGCATGCCACCTTTTTCAACATTTGTTGGGAGAAGAGGCCTTCTATTGGTACATCAATCTGCCTAGGGGATCCGTTACCTCATAGAACCTAATGAAGAACGCCTTCCTGCAGAAATACAAGATTTCCATTAGTCCTTCAAAACTTTACCAGCAGTTTATGTCTGTCCGGAGATAAATAAATGAGCCTATTGGGTCCTTCAATGATTGTTTTCATCAGGCCTTCACAAGGCTCCAAGACCCATACCTCCATAATGATGTCACAGCTCTCCCAGTCTACTATGCGGCGTTGGACAACCTCACATCAGCATTGGTGAAAAGGATGCGCCCACTACTCACCACGCTAGTGACCGCCTATACGAAGGTTGTTATCGCCAGTGCAGATTTGGGGCAGAATATCTCTGGCCCACTGCCTTCTTTGGGGCCAGTAGCTCACCCAATGTAGATTCAGGGGCTTAATCAGGCATTTGCTCATCAAACCCCTCTTATGAACCAGATACCTCAGTTTCCCATCGTCCCACATCCAGGATAGCCACTAAATTATGCACCTCCCATGCCTTCCTATTTGCAGCCCCAACCACCGCATAACTATTCTGAAACTGCCCAACAACAAGTATATTCCCAGCAGCCCCAAGTGCCATTGTATCTATCGGGGCTAGAATTTCCTCTAGCTCATCAGAATCAGCCGGTGACTCCACCTGTCTTCCTCCAAAATCCGATGCCGCAGCCAAGGAACGGGACTGAGAAAGATAAGTTAGAGGAACTGACAGAGATGATAAAGAAAATGTCCACAGAAATGACGCACCTAAGAAATCAGAATAATCAGTTACAGGCATCCCAGCGTAATCTTCAGGCTAATCTTAATCGGGACAACCAAGACAATAGGGATAATTGGGATAATCGAGAAGCAAGCACTTCCTCAGGGCAGAATTATGATAGGGGACCAAATGCTAATCAAAGTTCAGAAAGGTGACCTTCTCAGAGGCAAAATCGTGTGTGGAATACCAGACCTAATAACGGAGGTTTCCCCACTCCTTTTGACCAACTGGCAAGCAACGAAAAGACAACTAGTGGGGTGTACCTTGTTGAGGCAGCTTTGTCCAGATGGTGCCGAATTTACAAAACCAGCAAACATTTCGAGTTGGATTGCCCCGAATTCTAGACAACTGCTGAAATATTCCAAGTAGAAGTGCAAAATGCAGTCGATAATGCTGGCTATAGGGACATTGTCCCATCTGAGCCATATGATTCCTCTTGCCTCGTGGTCAACCAAGCGCCATTTCCATGAGGCAACTGTAACGAGCCCGAAGTCAAACCTGCTCCCATTAAGGGTGAAGAAATGCAAGAGGTAAGTAACAAACCAACTTTGGCTCAACTTTTCGATTCAGTAGATAATGGTCCAATAGATGAAGAAGAGTCATTCGTAGATGAGGTCCACATGTTCCATCAGAGATCAAATCCCTACTTCCTTAGGAATAGGTAGGCGGGTAGACCCTTTACAACTTCTACTCCACCGAACAATTTCGCCACCTCGCCTGATCTTAATGCTAGCAACAACCCTGGACTTCCCCATATACCCACCTAATACCTTGACAAGAATGGGCCTCAAAATCACTCACAAAATTAGCCTCAAATCCAATCCCTAAATCAGTCCAGTCGAACGAAAGACCCACCTCCTAGCTCTGCAATAGGTTAAGCCTTTAGCTCAGAAACTGAGCAAATGGGTGAATACGTGGCGGAAGAGTTCAAAAGGGTAAAAATTAGTTTGTTAGCCTTTGAATTACTCAAATTCTTTGCTGTAAGGCACACCTTCTTTAGGGTCCTTAATGGGACCTCATCCTCTAGTACAACGCCATAAACATCAGCTAAGAGAGTTACCTTTAAAGAACCAAGGCAAGAACCAGCAATATAGGAGAATACCAAGAAAAGGAAGGATGTCCCTGTAAATCAATCTGTGGGTAAGCAAATAGAGAAGGAACTAGATCAAAAAATGAAGCAGGGTTCTAAGGATCAGTCACCTAGGCAGACCAAGGATAAAATTGGTGATAAGAACAAGGGTCAGGTAGCTCACATAGATATGCCTATGGGCATCTTCCAAGGAAGATTGGAAACTCCTCCTTTCCTTACCACCATTAGGATATTTGGGAAGAACTTGCATAACTGCCTGCTTGATTCAGGGGCATCTGCCAATGTTATGCCTTTGGCAGTATGTAAGGCTCTTGGCATCACTCCCACATCTTCAAGAAGGAAAGTGACCTAGCTGGAAAAAATGAAGATTAACATTGTGGGAGAAATAAATCAGATCCCGATGCAGATTGCTATAGACCCAAGGATACAACAAGTCATCGATATTTAGGTGGCAGACATTCCTGACACATACGGGATCATTTTGGGGAGGGAATTCACCAAGGCACTGAATGGGTATACTGCTATGGACCTTTCCCACATGTGGCTGCCATAGAAGGGGCTGCCAAACCAGATCTACCGACCGTATGAAATATATGATTACAATAAACGAAGTGTTGTTTGTCGAGACCAACCTGGGAAATCGAGAGGTGAGCCTCAAGACCCTCCTAGAATCCTCTGACTGAGAGTACTAAAATGTTGGTAGAGTCAGAACTAGGGATTACTCAGTGATTCCCAGGAGTTCATAGAAAAGTGCGCCATAGACCAACTCAGCTTGGGCGCCCAAATGAATTTTCAGGATGTCTTGTTGCCGAATTGGTGTAGGATTCACAATGTTTCCCACTCTGAGTTCGACTGTTGCTTATGTAAAATAGCAGTCAAACATGTTAAAAAATCAGCTATTCCTCAGACGGAAATGTCGAAGGAGGTGCTAGTAGAACCACCCGCCGATCAGTACACTGAGATAAAAGATTCCCCTAAGTTTATGGAGACAGTTACCTAGCTAAAAGGGAGCAAGAGCTTAGTCGGACCTAGAGTTAAAGAACTTTCCACATGTTGGACGCTTTGATTTGATGGGTCCAAATCAAAACAAGGAGTTGGTGTTGGGTTTGAATTCATCAACTCGACAGGTAAGACCTTTCTTGCTGCCCACAGATTACAATTTTATTGCACAAATAATGTAGCAAAATATGAGGCTCTGGTCCATGGCCTTCTCATGGCCTTGAAGAAAAATGTCAAAGTGCTACAAGTTTTTGGGGATTCTGAACTCATAGTTAAACAAGTTAGGAAGTTATACTCCTGCCATGATAGGAGACTTGAAAACTATAGGCATAAGGTTTGGGATCTCTTAGAGGGCTTGGATGCATTCAATATATACCTAATTCCCCGTGCCCAGAACCGTACAGCTGATGCCTTGGCTCAAGCAACCAGCACTTTGCAACCCCTCTCTTTGTCTGGGCTTAAGAAATTTATCGTTGAGTTGACACCTACGCCATCTGTCCTGGATAACGTCACTCATTTTTAGGTCTTCAATGATGACAAGCACATTCTCAAATTCATCATGAGTTCTGATGTCTTCACAGCCCAAATAATCGATGAAGCCGATCCACAGGAAGCTGAGTGGAATATAGAAGGGGTTATTAACCTAAAAACTAATACCATTCCTAGGGGCATGGTTTAGTTGAAACATATATTTGACTTGGATCAGATCAGAGGCCATAATCAACAGACAAAGAAGGAGGCCATAAGCAGCTATTGTGATGCCCACAACCTCGGGACAGCTGAGGAGATCAAGAATGTTTTTATTGGAAAAGTGTGTACGCCTGAGGAAAAGGAGGAAATCATTGGTGCTTTGCAGAAATATCCTGACGTGGTGGCATGGAGCTATGAGGATTTAAAAACTTATGACAAATCCATCATCACACACCATAAGTCTCAAGACCGAGGCGAGACCATTCCGCCAGTGATAGCATCCTATCAATGTCTTGTTAGAACTCGTCATTTACAAAGAGGTCCAAAAGTTGCTTTCAACAAGGATTATTTTCCCGGTTAGGCATTCCACATGGGTGGCCAACTTGGTCCTGGTTAGAAAAAAGAATGGGGAGATTAGGTTGTGTGTAGACTTCTGCAATTTGAACTGAGCCTCAGAGAAATACAACTATCCAGTACCTTCATTGGACGAGGTGCTGCAAATCGTCAATGGCTCCCAAATGATGTCTTTCCTCGATGGATATTTCGGGTACAACCAGGTAATGGTACAGTATGAAAACCGTCATAAAACGACGTTCACCACTAAGTGGGGGACGTTTGCTTACAGGAGAATGCATTTTGGGCTCATCAATGCTAGTGCCACCTTCCAACACGCCATGGACATCGCCTTCAAGGATATGATCGACAAGTGCATAATTATCTACATAGATGATTTAACTATGTTTTCTAAAAGGCGAAGTGATCACGTCTCTGATTTATGCAAAGTGTTTCAAAGGTGCAGGGAGTTTGGAGTTTCCCTTAACCCTAAGAAGTGTATCTTTGGGGTGACTGAAGGTAGGTTGCTTGGGCACATCATTTCTGAACAAGGAATCTCTATTGACCCTGAACGTATTCAGTCCTTGTTAAAGATCCCACCGCCAAGCAGCAAGAAAGAATTGAAATCCTTCTTTGGGAAGATCAACTTCGTCAAGAAATTCATCACGGGTTTCGCAGAGATTGTTAAACCCCTTAACGCTATGTTGAAACAGGATGTCAAAGTTGAGTGGACTCCTAACGCCAAACAAGCCTTCGAAGAAATTAAATGGGCCATTGTTGAGACACCTGTCTTAGTGAGCCCATATTATTTGAAGCCTTTCTACATCTACTCGTTCGCTTTAGAATATTCTTGTGCTAGCATCTTGACTCAGAAAGACGATGAAGGAAATGAGCACCTGATCACCTTCATGAGTGCCCCTCTGAAGGATGCAGAGTTGCAATACCACAATGTAGAAAAGTAGGCGAATGCTCTCATCAAAGGGGTAAAGAAATTTTGGCATTATATTCTGCGCAATAAAGTGTTTGCCATTGTCCCAGACCCAGCAGTGAAAACGTTGCTCATGCAAAATGAATTGGGAGAATGAAGAGTCAAATGGGTTACCCTTCTCCAAGAATATGACATGGATATCTGACCAATGAAGCTGGTGAGAGGACAAGCACTCACCCGCACAATCGTTGAGGCAACAGTGGAGGCTGGACCTGAACTCACTATGCAGCAGTACCAGTTTGAGGATGTTTCCCTGGGAGAATGGTATGAGAATGTCATTTATTATTTGTTGAACCACAAGTGTCCACTGCACTTGTGGGGGGTCCAGAAGAGTGCCCTTAGGTTGAAAAGTAGCGGTTATATGCTACAAGGGTCCATCTTATACAAGAAAAATCATAAAGGCGTATACCTAAGGTGCCTTGGTAAGGAGGAAGCATACCGAGTCTTGAAAGAATTTCATGAAAAATTTGGTACGTGCCATGGATCTGGTTCTTCCATGGTGCATCAGATATTGAGAGCGGGATATTATTGGCCAATTGTCTTCAAAGATTCCCACTGCCATGTTCGCTCATGTCACACATGCCAGACAACTGCCACCAGGGAGAAGAATGTTGTTGCTTCACTGCAGCCTGTGCTGGAGGTAAGGCCGTTTGCACAATGGGGTCTCGACTTCATTGGTCCGGTAAGCCCTCCATCATTTGCGGGACACAGGTACATTCTTACCACAACTGATTACTGCACTAGGTGGACAGAAGCAATCATATGTAAGCAATGCACAACTGAAGTAGTTACTAATTTTTTGGAAAGTTTTATTTTAAATCGCTTTGGTTGTCCTTATGCTTTGGTGTGTGACAATGGACCTGCTTTTGCTTCGTTGAAATTTGCGAGTTGGGCATTCGACTACAGGATTGCCCTTAAGTTTTCATCCAATTACTACCCCCAAGGCAATGGCCTCGCTGAGTCCACCAATAAGAACCTGATTACCGTGATCAAGAAATTTCTAGATAGGAACCCCAAGGACTGGCATACCTAGCTCTGTTTCGCCCTTTGGGTGGATCACACTCGCCATAAGCCTACCTTGGTGACTCCCCATTTCATCTCGTTTATGGCCTAGAACCCATATTTCCTATCCATCTAAAGATTCCCACTTTGCAATTTATCAATAACTTTTACGAAGGGGAAGATCGTAGGGAAGCTCAGTTAGCTGAGCTCCTGCATTTAGAGGAAGTCTGAGACCGTGCAATAGAAATTTTTTCCAAGCATCAAGGCATGGTTAAGAGATGGTTCGATCGTCAAGCCAAAATCAAGGCCTTTAGAACTGCAGATTTGGTCCTGTATTGGGACAAGGCCCATGAAAAGAAAGGGGGACACAACAAATTTGACAAGTTTTGGCTTGGCCCCTTTCAAATAGCTGAGATTTTGGGAGACAATGCCTTCCACCTAAAGACCTTAACTGGTGAGAACATCTGTTTCTGGTCAACGGATAGCACCTGAAGCATTACTTCCAGGCTTAAGCTCATTCGAGCTCTTCTTTGTAAATGTTTGTACATAGCTTAGAGTAGATTCCCCTTTTTGGTTTGCCTGCATCCTGCTGTTTTGCGTTGCTCTTTTGTTTGTTCTCCCTCCCGACAGTTTTGTTTTGAAAGGATGTTCCTTGTCCCTTAGCAGTGGTTGTGCCCGCTTGACGAGCGGTTTACTTTGTTGTCCTTCCTTGGTGTTTTTCGGCTAAACATTCACTCTTGACCCTCATTCTCTGAAGGCTGCCCATGAATGATTTCTTTGTCTGAACTCTATCTTACAACTCGACCCTTGGTTGGATCTCTTTACGCACATCTCAGATCTCGCACAAGACATATAATAATCATTTCTAAAGGACTGTATCATGGTTGGTATGACACCCTAGTGAGTGAAAAATCTTTAGTCTACTCTAGTGACCACTATGCTCCCAAACCCATTGTAGGCTTCAGTGCTTACCAAGTTGAGCAAAATGATAAATGAGAAAAGGTACCTTGAAAGGAATATCAAAATGAAAGAGAAAGGGAATTCTGGAAAAATAAGTGACCGTATGGGTGTGCGGATAACTCTACCGGGGCTATGGATGCCCAACCTACAGTAGACCAATATCCGTGGGATTGCAGCGACAACTCCATCGGGGCTATGGACGCCTGACTGGCAATGAAGCAATGTCCAGGTTACTTTTGGTGTTAGACAATTTATGTAGCTCGCTCGGTTGAATCAGCAGCCCTTGGTTAGCATCCCGCAGAAAGGAATGAACTCACTGCACACACCTCTGAGATGCCCTATAGACTAACCCAATTAAGGGTCTCGTTCTCTCAGTTCACCTTTGGAACCATTCCTGGTTTGCAAAACCAGAGATTCTAGGTCTTGAATGAATATTTATCTTTAGAATGCTCGAGAGCGTTCCCTAGTGGAGTCGCCATTTGTTGTGCCCTTGGCACACACACCCCGTTCTGAATGGGGACCCTCTTTTTCTTTCGCCATGTCAGGTCATTTTTGTCGTTAGCTCGTTTTGTGTGCCCCATTTTAATGTCCCGAGTGGTCAATGAACCTTCAAAGTCTCACCATAAGTTGACCGCACTTCCCCCTTTTAATTTTGTCAAGTTCTAGTGCCTCGCGGAGACTCTCTAGCAGTTTGCCTCTATTAGCGGCCTTGGGCCCTGCCGGGTCCCAAACCTCGGACTTCCCCCTCTGGTGGTCCGCGTGGTCTTCGCCGATTGAGGCGGCAAACGGCGTTCGTCCCCTTCCGGCCTTCGGACCTTGGGTCTCCTGCCGCCGCCAATGAATTTAAATTCACCAACCCACTTGTCTGTCGTACCTGCATTTAATGTGGCCATTAATGGCGGTGGGGTATAAACATAAGAACCAAACTTGTCATTCTCACTTGTCAATGTTGCAGAGAGTGATCAGAGAACTTTCTAGAAGAGCCCACCATCTTTGAAGCCTCCGTCGATCATCACCCTCACCATCACTTGCCGATCGTGAGTAGATTCCACACCTCCCTACATCGAGTGTTCGAGGTAGGTTTTCTGTTCACCCTCCCGAACAATGTTTTCATCATTTCTAAGGCTTAAAATGAACAATAACGATCAAAAGACATGTAAATGATGAAATATGATATAACGAACAAAACCCATGTCTTAAAAACTTGAGAAAACCATCGAAGGTATCCTCATGATAAATCCAGAGCTCCACCTCGCCATGGTTGTTCTTTGCGCAGGGGCATTCGTCCCCTCCGGCCCTGGGTCCTCTCTTGGCCGAAGAAGCTAAAATGATAAACATTTTCAAAATGGAAATTTGACCCTATGGGTCCAAATCTTCGGACCTCCGTCCTTCCCCGACCGTCGAGAGTGAAACTTAAACGTAAATCTAGTCGATGTTTTGCATCTTCGGGTTCGAGCCGTCAGTCTTCCGTGATCGGAAGTCCATGAAGATACCACTAAATTCAAACAGAGATGTTGCCCTGTCCACCCGAGCCCCGGGGCCCACCTTCCTCTTTGACGTTTGCATTTCATATTTACCAAGCACCCTTTGACTTCCCGGGTCCCGCCCTTCAGAACTCCTTTCGGATTCCGCCATGCCTAACTCTAAACTTTTGGCAGAATTCCACCCTCCGGGCCCCGACTTCTCCTCAGCCATCCATATGCATGATAGATTTCAAAATGGAAAATCTTCGATTGCCTTCCGCTCCCCGGGTCCCGACCCTTGGCCTTCCCCCTCCGGTGGTCCGCGTGGTCTTCGTCGATTGAGGTGGCAAACGGCTGCCATCCTTCCAACCCCCGGGCCTCCATTCTCTGTTGGAATCCCAATCTAAACTCGAAACGACCTTTCCCCTTCTGGGCCCCAGCCTCCAGAGGTCCGTCCCTCCTCCGTTGTTCCAAAAAGGAAAATCCTCCTCGGCCTTCCGAGCATCTGGCTCCGGCTCCCCATTGCCATGAAGACTCAATAAGAAAATCCAACGGGCCAACACTGATGCCGAGCCTGGTACGCCTCTTGGCGATCGGTGGGACATTCAAAAGTTGCCAAGACCTCACACCTAAGATCAACCTCTTGCCAATATGCTTGTTCGGTGAGACACGAGGAAGTCGGCGAGACCTCTCACCGAAGACATAAATCTCTCGCCGATGAACATTCTTCCCCTCGGTTGGCAAGACATTCAGATGTCGCCGAGACCTTTCTCCGACGCAGACTTTCACACCGACTGGAAACTTTTGGTCGCCGGGACAATGAGTGATGTCTCGTCGATCGGCTATCAGTAGAATGAGCTTCGTCTGTGCAATTGAAAACTGAAAATGAACTGACGACTTCCTCCCCTCCCGAGCCCGAAACTCTGGACTTCCATCTGACAATTGTCGTCCCAAACGGTGAAAGCACTACAGCATCCTGGCCCTCTGGGCCCGATTACTTGAAAATGGTGAAGTGTTGGGTGCCCTTTGACTTGCTGGACCCCGGATCCCGGAACTCCGTTTCTGCCCAGCCATTCCAGATGGCCATCTCCAGAAGGCTTTCCGGCCTTGGACCTCCGGATGCTCCTAAATCGACCCAAATGAGCTCAAATTTGAAATCTGATCTCGACCCACGTGCTTAATTTTGGCCCTCTTCATTGTGAACCTTTTAAATTGTTGAAATTCGATCGAAAAGAATCTCTCAGATTGTTCCACTCTATTTACCTTTTCAAAACAACATTCCTGCCAGGGAAGTCCGGCCCTCCAGGCCCGGATTGTCCAAAAGACCTCAAGTAAAAGATCAACGACATCAGGAGATAAAAGTATCATGTTATGAATGATAAATTGTTTAAAATTGATTTTATGCATGAGATTTCAACTAACATGAACACCTTCATGATCAATTGTACTGACTGCGCCTTTGCTTGCAGAATATATGGAATCAGGCACAGGCTCTTCTGAAAGCGGGGACGAGGAGGAAGGTTTCGATGGTAGGGTCATCATACGGACTTTCGATGATGTCCTTGAGGAGGAGATGGTCCGGTGGCTGAAGGACACTAAGGAGTCAAAAAGCTCACCCCTTGAGGAAGAGGGACATCAGCCGAAAGATAAACCTGAGGGTGAGGCTCAAGTAGTCAAGAGCCCCGAAATTAGGCTGCCCGAGGAGCACGCACACAAGGTTGGGCTGATCGAAGGAAAGGAAGGGAAGGAAGTGGAAAAGGAAGGAAGTCCCATGCAACAATTATTTACCAAGCCTCCCGTTAAATGCTTCACGTTCGTCCAGGACTCCGACGAGGAAGAAGGAGATGCCACCAAGGAGAAAGAAAGGACCCCAGAAGATAAGGTAATGGATGCCTTGGCCGAGAAGGGCCAGGGTGATTGTGAGTCACCTAAGGGCAAGTCTACCATTCCTGAATGGTTAGAGAGAAAGCTTGAGAAGAAAACTCCTGTTCTAAGGGACCCAAGAGAAAAAAATGGAGGCCATCCTAACCCGAGCGCAAATCACGACCAGAAAAGAGAAGAAGCCTAAGGTAAGATCCACGGTAACAATGGACGCCTCTGGGTCTTGAGCTGTGCAAATAGCAACCCCTGTGATGGGCTAGGCTGGCGTGAGTTACAACATCTCCACCATCGACTTGGGGACCGCCACTAGAGAATAGAAGGTAGGGCACCTTAAGGAATCGGTGGCTATAGTGGTGCATTTGATAAAGCAGGACAAGATTTCAAAGGATGAGCTCAAGGCACAGGTGGCAGCCTTAACAGATTACATACAAAAATGGTCTTCGATGGATGACCTGCCTACCACGTCCACAGCCACACCCCATCAGCTATCCAAAGAGCAAATCGATACGATGGAGAGAAGAAAGAACTTGGAAAAGACTACAAAAAGTTGGTTCCAACAGGTCTTGGACAACGGAAACATGGGAATTAGCCAGGATGTGAGGACAACCAACAAGTTTTTAGAGCTGCAACAATCTCTGGAAGGAATGAGGAAGCTCTGTACCGACTTCCCTGCGACATATGACTCCACCTTTCCAAAAATCGAGGCTATCCTTCAAATGCCAAAGGCCACATGGGAAAAGGAGCTTGCGTTTAACAAGGATGATCACTAGCTGATGGATGTATGGCGACAAGACTTTGACAATAGGAAGGAAAGACTAGAGCAAATAATGAGCAAGGTGGATCCGGACATTAAATGGATCAAGGAGATCAGAGCGGAATGCACTCGGTACCTCAAGCTGGTGACGGAGTATGATATGCCCTTAGTACAAATGGATCCAGAGAAGGTGAAGCCTTACTTCTAGAAGAAGATGGAGGACGGGATGTCTAACGAAATGACAGTGGAATTCATGAGTTTTGTTGCCCGTGCATTCGACCAATCAGAGCTATTCAAGGACCAGGGCGCCAAGTACGATGAGGACTGGAAGAAGCTAGAAGATAATGTAAAAGAATGGAGCTACCAGACGTTGCGATACGAGATCATTGAGGTGGACAAGTTCCAGCCAGTCATCCTAAAGTTCATAGAACATACAACTTCAAAGAAACAAGAAGACAACCCTCCTGGCAGTGAAGAGCCCCCTAAAGAGTAGCTATAGTAAAACAACAATTAGCAAATGACGAAATTGCTACAGTGTCGTCACTAGAGGACAAAATAGGGAAAGGGACAAAATGTAATTTTAAATTGTAATATTTTGAGGGTTGGTGAAACCTTATTTTGTAATGAATCTTGGCCACACAATGGGAATTAATCTTGGCCATTCATTGGATCTTTTGGGCACTATAAATAAGACTCTCCTCTCATTTGCAAAGAGAGTTGAGTTGTTGTAAAGACATGCTGCATAAATTTATAATGAAAATACATTGACTTGGTGCATTTTCTGAGTTTTTTCACATGTTACGTGATTCAACCTCCATTGTTCGATGTTTGACTTAGATTCGTATTGTTGTTCTAGTTAATTGTATTTTGCCTTGATAGATTTTACGAATGTTGTTCTGTGGTTATGAAAATTCCTGCTGTGTAGATGCCTTCTTAGTCCATACAAGTTTTGTTGTTTGCTGATGGTAGATAGTTGTGTAAAGTTAGTCTGGACTTAAATTCAAAGCTGCTCCACACTTTCATCTTTGTTCATGCATGCACATGGTGAATGAAAGACAAAATACTTGTAGACCTTAGAGGATAGCACAAATTCCATGAGACTGTGAGATTTCTGGTTAAGTGGAATATTGTTTTCAGGAAGCTGTCCATTGCAAGAACTCCATTATCACTGTTCACAGTTAGTTGCAGATCCGGGAACCTTCTCTCTCCCCTGCCCTTTTTTCCTTTTTTTTAATAGTGACCTATGCTAAGGTTCATTGCACATTGTAAAGCTAAATCCAATGATAAAAATGGAGTTCAAGACTGTTGTTTGATCCTGCAGCAAATGCACAACAACTCTCCCATCTTAAGAACTCCATTTGCAAATCCAACTTCCCATGCTTTGTAACTCATCCGTAAGTCCACCTTGTGATTCCAACAAATCACATAAAACAACTGAGATATTCCAAGCACTATCAAGACCTGACATTAGAGACCTTGGGATAGTGTTCTGCAATTTGATTGTGGAAGATTTTTTTTCAAGAGAGGTAGTGCACCTACGCATTACCTGTGTTGAGAAGTGCATAAAAAACACATCAACAGAGTTTTTTTTTTTGAGCTCTTGTTAAAACAGGCATGCAAGTGTTAAAGATTTACTATACTTTGATCTTTGTTTGGGAGTGCCAATGAAGTAACTAAGTCGAATAGGATGATGGATCCTATTGATGAGACTATGGTTAAATCTGATGTATAGTGTTTGTTTCGTGATGAAGGATGATAGATCTTGATGGTGAAACTCAGCTAAACAAATCAGAGATGAGATGGTGATTGGACACTTTAAATTGTTTGATCCAAGTTTAGTTAAAGGAATTTCACTTGCAAAGGCCAGTTTCTCCAAGTTTAAACTGATGTTGTAATGAGGAATGATCTTTGTTCCAGAAAGACTCCCTAAATATGATTCCAATTGTCTGACAGACTTTCAATTTAGCTCTTTGTTTGAATTTCAGGTAAATGCGCTAAAACAAGTTGCAGATGCATTGGAAGATGGAATAAATGCGCTAAAATAGAGCCTATATGCGCTAGACTATCCCCTATATGTGCTAGAATAGAAAGCATATGCACTGAAAGATGAAGCAAATGTGCTAGAAAAGACCATGTATGCATTGAATGATATGGTAAATGCGCTAGAACAAGCCAAAGATGTGCTAGACTGTGAACTCAATGCGCTGAAACAAGAAGTGTATGTGCTAAACTAGAAATTGTTCATCATTTTTTTGAAAGTTTGCCTGGTTTTCTCATTTTTGGATCAGTGAATTGAGTGTTTTTAATGGATGATCTTCCGAATTAATGATTTCAAACACTAAGCAAGTCATAAAATAGTTGTTTCATCCTGTGATCTAAACATTAAGTGTATGTTCAAGGATCTGGTATGATCCCTTTGATTTCCACTGGTATTGAACAAGAGCAAACAAATTAGTTAGACTTTCTTAATGTCAAGGGTCATTAATAACATCACACCCCACATCTTAGAACTATGTCAGCTCACACAACCTTGTCACCCCCTAGAGGGCACCCATGTTTTTTCCTTTTTCGGGTCTTAACCAAAGTTGAATCCTCCACTTTTGGCCAGTAATCCCTAGTAATTATATGGTGAGTATCTTGGGGGTAGATTCTTCCCTCACCTTGCATTGTAAATATTATAATGTTCAGGAATTGACTCAGTTGGCTACTACACTTAAAGTTCTTAGTAAGGGTTTTCGTTCGGTGCAGCAAATGATAAACTCCCTCAGGAGACTCCCAACCTTTAGAACAAAGGCTTTGGGGATGGTTATCAATGCACACTACCGTTGAATGTGAATTTCATCACAATCATGTTTGATTATAGTGGGTTGGAATACTTGGTTTTAGTCATTCCCACTTAGGTCGTTCTGTTAAGATGAGTAATTTTTCCACTACGGTAGGCCTTCTAAAGGTGCTATTGCAATAAAATAAAAGAGTGAGTCTGACATTCTAGTCATCCAGTGAAGGGAAGAGCATAGGCCTATCACTTTACAAACACAACATACATGGTGTTCATTAACCTCGTAATTAAACTAGATGCCTAATTTAATCAAAGGAAAAATAACTCCAGCCCCTACAAAACGCCGTTAGTAGTTTCATATAATGTCTTTGACAATGTATAGAGCCCCTGCAAAACAAAAAGAAATAGATTAGTTCCCAAAATTTTGAATTCCTACAAATAAGAGTGTATGCACTAAAATAAAGAACATATGCACTAAAATATTCAACGTATACGCTATTAAACAGACTTTATGCTCTATTCTGGAAAGCACAAAAGGGAAACCAAATCCTGCAGATATGCTGAAAGAAGATGTAGATGCACTGAAAGATGTCGCATATGTGCTATAACAGAGTTTGAATGCATCGAAAGTCACCACCTATGTGCTGAAAGAAGCCATGGGTGCACTTCATTGAGATTCATGATCAAACCTATTCATGAAAACTTGTGAGAAAATATTTAAAAAAATGGGCTAGGCCCCACGGTGGGCGCCAATTTATGTGTATGTAAATGTATCATGAAATAAACAATTAAAAACTATACAACACACTAATGAAACATTATATTAAGGAATTCAAATAACAAATCAAATTGAAATAAAAAAATCCCTCAATGGTGTCTCATTGTCCTCTATCTCCAAGGATTCTTTAATTTTTTGCTCTCAGATTTTTTGTGCACATGACTTTCCAAATGAGAACTTGAAGAATGAGATGTTGGAAATGCAAGAAATCTTTTCTACATGATTGATTGCTAAATTTGTTGTATATGATATGCAAAGATAAATGTTGTTGCTATGATTTTGCTAATGAAATGATGAGATGAAACTATAGTAATTAAGATGCTGCTAAGTGTAATGTCATGGTTAAACTACTTAATTCTAAAATGAAAATACTAGAATGCTCAATGCTAAGATGATAATGCTAATGAAAATTTTGCAGTGTAATTATGCTAAGCTCTCTATATGCTTTTGTTGTAAATGAGAGTCTATTTATACATTTTCCAAGGCATAAGCTTAGGTGGTAGGAACCAAGGGTCTAGATTCGACCTGGAGAGATGGACGAATGAGGATGAAGATGTTAGAGAGAAAAGGGGAGTGTGTTCCCTTTAGAAGAACAAACTGCCAAGTGTGAAGAAAAATCAAATGAAGATGAGAGCCAAGTGTCCCAAATTAGTTTGAATTTGTTGATGATAAACCCAAATTAAATATTAGAAATATTCACTTTCATGAGACACATGATGAGGTGGAAGATGAGAAGTTAGTAGAAATGTGCTTAAATTAAAATTTAGAATTCAAATTTAATAAGATGAAGTTAATTAAATAAAACAAACTAATTAAATTTGTTCATTTAATTAAGATAAGAGGAAAATGATTTAAGATGGGAAGAATTAGAGAAAATGAACTATATAAATATTTTTTTGCAATTTATTTATAAGTAGAAGAATTAAAGATTATTAATTAAATAACTTGTATTTAATTAAATTTCTCTAGACCAAATTTGAGTGTATACAAAGACTATCCTAACTTGTCAAAAGTGGGCTAGTTTATACGTGTGCTTAATTCCTTGATCGTAGAAGTAATCTAAGGAAATAGTTAGCCTATTCATAAATTCAAAAATATTCATGAACTAATGTTCTTGCATGTGATGAATAAAAAATATTAACCTTAGGTTACTTGCCATCCTATTACCCTAAACCCTAAACTGATGTCTTTAGGGGTCCTAATATGAAATTTATTAAGGGAGTCAAAGAAGCTCTCAAAATTTGGTGAAGTTGCCCAAGGCAACCGAATTTAGAACAATAATATACATTCAATATTTAGTGATTAAACTATTGCCTAGAGCCTTCAACATTTGTAGGTTCTATCAAGTCCATTATTTGGAAGGAACTCATTTTGAAAGCCTTTTATGTTTCAAAATGTAACTAATATTGTAGTTATACCATGAGTAGCTCAGCCAATAAAAATTTTATAGAACATTGCAAGGTCCTTTGAAGACCCTTTGAAATATTAACTTTTAGTAAACACATAGAGTTGAGAAAGATAGTGCTTCATTATTTACGGTTTATTTGTAGTACCTTACTTCATAGATTCCCTTAAGCCATCAAATGTTTTTTCCTAATACCTTACTTCATAGATCCCCTTAATCCATCCTATTAACCTAAACCCTAAACCGTAAATCCATAATTTTGTCCTAGGACCTTACTTCATAGATCCCCTTAAGCCATCCTATTACCCTAAATCCTAAACTCTAAACCCTAAACCCTAAAACATTCATTTTGTCTTAGGATTAATAAAATTTGGTTGCCTTGGGAAACTTCACCAAATTTTATTCACTTAAGCCATGTCATTTTTTCCTAGGACCTTACTACATAGATCCCCTTAAGCCATCCTATTACCCTAAACCCTAAACCCTAAACTCTAAACCTTGAACCCTAAAGAATTCTTTTGTCCTAGGAGCTTAATGAAATTTGGTTGCCTTGGGAAACTTCACCAAATTTTATTCCCTTAATCCATGCCATTTTGTCCTAGGAACTCACTACATAGATCCCCTTAAGCCATCCTATTACCCTAAACCCTAAATCCATCATTTTTTCCTAGGACCTTAATACATAGATCCCCTTAAGCCATCCTATATTAATAGTTATTTGTGTTTTCATTCAAGTAACATGCCTTAGACATAAATGAGGCTTACACATTTTATCATTTGTATTCAATTAGGTTGTTTCTATTGAATGGTTTAAGGGTATTTCTTAAACATGTATCTTACATTTTGAAATTACAAATCTAATGTAGGTTCACTTATATCTTAGAGATCATGGATCAATTCAATAATGACGATATTTGTAATCCGCCTCCATGCCCTCCATCTCCACCACCTTCACCTCCACCTCCAACCACTCCAACCACTCCAACCACTCCACCTCATAACCCCCCACCTCCACCACCTAAATTTGATGGTGCTCGCTTGCAAGCACAAATCGATGCCAATGTTAGATCCATTCAGGATCAAATCAATGTTATTCAGAATGAAAAATGTATCACACTACCTTTGAGGTGTTTTGCATCTACGATGCAAAATGTTGTTGATGTTGTTAGGTCCATGGATGTAGTCTTAGATGAGCATTGACGATGGCTAGAGGAGAGGAGAAAGTCCAATTCTGAAAAGGAAAACACAAAGAAATGAAGAGATGTAGTAAAGAGTTGTAACACTTTATAAATTAAGACAATGATCTTATATTTATGAATTTATGAATTTGGTTGGATGAATATTTTTAGTGATGAATTTATTAATTTGGTTGGATGGATATTTTTAGTGATGAATTTATGAATTTGGTCCTATGGTTATTTTTAGCGATGAATATATGAATTTGGTTAGATGGATCTATTTTTAGTGATGAATTTATGAATTTGGTTGTATGGATATTTTTAGTGATGAATTTGGTCGGATGGATTTTTTCAGTGTTGAATTGATGAATATAATAGTATAATGATGAATTTATAATAGTATAATTTATGACTACTATCATAATTTCTCTTGTTGGAAAAATGTAATTTACATGCCTTAGACATAAATGAGCTTTTTGTGAATGTTTTAATTTTATTTTTTAGTACGTACATGTATTAAAATTACATAGTTCTAGATCTTAAATTTTGAAATTTGTATGTACACATGGTAAATTTGAATAATGTATGCATGCATTATACATCCTATTTTTTATTTTAATTGTATGCATCTTAAATTTTGAAATTTGTATGTACGTGCTCAAGTTGAATCAATGTATGTATGTGTATATATATGTATGCACATCCTATTTAAACAAATTTGCATGTATGTTTAAAATTTAATTATTTCTTGTAATTTTGTAAGTTTGTATGTTAATTTTGTATATTTTAATGCAGATGAACACTTATACATATATATATATAATCATAGATCAATTTGGTATTGATGATATCATTAATCCACCTCCTCAACAACCTCCCCCTCCACCCCCTCCACCTCCATCATTGGTTGGATCTGATGAGCCTTGCTTGTGAGTACGAATCAATGAAAATGTGGTATCCATTCAAAATCAAATCAATGCTATGCAAAATCAATAATTGATTCCACCACATGTGAGATGATTTGCATTTGTGATGCAAAACATTGTCGATGCCATTAGGTCTATGGATTTTGACTTAGATAGGAATCAATGAGATAGGGAGGAGATGAGACAATTTTATACAAATGGTCTCTCATATAAACAAATTTTAGACCTAAAAATAACAAAAGGCCATCTAGCACCTTATTTTATTGACCCTAATACTCACCAGCCCATTCTTGCAAGTAAATCTAGAATATCCATGAGGTGGTGTATACATCCACAGATGAGTGCACATTTTTGGGATCAATGGTGTATGGAATTTGAAAATCCACCACACGCTAATCTAGAGGTCCCATTATATTTTTTGAGAAAACTATATGCAGAGTTTGTTATGGGGAAAAAGCCTAATTATTTTGATTTTAAATCATTTCAAGGTGTTGGTGGCAACATGCCACAACAAAGGTTAGGGGAAAGGGTTGATCCCCAATTCCCCATGCATGTGCAACCCCTTGTTGCTCCTCTTGGTCCTACCATTCTCGTACCTATGCATCAACGTGCAGTGATATCTGCACTAGGATCTCTGAGTATGCTCGCAGGAAACCTTGATGAGCATGTTATTGCAATGGCAGTTCAGGAGCTTGGAGACCACGATGGAGGATAATTCTATGGAGTTGGTACTAGTACCAATCCACAAGTGTCAACACCTCATGTATGTACTAGTTGCCATCAGTTATGCTATGGACCTGATCAGGCCACACCCAGTTTGGGTGGTCATGGAGATTTTGGTGGATCATTTGGTCACATCAATTCATTTGTAGAATTTCTTACTACAAAGCATCACCCTACAAACACTATGATAGATGTATAAATATGCATCTACATGTTGAATTAAATAAGAATTTTAATGAACATATATATCCAAAAACATTGCAACATGTTTTAACAATGAAATTGTTTAGTGTAGATGACACTGACCATAGGGGAATCACCGGCTCCTCGAGTACATATGTCGACACGAATGCTAGTCAACAACTCTTATGGGGTATTTTGGTTTCAATTTTTTAAATTATATATGAAGTATTTTTTTAACTAAGTGAATTATTAATTTGTAATTCAATCGTGAACATATGCTTTAAATATTTAAGTTGGTCCAAGGGACTCAATCGACTCCACGCTGATTCCACCTGAGGGCTTGTCAAGCACTCATCCATCATCGAGTGACTCACATCAGGGGCAGGTACATTTATATTGTAAATTATTTAACTTATTTTTGACAGGGAAAAGCAGGTTTTGATGGGACCCAAAACCCATTACAAGAAGGTTTTGAGGTAACCCAATACAAGGCAAAGATGTTGCAAGAAAAATAATTAGCAAACCCAACCACAACCCATGAGCAAGCAGGGGCCTAAAGCCCTCAACCAAAAATAAATAAGTTTTACCTAAGACCACAAACCCAAAGGTTTTGAAGGGACCTTAAACCCTTAACCAGGTTTTTCAGGGACCATGAACCCAACAAAGAGCCATCATCAGGTTTTGACTGGGACCTCAAACCCAAAACAATAAGAATCTGAAAAGCAGCAACCTTCTTGCAACTCCATCCAAATTGAAAAACTATCCCACACTCCATCTCTATAGGACAGGGCCCCCCTCTATAGGAGAGGAAGATGCAAGAGCTCGAACTACCAAAGCAACCCAACTCCTGCTCATAGCAGCTCCACCTCCAGAGGAGCAAGCAAAGGAGAAGAGGACTTTCCAATGGATCTACAGTAAACAACTCCACATCAAAAGGAGCTAGCTCTACCTCAACAAGAGTGATCTTCACCTCAAGAGAAGAAACCAACTAGAGAATCCAACCAAAAGAAGCCACTCTAGTAGGATACGCACTCACAACAACCTTAATCTTCAGAAGAGATGGAGACAAGAAACCAAGCTTGAAGATCAAGATAGCCCTCAACAAAGAGAGCACACACTCCAGAACCTTTAAAATAACCTCCAAAGGCAACAACCCGAACCATACAATAAAAAAGAAAATCCCCCACATAACACCTCAAAACCCAACACCAGAAGGGGAACCGAGAGAAAAACTTAAACAAAGCATCCTTTGAGAAAACAACAAAGGAAACCCCACAAAAGGCCAACACATGCCCAAAAAAAGAGCAACCATAAGGCAACACCAGGTCAGAGAGAAGTAGCACAAGTCCACCAAGGCAAGAGGACACCAAGCAAAGAAGAAACAGGGAGGCAGCCCAACAAGAAAGTACACCTTCAACCCTGACACACTAGTCCAAGCACAAAATAAGCCACAACCCTGAACATCCCACGAGGTACCACCACCACACAAGACAAGCCCACCACCAGACTAGAAAGCACTAAAGAAAAACACCTCTTGAGAGAAACAAAGGAAGAAAGAGCATGAACAGAGGAGACCACTGCCCACCGATGAACACCTGCCAAGCCAAGTGCTAGAAAAGAAAGAAGGAAAGTGAGCAAACCTAACAAGGACCAAACCCCAAATAGAGAACAACTCAGGAGGCACCCAACCAACAAAGAGAGACAACCCCCAGAAGTAGCTCAAGATGAGCCACAACCTCTCCAACTCTAACGCCCACCACGACTGCAACAACAACAACTCCAACTTCGCTTCCCATGAAGTTAGCCACAAAAAAAATTGTCGCAGGGGAACCCACTAAAGCACCCAAAAGATGAATCCAGAAGAACGAGAGGGAAAGAAGGCACCCAAACGAACCTCCAAACCCAACCACCTCACCAACATCAATAGGAGTAGACACACACCACCATTTGAAATGCTCGCTCTTGCCCAGCCCTCTTTGCTTTGCCAAAGAAAAGGCCATAGCAATGAGCCATCTGCCAAGCCTCAACACCAGAAAAGGCCAAGGCACCTCAAAGACAAAGATGGAAACAAAACTGCTAGCATCACCCTGGCCCGAAGAAAAGAAAATAGGAGCCCCACTCCACCTCCCGCACAAACACTTCCGCACCATCCAATGCACTAAAATGCCAAACAAGGGACAACAAATAAGGTTCGCCTAGAGAAGTGAACCATGCAAACCATCAACACCATCTGAATCATCTTCTTCCCCCGCATCGTCACCCACATTCAAATTCTCGCTTCGCTCGCCTCTCCTGCCTCGCTCCATATTTTCATAAAATTATTTAGTTCTTGTTACTATACTTACAATTATGAATTTTGAATTCACTATATATCAAATGAGCATGTACACTTGTAAATATTATAAGCATTAAATGTCTATATGTATGTCTAGGTTGACACAACAATGAGAATGTGGATCAAACAAACATTAGATGTGGCGGCTACTCGTGAGGCATCTGGATTTCAGGTTGTTTAAAAAAGTTTCTACACAAAGTGTGCAAACTTAAATATATATACTTTAACCTAATTCAAGTATATGTGCTTTAAATTTGACTTTGTAGGACTTTGTTAGTGCCACTTTCTACCCTGATGAGGTTAGAACACCTCAAGGAGGACATGCAGAGCAGCCAAATATCATGGTAATTTAAATTTTTGATTATATTTAAAGTTAATTACAAATTATACATTGTCAATAACTTTATTAAATATAAAATTATATATATATATATGAGCTCATACATGTTAAATTATTTTTCTTTTATAGCATGAGACACATCTTGTAGTTGAGCATGTACACACAAGTGCTGGAATATAGGGTGCACAACCTCTTACGGTACAATTTAAATATGATTTAAATTATAAATTAAATTAAATTAAATCATTTTAAATTGTAGACTTACATCTAATTTCAAATTTCTTTCTCTCATACATATGTAGATTGATTCAGAGCATTTAGAGGTTGGTCCAGGTGCACCAGAGCATGCAGAGCCAGATATCATGGTAATTTAATTGTATGATGAATTATAAATTAAATTGTCATTAAATCAATTTTAATCGTCTTACATTTGATTTCAACTTTATTTCTCTTGTATAGAGCGGTTCAGGTCATCTGTGTAGTCTGCATGGTGTGAAGAGGTCTCTTGATTAGAGAGACGATATGAGTTAGATGATTTCATGGGTTGTATTCGATTATTTCTTGAACTACATATTTGGTTTCTCATGGACTTAATATATTGTTTCATGGACTTATTTCATGGGTTGTACTCTGATGGACTTAATATATATTGGTTTCATGGACTTCATATATTGTAAATAATGGACTTTATTATTGTTCAATTTTCATTTACACATGTGCATTTATGCATTTTATGTGAAATTTTAATGTGTAATTGATAGGACATATTTGTACTTTCCAAAAGATTCATAGCCAAGACATTAATGTGAAATTAAATACAAATATGAAATTAAAGTTGAAATTAATATGACATTTAAATATTTGTACTTTACCAATTTAGTGTTCCATACATGATATACATGATAATTAGTGATGATTAGTCAATGAACTTATTTAATTCATGTTGTAATAGGATGTCTTAAAGAGTTATAATAGGATGTCTTAAGGGGTTCTAATAGGATGTCTTGAGGGGTCCTAATACACAAGTTATCTAATAAAATGAGAAAATAAATCATAATCTACAAATAGAAGCAATCCATTTATATACCATAGAGGGTGAAATTTTAAGAAATAAACAATACCATACAAGATTAAAGAACATAAATACCAATCAAAATGCAATGAGTTTTTCCAAAAAAAAAAATAATTCTATAAGTATACACCATATTTCCTAGTTCTTTTACAACATAAAATTAAAAAACAATCATACAACTTGATTATCCAAAAATAGGCTAAAGTTTTGAAATTAAATCATGTACTCCCGTATTTACAAATCATACAAAGTGCTAGAGAAAACTTAAGAACAAAAAAGTCCTCTTGACCTCATGTTCAACAAAAAACACTAATTTAGCCGTTAAAACAAATAATAACATCCAATGAAAATACTACAGCCTTCTTCCTCTACATCCACCCTTTCTTTTGGTACTACCTGTTAGAATGGGAGTCACATCCTAAACCAAATTATCTCAAAATACAAATCGAATAATAGCAAACATCTTCACCTATGGATGTCTTAAGGGGATGAAATACTTCAAAGTACATGTCTCATATTTAATTGGAAATGATATAATTAACATGGAATTTAGGATGATTCATCATAACAATCAAATTTTATACAATTTAAATAGTGTCAATGTTTATTTAATTCATGTCATAGTAGGATGTCTTAAGGAGTCCCAATAGGATGTCTTAAGGGGTCCTAATATGACCTCTTAAGGGGATCAAAGAAGAGTATAATAAAGTATAAATGTTAAGTGATATAAACAAGTATTAGACTTTAGGGTGACTCATCATAAAAAAATGATATAATTAAGTATAATATTTAGGATATGACCTAGTAGGACGTCTTAAGGGGATGGAATACTTCAAATTACATGTCTCATATTTAATTGTAATTGATATAATTAACTTAGAATTTAGGATGACTCATCATAACAATCAAATTCTATACAATTTAAATAGTGTCAATGTTTATTTAATTCATGTCGTAATAGGATGTCTTAATGAGTCTTGATACGACATCTTAAGGGGATCAAAGAAGAGTATAATAAAGTATAAATATTAAGTGATATAAACAAGTATTAGACTTTAGGGTGACTCATCATAACAAATGATATAATTAAGTATAATATTTAGGATATGTCCTAATAGGATGTCTTAAGGGGATGAAATACTTCAAATTACATGTCTCATATTTAATTGCAATGGATATAATTAACTTAGAATTTAGGACGATTCATCATAATAATAAAATTCTATACAATTTAAATAGTGTCAATGTTTATTTAATTCATGTCATAATAGGATTTCTTAAGGGGTCCTAATATGATGTCTTAAGTGGTCCTAATACAATGTCTTAAGGGCATTAAAGAAGAGTATAATTAAGTATAAATATTAAGTGATATAAACAAGTATTAGACTTTAGGGTGACTCATCATAAAAAATAATATAATTAAGTATAATATTTAGGATATGTCCTAATAGGACATCTTAAGGGGACGAAATACTTCAAAGTACATGCCTCATATTTAATCATAATTGATATAATTAAGTAACTTATAATTTAGGATGACTCATCTTAACAATCATATTCTATACAATTTAAATAGTGTCAATATTTATTTAATTCATGTTGTAATAGGATGTCTAAAGGGGTCCTAATAGGATGTCTTAATGGGTCCTAATACGACGTCTTAAGGGGATTAAAGAAGAGTATAATTAAGTATACATATTAAGTGATATAAACAAGTATTAGACTTTAGGGTGACTCAATCATAACAAATAATATAGTTAAGTATAATATTTAGGATATGTCCTAATAGGACATCTTAAGGGGATGAAATACTTCAAAGTACATGTCTCATATTTAATTGCAATTGATATAATTAACTTAGAATCTAAGATGACCCATCTTAACAATCACATTCTAAACAATTTAGATAGTATCAATATTTATTTAATTCATGTTGTAATAGGATGTCTTAAGGGGTCCTAGTAGGATGTCTTAAGGGGTCCTAATACGACGTCTTAAGGGGATCAAAGAAGTTGTCAAAATTTGGTGAAGTTTCCCAAGGCAACCAAATTTACCAGTAATATACATGTTTAGTGATTATACAATCAAATTTAAAGTTTCAAAGTAGGGTGACTAAGCATAACAAATGATATATTAAGTATAATATTTAGGATATGTCTTAATAGGATGCCTTAAGGGGATGAAATACTTCAAAGTACATGTCTCATATTTAATCGCAATTGATATAATTGATTTAACAATAATATACATGATATTTAGTGATTATACAATCAAATTTAAAGTTCCAGGGTAGGAAAACATGCACATTTAACAAACAAAATATATAGAATATTGACTTTGATACATAAAAGTATAGAGTATAATTGTGTATGTACATGTATACAAATTTGTACAAAATGTTTAATTGTGTATGTACATATATGTCAACTTAGAAAAATGTTTACAAAATTTGGCCATGCCATCTCAAGAACATTTGAAACTTGTGCCTAGAATGTAGTAGGTCTTCACACCACCTAATGTCAAAATGGTACAAGCAATATCAATGAAATCATCAAAACATACATATTTTAATTTATATAAAACTATCTATATGTACACAACTCAAGTACCTGTATTTAAAAGTATTCCACACATGTGTGTAGGTTGAATTTGCATCCTCTCCTATTGTTTCAAAGTATGAGATCAATGTGATGATGGCTTAAGGATACAAAAAAGGATAATAAATCAATTTTAACTATTAATGTACAAGCAATATCAATATATAATCAAAACGTGTATTTAAATATAATTTAACTAATAATTACCTATTTTTACCAAGTATTCCATGTTGTCTAGGTTGAATATGTATGGACTCTCCTTTTTGTCTCAAAGCATGTGATGAATTTGTGATGATGGATTGAGGATATAAAAGGACAATTTAAATCAATTTCGACTAATAACACACTTGAGCAATATCAAAACATGTATTTAATCTATTTAAAAGGACAATATAAAACTAAAACTATATTTACCTGTAATTACTTATTCCATTGTACCATCTACATCCTCTCTTTTTTGCAACACATCTATGATTGTCTCATGCTCTTCCATAGCTATTTATTTGTACGTCTTCCATGATACTGATCTAGTTTTATATTTGTTGTCACCACTAAATGTGAGTAGTGTATAATCTTCGTATGCGTTTCATAATTGTCGAATGCAAGCAAACCATTCTTCCTTATTAGATATTTTCATAGCCAAGTGCCAACAACCACCATCGATCCTATTGGATAACATGATAGCCATCATCAAAGAAGTTCTCAAAATTTGCTTAAGGGGATCAAAAACTTGTTATCAAAATTTGCTTAAGGGGATGTCTTAAGGGGATCACCAAATTGGATAATGATAGCCATCATCATCTTCTCGAGGTGCTAATAACTTATGTTTAGTTTCCACACAATGAGCCAACCAATATTTTATTTTCTCTTCATTCCCCTTAGGTGCAACAACATCATACACATGTCCTGCAAATAGAATTTGATTTAATAACTTGCGCGTGTCCATATAATTTGACCAATCTACATACATCCATTCGTATGTATATAAATAAAAATTTAGTATTAAAAAATAGTAATAAAGTAAAAAAAAAGAAAAAAATTGAATTAAATTACCTTCTTATACAAGGTTTGAAACATGGTCATAGTCTTCTAATGCAAACATTTGATCATTGTCTTCAATTTTTGTTTCATATTGATCGTGTGCTTGTGCAGGTGTCAACAATCTTTGCTTCCACTCTTCAACCCATTTTGTATTTTCACATGCTTCCCAATCTCCCGAGATACAAAACTAGCAAAAACATGCAAGCTCCCTTGTCTAGATAGTCCATGTGCTTGCATTCAAACTCTTAAATGAATGCCATTTAGTAGATCCACCAATTGTCTCACAATCAAATCCAAGTAGAATGTTCTCTTCTTCAACCAACTAAAAGAATTAGTGAACTATAGAGTACTCGCTCGAACCAGGTGTAGATAATCTTGTATTGCACCAATGCACAATCCCACTTGCATCTTTAAACTTTATTGCATCCTTAAATTTCAATTGTTTTCTAGCAAGAATTCTTATACACACATGCACCAACTCCATCATGTTCTCCTTTACCATGCCCAGCTTAAAAAAAACTCCACATATGTTGGACATAAAGTTCCTTGTGAACCCTACTTAATCAATAGAACATTTGAGCATTCTTGAATTGTCGCATACAATTATCTAACCATATGAGGTGTTTTGTCATCTGGATTCCTCTTTCTCTTAAATTTATATAAAATATATTGAAACATTATTGAACAAACTCTGACGAGTGTAACTAGTTGTCACTCAAATAGAAATGATACTCCCTCAAAAATTTTTTATCATCCTCTATGCTATCATCTGCATGTCTATAAACAATATGAACAAACATAGCCACTTGCACTAAATTATAATACTGTGATTGAATTTCCTCTTGAGGAGCTAGAGTATAGTTTTTCACAAAATCAACCACTGATAGTATAGTACCAATTGGAAATGTGTTTCTACATGCACAAAATTGGCCATCAAGCCATCGATCATGTTGAGAGTGCATGACATATTTTGGTACAATTTTATTCTTAAATTCTAATATGAATGCATGTACAGTAACTTTTTTCTGTAACTAAATCACAATACTTTCCAATTTTTCCATCTTTTAAAGAATAGTCAACATTCTTAAATCTTTTAACATCCACTAATTGTTGTCCAAAATCATTATCAACACTTTCATGCATACAAACTCTTAAGAATGAAAGATTTCCACAACTAGTGCATTGTCTAGAAATACAAGAAACTTAAATAAAATAATTTCCCATTAGATCTTTCACAAAACAAACTTGATATAAACTCCCTTATTGTTTCAGGTGGCATATTAATACCACATTCCTGCATAATCATGTTAGTATGTAAAGTACAACGTATATATTGAAAAACATCATAAAAATAACAAAATTGAATATGCATTTTACAACAACAAGATATTTGTTGCTTATTAATTTTTACATACCAAGGTTTACATTTTTCAAAAGACCTTTGACTTATTTTAATATTACCAACACTAAATCACCACAAATTTTTCTATAAAATTCAGTTAGTGGTGTATCTAATAGGTGTTTTGGATGAGGATTGCGAACTTTGGACCCCACTCTTAATTTTAAAGCATCTCTAGCATTAGATGATACCCTAGTATTATCATGCCAATATTTTTCAATCAAAAATTTGATTTCAACATTCAATTTCATGTCAGACCTTGGGAGTCGACCAATAAAACTCCAACATTGGTTGATTGGATATTTTTTATACTTTCTCTTCTTTTTTTCTGCTCTTAGCAATGTTTTAGGATGTATTTTTAAAACTTCACTAATATTGCTTACCATTCTTTTATTCAAAGTTGGTTTATTAACCATAGCAATTGTTATAGCTCTTCTTGTTGCATTCTTATCTTTAGATCGACTATATTTTCCAATAGACTGAATGGAACTAGCAATAGTAGACATAACATGTTTTAGCGATTGATCTTTTCTTATTTGTTTAACAAAAATGCCTAACTTTTTCATTACTTTTCTCATATTTTGCATTCTCATCAATTACATCATTAGTTGACATTAAACTAAAAGTTTTTTATGATAAAAGAATTGTTTGTATAATCTATTGGCATGTGTTTTTATTTGTCTCCAAGAAATCTTACCAAGAAGATTATCTAAACATCACTTTCAATTTTTTAAAAAATATATTCATTTTCAATATCACATCCTAGATTTTCATTTTCATTTTCATCAACAAAATGGTTTTCATTTCCAAGTTCAATAAAAGGATTTTCATTTTCATTTTCAATAAAAGGATTTTTATTTTCATTTTCAACAACAAAACTATTTTTATCTTCATTTTCAACAACAATTTGACTCAAATCTCGAACTCTACGAATATTATCGATGTCAACATTGTTATATCCAACTTCTTTTAAATCTCTTATAAACATTGTTTCCATTTCATTCAAAGGTGGATTTGAAGACATGTTTGGATTTGTGTCTATTGAAACATTCTCCATAACATTGAAAGAGATATTTGAAGACATACTAGGAGTAGTTTGTATATTCGTATTAGTTTCCACATTCACCTCTTGCAAGTTTGCATCGTCTACATCCATGGTCTCCTCAATGTTTTTATCTTCAATAGTTGTGGAATTGGATGCTTCAACGTTATTCATTGATCAAATTCTCATTCTTCTATCTCTTTGTCTTTTTGCCTCCTTCTCTCTCTTTGCTTCAATTTCTTCAGGGGTCAATACCTTCTTATCTTTCCTCTTATTTCAACATTGTGATCCCATGATTGAATTTTTTTGAAGTATATACAAAAGAATGTCAAAAACTTGAAAGTCTTCCTTCTTTGTTCCTCCTTCAAACAAGTAGCAATTGAACAAAATTCCTCTTCCTCCTTCCAACAAGTAGCAATTGAAAAAATTTCCTCTTCCTTCTTCAAACAAGTAACAATTGAACTAAATTCCTCATCCTCCTTCAAACAAGTAACAATTGAACAAAATTCCTCTTCCTCCTTCAAAAAAGTAGCAATTAAACAAAATTTCTCTTCCTCCTTTGAAAATAAGTAGCAATTCAACAAAATTTCTCTTCCTCCTTCAAACAAATAGCAATTAAACAAAATTCCTCTTCCTCATTTGAAAACAAGTAGTGATTCAACAAAATTCCTTTGTAATAGTGTCCTAATGATGCCTACTTTCAAAATTAAAAAAAATCCCAAGTTGAAGAGCTTTTACAAGACAAAAGTTGATAGAAAATAGGGAATATGTTGTAGTTGGCTGTACAAAACAATTTATAGACTCAAGATGTACTTGTTTGATGGTAAAATTAAAAAAAAGGGTAAAAAATAACTCAAGATCCCATTTAATAAACGAGATCCTGATTTATAAAAAATAGGATCTCGTTTACTAAACGCGATCTCAATTTTTATAAAACGGGATCTCATTTATAACAAAACATGATCTTGTTTAGTAAACAAGATCTCGTTTCTTGAAATTTGAAATGTAGGCCAGGTTTTGGCTTTTTTAATAGGTTCAGGAAAAGGTTTGGGGATCCAAACCTAGGCCTTGGACCTAGTTTGACTTGCAAGTTGAAGGTCTTGGCAATGTCACAAGAAAATAGTGGATTTGGGCATATGTTTGAAGACTTTTTTTGCAAATTTTTTTGAAAAATTAAAATCCATTATAGATGAGACAGTGTAGATTCCAAATATGTAATTTTTTTAATAATCAAATTATTTTTTAATTTTTCAATTAATTTATGATGAAATAGGTCCATAAACTTGAACTATCCAGGTTTTTTAGTATTTTAATAACTTTTTATTGACATATTTTTTTTACAAATGGATTGCACGAAAGAGTACTTCATACAATTCTTTTCAATTTAAAAAAAAATAAAAATGATAAGTTCAGGTCATCTTATGCGTGATGTACACAATAATTTTTCAGAACACCAAATATGACCAATAAAAAATAAACAAAAGAAAATTCAACAAAAAAATTACAAAAAAATATGAAAAGCGTGCTTCAGTGAGTTACAAATATTTTCCCAAAAGGATTTAGAAAAATATGATTATTTAGGTCAAAATATGGATGACGTACACGTGCATGGTATGGTAAAAAAAAGTGACTTTTAAACAGTGGTTTTTAGAAACACTTATTGAAAATCAATTTGTATCATCTGGGTATGAAATCAATTACATATTTGGAAACTAGACTTCGAGTACTACATTTTATGACTAGTGACTTTTTTCAAGATTTCATCTCTAAGTGCTTCAAATTTTAAGGTCAAATGTGTCAAATTTTGGAAATCAGGGAAAACACTTCCACTGAATGGCCAAAAAGTGGACTAAACTTCTTGCGAGCACCCTAATATAATTTTTGAACTTCCAATAAGCCAATCCTTGCTCTCTTAGTTCTCCATGACAACTTACATGTATCATCACTAGGTGGTAATCCACTTTGATGGAGACAGTTAGGCAATCTAGAACCCATAGGTATAATTTGGACTACTGATGAATCTTAAATTAAGGAAATCATGAAATACTATGCTATTTTTATGTGCCATTGAATTCCCTCAAATTTGAAGCCTTCCATGTGAATTTTTATTCAGATTATGTATTATCTATCTTATAGCTCAACAAGATTTAGAGTTTCCTAGTCTTGAGCTTTTCCCTCTTTTAGATGAGGTTTGCGCTTTATTTTCTTACTTTATTTCGTTTCAAATATCCCATCCTTATTGTTATTTAAACACTTGAGATAAAATTCTTATCTATCACATCCTAGATCAACTTAATTCTTAGCCTTGTTTCCAATTGGAGTTTCTAGTAGGTATTGAAGGACTAGGAGTTGCAGTTGGATTATGAAGCTTGTACCTTGATTGTGTATGGTCACTATTACTTTCATTAGCTTGGTCATCATAGCTAGGTATATATATGCTATTTTCATTCTTTACTTTCATGTTTCCTCTTTGTGTACTTCATAGTATTTTTTCTTAAAAATACTTTGCTTGTACTTTGGGGTGGATTTAAATGGGCATTTTTTATTTAATTATGTACTAGCCTATAATGATTATGATTTTAAATATGCAAAGACTAGTACAATTATCACTTATCATTTTTAGGGCAACCCTCCCTTCTCACCTGGGTGATCCCACAAAGCTGGTTTACAATTTCTAGGAGATTCTGATTTTTGCTGAAATCACATATTTTAGAAAAATATAATGATTTAAGTCTTAAAAATTTCTATTTAAAGCATTCCAATTGAAGAGGGTTTGATCAAACTACCTTTGATAAAACCCCCTTGATAAAACCTCGCTAGTTTTAAACTATACCTATAACAGAGTCTCCTTTACACCTATCAAAATGTTGATAAAAAACCACTTTTGATTTACCTTTTAGGGGATCAAATGAATTCATTTAAAATTTAGTTTTTGTAAGTATGTAGACTTTTTTATAAGCTTTCCAAAAAGTATAATTTTAAATAAATTTAATTTTATTATTATATTTATTTTTTATTTCTTGTGAATGTAGGTTCTTCACCGAAAATGAAGCTCTCTATTCTGCACATGTGGAAAAATAGAAGATTGTCAATTTTTTTTTTTGAAAAATATTAGTGCACCAGATATTGAAGTCCTTGATCCAACAAAAAAAATAAAATTGAATTTTGATATATACAAAAAAAGTTATACGTTATATGGTCTGCCTATGTCTCAATTGTAATTGGTTTGACTTTGAAACTTGATTAAGGAAAAAATATTCAATAAAACACTATCTAACGAAGTGGAAGCACTAGATGTCAGAGTTACAAATATAAATTCAAAAGAATTAGAATTTTATCCTTAGTGGAAAAAAAATTATACGTTATACAGTGAGCATCACTCCTTAAAAATGTTGTTTTTTGAAAAAAACTAGTTTTTGGGGGAGATGGAAAAAGGTGCAATCTGATTCTAATTTTTTTTTAAAATATATTTGGAATGTACAAACAAAATTTCACGAAACTCTAGTTTGCATCATCTTCAAATTCCTCACGGTTTAGCCGCTATAGGTGCTCGAATGTGAAGATTTAGTTAGAAAAAATTATTTAGTGTCCAGTTTGGCCAAAAATTGTAAACCACTATTGTGGGATCACCCACCACTGATAATATTTTTAGGAGAGTACTAATTATCTTCCCACGATTCTTTTAATCAAACATGTGATATTTTTGTTATGTTCAATTGTTATTTTTACTATTTATTTGTCTTATTCTATTGTGTTTCCCATCAAGATTTTTAAACATGAGATGATGCCATTTGACTACCTCTTTTAGGTTACTAAGCCCTTACAAAAGCTAGCTTTCATACATTTAGGATTTTTACTTTCTTATGATCCCTACCTTTTAGATATCAATTCCTACACGCATCTCCTTTGCATAACTTGTAAGATCCATATACAAAACATTTTGACATGTACCCCAACTACAAGTAGCACATGCTAGGAGCCCATCACAGTAAACTCTTTTTAGATTTATTTATAGAGGCAACATTCTCATGATGGTGACCCTCCTAATGTGGTTACATAATTATAGTTTTATAATGCTCTTTTGTTTGTGACGATGACACAATTTTATTTGTTTTGATGATCATATAGGGACATTTTCTCTTTTGACTTGGCAACTTGAGTGAGGGGGGAAATCTAGGAGCGTGAACAAGATAATTGCAATGAAACATAAACTAATCTAATAAAAAACACAAATCTATATCTATTCCTTCACTCACGAAATAAAACTATAAAGCTAATGAATTCAAGAATGTTATTGAAAGAAGACAATAAACATGAACTCAAAACAATACAATCTTACTATCCTGTGTCAGAGTGTATTCACCAAGATGTGGTTGCTCGTATCAATGCGAAGCCTCCATAGTTGCATTGTGAGAGCTTGAAGAACGTGCATGTTGACCGAGTATATGTGTTGAAGCTTTGTCAATGTTGATTATGATCTCGATAGTACTTCATTGTGCAAAATAGGTTGGTTTTTCGATCCTATTTTGTGAGGAAAGAGGTTTGTTATATAGAAATTATGATTTGAAATGGATGATCAGGATCACAAAGTAGAATATCTTGATCGATAGTCGAAAGATGTTGAGAGGATTTATATGGGCATAATTTATGCAAATAGATTACTTAATTAGTGTGATTGAGAAATAGATTGATCAGTTAGGGATATAGATTGATTAGTTAGGGATTAGATTGATCAGTTAGGAATTAGATTGATCGGTCAGGAATCAGATTGAGCAATTTGCGATTCGTAATTTGCTTAATCGGGAAAGTGGTTGAGAATGATTAATTAATTGATTCAATTAATTAATTCTTTTTGGAGTTGAACGTGCAAATCAAGTTTGCCTTTTGCAAACAAAGTTGCATTAGTTTGATTTGATTTTTGATAATATTTTGAATAGTTTATTCAAATTATTCAAATTTGGAGGGAAAGTGAGTTAATTAAATTATTAGGATTTTAATAATTCAATGACTTAGGGGAATAAAGTGAATTAGTGATGTAATTAAATAATTGGTGTTATTTAACTAATGAGGACGAAAAAAGTTAGATTATGACTTTATTAAATAAATGAAATTTATTTAATTGGTTGAATTTGATGAAAAAATGAATTAATTAAATAATGTCGTATTATTCAATTAATATCAAAAATAGGGTTTTAAGACTTTATTAAATAAATAGAATTTATTTAATTAGTAAAAAATGATGAAAAAGTGAATTAATTAAATAATGTAATATTATTCAATTAATAGGGGAAATTAAGGTTTTTGATGCAATTGATGTGAAATGTAGTGATATTCGATGATAATGATATCAATGATGTGAAAATGTCATTTAAGGTGTGCAATAGGTGTTAGGTCAATATTACATGTCTACACAACCTTTTAGAATTTCTTATTTTCTATTTTACAAACTTATTAGAGATCCAATATTTTAGTGGTCATTTGTTTTAGAATCATTTCACAGTTTTTCGCCATATTTTTATTTTTTATTGATAAACATGGACGTATATTGACCCAATTGGTGGGGCCATAAATGATGGCCCTTGTCCCTAATAGAAACATAGTTCAAATTTGCAAGCACAATGGCTTGGTAGGATGCACAAACCCATTGAACCTATTATATATGTGAGGGTTTAAACCTTAGTGGCTACCATAATAGCACCATAATTTAACCAACACACTATCCCCTCAATAATAAAATGTTACATTATATTTGGCTCAACGCTCATTGGAGGCATGGGGGTGTGCTTGTTTTTAATATGGTTTCACTTAATCGTACCTAGACATCCATAAGGAGATAAATTGTCATAAATGTGAGTTCTACCTTCATGTCTTTATGACCATAACAAAATACACCGTCAATAAAAATAAAAATTAAATTTATAATGTGAAACCCTTCATTCCTCACCATTAGACCCATTGAATCTTGACAATATCATTATTACAATTTTTTTTTAAATTTTTATTCTTATTCTTATTAAAGCTACTTCCAAGATAAGGTTCCACCACAATATAATAAAAGAAATAATGGTTGTCATCTTCCTTACTAAGTAAAATAATAATATTCCAACTTTGACCAGGTTAAAATCCCTTTGAGTCCTTGTGAGGTCAGATCCAGAATGTCCATTCCTCCATCAATGCTTTAACCCAACAACTTGAAAAAACACTAATGATTTCTTACATATTTGATATTTAGGGCCATTGAAAATATTTTAAAATAAGTTAATCGACACATCTGTCCCACACGAGGTAAATCAAGCATTAAAAATTGTGAAATTCCCACCAAACCTGTTCACCAAGTCAACCGACTCTTTCTGCTATTGACTCTGGAAGCCTCTTTTCTAGAAGCCTAAGCCCCCGGTTGGAGGAGAAGCTGCTTAATGAGCTTCAAAGTATGGTTGAGCGACGGTCACATAGGCCGCAATTTAAGCGTGACCACGTAGCAATCATGACGCAAGGAAACGTGCAAGAAGCAGAAAGGGCAGCGCAGAGAAAAATAAAGCACAGATTTAGTGGCCATGGATTCCTGTGTTCCGCGAACATACGCCCATTGTACCTCCTTCCATGGCTCGTCAGCAGTTAATTGCGCAGGTACCTTTTCGTTCTATTGTCATCAATTTGACTACCAATTTTTTTAATAATGCCACTCTTCTCGTGATTTTCTGTCAACAATGCTCGGTACTTGTTTGTTGGTTTTTTATTAAAGGCTTTTGGCATCTCATGTGATTTTATTCTGTGGAACATTTGAGCTTTTCTGTGTTTTATCTCGTGTGTTCCTTCCCAATTGCGAATAAATAGCTGTGGCTTGGATACCCATTTCTCAAATCTGTGGATATACGGACAACATTTTAGCTATTGTATGATTTTTTAAATTTTTTTTCTGAATTTTATCTCCTTGTTTATAGTTCTTGCGGAATCTCTTCATCTGCAGAAAATAATAACGTTACAGGTCAATATTTGAGGAAAACAATGGAATTTACTAATTGACTTTGTAGATTTTGTTGCTAGTTGACGCGTATACCATGAGCGTGTGCAGGTAGTTTTGCCACTTTAGGCCGGTATGGACGTTGAAATATTTGAAGTAAAGTAAATTAATATTTATCAGAGATTCATAGTTGGCAGGAAAACAGATCAATTCTATGCGGAATTCTACTGGAGACCTCCGCTGCCCTAAAAAGAGACGTATATTGATACTAAGAAATTAAATTTCATAGTTTTAGAATCCAACTATTTTGTAGGCCATTTTTCCGTAAAATTCCTGTTCTGAACAATGCGAATTGTGGGAGCTTGAAATCTTAATAAATTTATGTTTTTAGTCCTAGAAACGAGTGCCATTTCATTTATACCCATAACATGTGTCCGATCAGACTTCATTTTCGGCATTTATTCTCCTTTGGAGCTAAAATCTTGTAAGTATCTGTCTTTTGGCATGGTGCTTAGAAGATAGATATCTGGCTTTCAACATTTGCCTGCAAACAGGCTAGCGCTGCTTGTAGTTGGTGATGAATTTAAAATTTGAGCGCCACGTCAACCAACCATGGGCCACGGGTGTTACTGATTATTTTTATGTAAGTAGTTTTTATCCAGCTTAATAATCTGGAATCAATTTCCATTTTCCTTCAAATGTACCTGAAATATATTTCATAAATAAGTCAAAAGTGATTTTCTATTATCACGAAACATGCTGCCTTCCAATCTTTAGATTTTGAATGTTGTACATGCTCATCATTCAAAAATTTCTTACAATTCTATAAAAAAATTATGCACCGAGCTTTCATTCCCCTAGAACAACATACACAAAAGAAGCCAAACGAATTAATCTCAAAATTCATTTATGCATTTCAAAACTGTTTATATAATATATTATTTGCATTGAGATTATGTCAGGAACCCCCATTCTGTTATCATTCACAGAAAACTCTGGTTATGGTTGAAAAAATACCATTCTCATGAGTGCATAAAATGTGCATTAGGTTGGAATTTCTAGTCTCGTAATCATTTGGCAATTGGTTTCTTATTTGTAATTAACATTGTTATGCAAACAGTTAATGCAGCTTGATTTTTATTCAAATAGCAAGAAATCGTCAATGATTTCAGTAGACTTGCATGATTAAAGGCCAAAAAGAACACCATTTCAGCTATTGAACTGCACCATGGTAGCCATCTGAAACATACTGACAACATCTGATTCAGTATTATCTTTAAGTTAATAAATCTAGAAATTTGGCAATGAAAATCCAACTTCTTATCAAACTTGAAATTCGTGTTAGTTACAGGTGGAAAGTATACCATTGCATGTTTCCCAAAGCATGGCCCATAACTGGTGTAGGAAGTTGATGATTACTGACTTGTCAGCTAGGAATTGGTAATTTGGCAGATTTGCAAAACCTAGTAAATTGGCTTAGAGTGAAATAATGTGACAATGTTGTATTTACTCATTATAGAGGTCAAATTTCTTGTGCTTATAAATGATGAATAAATACCATTTCATTCACGTACAGTGCATATCCACCTAAATGTCCTTTATGTAGACTGAAAGTACCTATCTACAAAGCAATTTCAAAATAGGAATCCTCCTTGATCTATTGACTGTATGAACATATTATTACTAAACTTAAAGTCTTAAAATTAATGAAGGTTTGTTAGAGAAAATCCATTGTAATGTAGGAGATAAGCAAGGTTTTCCTCTATCCTTTGCCTTTTAGATTATACTTAGATAGACTAGAAAAGCTCCTAGAAGGCAAATGTTGTGTAGGGACCAATCTCTCCAATTGGACCATCTTTTCACTTCTATTTGCTGATTATATATTCTTTTTTTTTTTGATATGCACATAAGATTATATATTGAAAAAGAGGAAAATTACAAACGTCTGCATCGCAGGAGAACTATCCATGGCTCACAGCCGAGCAAAACACCAACCATCCGAGACACAAGTTTACGATAGCATCAGTCCCATAACCAACACTAAAAGACCCTCCACGGAAACCATAGAAATAAAGAGAGGGTTCACAGGCCGACCCACGACCAGAAAAAACGAAATTGCAATTTAGAGCCGAGGACCACCAAAAGAGACAGTAATAACAACGAAAATGAAAGCACCAGACACAGAGGCCAACCCTTCACATAAAACCATTTACTTCCGCGAAACTTACAAAGCCATCTTGATCTATCCAATCCATTCCCTCGACCGTCACCATCTTCAATTTTCTTTTTAAAAATTCCACGGCCACCTCCGCAAGCTTTCTGTGCCTCGACAGGGCGGGCCCTTTGAGGTCTAAGAGAAAAGGGTAGACTTTAACAGCTTCCTCCGTATCCCATAAAAGAGACAAGTCAGCCGGGCGCGGAATGCCTTTGCCTAAGAAGGCCGCCTTCAAGGTTTCTTCCAGACCACCGAGCAGGTCGACGCGGAACAAGCGCTCCATCATCTCCAATGCCACCTTCTTCGGGGTTGCCAAGTCCAGTAGCACCGCAAGAAATCATGAGGAGACTTGGGCATTATCCCTAGCATACTCCCTTCGTTGCAAATGTTCTTGACCAAGAATCATTTTAACCGCAACCAGCGACACCAGATCATCGACGGACAGAATACGCTTTAGTCTTTGATCAGTGACATCCCTGAAGGCAATTTGCCTCTCCGTAGCCACCAGAGAGATCAGAGTGTCGACACCAAAGCACTCCAAGCCTTCCACCGAAATGTGAATGGTAAATTTTGACTTTGTCGACCTCTCCATGTTGACAGCCACACCCTGCACAGAAACAAAAACTATGCCAAAATACGAAGACAGAGCAACAAAAAAGATATCAACAGATCCATAAATAGACCCGTGAGAGGATCCGACTGGCCTCCGCACATGAGATGGAATAATGGCAGGCCGATCATCCCGTCCTAGCCATGAAGATTTGCTACGGACGAAGTTCATTTGCCTATGAGCCATAATCACTTCGAGTGAAGTGAGACGCCACCCGGCCATTCAATAGTCTTATCAATAAATGCCGTACCCGACGTGTCGCAAAATGGACACCTTGAATGAGAAGCCAAACATCCTCCTTGTCGAACACCAAGGCTCCACGGAAAACGAGAACCGAGCACATTAAAAGCACCATCTTCTCCCCGCGGCAAAGAGCTGACGTCAAATATTATGGCGAGGCCAACTCAGCAAACATCGAACCGATTATATATTCTTACTTGCTAAATATCTTGAAGATTTAGAAAAACAACTTGAAGTCCTTTAAACACTTTACAATATGTTGGTATGGTGGTAAATGTTGTTAAAACCAACATTGTGACTGTTTAATCTGGAAAAACAATTATCCCCTAATTCGCTATAACAACTATCCCCTAAAATTAGTTCCTTTCAATTTTTTTTAAAATGCCTTGGCCTTGACTTCAATCATAAATTGAATTGAAATATTGGTATTGTGAAAAGAATCTATGAATGTTGGAGAGCCTTTTATGGTTTAGAAGATAGTTAAAGAATTCTGTAACTTTGGAATTAAGACAAGAATATAAACATTATTCTTAGCTAATTAATGCTTGTCATCCTCTATGGTTGTGAAGTTTGGGACGTAGCTTATCTTGAGACATAGAGTAAAATTTAACAAATCCAAAATTAGTTTGTTACTAACCCCCTTGAAGTTAAAGGTAATATACTTTGCCCTCTCGTCCTTATGAAATTGGCTTGCTACTCCATTGTAAATTGAGAGTGAAGCCTTAAAACATTATATATCATATAAACATAAACTATCTAAAACTAAATCAAGTTATAGATTTCCTACAATTGCCCAATGATCATGCTCAATTCATCTTTTGTTTAAAAAAAGGATGGCAAAAATTTTAGATTAAGGAATGTAGTTTAAATGAAGTAGTGTATGAAATACATTTTCTATCAATTTGTATGCTTCACTACAATATTGGACTCAATTGGACAGACATTTGCAATCAGAAATTGGTAGAACCATAGATGAAATCTTAAATCAAGTAATCAAACAGAGTTTGGAGAATTTACTATAGGTCTTAACAATCATAGAAGCAATATTTTATCTAAACAGGTACACTTTTATGGGTCCTACATACTAGTTTGGTCTATAGGGTGTTAAGAGTCATGAGTGCCACATTGTCAGATGAGGCATGGAAGTTGATGGGCTTCCCCACCATTTAAAATTTTATTTACTATTTGTGATGTATTAGTTAGAAAGTAATCTGATTAATTTGAAAAATTGCAGCCAATCTTTATGTTTCAGTTTTAGTTGACACCTGAAATTTATAACGGTATTGCCTGAAACATGACAGAATTATAATAGAAAGGCTCCAGTAGGAAAGCATTTTTATTTCTTTAATTTATTGTCAAAACTTTCCATGTCGTAGCACATGTTTGATTTTCTAGTTTGCAAACCTAGTCTTCTGTAATTATCCTATTGTGTATCTGAATTTTACTCCCAGGATAATCTGCAATTCAAATTAGAATAGAAAAAATATTTGAGGATTTGGGTGTGTTGCTGTTTTCCTGACATATCTTGATTGATCTAACTTTAGCAAGTGTATGCTTGTGTTCAGTCATCTCTTGGCAGGGGCGATTCAAATGCGAGCCTTTCACAAATGGAAGAGGATGACATTAGGCCGAGAACACAATGTTGGTCCAATGGCCTTTCAGGAAGGGTTCCGCATGAGTATCTTCAGCAATCTACTGTTGAGCCAATGGATGATCACCTGGTAGAATTCTCAGAAACCCTAAGGAGTAAGTTGCACTTAATCACGTTTTTGTTTCTTCAGTTATAGTTTAAACTTTAAGCAAGGGCTGCAATCTTCCTAGGATACTATAAGTGTTTATGGAATCGGATAATTTCAAAGTTCATGACATTCATGCAATGTGCCTCAGTTTACAGGTTTTTTAATCCTCAGGTAGCTATTACTAGTTTTGGCTTTGTATGCATTTAGTTTTGATTGTGCAGGTGATTCTTGTTTGCAAGTGTTTTGGAGGAAATATTTTTAGGGATCTGAACAAGCATAGTCTCGAGTTAGAATTGATAACAATATGAGTTGATAAACTGGTTGTCAGAATAGTGGATCAACTACAATGAGAGATTTTAGGGAACCGAATAACTTAACTGTGTAGTTGAACTTACTGTTTGAAAAGTAATTAAAGCAAATAGAATGGAATGGTGGTTGGCCAAATTATGAGAAATAAAGGCCAAGCCATTGAGAACAAAGGAAAACTAAGGGAAGCTTAACCTATTAACATAAATTATTGCCGTAAATGCTCCAAATGTTTGAAGATATTATTTGTTTTTTTGCTTAATTTTTGACATGTAATAATACTGCATGTTAATAACCCAAGTGACAACATTGACCTCAAAGTGAAATGCAATGCTTTATTTTAATATATTGACAACGAATATTATCAAAACTTAAATTACATTATAGAAACCATACGACATATCATGTTATGAGCCCAACAGTAATCCTGTTATAAATGCTCTAAATTTTCTGGCAGAAACCCTACGTCTGGAATTTATTATTTGAATCTAAACTGAAGAAACCCGAATCTGGATGCTGAAAGCTTACCATAAAGAAGAATTCTCATTTTTAATCACTGGAAAAGTTGAAGGGTTTAACTTAAATTACTTAGATAGCCGGATAACTAACAATATCCAAATTGTGTAAAGTTGGAAAAGAAACAGATGCTTACTGTATGTTACGTATCAGTTCAGACCGTGCATAGAAGACAAATGATATTACTAAGATGGTATGGGCTCTAATTCAAGCCAAGAAGCTTAAGAGAAGTATGGTTGTTCCACAAACTTGAGCAGAAACCCACTTCTAGCCAAAACACTGCTCTGTTCTGATGCTCAAGAACCTGTTAATAGCTGGTGCTCCAATTTTAGTTCTTTTTTCTTTTGCATGTGGGATACCTAGAAGCTAGATAAAACTCCGTTGTTTAACAAAAAAATATATTTGATCGACATAAATGATACATACAGCCAACAAAATTATCCAGTGACTTGAGAAGAAGTATCAATTACCAAAGCTGAAATGAGTTATCACTGGTCATCATAACAACTGCTCTCCCTTAATTGCTTTAGCCCAATAATTATAGTTTGAATCTTATAGCATGCCAAGGCCTTCTATGTAGAATCTTCCAATGTTAGCTCCTGCCACTGAATGAGGTATATCAACAGCTCCTTATTCTCACACTTTGCTGGCATTAAAAAATATGCTTTGGAAACAGAAGAACATGGCCATCATCCCAGGAAGGCAAGGAATTTGAAATTGTAGCCTTTTTCCTAATCACTTTCTTCAAACACGATACATGGAAGGCTTGTGGACTTGTGATCCCACTGATGGTTGAAGAGCATGAGCAACTTGTTTTACTATTGTATAACTCTTATAAAGCGCATAATATCTAGGTCCAAGTTTTTCAATCCCTTTACCTTCAAAGTTCAGGCTTAAGGAGATCTCCACTTATAAATTTTTAATATCAGAAAGACTCAAGGTTCCACTTCAAAATTTTGCTCTGTTGCCAGTAATGGTCCTGTTGAGATGTAATTGAGTATTGAGCCAGAAAATTTCTCCTTTAGCTGCTTCATCAGGTGTTGGCTATCATCTAGAAATTCTCTAACCACTGGAATCTGAGTAGCTGAAATGGTAAAATCAATCAGCAAAGGCGTTAATAACTATAAGGCAATGTTTTAATGCTTGTGCGCAATGTTGTATTATACCTATTCTTTGTGAAATACAACCATTTGGCTAAGAAGCTTTCTAATGTGCAACATTATATCCCAAATAACTCTCTCTCTAGACCATAGCTGAAAAACTTGGACTTGGCAATAACTTGGCTGGCCCAAAATTTTCAAAAACTTGGGGAAATACTAGGCAAATTTTCCAAACTTTCAACAATGCATAAATTTGTATAAGTATTCTTCAAATACATGCATATTACTGAAATTAGGAAACATATTTCCTTCATATATAGATAAAAAATATTATTCAAGAATCAATACACATCATAGACCAAGTTCAATGCATATCAACCTCAAGTTTTAATATATTTTTTTTTTTACAAATTATAATTTTCTTCTGCAACTAAATCTCAGAAAAGTCTGCTGCTTCTGTGTGGGTGTCCTCGAACTGGACACTATAGCTTATAATTTATAACTAAGACATTACTTAAAGAGGCAATAAGATCCTCTTACATCAAAAATCTTTGTTTAATCTCTTAACAATAAACTAAAAGGGTTCAAAATAGTGAAGAGAACATTGTTTTATATTAATATTCCTCAAGCTAATAAGATAGCTAACTAAGGATTTGGATACCCCTATTTCTTGTCCCCTTTACAATAATTTAGAGAATTCCATGAAAGAAAGCAATGACATTAGTCACTAATAAAATAGAGAATTTATTTCTCAAAACAAAAAATGAAGACTGTAATTCGCTGCCCCAATCGCAGAGGAAGGAAAAAGGAAAATAGTGAAAGGCACTGCCATGAGTACATGAACTATAGCTGTGAATGGAACCATCCCCAGCAAGAGAGCAACCATTCAAACAGCCAAATGTGGTTGGATTGAAGGAAGAGGGCAGAGAAAGGAGTTATATACACCACTTGGCAGGGACAAATCATCTGCAGTGCTTTGGAAGGTGAAGTATAATGGTTCTAGGGCAATGTTAGAGAGAGGTGTGCTGTGAAAGCAAAATCCTAAAACGGCCAAGGTTACTGTGGCCACCAGGCTCAAAAACATTGTTAAATGACTTTTATTTCATGCAAAATTGTGTTATAAACCTACAGGGAGCTTTTTGACACAAACCACAAGTCTTTCTGCGAGTTTTTGAGAAAAACTCACCACAAGACTGACCTAGTACTCAGCTGTGTGTTACTCACAAGCCAGATTGACTCACGAGTACTTGTGATTTTTACAAACTATTGGTGATTTTTACTACTATGCTCTAGACATTTGTTTCCTATTTACATGTACCCATCTGTTTACCCATCTGTTTGAGGGTGATAATATATACTTGAGGTCGAGGTGGCACCAACAAGTGTAAATAGTTCTTTTTAGAAACTGTGAATAAATTGTGGATCTAGGTCACTAAAAAATTAAAAATGTTCTTTTGAATCCCATGTAGCCTAGATATGTGTTGTAGGATCAAATTAGTAATTTGTGACGCTTTATGAGTGAAATTCATGACAATAAAAATGAGCATACTGAGACAATTTATGAATCACAATGTAGATAAAATTCTCTCCTCCCACGAGTCAATCTCATAATGAAACCCTTGTTAGTGGGATCCCCTTTTGCTTGGACATGGACAATCATGAAATGGTGTTTGACTTCTACCAGTCTCTATTGTATTCATTTGGCAAATCTCATGTGAGGAAATGAAGTCCTTCGCATCTACTATAAGCCCCTTCCAAATAATTTACTCCTTATGCTGTAGTGAGTCTTGATGAAGTCACTGTGATCAACAATATGTGAGGATAGATATCTGGCAAGGACCTGTTTGAATCTAGAATTAGATCCAAGGAATGTGTTTACACTTATTGAAAGTTATATAACATGAAAATGTATATTTGATTTCATCTTCATGTTCCTTATTGGGACCTTGTAGCATGACATTGACTCCCTCATTTTTGGCACTGCCTTGAACATTGGATTGCTTCCCTCATCACTGTTAGCTGCCACCTTAGTAAAGAATGACAGAGCATTTGTTTTCACCAAATTCTTGCAAACTAAATTCTAAAACCTCAAATGATGTGGTTGCACATCAATATGCATACGTTTGACTTTTCCCATCAAAAGAATATCTTCCAACTACTAGGACCTTAACTCCTATAACAGACATATCTTTGTTGGCATGTAGGCATTTGGGGTTTTGTTTTGTGTCAAAAGCTTTATAGATGTTCCACCATTATTTCCTTATATTGGCTCATGAGAGTGATCAAAGTATCCCATCCCTAGTTGTATCAGGGTCTTTCCAAGTCCCTTAAAGTTTCCTTCATGGGCTCCATTATCATTGCTTCCCCAATATCTATTTCCTCCTTAGCCCTCCTCTTGAAACTCATCGATAAATTGTGTTATCTCAAGGGGAATTACTTGATCATTGACTTGTTGGACTAAAGTTTTTTGATGTTAGGTGGTGAGAACTGTAGCATACATTCATTTACAAATCTAAGAGCCCACACGAAAATTGTGGACCTTTGAGCCAATTTGGTTTCACTTTAGGGGATACCGTTTTTCCAAACCAAAGGAAGAAATTACAATACCACTGCAAGCTGAAAATAAATGAACACATAAAACAATACAATGAACAGTAATAACCTTTGATTGAGCTGCTCATAACAAGGGCATTTATGGTGGCAATAAGCTAGGGCCAAAGACCTATAAAGATATTTGCAGTGTTTTTCTCATAAATCTTAGGAGTACGAGGATTAAGTATTCCATGATCTCTATAGGCATTGGAGTCCATGTGACAAGGATGTGTAGTTGATCAAGGTTTCTCAATGATAATGATTATATCATTATTTCATACTTGGTCATTGTGTGATCCTTCTTAGAATTCCCTTGGGTTATATGGGTTCTCCAATTTGCTAGTCTTTTTCTGCTCGATTAGCTCTTGGTTGAACAAGGCAAAAGTTGTATATCAAAGAACAAGCCCTTTTAATTCTTGTTGAGGTCTTATTTTGTCCAGTTTAAGCTATCATGAGATCTTTGCATTGAATATGTGGTGATCTTGGAGTCCCCTTCTGCCACTAAGGGAAAAGTTGATAACTCATTAGAACTTCCTATGAAGTCATCATGAAAGGGTAAAAGGATTTGGCCTTGGCAATCCCTTATGATCCCACTCCATTTTACTACTCTAGAATTAGCCTTCATTTTTAACTACCTGTAAATTGGAGTGTGTCATCAAAAAAAAAATTATGTGAGAGAAAAATTTAAATATGGTATATGGACGAAAAAAACAGGGCGTAAAAAGGATTATTATATCAAAGAATTCAATCCCACAAGGGACCATGAAGAAAAGGCTTATATAGGAGCGAATATCAAATGGAAAGCAAAAATGTTGATAGCCCAATTGCGGACTAGTTCACACCATCTTAGGTGTGAAACGGGTAGGTGGGTGGTTCCTAAAGAAGAGTGGGAAAATAGAATATGCCGCTTTTGTAACGAGGGTATGGTGGAGACGGAATGGCACTTTATCATAGAATGCTCAGCTTATAAAGACATCCGGGCCAGCTATGGGGATGCGGTGCAGGTTGACAATTTAAATACCTTGTTTGAAGATTCAAGACTCGACAAAATTGCAAACTTCATCATCAAAATTCACTCTCGAAGGGTTGATCTCGAACGGCGCCTCCATTGTGCCTAGGGCTGTGCTGTGGGTTGTTCCGGTGCTGATCTTGGGTCCCATAGGCTTCTTTGGCCTCGTGGACGTCATTAAAATATTTCATTTCATTTCATTTCATTTCATTTCAATGTTTTCAAGGATGTAGAACAAGCATTCTAATAGGAGTTTCACACTAAAAGCTACAGTGCAGTAATAGAATAAATACATGAATTAATGGGGGACATGATAGATCATCTTTGCTGTAGGAGTAAAGGTCTCCTCATAATCAATACCTTCTCTCTACAAGAACCCTTTAGCCACCAATTGTGCTTTGTACTTTTTAAGTGTACCCTCAACTTTGTACTTGACTTTGTACACCCATTTGCAGCCAATAGATTTCTTCCTTGGTAGAAGATCTGAAAGCACCCAAGTCTATTTTTTCACAAGACTCTGATGTCCAACAAAGGGTGGGACTCTGATGATTCTGAATATTTGGAATCTCCTAGGTAGGTACCAATACTATTACTAGATGATTTTCTTCAAGGAAACCTGGATCAACATCCAAATGATATAGTACCAGGCAGCCCGAGTCATGATGACCACATTGGTTTGGATGAAGGGGTTTCTACAAAGAGACATAAGTGGTTGGAAAAACTCATTGGTGATGTTCTAGATGATGAAATGGTCAAGGGTCAATCATCTAGAGGCAAGATCAAGAAGAACACAGTTAACTTTTCTCTTATGGTTAACATTTAGGATGTTTATGAACCCCAGGATTTTGCAGAGGTGAAAGGTCTTGAATGGGAAAAGGCCATGAGTCATGATGACTTTATTAAGGAAGATTCCTAAAGTCTATCCTAAAAGCTAATTGACCATTTCAATATAAAACATTACTTTAATAAGAAGATGGTATCTCAAATCATTCAAGTCGTCTCAGAAGAATACCCAGTCATCAGAGAAGGCTACAACTAACAGAAAAGAGATGATTTCTAAATTAAAAGAAATACATCCCAATGAGTAAGGTTTGTGTTTTGTGCCATGAACAAGGACAAATATTAGAGTGGTAAGGTTATGCTCGTATTCTCCACAAGCCAATAGGTGGCCATTCAATCTTAAAACAATTGCAGCCCATTATCATTAGGGAAAAGAGGAAATATCATCGTGATGAATTTAATCTTACATGTGATCACCACCAAAAGGCCTATATAGGGGCACATATCACTTGGAGAGAGAAGATGCTCATAAGCCCAATTGAGGGCTAACTCACACAGTCTTTGATGTGAAACAGGCAGTTGGAAGAAACCAAAAGAAGAATGGGAGGAGAGGATATGCTTCTTTTGCACAACTGGAGGTAGTTGAGTCAGAGAAGCAATTTATTTTGGAGTGTGAAGCTTATAGTGACATCCGAGCTAGATATGCAAATGCTTTAGCAGTGGTTTCTTTGTAAGATTTGTTTCAAGGGGGAGAAGGTTGAGAAATAAAGAGAACTCATTATCAACATAAATAGCTGAAGTTCAACCTTACAAAAAGATAAAATGGCTGGGTCAGCTGTCCTATAGGCTGTCTTTGACCTCATAGATGTTAAAATCGTTCTATTCTTTTCTATTCTATTATATATCCAATGAATAAAATATGACATCTTGCAGGCAATTCACACTAACATAAGCAGATAGATGACTCATTCAAAAAAAGTCAAGAGGTACAAAAGAAATAAAGGAATGAAAGCATTACCAAATTGAGAGTATGTTGATGTCTTGGAACAGGAGCAAGCTCACCCCTCAAACAGAGAGCCTTTAGTGATGGTCAATATGAATCAATTTTTGTCTATCACAACCATTCTCCATTGTAGCAAACTCAATGTGTATGCAAGATCAAACATGGGATGGCCATTTGCATTGGTATTTTCATGATGATCCATCCTAATTGGCATATGATCGTCATTTGGAGTTTTGGTGAGGACAAAGAGGTCTCACTATTGATGATATGCATGTGTCCAATGCCCATGATCACCAATCCATCCATATTGTCTTGCATAACAAGTGCCAAACTGGAATCATACCATCTCTGCCTCTTGGAATGCTGAATCATGTACAGAGGCTTGGAATGCCTCCTCTCACCACAACAAGCGCTAGGTCAACCTTGATATTCTTTTGTGTGTGTATAAGGTTCTATATGGTCCTTCTACCAAGGAATCAAAATTGATAAAGGCTCGTGAAAGAAAACATGGTAGTATATGCATTAAAATTAAGACTCTTAGAACCAGCTCTCTTGTATACCAAATAATTTCATGTCTCTGATCAAGATATAGTCCTCTTGTATCTTGTGTGGGTCAACTTCACAGGTATTCCATACTCAACCAGTGGTTTGGGTTAAGTATCTTCATTGGTTCTGTAAGAAGACACATCATTTAAATTCTGTGGAGAACTCCACACCCTTCAAATTTTCTTTAAATCTTTCTTCAATATCCTTCATTTTCTTGGAGCATCTTCAATGGCTATTTCCTGAGTCTGCACTGTATACACGTCTTTCGTTTAATTTGTTTCCATCATTATGATTCGAGTTTCTTGCAAATTCATGAATAATTGATCTCATTTTTTCTGTTTAAAACAAGTTGCAGAATGTGCCCTAATTCTGAAAATTTTGATTCTGAAGTGTAGCTTGAAGAAACCTTTCCAATACTTGAATTTTTTGCTGTTACCTTTTTTAATTCTTATGCACCAAATAGAGCATGCTGTTCAGTTCTGAAAGGGAAATGTCCTCTTTGAGTCCCCAAGTCCCCAAGTCCCCGGGATGTCATGGACATCATTTGGATCCCTGAGGATGTGTCTCTGTGGAGCACTGAAATTTAATTGTAATTTTTTATTAAAATTCTGTTTCTTTTGTCCATGCTAATAAGTAGTAAAAAGGGGAGGTTTGTAGATTAAATGTTATTATTTCAAAATCATATCCAGACATCTATCATCTTAATAAATTTTGATCATTTTATTGATATCCTGATTCTTTCCAATTTCTATCAATTTCTTCCTGATTAACATATATTTGGATTACTGCTGTTTTTTCCCCACTCACAATTATTTTAACATGAAATAAACCATTGAATGGGTGTGCCTGGGCCTGGGTAAGTATTTTGATCCATTATTTGTCAACAACTTAGTTATTTATTCATCCTTGAATATTTTCTTTATCATTCTCAAGTAGTAAATGTTGTTTGATTATGTGGTCCGTTTTACTCATTTTCTCCTCTTATTCTTTGGTAGAGGCCGAAGTTTGCAGTAGCATATATTCTTAATATCTCTAGTGTGTTAATTTGCAGCTGTAGCCAAGGCAATGAGGCGAGTGGCAGAGGGGAAAGCTCATGCCCAAGAAGAAGCTGCTGAGTGGAAGCGGAAATATGAAGTAGAACGATTGCGAAATTCACTGCTAGAGCAGAGAGGTGAGTGTATGTTTTATTTTGTTATTCATAAGTCCTATGAAGTTTGATGTTTGCTATGGATTCTTGAAGTTATCTGTAGGTGTGTTTTAACCTTAACATGATCAGTTTATTTTGACAACCTGCTTACTAGCATGCTTAATTTGATCAGTTAGTTGGCATTATGCACCTTTCCGAAGAAGATTAAAAGCTTTGTTTGTAATTTGTAATATTTTTAAGAAACAGTGTCTTTTTGGAAGCATACATTTATAAATATTTGTTATCCTAAACATGTCAGTTGTACAAATTCAGCTACTCTTTCTCAAACATATACAATTTCTTACATTTTGATATTCTATGGAGGAAATTGGCAATATATCATGTTTATAAATGGTATTTTATAAAGAATGAAGCAAATTTTCAACTTCAACTGGCAAATAATTTTGAAAAAACTTGGATAAATTTTTTGAATTGGAAAATATTAGCAACTAAAATTTTCGCTGTTAGTATTGTAAAGTGCTGATGATTCTCACTCTCCCTCTATCTCTTTCTTCACCTTTACTTCTTCCCTTATGGTATATTTTTTGAATTTTCTTATATGAACAGAAGAATGGATACTGGCATGGAGGAAACACCGTTAGCATTTTGTTACGTGCATAAATAGTAAATATGATTTGACTAAAGCACAAATATGGCTGGATTTGTGTTGATTTTTTATGTATTGAAATAATTTTACAAATATAGCTCATGCAGAGTACCAGATTGCAAAGTTAATGAAGACTATCCATGAACAAACAAAAATAGTAGTTACATCATGACATGTTGATTTTTTGAGAAACAGTTCTTGTAATTAAGCTTCTCCTCAATGACACCTGTTCTGAAATTGTTGAGCTAGGAATATGTTTGGATTTAAGTTCACCGAACTTGAAGAAAAGAATAATATGATACATCATTGAATATAACTTATCTCAAATTTTTTCCAAATGCAAGATTGAAGGTCAAGAATCATGATAAAATCAAAATGAGAGTATGATCTTGAGCATATTTATTCATGTGATTTAGTTTGACAAAACAATTTTCTTAAATAAACTTGAATTATGGATAATAATGGCTTATGTAATTTGGCATAGTAGCAGTCCAAAGTGCAGCAGGAAAAGCTGAAAAGAAGAAATCTTCAGGGTGGCAAGTTATGAATGCCAATTTGTGGTGATTTGAAGTCATTTTCAAAGCTTTTTACTGACAAATCAATGTGAAATATGAAATTTCCTTTTAAGAGAAACCAAATTAAGAGCGTATGTGGAATATAAATGACACTCATAATAATTTATAACTAAATTAAGATCATATGTATTGGAGACATAACTAATAGCTGTGCTTATCATGGTTCTAGGAATACATTCCATCACTGTCTTAGATTTTCATAGTTACCAGGTTTGAAAAATTCAGTTTGTTCAGGAGGTCAAAAAAATTCAACAATCAGGAATTAAAACTTTTTTAGTAAAATTCTATAGCGATTGAAAATCCAGACCAAATCGAATGAATCCAGATGGTCCAAAATATTCTGATTGAACTGGATTTGAACTAAATCCGGCCAGATGGCATCTATGGTTAGATTTATGGCCCCAAAAGATAACAATTTTTCAAGTGGTTTAAAAATCACATCATGTGGTTTCTTAGCTTTGGGTTTCCCTTCTAAAAAAAAATCATGGCATGTGTACTATACTTTCTAAAATGTAAAGAGAATAATATTGTGCTTCAATTATTGTTTCCAAGAGAGAACAGTAGCATTCGTCACCTACTTTAACAATCTATCATATTTGAATTTTGGTTTTTCATTTCCTGCACCATGTGCCTTAGTGGTAATATTGGAAGAGATTTAGTGCTCATAAAGATATTGAGAGAGAAATTCTCTGTGTAGAGTATCTCTGGGATCTTCAGAAGCAAACAAATATTTAAACTTTATCCTAATTAACTTATAGGCATATTTTGTGAACCAGTGTACAGCATAGAAAGGCCTTGATAATTCTGCATGAATTACTTGGCACCTGATTTTGAGAGGAGTCCCAAAAGCAGTATATCCTCATACATTCTTTTTCAAAAGAGTCCATATATATTAATCATACACATCATTTGCACACTTCACGTACCTGCAACCAGGCATGATAAGGGAGTGGTTGGCATGTGCTGAGTTAGGATGCAGGATAATACTGCTTGAATCTAAAGATTGTGTGGGCTGACAATACATAGAGAGATAAAATAATGCATAGAGAGGTCTGCCTCGAGGATCTTGTTATGTACTTCAAGAAAACTCCTGTAGCAACCTTGTACACGACTGATCCTATATTATCCTTCACACAATTTCGAATAGTGTAGACATGGGATTGACATGCTTCAACCTTTCAACCTTTCCTGAGATAATACAGGTAACATTCAGCGAGCAGTCAATACTATGAATATGTAACATTATCCAGATAATGAATATTACTCTTTGAGTCAATGCCCTTATGAAAACCCTTTTCTTGCATTTAGTCTAAAGTGCAGAAAAATTGATAAAAGTCACAGTTAAGTGCAAAAAAATATGCTTAAATTCATCTTAAAGCATGTTGCCACTCTAGGTTGTACCACCCCAGATCCAAGATGTTAGGAATTGCCTTGGTTCTAGTGGAGGAACTCTGCAATTAAGTTGAAAGCACTTCCAATTCTAAGGACAATGGTTCCTCCACTTAATTCAGGGCCAACTCCTGGACCGGTTGGATGTGGGGTGTTACAACTTGTAGTGGTAACAAATTAAAAGCCTTAATTTAATATAAATGTTTGAAAGCGTAATTCACCATAAAACCATAATTAAGCCCAAAAAATGTATTGCAGGAAAGTTATTAATAGATCAATTCTAATAAATGTGACTTTTTAACTATATTTCTCTCGGTGCATTTGAATCCTCTTAGAGTAGTTAAAGTGACTTATTTAAGGTGATAGAAGTTTTGAGTTTGGTGTTGTTAGACAAGGTGAGTTGAATTGAGAATCATTTTTCATGCCTGCTTAAACCATATTCATACTAATATTTTTTATCTTGATTTTTCTCCAAAACTTCTGTTGATATTATCGACATAATACATTTTAGTTTGTTTAGAATTGCTGGCATGTGTCACAACCTGCAGTTGCAAGCTAGAGTTTTACAAAGATTTTCATCATATTTTTTATTCCTTAACACATCAATCAATTAATAGTGGAAGATAATTTATAAATTAAGCTGGAACACTTTACCTATTGGTTTTGATTATCATTAATAAAACATGGTTCTTTTTCTTTTCTTCAGTTACGTGCTAGGGTTGTTTGGAAGAGTAACAAATTAAATGAATTACATAGTTTTAACCCTTTAAATTTAAGAAATCCCTTTAGTCATACATTCTTTGTTTATTTAGCCCATAACAAACCCACTATAATGTGTACTTTTCTCCTTTTGAATTCAGCTAAGACAAAAGGAATAATAAGACCTTTACAAGTAAATATTCAAACATATATGGATCTACAATGTTTATTCAATCAGATCTAAGTAGTGATAAGAAATAAATCAGAAATCAGCAAACCAAGTTTACAAACTTAACCCTACTTAATCTTCATAGATTACTTAAATCAGTGAAATCAGGCTGTCAACAATATACAAGATTTAAAGGATAAGATCATGTTACAATAATAGGACACATGTATAACCATTGAATTATCTTTTTTGCAGCTATGTAATAATATCAGATTCCCATAGTCACATTAATAAAGGAATCATTCATGCCTTCAATTTCATTTATTCATTTCCCTAAAACTCAATGGATTACATTTATATAAAGTATTAAAGATAGATAAAAATTTCAGACATCAACTACAACTGGTACAATAAATCCTTATCAGCTGCCTATGCCATATATCCTTATTTCATTGTACAGAAAATGTAACACTGTGGAACAGTTTTCCTTTATAACATCATAGCATAGAACTTGGGAAATGAACCTGCAAATTATGGTTTAGGTTAGAGAATACCTATATAACATTTACAGATCTCAAGTAAAGGAATAATAATATATATACCAATGGTCAATACCTTTTTCCGTGTTTGCATAAAATGCATGCAACATGTTAAATATCAAGGGAAAGAAGGAGAGAGAGAGCATCATGGGAGTGTGTTACCACCAACAAGAGAGTTGCATGGCTCCCAAGTATGCCACCCCAAAAGGTAGGATCCTCCCCATAAATGGGGTCACAAGTGCACACCACATGGTATTAATCACAAAACTATAATTCTTTCACATTCACAATCCCTTGGTCAAGGCATTTTAAATTCATGAGCAAGTCTTGACTCTTCTTGTCACAAGATAAATAAGATTCTCAAACTTCTTTCATATAGAGCACTAGTGCTGACATTGGCTCATCACATATGAGATATAAATCATATAGTACCACTAACAGGACCACCAAGTCAGCATCTAAAAGAAGTCGCATGGTGTGAATAATGTTCACAATCTTTCTTTTGCAATAACCCATAGATTTCAATTTCCACTTTGTTTTGAGTTTAGTTTAGAAAGATTGCTTGAAGCCCCCATAAGTCCCACCATTCCTTCCAATTAACCAACAATCTAAACAG
>VDFB02000017.1:242281537-242396418 GCA_007258455.2 Sequoia sempervirens
ATTGAAATCAAACAAAGAAAAATCATTTGAAAACCCTAAATTGAAATCAAACATAAAAAATTGCATTGAAAACCATAATTGCTTCTTGAAACCATAAATTGAATTCAAACCAAAAAAATTGCATTTGAAAACCCTAAATTGAAATTGAAAATATTTTTTTTTGCAGAATTGAAAACCTTGATTTCATGCTTGAATATTAGAAAATAGAAAAATTTCATTTGCAATGGTTTATATTTTAAATTTCATTTGCATTGTATGGAGACAAGTATGTAGGCATGCCTATGGATGAAATTATTCCATAGATTTAGGTTGATACATAGTAAATTAGGGTCCTTGATATTGACAATCAAATAGGATTTGATAAATATTTTACATTTAAATGTGTATTCAATAAGTTAGAGACATTTTGAGACACAATCAATTAAATGTTATGAACATAGATATAATTAGATTAGAAAACAATATGTTAAACCTTACTTGTGGGACTAATGGATCGCTAGAATAGATATAAATTATGTGTTTCTCTTATGGATTGTGCTCAATTAGTTTATGTATTTATTACCACATGATAAATTAATAGATCTAAATGTATGCATAATTTATGATGCTTCATTATGTTCTATTGAGATGTTAAATTATTATTTTTACCTTACAATGAAAAATATTTAACATGTACTTTGGTGAGGAGGAGTATGTTGAAGGGCCCCACAACATTTCAGACTTCAGCAAAGTGCATAAGGAGAACTCGGCTTCCTAGTCCTATAAACCTCTGGTGGTGGAGCGTGCTAATATTGTAATGAATGTGGATAAAGGGGAGGTTCTTCATGTGTTGCAAGAAAGGATGGGGAAGATGGAGAAGAAGTTCAGTGGCTTGACCCGTTTCACTGTCAAGTTAGTCCACTGTGTTACCATCACCCTCTTTGTTGTGATGAAGGACGAGATGGATAAGAAGACTACTGAAGAAGGCCTTGAATGGATCGGGGATGATGTTACAATATCCTCTCTTAGAATTGGGAGAATGCTAGTTAATTTGTTGTTGTTGCGTGGTGCGTCTGTTGGTTGTTGGTCTGTTGTGTCTATGTTTTTTGGCTAGTTGTTTTCGTTTTTTGGACTTGATCTTTTTTGGCCCTTATGGCTCATTGTATAAAGGGTACATCACCCTGTAAATGCTGCTTATCATATCAAAAACATGTACTTTGGTATTTTATATTGTTTTCTAATGGCCAATTAAATGATAATTATATGTGGTACCTTAATTGAGTTAATAATATGGGCCTTATGCATTTATTATGATTCATAATATCTTACATGATATTATGCCATGTAATATGTTACAATTTAAACCATGATTATTAAAAATTGAGTAGATAGTTAATTTTCCTCACTAGAAGAGTAGAGACCTCAACATAATTTTATGATCACTCATATACTTATATGGTAGTGATATATTCTATTTTTATGGATCTTCAATGAGTAAACATATGTGTGAAGCCTAGGCTCAAACCCATGTTTGCAAGGTATCTAGCTAGAGGATTATAAAACTTGGTCCATGATATAAAGATCATTACTCAATAATTATATGGGAAAATGTACTCTTAAAATAACTCACCTCTTAAGGGTTTTGTTGACCTTGTTCCCAAGAATAATGTAACTAGTTTAGGATCAATGAATCATTTTTCCCTATGTTTGAATGCTTAACAATTCTCAAATTTACTATGGACGATTGTCTTTCAATCTAGATAGAAAATCAATCCAACTATGGTCATAGGTTATATTTCCACTCCTTTTATTCATAGACTTTGAAGATGATTAGGGAAGGAATAGAAATTACCAATACTAATCAAGGATTCGATAACCAAATTTTAAGATCTAGCTTCAACAACTTGTCAAGACATATTTTGATTTTCTCTAAATATACACATTTCTATAAATTTAAGGGTAGACCATAAAGACTGTGTATGTAAAATGTATCATGAAATAAGCAATTAAAAACTATACAACATACCAATGAAACATTATATTAAGGAATTCAAATAACAAATCAAATTGAAACAAACAAATCCCTCAGCGACGTCTCATTTTCCTCTATCTCCAATGATTCTTTAAGTCATTTTTTTGCTCTCAGATTGTTTGTGCACATGAATTTCCAAATGACAACCTGAAGAATGAGATGATGGAAATGCAAGAAATCTTTTTTACATGATTGATTGCTAAATTTACTGTAGATGATATGCAAAGATAAATGATGCTGCTATAATCTTGCTAATGAAATGATGTGATGAAACTATAGTAATTAAGATGTTGATAATTATAATGCCATGGTTAAACTACTTAATTCCAAAATGCAAATACTAGAATGCTCAATGCTAATATGCTAATACTAAAATGAAAATGCTAAGATGATAATGCTAATGAAAATTTTGCAGAGTGTAATTATGCTCAGCTCTCTATATGCTTTTGCTATAAATGAGAGTCTATTTATAGATTTTCCAAGGCATAAGCTTAGGTGGCAGGAACCAATGGTCTAGATTTGATCTGGAGAGATGGACGGTTGAGGATGAAGAGGTTAGAGAGAAAAGGGGAGTGTGTTCCCTTTAGAAGAACAAACTAACAAGTGTGAAGAAGAATCAAATGGAAATGAGAGCCAAGTGTCCCAAATTAGTTTGAATTTGTTGAGGATAAACCCAAATTAAATATTAGAAATATTCAATTTCATGAGACACGTGATGAGGTGGAAGATGAGAAGTTAGTAGAAATGTGCTTAAATTCAAATTTAGAATTCAAATTTAATAAGAGGAAGTTAATTAAATAAAACAAACTAATTAAATTTGTTCATTTAATTAAGATAAGAGGAAAATGATTTAAGATGGGAAGAATTAGAGAAAATGAACTATATAAATAAATTTTTCAATTTATTTATAAGTAGAAGAATTAAAGATTATTAATTAAATAACTTGTATTTAATTAAATTTCTCTAGACCAAATTTGAGTGTATACATTTTGCCCCTCTTTGAAATGATGTGTTTGTGACACATTGCTTCAAAGAAAAATTTGTTGATAGTGTTGATAAAAGTTTCAATATGCCCCAGACACTAATTTTCAAGTGATGTTGTGTGTATGCCCCCTTGGGAGATAAATTGGGAAATTTTGAATTTTTAGAATTTTTCTAAATTTTTGATTTTTTTATGATTTTCTGATGATTTGTAAATTGTATGATGTTGAGATGATTTATCTCTCGATAAAGAAGACTAACCCTGCCAAGTGATTAATTGATGCCCTGTTTGAAAAATAAAAACAATCACACTTAATTACCCTCCAATTACCCCTTTAAAAGATAAAAAGATGAAAAGGTGAGCTCATTTAAATTCATTTGCATTTGTAAGATTGAGTTGATTGAGCACCTGAGCAAGATTGTGATACCATACCACACCCACTGATTCGAGCGAGTTCGACGACACAACCACCCTATCGCATATGGACCTCTGGTACATACCTCGAGAAACCACTTTTTGAATTTTGAATTTGTTTTTTTGCACATTTTGATGTTTTCAAATTCTATTGATTGTGTTTTAGTGCATTTGATACCCGATTTAGCGCATATGTTGCAAAATGGCGCATTTGGTATCTATTTTAGCGCATTCAGTTTTTTGGCACATAGAGACCATGTTTTGGTGCATTGATGGAGTTTTGTAGTGCATAGATTATCCCAGTGCATAGAAGCATTGTTTTAGTGCACTAACACTAGAATTGATAAAATGTTGATTGTTCTTGTTTTTTATGTGTGATGATCATGTCAGCTGATGTTTTGATGTTTGATAAAATAGATGATGATTGATATCATGATAGGTGAGAATCAATGATAGGATAGATGATGATGATTGACCTCATGATAGGTGAGAGTAAATGATAGACGCTCTATGAGATTTGATCAAAATCTCATTAGAGCTAATTAGATTGTTTGATAGGTTGATTGATAAAATGTTGATGTGTGATATGTTATGATTATAGAAGAAATTTAGAGTCCTTCAATCTCGGGAGTGCTTCCCAAAGACTTGGGATATGATTTTGCATTTGGTGTAGGCAGATTTGGATGTGATTGGGTGATGTGGTCTATCGTCCTTGATTTATATGCCCCAGTATAGGATAAATAGGGGATTATTGACTGCTTTAGCTGAGAGGTGGCATAGTGACCACAACACTTTCCATTTGGCCACCAGGGAGATGACAGTTACTCCAGAGGATGTGTACCGTATATTAGGGATTCTTGTTGTTGGAGAGTTAGTTGTTTATGATCACACAGAGCAGGGAGGTATCGATGCACTGAGGAGGATTTTTCATGATGACGGAATTAATGGTTACGAGATCCCATGGCAAGAGATGGTTGATTCATATGAGCCCTTACCATGTGTTCTAGCTATATTTGTTGGAGGTTTCTTATGTCCCGACCGTAGGTCAAAGGGACTATCCGTTGGCTGGGGTAGGATATTGGAGAGTATGATCATGTAGGGGATTTGATATGCATGGGGTTCCTACATGTTAGCTCATTTGTATCATGATCTGCATCATGTGGTATATCTTGGAGCTACGAGTTTATCAGCTAAGGTGACACTACTGTAGATTTGGGCTTGGGAGCATATAGTTGTTACTCGGCCTATGGCGGATAGAGATCATCCAGTTGGCAAGCTGTATGTCTTTGGATACACAGGTCTGGTTGTCTAACACAAGTTGGGAAAATTGGAGTATTGGCGTCAAGTTCTAGATGATCTGGAGACTATCACATGAAGACCCTACTTAGATTGTGAGCAGTGGCCCAAGGATGATGAGGAGATTTCATATGTTTTTACTTTGAGGTACCTGATTGGTTGGACATAGTTTGTTATCAAGCGATTCTTGCTCATGAGGGTGCTTCACCAGTATGGTCGAGTTCAGGTTATGCCCCAGGGATTTTCCTTATATGCGCGGAGACGACAAGATATTCTAGAGTGGGGACCCACCCTATCTTATGATGCAACTTGTAAGGATTATTTTGGATTGTAGCCATAGATATGAGATTACTGTCTAGCGATCGCAAATGCTTTGATGACAAACGAGTATGCTCAGTATTTCCACACACAAGTTGTACCGAGGATATCAAGTCTTGATGAGCTAGTACTAGCCTTTGATGATGATGAGGGGGCACCACCACACGCGTCGAGATGAAGATAGGATGGGGGAGATGGTGAAGAGGAGGGAGATGGAGGGGATGTAGGGGATAATGGTGATGGGGGTGATGGTGGAGATGGGGGTGATGCAGGTGGCAGACAAACATTGGATTTTGAGGTACCCCAAAGGAGGATATCTATGGTTCCCATAGGAGAGCAATAGGGAGGGCCATCCCGAATTTAGATTCATGTTCCTTCCCATCAACAGTAGGCATAGATAGATGCCTTATAGTTATAGATGAAAAGCTTACAGGGATAGTTAGCACAGGCACATGCATAGATTCCCTCTCTAACAATAGAGAGAGATGCCGCGAGGAAAAGATGTGAGTAGGTAGAGGCCTTGGCAGAGAGATTACAAAGAGTTTTTGAGGGGACCACCATAGGGGATATGCTCTGAGAGGTTTGACATTCATCTAGAGAGGCAGAGTACTATAGGTTGCGGTACTATGAGGCAATTCCTACATAGCGGCGTGCTCCTAGCTATGCATAGTCTATCAGTGCCAGATTAGGTCAGAGTCATTCTTGGACTATGAGTAGGGGTGTGACTAGGCCACCTCCCAGAGATCCATCAGGCAGGGATCTAGGTTTAGGTCCATCTAGTGGTGCAGCAGTAGGCACAACGAGGCCTACATTGTCTGGGGGGAGCAACATGTAGCTTTGTGCACATATTTGATATATTGAGATTGGATGTATACATTTATTCAATCAGAGATGTTATGATTTCTTGCCATTTTATTGATGTATCTCTCCTCATTTTGGGATATCATTGTACACTTGACATTGATTATTTTGAGATTATATGAGATGCAACGAATACTATTGATCTATATGTTGTCTATATGCTTTTATGATGAATGTTTATGGTGAATGCATTTGATTTCTGTTCTAAATTCTATGTGATGTTTATATGATTATTCCATGGGTATGTATGGATGCAATAATGAAATGATAATGCATGGATTATGATGCTATGTGGCCTTATGGATGATGCTTTATGATAAATGAGTTGGATTTAATTATGCAAATGAGATGTGATGCACCTTATTTTTTTGTATTTTTCTAATGCAAATATATGATCTAATGCACGGATTGATGACCTATGATAATGCTTTCTAATGTATGTATGATATGATAATTATTATGCAACTAAATGTGAATGATATTTTTTTTGTTAATATCAAATGTACTCAATCCTTTAATGAGAGAGGTAGAATCATTTTGAAATTAGCCAGCCTTGGAAAATCTAAAATGCAAATACAAAACTAATATGGATGCAATCTATCTTAACCATGCAAATCTAAATATGCAATGTTGTCATCTTGTCAGCCGATTTGTTGTGATTGGTATCATCATTGAGCTTTTAATATGTTGAAAGTTAGTACAAACATCGATGGTATAATTAGACCATGATGACCTGAGTACAACTTCCATTGATTTTTGATATTGCAAGGTAATACAAGCATTTAGGCATAATTGAATCGAGATGCCCTGAGTATTGCTTGCATAAAACAGACAAGAGTTAATCCTTTTCCTATGCAAATCCAGAATGTCATCAGTGATACTTTGTCAATCATGTCCCGCAACATATTAACATAGCATTAATGATCAACTCACAAACAACAAACAAAGAAAAATCATACCTCATCATAGCTTCTCTAGTCCATGACATCCTTGAGTTGCTCCAGGGGAATGATAACAAAAATCAATATACAATAGTTGAACATTCATTCCAAAGTGATTAAACCATGATTCAGAAGAATATCATCCAATTAGATTTTTTTTTGATCTTGTTGATTTGGATGGTTGGTTTGCTAAAGATTGTGATTGATGTTCAATGTTGAGTTTATGTTATGATTGTTATGTTTGCTATGTTGTTTGACTGTTGTCTATCTGTTGTTTTAAGCTCAAAGTAGGTTGCCCCCAGTGAGTTCAGGATTTTTCCCCTAGTGAGAACCAACCATTTATTGTGAATATGCACAATGATTGCTAAGCCAAGGTGAAACATGATCATGGAGCCACGATATGTACATGAGGTTCATATGATGAACAAGCATAATGATGGGGAAAAGCATACAACCGACACATGCCCCAATAGATGGAAAAACTAATCTATCACAAATAGCACTTGTTGCCAGGTTTTCACTACTTGTTTTTATTGCACTTTTTCTAATTTTATGATTTTTTTGTTGTCACCAAGACAAGGTTTTCATCTAGGTAATGATTTTTTTTTCATTTTTCATCTTTTTTTGTTTTATTTTTATCTTTTTTGATTTTTTTTTTGTAATTTTTATCTTTATTATTTTTGGATTTTTTTTTTTTTGGATTTTTCTACTTTTTTGGATTGTTTTCTTTTCTACTTTTTGATTTTTAAAATTTTTCTGGACATTTAAGATGGAATGAGATGACCAATTTTCTTCCTAATCTCATCAAGAACAAAGAAAGGGAATGGGACATGGATTTGATAAGCTAGGAGATATGGAATGGAAGAATGTAAGGATAAGGATAATAAATGGGATGATAAAGATCAACTAGATAAGATATGGACACAATGCCTAAGTACGTTGCCCCTATTCCTCATCAAGACCAAGGAAGGGAAGAAAGGATGTATTTCGAAAGAATTGTGGAATATGGATAAGGCCAAGGATATGGTACGGAAGATATGGATAAAGTGAATAAGATAAGATATATGATGTTCAAGAAGATCCTTAACCTTTTCAAGATCAAAGGTGGAAATGTAAGGAAGGAACATAAAGAGGATAATGACTATGAATGATAAGATGGACAAAACTTGCCCCCAAGTGTAGAGTGCAAGAGGAATATGGAAGATAGGATAGGGATAAATGAATATGGAAGATAATAAATGCATGATAGGGAGATGGAAGAAGGACTTAAGCATCAAGTTTCACGACCAAATAACTCTCGAATATGTGCTCTAATAAACCATGGCAATGGGAATTAGACTCATAAATGTTGGAAGATTAATGGTATGATGGAAGAAGCTAAGGAGTTATGCAAAGGTTTGGATTAAAGGAGAATAATGGGGGATGAATGTTGGATAATGGATAGGGGGTTGGAAGGCTTGTTGATGGATAGATGGAAATGATGGCAAGATCAACATTGGCACACACCTTGAAGGGTGGTGGAGTGATGGAGGGAAAATGGATTTGGAAGGTGATAGGTTTTTATATGGAAGATTGGAGGAAGCTTTTGGATTAGCAAATTTGGATTCCAGTTTAGATTTTGTTGCTTCTATGAGACTTTTAGGAATCCACATAGCTTTTGACTTTGATTTTTCTTTGTGGGCCTTTGTGGCCTTTGAGATTTTTCTTTTTTATTTATGGACCTTTGTGGTCTTTGAAATTTTTCTTTTTGCTTTGTGGGCTTTTGTGGCCTTTGGAATTATTTCTTTTTATTTGATGGGTCTTTGTGACCTTTTGGATTTTTCTTTTGATTTGATGGGCCTTTGTGGCCTTTTGGATTTTTCTTTTCATTTGATGGGCTTTTTGGATTTTTCTTTTGATTTTGGATCAAATTTTCTTTTATTTTTGCATGTCTCTTCAAGGAGACATGTTGATCCTTTGATACATGTGGATTTTGATATGGAAGCTTTTGACATTTGGCACCCAAATTGCTTCCAAGAGCATTGGGAGGTGTGGATTGAGATGAATGATATGGAGGTATTATGTATGGGTTAGTGTAGGTAGAATTTTGAAAGGGCATCAAGGATGTGTACCTTGGTTGTTCTTGATGAATAAGATATGGAGGGATTTAGGGCCCCAATATGGATGGATGGGTTGATGACCTAGGGTTTGGATGATAAGGACCTAGGATAGATGGAAGGTTTGATAGACTAGGATACTTAGGTTTATTTTGATGGAATATGGACTTACAATGGGTACCATGTCTTGAGCATGAGATGTATAACCAAGGCCATGATAATATGGATTTTCTTGGATAGAAATGGGTTCTAGGATACCTTGTTCATGAAGGCATAATCCTTTGCCTTTGTATTTCATACTTTGACGCATTCGTTTACCAATGGGATATGTATTGTTTATGAAACAAGATACGAGTCCATTTTGGGGAGGCTATGATATGGATGAAATGATAGGTGGTGGAAGTAAATCGGAGTGAATAAAGGTGGAGGATCCCATTTTATAGGTGTGGGTTTCATGGATAGCTTGAATAGGTCTGTTAGGCTCTTGACATGGGGATGATGGGGTACTTTGATCTTGACTTGGAAAAGAATCACAAGGTGTAGGAGATGGAGTAGCTTGCTCTTTATTAAGTATGGAATCACCATGAAGTGGTATGAAAGGAATATATTGATCATGAGAAGGATGAACATCCTCATGGAATGAAAGGGTATACTTGAATGGAGGCATATCTTGATCTTGATGAGGAAGGGAATCATGAGATTTTGTAGAAAGCATATCTTGATCATTAGATAGTAGGACATCATTAGATAGGATGAAAGAATTATCATGCTCTTGGGATGTAATGGAATCATGAGATGGTATGGATTCATTAGATGGGGTGGAAGGAGGACTTGGAAGGATACTTTTCTTTTGAGATGGAAGGGAATCATCTTGGATGAAACAAAATGAAATGAGGAGATCATCATAAGATTCTTGAGAGATGGGATCTTGGTCAACGATTGGAAGGAATTGTGGAATTTTGGTATCATTGGATGGAGTGGAAAGAATACTTTGATCTTGATGTGTAGGGGAGTCTATGCTAGCATGCTTTGGACTAATAGATTTACATGAATCATTGGATGTAGAGGGTATGATAGGAGAGGGTGGTTGGATGGAATCGTTAACTTGGGTGAAAGAATCATGAGGTTTATTTTGGCTTATGGGGGATGAAGATAGATGCATGACATGGTAGGATTGCTCAATATTATTTGTGTTTGAGGACTTAGATTTGGGCTTCTCATTTAACCTTTGCAAAAATTCAAAAACATTGAACTTGGATGATGTAGTTTTTGGTGGAAAAAGTATCATGTTCATATTTTTGTCAAATGGATAAGGACATATGTCTTGCAACAAATATCTCTTTGTTGTTCCCCTTTGCATGTCTAGAATTTTTTGTTGAAGATTTTGCATTTGGTGAGTTAAAGAATTCAATGGATTAGTGATTTGTGAGTCAGCTTTTGTTTTCTCGCCATCCTTTTCTATAATTGCTTTCATGAACTTGTAAAATTTAGGGTCTTGCTGAGCTTGTGGAATGTCCTCATCAGTTATCACATTTGTTTAAGGTTGATGAAATCTATGAAAGGGATTATCTTCTCCTTTTTCCATGATGGTTTGGGTTTATGCTTCTTTTTCTCTTTGAGTTTGTTGTGCCCTCGGCACACACGCCCCATTCCGAATGGGGACCCTCTTTTTCTTTTGCCTTGTCGGGTCATTTTTGTCGCCGAATCATTTTGTGCGCCCATTTTAATGTCCCAGGTGGTCAACGTACCTTCAAAGTCTCATCATAAGTTGACCACACTTCCCCCTTTTAATTTTGTCAAGTTTTGGTGCCTCGCAGAGACTCTCTAGCAGTTTGCCTCTACCAGCGGCCTCAAGCCCTACCGGGTCCCAAACCTCAGACTTTCCCCTCCGATAGTCTGCGTGGTATTCGCCGATTGAGGCGGCAAACGGTGTTCGTCCCCTTCCGGCCTCCAGACCCTGGGTCTCCCGCCACCGTCAATGAATTTAAATTCACCAACCCACTTGTCCGTCGTACCTGTATTTAATGTGGCCATTAATGGAAGTGGGGTATAAATATAAGAACCAAACCTATCATTCTCACTTGTCAGTGTTGCAATGAGTGATCAGAGAACTTACCAGAATAGCCCACCATCTTCGAAGCCTCCATCGATCATCACCCTCAGCGTCAATTACCGATCGTGAGTAGATTCCACACCTCCCCACATCGAGTGTTCGAGGTAGGTTTTCCGTTCACCCTCCCGAACAATGTTTTCATGATTTCTAAGGCTTAAAATGAACAATAATGATCAAAAGACATGTAAATGATGAAATATGATATAACGAACAAAACTCATGTCTTAAAAACTTGAGAAAACCATTGAAAATACCGTCATGATCAATCTGGAGCTCCACCTCACTACGGCTGTTCTTCGCGCAGGGGCATTCGTCCCCTCCAGCCCCAGGTCCTCTCTTGGCTGAAGAAGCTAAAATGATGAACATTTTCAAAATGGAAATTTGACCCTCCAGGCTCGAATCTTTGGACCTTCGTCCTTCCCCAGCTGTCGAGAGTGAAACTTAAACATAAATCTAGTCGGCGTTTTGCATCTTTGGGCCCGAGTCGTCGGACTTCCATGATTGGAAGTCTGCGAAGATACCATTGAATTCAAACAGAGATGTTGCCCCGTCCACCCGAGCCCCGAGGCCCAGGGCCCACCTTCCTCTTTGCCGTCTGCATTTCATATTTACCAAGTGCCCTTCGAGTTCCTGGGTCCTGCCCTTCGGAACTCCTTTTGGATTCCGTCGTGCCTAACTCTAAACTTCTGGCAAAATTCTGCCCTCCGGACCCTGACCTCTCCTCAGCCATCCATATGCATGACGAATTTCAAAATGGCAAATCTTCAGCTGCCTTCTACTCCCCAGGTTCTGAACCTTGGACTTCCCCCTCCGATGGTCTGCGTGGTCTTCGTCGATTGAGGCAGAAAACGGTCGCCATCCTTCTGGCCCTCGGGCCCCGGGCCTCCATTCTCTGCTGGAATCTCAATCTATACTTGGAATGGCCTTTCCCCTTCCATGCCTCGGCCTCCGGAGCTCCATCCCTCCTCCGCTGTTCTGAAAAGGAAAATCCTCCCCGGCCTTCCGAGCATCTGGCTCTGGCTCCCCATTGCCATGAAGACTTAATAAGAAAATCCAACGGCCAACATTGATGTCGGACCTAGTACGCCTCTTGGTGGTCGGCGAGACATTCAACAGTCGCCAAGACCTCACACCGAAGATCAACTTCTTGCCAATATACTTGTTCGGCGAGACACAAGGAATTCGGTGATACCTCTCGCCGAAGACATAAATCTCTAGCCAATGAAAATTCTTCCCGTCGGTCGGCAAGACATTCAGATGTCGCTGAGACCTTTCTCCGAGGCAGACTTTCATACCGACTGGAAACTTCTAGTCGTCAGGATAATGAGTGATGTCTCGCCGATCGACTATCAGCAGAATGAGCTCCATCCGTCCAATTGAAAACTAAAAATGAACTGACGGCTTCCTCCCCTCCCGAGCCTGAAACTCCGGACTTCCGTTCGACGATTGATGTCCCAAACGGTGAAATCATCGCGGTATCCCGACCCTCTGGGCCCGATTACTTGAAAATGGTGAAGTGTTGGGCGCCATTTGACCTGCTGGACCACGAATCCCGAAGTTCCTATCCCGGAACTCTATTTTTGACTAGCCATTCTAGACGGCCATCTCCAGACGGCTTTTTGGCCTTAGACCTCCGGATGCTCCTAAATCGACCCAAATGAGCTCAAATTTGAAATCTGACCTCGACCCACGTGCTTAATTTTGGCCCTCTTCATTGCAAACCTTTTAAATTGTTGAAATTCAATCGGAAAGAATCTCTCGGATCATTCTGCTCTATTTACCTTTTCAAAATAGCATTCCTGCCAGGGAAGTCCGACCCTCTGGGCCCGGATTGTCCAAAAGACCTCAATTAAAAGATCAAAGACATCAGGAGATAAAAGTATCATGTTATGAATGATAAATTATTTAAAATTGATTTTATGCATGGGATTTCAACTAACATGAACATCTTCATGATCAATTATACTGACTGCGCCTTTGCTTGCAAAATATATGGAATCGGCCACGGGCTCTTCCGAAAGCGGGGACGAGGAGTAAGGTTTCGATGGTAGGGTCATCGTACAGACTTTCGATGATGACCTTGAGGAGGAGATGGCCCGGCGGTCGAAGGACACTAAGGAGTCAGAAAGCTCACCCCTTGAGGAAGAGGGACATCAGCCGAAAGATAAACCTGAGGGTGAGGCTCAAGTAGTCAAGAGCCCCGAAATTAGGCCGCCCGAGGAGCACGCACACAAGGTTGGGCTGATCGAAGGAAAGGAAGGGAAGGAAGTCCCATGCAACAATTGTTTACCAAGCCTCCCGTTAAATGCTTCACGTTCATCCAGGACTCTGACGAGGAAGAAGGAGATGCCACCAAGGAGAAAGAAAGGACCCCAGAAGATAAGGTAACGGAGGCCTTGGCCGAGAAGGACCAGGGTGATCGTGAGTCACCTAAGGGAAAGTCTGCCATGCCTGAATGGTTAGACAGAAAGCTTGAGAAGAAAACTCCTATTCTAAGGGACCCAAGAGTAAAACTGGAGGCCATCCTAACCCGAGCACAGATCATGACCAAAAAAGAGAAGAAGCCTAAGGTAAGATCCAGGGTAACAATGGAATCCTCTGGGTCTCAAGCTGTGCAAATAGCAACCCTTGTGATGGGCTAGGCTGGCGTGAGTTACAACATCTCCACCATCGACTTGGGGACCGCCACTAGAGAACAGAAGGTAGGGCACCTTAAGGAATCGGTGGCTATGGTGGTGCATTTGATAAAGTAGGACAAGATTTCAAAGGATGAGCTCAAAGCACAGGTGGCAGCCTTAACAGATTACATACAACAATGGTCTTCGGTGGACGACCTGCCTACCACGTCCACAGCCACACCCCAACAGCTATCCAAAGAGAAAATCGATAAGATGGAGAGAACAAAGAACTTGGAAAAGACTACAGAAAGTTGGTTCCGACAAGTCTTGGACAACAGAAACATGGGAATTAGCTAGGATGTGAGGATAGCCAACAAGTTTTTAGAGCTGCAACAATCTTTGGAAGGAACGAGGAAGCTCTGTACCGACTTCCCTATGACATACGACTCCACCTTTCCAAAAATTGAGGCTATCCTTCAAATGCCAAAGGCCACATGGGAAAAGGAGCTTGCGTTTAATAAGGACGATCACTAGCTGATGGATGTATGGCAGCGAGACTTTGATAACAAGAAGGAAAGACTGGAGCAAATAATGAGCAAGGTGGATCTGGACATTGAATGGATCAAGGAGATCAGAGTGGAATGCGCTCGGTACCTCAAGCTGATGACAGAGTATGATATGCCCTCAGTACAAATGGATCCAGAGAAGGTGAAGCCTTATTTCCAGAAGAAGATGGAGGACCGGATGTCTAATGAAATGATAATGGAATTCATGAGTTTTGTTGCCCGTGCATTCGACCAATCAGAGCTATTCAAGGACCAAGGCGCCAAGTACGATGAGGACTGGAAGAAGCTAGAAGATAATGCAAAAGAATGGAGCTACCAGACGTTGCGATACGAGATCATTGAGGTGGACAAGTTCTAGCCAGTCATCCTAAAGTTCATAGAACATACAGCTTCAAAAAAATAAGAAGACAGCCCTCCTGGTAGTGAAGAGCCCTCTAAAGAGTAGCTACAGCAAAATAGCAATTAGCAAATGATGAAATTGCTACAGTGTCATCACTAGAGGACAAAATAGGGAAAGGGACAAAATGTAATTTTAAATTGTAATATATTGAGGGTTGGTGAAACCTTATTTTGTAATGAATCTTGGCCACACAATGAGAATTAATCTTGGCCATTCATTGGATCTTTTGGGCACTATAAATAGGACTCTCCTCTCATTTGCAAAGAGAGTTGAGTTGTTGTAAAGACATACAGAAATTTATAATGAAAATACATTGACTTGGTGCATTTTCTGAGTTTTTTCACATGTTACGTAATTCAACCTCCATTGTTAGATGCTTGACTTAGATTCGTATTGTTTTCTAGTTAATTGTATTTTGCCTTGATAGATTTTAGGAATGTTGTTCTATGGTTATGAATTTTTTTTTGTGTAGATGCCTTCTTAGTCCATACTTTTTGTTGTTTGCTGATGGTAGATAGCTGTGTAAAGTTAGTCTAGACTTAAATTCAAAGTTGCTCCACACTTTCATCTTTGTTCATGCATGCACACGGTGAATGAAAGACGAAATATTTGCAGACCTTAGAGGATAGCACAAATTCCATGAGACTATGAGATTTCTAGTTAAGTGGAATATTGTTTCCAGGAAGCTGTCCATTGTCGGAACTCCATTATCACTATTCACAGTTAGTTGCACATTGTAAAGCTAAATCCAATGATAAAAATGGAGTTCAAGACTACTTTTTGAACCTGCAGCAAATGCACAACTCTCCCATCTTAAGAACTCCATTTGCAAATCCAACTTCCCATGCTTTGTAACTCATCCGTAAGTCCACCTTGTGATTCCAACAAATCACATAAAACAACTGAGATATTCCAAGCATTGTCAATACCTGACATTAGAGACCTTGGGATAGTTTTTTGCAATCTGATTGTGGAAGATTGTCTTTCAAGAGAGGTAGTGCACCTACGCATTACCTATGTTGAGAAGTGCATAAAAAATACATCAACAGAACTGGCGCTAGAAGGAGGGCTTGACACATTGGGAATACAAAGTTAAAGGTTAAAGGTGAAGCTGGATCGAATCAGATCGTTTTCCCCAGAAAGATTTCGATGAGTTTTACGGTCAACATCAAATAAGGGGGAACTCCAAGAGTTGTTGCCTCCTACAAAGGTGAAATGAATTAAGGGAAGTAACATTACTTCTTCCTCTTCCTCCATTCCACCCACTTCCATTCCACCATCACCCTCATTCAGCCAACATTCGTTTTCCACCCGACCATCTGAAACTGCATTTTCACCTCCCCTCTCCGACAGCCAAGGGATTGCTTCTCTCCTGACCCTTCCGGCCCAAGGTGCTGTCCAAATAGTCATAGCTCATGTATAGTCCCGGACTGCTGTTCTAGTGTAGGCGCAAACCCAACTTGCTATTTTTCAACAGCGAATACCACCTCCACCTTCTGCCATGGCTTGGTTGGCACATAACCCTTCGCCGATACATTTTGCCGCTTACCATGATATGCCCAAGAATTCAGAAGGATTTTGTTCGAAGTTCTATCCTCGTGACCCACAAAGAACAGCTGAAGAACATATCAAAATATTTGAGACAACAATTACCGAAATGCAAGTCGACCATGAAGATGTTGCATGCTACCTTTTTCAGCATTTGTTGGGAGAAGAGGCCTTCTATTGGTACATCAATCTGCCTAGGGGATCCGTTACCTCATGGAACCTAATGAAGAACGCCTTCCTGCAGAAATACAAGATTTTCATCAATCCTTCAAAACTTTACCAGTAGTTTATGTCTGTCCGGAGATAAATAAATGAGCCTATTAGGTCCTTCAATGATCATTTTCATCAAGCCTTCACAAGGCTCCAAGACCCATACCTCCATAATGATGTCACGGCTCTGCCGGTCTACTATGCGGCGTTGGACAACCTCACATCAGCATTGGTGAAAAGGATGTGCCCACTACTCACCATGCTAGTGACCGCCTATACGAAGGCTGTTATCGCCAGTGCAGATTTGGGGCAGAATATCTCTGACCCGCTACCTTCTTTGGGGCCAGTAACTCACCCAATGTAGATTCAGGGGCTTAATCAGGCATTCGCTCATCAAACCCCTCTTATGAACCAGATACCTCAGTTTCCCATCGTCCCACATCTAGGACAGCCACTAAATTATGCACCTCCCGTGCCTTCCTATTTGCAGCCCCAACCACCGCATAACTATTCTGAAACTGCCCAAAAACAAGTATATTCCCAGTAGCCCCAAGTGCCATTGTATCTATCGGGGCCAGAATTTCCTCCAGCTCATCAAAATCAGCCAGTGACTCCGCCCGTCTTCCTCCAAAATCCGACGCTGTAGCCAAGGAACAGGACTGAGAAAGATAAGTTAGAGGAACTGACACAGATGATAAAGAAAATGTCCACAGAAATGACGCACCTAAGAAATTAGAATAATCAGTTACAGGCATCCCAGCGTAATCTTTAGGCCAATCTTAATCAGGGCAACCGAGACAATAGGGATAATCGGGATAATCAAGAAGCAAGCACTTCCTTAGGCCAAAATTATGATAGGGGACCAAATGCTAATCAAAGTTCAGAAAGGTGACCTTCTCAGAGGCAAAATCGTGCGTGGAATACCAGACCCAATAACGGAGGTTTCCCCACTCCTTTTGACCAGCCGACAAGCAACGAAAAGACAACTAGTGGGGTGTACCTTGCTGAGGCAGCTTTGTCCGGATGGTGTCGAATTTACAAAACCAGCAGACATTTCGAGTTGGATTGCCTCGAATTCTAGACAGCTGCTGAAATATTCCAAGTAGAAGTGCAAAATGTAGTTGATAATGTTGGATGTAGGGACATCGTCCCATCTGAGCCATATGATTCCTCCCGCCTCGTGGTCAACCAAGTGCCATTTCCACGAGGCAACTGTAACGAGCCCGAAGTCGAACCTGCTCCCGTTAAGGGTGAAGAAATGCAAGAGGTAAGTAACAAACCAACTTTGGCTCAACTTTTTGATTCAGTAGATAATGGTCCAATAGATGAAGAAGAGTCATTCGTAGATGAGGTCCACATGTTCCATCAGAGATCAACTCCCTACTTCCTTAGGAATAGGCAGGCGGGTGGACCCTTTACAACTTCTACTCCATCGAACAATTTTGCCACCTCGCCTGATCCTAATGCCAGCAACAACCTTGGACTTCCCCATATACCCATCCAATACCTTGACAAGAATGGGCCTCAAAATCACTCAAAATTAGCTTCAAAGCCAATCCCTAAATCAGCCCAGTCGAACGAAAGACCCACCTCCTAGCTCTGCAATAGGTTAAGTCTTTAGCTCAGAAACTGAGCAAATGGGTGAATACGTGGCGGAAGAGTTCAAAAGGGTAAAAATTAGTTTGTTAGCCTTTGAATTAATCAAAGTCTCTGTCGTAAGGCATGCCTTCTTTAGGGTCCTTAATGGGACTTCATCCTCTAGTACAACGCCAGAAACATTAGCTAAGAGAGCTACCTTTAAAGAACCAAGGCAAGAACCAGTAATATAGGAGAATACCAGGAAAAGGAAGGATGTCCCTGTAAATCAATCTGTGGGTAAGCAAATAGAGAAGGAACTAGATCAAAAAATGAAGCAAGGTTCTAAGGATCAGTCACCTAGGCAGACCAAGGATAAAATTGGTGATAAGAACAGGGGTCAGGTAGCTCACATAGATACACCTATGGGCATCTTCCAAGGAAGATTGGAAACTCCTCCTTTTCTTACCACCATTAGGATATTTGGGAAGAACTTGCATAACTGCCCGCTTGATTCAAGGGCGTCTGCCAATGTTATGCCTTTGGCAGTATGTAAGGCTCTTGGCATCACTCCCACAGCTTCAAGAAGGAAAGTGACCTAGCTGGACAAAATGAAGATTAACATTGTGGGAGAAATAAATCGAATCCCGATGCAGATTGCTATAGACCCAAGGATACAACAAGTCATCGATATTTAGGTGGCGGACATTCCTGACACATACGGGATCATTTTGAGGAGGGAATTCACCAAGGCACTGAATGGGTATACTGCCATGGACCTTTCCCACATGTGGCTACCATTGAAGGGGCTGCCAAACCAGATCCATATTGACCGCGAACCCCGTATGAAATATATGATTACGAAATACAATAATCTCAATGAAGTGTTGTTTGCTGAGACCAACCTGGGAAATTACCGTCCTTTTGCCTCCCAAAATGAGGTCGAGCCTCAAGAAGAATGTGTTGTCGAAGTCCTCCTAGTGTTGTGCAATCCTCTGACTGATTCTACTCAAATACCTCTGAGTACTAAAATGTTGGTAGAGTCAGATGACAAGCCTGATGAAGGCGACAACTGGGGATTACTCAGTGATTCCTAGGAGTTCATAGAAAAGTGCACCAGAGACCAGAGACCAACTCAGCTTGGGCACCCAAATGAATTTCCAGGATCTCTTGTTGCTGAATTGGTGCAAGATTCACAACGTTTCCCACTCTGAGTTCGGTTGTTGCTTATGTAAAACGGCAGTCGAACATGTTAAAAAATAGCTGCTCCTTAGACGGAAACACCGAAGGAGGCACTAGTAGAACCACCCGCCGATCAGTACACCGAGATAAAAGATTCCCCTAAGTTTATGGAGACAGTTACCTAGCTAAAAGGGAGCAAGAGCTTCGTCAGACCTAGAGTTAAAGAACTTTCCAAATGTTGGACGCTTTGATTTGATGGGTCCAAATCAAAACAAGGAGCTGGTGTTGGGTTCGAACTCATCAACTTGACGGGTAAGACCTTTCTTGCTGCCCACAGATTACAATTTTATTGCACAAATAATGTAGCAAAATATGAGGCTCTGGTTCATGGCCTTCTCATGGCCTTAAAGAAAAATGTCAAAGTGCTACAAGTTTTTGGGGATTCTGAACTCATAGTTAAACAAGTTAGGAAGTTATACTCCTGCCATGATAGGAGACTTGCAAACTATAGGCATAAGGTTTGGGATCTCTTAGAGGGCTTGGATGCATTCAATATACACCTAATTCCCCGTGCCCAGAACCGTACAGCTGATGCCTTGGCTCAAGTAGCCAGCACTTTGCAACCCCTCTCTTTGTCTGGGCTTAAGAAATTTATCGTTGAGTTGACACCTACGCCATCTGTCCTGGATAACGTCACTCATTTTTAGGTCTTCAATGATGACAAGCACATTCTCAAATTCATCACGAGTTCTGATGTCTTCACAGCCCAAATAATCGATGAAGTCGATCCACAGGAAGCCGAGTGGGATATAGAAGGGGTTATTAACCTAAAAACTAATACCATTCCTAGAGGCATGGTTTAGTTGAAACGTATATTTGACTTGGATCAGATCAGAGGCTAGAATCAGAAGACAAAGGAGGCCATAAGCAGCTATTGTGATGCCCACAACCTCGAGACAACTGAGGAGATCAAAAATGTTTTTATTCTCAAAGTGTGTACGCCTGAGGAAAAGGAGGAAATCATTGGTGCTTTGCAGAAATATCCTGACATGGTGGCATGGAGCTATGAGGATTTAAAAACTTATGACACATCCATCATCATACACCATACCTCTCAAGACCGAGGCGAGACCATTCCGCCAATGACAACATCCTATCAATGTCTTGTTAGAACCCATCATTTACAAAGAGGTCCAAAAGTTGCTTTCAACAAGGATTATTTTCCCGGTCAGGCATTCCACATGGGTGGCCAACTTGGTCCCAGTTAGAAAAAAGAATGGGGAGATTAGGTTGTGTGTAGACTTCTGCAATTTGAACCGAGCCTCGGAGAAATACAACTATACAGTACCTTCATTGGACGAGGTGCTGCAAATCGTCAATGGCTCCCAAATGATGTCTTTCCTCGATGGATATTTCTGTAGAAACCCCTGTTTCCGCTAACTTCTGAAATCTGACTATTTTTTATTGTTTTGTGTATTTTGGTTTTTTTGAGTTTTTTTGTGCATAAATGATATAATGCGACTTTGCAAGAATTGATATAAAATTCAAATAAAATCATTCAACTCTGGAAATGATAGAAACTATTGAAAATACTGATGCCAGACTATTTATTTATCTTCTGGAATGATTACAAATAAGATCCAATAACATGCAATCAAAAAGGCAATGATATTTTGATGAAACCTGATTATTGCAGCAAGCTGAAAGAGTACTTGAGATGGTACGTATGGCTTCAATATAAGCTTCTTCTCCCTCCATCTGATTCTCAAGAAATGGTCCAGATGCTGAGGCACCACAAAGAATGAAGACCAAAGTTCAAAAGTATAGGCGATTTGCACAAGACACAAGTACGGCCTGCAGCAGTGGTATGGCTCTGTCACAACAGCAAGTATAATTGGTACGGCCTTTTGAAATCAATGTCGAGACCTTAGAATATGATGCGCCTAGGTTTGAAGAATGCTAGATGGATGAAACCCAAACAAAACTCTGAAGATGAATGATTTGTGAACATTCTGTGATAATTCTTGAATGAAGATACCTCTCTGAAAGTAATAAATCAACTGTTATTTCACAGTCTCTGAATTGCAACACTGAAGATGGCTCGTTCTCCAATGCCTATAGACAACAGAAACCCTAGGCTTCGTTCTCTGGAAGAAGACTTGCTCAAAAATTCAATATTCAACATAATCAGCTCGAATTCCAATGAAAACCCTTATATCTCCTCAAAAGTGTGAATTCTCTCAAAAAGGCATCATTAAAATAAAATTGTATTTCACCTTTTAATTCTTCCTAAATTGGACGCCACTTTTTAATTAAAGGATTAATTAAAAAATGGTCCCCTTTACAATGATGGTCGACCCCTTTGACATTCACTTAAGTTATAATATTAAAATATTGTAACTTTATAATATATGCTCCAAATAATTAATATTTAATTAATCAATTAAATATTAATATCTCCCTCAAGAAGCGTCTGATTCACGAATCGTCTGAAGCTGGCGAAAGAGTGAATGATTCTGCACATGGTCAAACCATACTGCTAAAAATAGCAGGGGTGCCTCGCTGAGTGCCAAATACTGCTAAAAATAGTAACTCAAGCAAATGGTGTCCGAATGAACCCAAACGAAAGCCAACTGGTAAGATTCTGACAACCGAAACCAAGCCAAGCTCCATCAAGACCCTCTATCCATCCTATCAGCCTACGAGGGTCGCATAATAGGCTAATCATCAGCTCTGAGAGATGTTAACCAGAAGGGGATATGACAATTTTGGGTACAACCAGGTAATGGTACAATATGAAAACCGTCATAAAACGACGTTAACCACTAAGTGGGGGACATTTGCTTACAGGAGAATGCATTTTGGGCTCATCAATGCTAGCGCCACCTTCCAACACACCATGGACATCGCCTTCAAGGATCTGATCGACAAGTGCATAATTATCTACATAGATGATTTAACTGTGTTTTCTAAAAGGCGAAGTGATCACGTCTCTGATTTATGCAAAGTGTTTCAAAGGTGCAGGGAGTTTGGAGTTTCCCTTAACCCTAAGAAGTGTATCTTTGGGGTGACTGAAGGTAGGTTGCTTGGGCACATCATTTCTGAACAAGGAATCTCTATTGACCTTGAACGTATTCAGTCCTTGTTAAAGATCCCACCGCCAAGCAGCAAGAAAGAATTGAAATCCTTCTTTGGGAAGATCAACTTCGTCAAGAAATTCATCACGGGTTTCGCAGAGATTGTTAAACCCCTTAACGCTATGTTGAAATAGGATGTCAAAGTTGAGTGAACTCCTAACGCCAAACAAGCCTTTGAAGAAATTAAATGGGCCATTGTTGAGGCACCTGTCTTAGTGAGCCCATATTATTTGAAGCCTTTCTACATCTACTCGTTCGCTTTAGAATATTCTTGTGCTAGCATCTTGACTCAGAAAGACGATGAAGGAAATGAGCACCTGATCACCTTCATGAGTGCCCCTCTGAAGGATGCAGAGTTGCAATACCACAATGTAGAAAAGTAGGCGAATGCTCTCGTCAAAGTGGTAAAGAAATTTTGGCATTATATTCTGCGCAATAAAGTGTTTGCCATTGTCCTAGACCCAACAGTGAAAACGTTGCTCATGCAAAATGAATTGGGAGAACGGAGAGTCAAATGGGTTACCCTTATCCAAGAATATGACATGGATATCTAACCAATAAAGCTGGTGAGAGGACAAGCACTCACTCGCACAATCGCTGAGGCAGCAGTGGAGGTTGGACCTGAACTCACTGTGCAGCAGTACCAGTTTGAGGATGTTTCCCTGGGAGAATGGTACGAGAATGTCATTTATTATTTGTTGAACCACAAGTGTCCGCCACACTTGTGGGGGGTCCAGAAGAGTGCCCTTAGGTTGAAAAGTAGCGGTTATATGCTACAAGGGTCCATCTTATACAAGAAAAATCATAAAGGCATATACCTAAGGTGCCTTGGTAAGGAGGAAGCAGACCGAGTCTTGAAAGAATTTCATGACAAATTTGGTACAAGCCATGGATCTGGTTCTTCCATGGTGCATCAAATATTGAGAGCGGGATATTATTGGCCAATTGTCTTCAAAGATTCCCACTGCCATGTTCGCTCATGTCACACATGCCAGACAACTGCCACCAGGGAGAAGAATGTTGCTGCTCCACTGCAGCCTGTGCTGGAGGTAAGGCCGTTTGCACAATGGGGTCTTGACTTCATTGGTCTGGTAAGCCCTCCATCATTTGCGGGACATAGGTACATTCTTACCGCAACTGATTACTGCACTAGGTGGACAGAAGCAATCGTATGTAAGCAATGCACAACTGAAGTAGTTACTAATTTTTTCGAAAGTTTTATTTTAAATCGCTTTGGTTGTCCTTATGCTTTGGTGTGTGACAATGGACCTGCTTTTGCTTCATTGAAATTTGCGAGTTGGGCATTCGACTACAGGATTGCCCTTAAGTTTTCATCCAATTACTACCCCCAAGGCATTGGCCTCGCTGAGTCCACCAATAAGAACCTGATTACCATGATCAAGAAATTGCTAGATAGGAACTCCAAGGACTGGAATACCCAGCTCTGTTTCACCCTTTGGGTGGATCACACTCGCCATAAGCCTGCACTTGGTGACTCCCCATTTCATCTCATTTATGGTCTAGAACCCATATTTCCTATCCATCTAAAGATTCCCACTTTGTAATTTATCAACAACTTTTACGAAGGGGGAGATCGTAGGGAAGCTCAGTTAGCTGAGCTCCTGCATTTAGAGGAAGTCCGAGACCGTGCAATAGAAAATTTTGCCAAGCATCAAGGCATGGTTAAGAGATGGTTCGATCGCCGAGCCAAAATCAAGGCCTTTAGAACTGTAGATTTGGTCCTGTATTGGGACAAGGCCCACGAAAAGAAAGGGGGACACAACAAATTCGACAAGTTTTGGCTTGGCCCCTTTCAAATAGCTGAGATTTTGGGAGACAATGTCTTCCACCTAAAGACCTTAATTGGTGAGAACGTCCCATTGCCGGTCAACGGGCAGCACCTGAAGCATTACTTCCAAGCTTAAGCTCATTCGAGCTCTTCTTTGTAAATGTTTGTATATAGCTTAGAGTAGATTCCCCTTTTTGGTTTGCCTGCGTCCTGCTGTTTTGCGTCGCTCTTTTGTTTGTTCTCCCTCTCGGCAGTTTTGTTTTGAAAGGATGTTCCTTGTCCCTTAGCAATGTTTGTGCCCACTTGACGAGCGGTTTACTTTGTTGTCCATCCTTGGTGTTCTTCGGCTAAACATTCACTCTTGACCCTCATTCTCTGAAGGCTGCCCATGAATGATTTCTTTGTCTGAACTCTATCTTAGAACTCAACCCTTGGTTGGATCTCTTTACGCACATCTCAGATCTCGCACAAGACATATAATAATCATTTCTAAAGGACTGTATCATGGTTGGTATGACACCCTAGTGAGTGAAAAATCTTAAGTCTGCTCTAGTGACCACTGTGGTCCCAAACCCATTGTAGGCTTCAGTGCTTACCAGGTCGAGCAAAATGATAAATGAGAAAAGGTACCTTGAAAGGAATATCAAAATGAAAGAGAAAGGGAATTCTAAAAAAATAAGTGACCGTATGGGTGTGCGGATAACTCTATCGGGGCTATGGATGCCCGGCCTGCAGTAGACCAATATCTGTGGGATTGCAGCGACAACTCCATCGGGGCTATGGACGCCTAACTGGTAGCGAAGCAATGTCCAGGTTACTTTTGGTGTTAGACGATTTATGTAGCTCGCTCGGTTGAATCAACAGCCCTTGGTTAGCATCCCGCAGAAAGGAATGAACTCACTGCCCATACTTCTGAGATGCCCTGTAGACTAACCTAATTAAGGGTCCTGTTCTCTCAGTTCACCTTTGGAACCATTCCTGGTCTGCAAAACTAGAGATTCTAGGTCTTGAATGAATATTTATCTTCAGAATGCTCGAGAGCGTTCCCTAGTGGAGTCGCCATTTGTTGTGCCCTCGGCACACACACCCCATTCCAAACAGGGACCCTCTTTTTCTTTCGCCATGTCGGGTCATTTTTGTCACCGCCTCATTTTGTGTGCCCCATTTTAATGTCCCGGGTGGTCAACGTACCTTCAAAGTCTCACCATAAGTTGACCGCACTTCCCCCTTTTAATTTTGTCAAGTTATGGTGCCTCGTGGAGACTCTCTAGTAGTTTGCCTCTACCAGCGGCCTCGGGCCCTGCTGGGTCCCGAACCTCAGACTTCCCCCTCCGATGGTCCACGTGGTCTTCGCCGATTGAGGCAGAAAATGACGTTCATCCCCTTCTGGCCTCCAAACCTCGGGTCTCTTGCCGCCATCAATGAATTTAAATTCACCAACCCACTTGTCCGTCGTACCTGCATTTAATGTGGCCATTAATGGCAGTGGGGTATAAACATAAGAACCGAACTTGTCAGTGTTGCAGAGAGTGATCAGAGAACTTGCCAGAAGAGCCCACCATCTTCGAAGCCTCCGTCGATCATCACCCTCACCGTCACTTGCCGAACGTGAGTAGATTCCACACCTCCTCGCATTGAGTGTTCGAGGTAGGTTTTCCGTTCACCCTCCTGAACAATGTTTTCATCATTTCTAAGGCTTAAAATGAACAATAACGATCAAAAGACATGTAAATGATGAAATATGATATAACGAACAAAACCCATGTCTTAAAAACTTGAGAAAACCATCGAAGGTACCCTCATGATCAATCCAGAGCTCCACCTCGCCACAGCTATTCTTCGCGTAGGGGCATTCGTCCCCTCCGGCCCTGGGTCTTCTCTTGGCCAAAGAAGCTAAAATGATAAACATTTTCAAAACGGCAATTTGACCCTCTGGGCCCGAATCTTCGAACCTCCGTCCTTCCCTGACCGTCGAGAGTGAAACTTAAACATAAATCTGGTCGATGTTTTGCATCTTTGGGCCCGAGTTGTCGGTCTTCCGTGATCGGAAGTCGGCGAAGATATCGCTAAATTCAAATAGAGATGTTGCCCCGTCCACCTGAGCCCCGGGGCCCACCTTCCTCTTCGACATCTGCATTTCATATTTACCAAGCACCCTTCGACTTCCTGGGTCCCGCCCTTCGGAACTCCTTTCGGATTCTGCCATGCCTAACTCTGAACTTTTGGCAGAATTCCGCCCTCCGGGCCCCTACTTCTCCTCAGCCATCCATATGCATGACGGATTTCAAAACAGAAAATCTTCGGCTACCTTTCGCTCCCCAGGTCTCGACCCTTGGACTTCCCCCTCCGGTGGTCCGCGTGGTCTTCGTCGATTGAGGCGGCAAACAGCTACCATCCTTCCGGCCCCCGGGCCTCCATTCTCTGTTGGAATCCCAAACTAAACTTGGAACGACCTTTCCCCTTCCGGGCCCCAGCCTCTAGAGGTCCGTCCCTCCTCCGCTGTTCCAAAAAGGAAAATCCTCCTCGACCTTCCGAGCATCTGGCTCCGGCTCCCCATTGCCATGAAGACTCAATAAGAAAATCCAATGGCCAACACTGACACCGAGCCTGGTACGCCTCTTGGCGATCGATGGGACATTCAAAAGTCGCCAAGACCTCACACCTAAGATCAACCTCTTGCCAATATGCTTGTTCGGTGAGACATGAGGAAGTCGGCAAGACCTCTCACCGAAGACATAAATCTCTCGCCGATGAACATTCTTCCCCTCGGTTGGCAAGACATTCAGATGTCGCCGAGACCTTTCTCCGAAGCAGACTTTCACATCGACTAGAAACTTCTGGTCACCGGGACAATGAGTGATGTCTCGTTGATCGGCTATCAATAGAATGAGCTTCGTCTGTGCAATTGAAAACTGAAAATGAACTTACGGCTTCCTCCCCTCCCGGGCCCGAAACTCTGGACTTCCGTCTGACGATTGTTGTCCCAAACGGTGAAAGCACTGCGGCATCCTGGCCCTCTGGGCCCGATTACTTGAAAATGGTGAAGTGTTGGGTGCCCTTTGACTTGCTGGACCCCAGATCCTGGAGTTCCTATCTTGGAACTCCGTTTCTACCTAGCCATTCTAGATGGCCATCTCCAGACGACTTTCTGGCCTTGGACCTCCGGATGCTCCTAAATCGACCCAAATGAGCTCAAATTTGAAATCTGATCTCGACCCACGTGCTTAATTTTGGCCCTCTTCATTGCGAACCTTTTAAATTGTTGAAATTCGATCGGAAAGAATCTCTCAGATTGTTCCGCTCTGTTTACCTTTTCAAAACAACATTCTTGCCAGGGAAGTCCGACCCTCTGGGCCCGGATTGTCCAAAAGACCTCAATTAAAAGATCAACGACATCAGGAGATAAAAATATCATGTTATGAATGATAAATTATTTAAAATTGATTTTATGCATGGGATTTCAACTAACATGAACACCTTCATGATCAATTGTACTGACTGCGCCTTTGCTTGCAAAATATATGGAATCGGGCACGGGCTCTTTTGAGAGCGGGGACGAGGAGGAAGGTTTTGATGGTAGGGTCATCATACGGACTTTCGATGATGACCTTGAGGAGGAGATGGCCTGGTGGCCGAAGGACACTAAGGAGTCAGAAAGGTCATCCCTTGAGGAAGAGGGATAGTAGCCGAAAGATAAACCTGAGGGTGAGGCACAAGTAGTCAAGAGCCCTGAAATTAGGCCGCTCAAGGAGCACGCACACAAGGTTGGGTTGATCAAAGGAAAGGAAGGGAAGGAAGTGGAAAAGGAAGGAAGTCCCATGCAGTAATTGTTTACCAAGCCTCTCGTTAAATGCTTCACGTTCATCTAGGACTCCGACGAGGAAGAAGGAGATGCCACCACGGAGAAAGAAAGGACCCCAGAAGATAAGGTAACAGAGGCCTTGGCCGAGAAGGGCCAGGGTGATCGTGAGTCACCTAAGGGAAAGTCTGCCATGCCTGAATGGTTAGAGAGAAAGCTTGAGAAGAAAACTCCTATTCTAAGGGACCCAAGAGAAAAACTGGAGGCCATCCTAACCCGAGCGCAGATCATGACCAGAAAAGAGAAGAAGCCTAAGGTAAGATCCAGGGTAACAATGGATGCCTCTGGGTCTTGAGTTGTGCAAATAGCAACCCCTGTGATGGGCTAGGCTGGTGTGAGTTACAACATCTCCACCATCGACTTGGGGACCGCCACTAGAGAATAGAAGGTAGGGCACCTTAAGGAATCGGTGGCTACGGTGGTGCATTTGATAAAGTAGGACAAGATTTCAAAGGATGAGCTCAAAGCACAGGTGGCAGCCTTAACAGATTACATACAACAATGGTCTTCGGTGGACGACCTGCCTACCACATCCACAGCCAAAGACTACAAAAAGTTGGTTCTGATAGGTCTTAGACAACGGAAACATGGGAATTAGCCAGGATGTGAGGACAACCAACAAGTTTTTAGAGCTACAACAATCTCTGGAAGGAACGAGGAAGCTCTATACTGACTTCCCTATGACATATGACTCCACCTTTCCAAAAATCGAGGCTATCCTTCAAATGCCAAAGGCCACATGGGAAAAGGAGCTTGCATTTAACAAGGACGATCACTGGTTGATGGATGTATGGCGGCAAGACTTTGACAACAGGAAGGAAAGACTGGAGCAAATAATGAGCAAGGTGGATCCAAACATTAAATGGATCAAGGAGATCAGAGCAGAATGCGCTCAGTACCTCAAGCTGGTGACGGAGTATGATATGCCCTCAGTACAAATGGATCCGGAGAAGGTGAAGCCTTACTTCCAGAAGAAGATGGAGGACGGGATGTCTAACGAAATGACAGTGGAATTCATGAGTTTTGTTGCCCTTGCATTCGACCAATCAGAGCTATTCAGGGACCAGGGCACCAAGTATGATGAGGACTGGAAGAAGCTAGAAGATAATGCAAAAGAATGGAGCTACCAGACGTTGCGATACGAGATCATTGAGGTGGACAAGTTCTAGCCAGTCATCCTGAAAGTTCATAGAACATACAACTTCAAAGAAACAAGAAGACAACCCTCCTGGCAGTGAAGAGCCCCCTAAAGAGTAGCTATAGTAAAACAACAATTAGCAAATGACGAAATTGCTACAGTGTCGTCACTAGAGGACAAAATAGGGAAAGGGACAAAATGTAATTTTAAATTGTAATATTTTGAGGGTTGGTGAAACCTTATTTTGTAATGAATCTTGGCCACACAATGGGATTTAATCTTGGCCATTCATTGGATCTTTTGGGCACTATAAATAAGACTTTCCTCTCATTTGCAAAGAGAGTTGAGTTGTTGTAAAGACATGCTGCAAAAATTTATAATGAAAATACATTGTCTTGGTGCATTTTCTGAGTTTTTTCACATGTTATGTGATTCAACCTCCATTGTTAGATGTTTGACTTAGATTCGTATTGTTGTTCTAGTTAATTGTATTTTGCCTTGATAGATTTTAGGAATGTTGTTCTGTGGTTATGAAAATTCCTACCGTGTAAATGCCTTCTTAGTCCATACAAGTTTTGTTGTTTGCTGATGGTAGATAGTTGTGTAAAGTTAGTTTGGACTTAAATTCAAAGTTGCTCCACACTTTCATCTTTGTTCATGCATGCACACGGTGAATGAAAGACAAAATACTTGTAGACCTTAGAGGATAGCACAAATTCCATGAGACTATGAGATTTTTGGTTAAGTGGAATATTGTTTTCAGGAAGTTGTCCATTGCAGGAACTCCATTATCACTGTTCACAGTTAGTTGCAGATCTGGGAACCTTCTCTCTCCCCTGCCCTTTTTTCCTTTTTTTTAATAGTGACCTATGCTAAGGTTCATTGCACATTGTAAAGCTAAATCCAATGATAAAAATGGAGTTCAAGACTGTTGTTTGATCCTGCAGCAAATGCACAACAACTCTCCCATCTTAAGAACTCCATTTGCAAATCCAACTTCCCATGCTTTGTAACTCATCCGTAAGTCCACCTTGTGATTCCAACAAATCACATAGAACAACTGAGATATTCCAAGCACTGTCAAGACCTGACATTAGAGACCTTGGGATAGTGTTCTGCAATCTGATTGTGGAAGATTTTTTTTCAAGAGAGGTAGTGCACCTACGCATTACCTGTGTTGAGAAGTGCATAAAAAACACATCAACAGAGTTTTTGTTTTTGAGCTCTTGTTAAAACAGGCATGCAAGTGTTAAAGATTTACTATACTTTGATCTTTGTTTGGGAGTGCCAATGAAGTAACTAAGTCGAATAGGATGATGGATCCTATTGATGAGACTATGGTTAAATCTAATGTATAGTGTTTGTTTCGTGATGAAGGATGATAGATCTTGATGGTGAAACTCAGCTAAACAAATCAGAGATGAGATGGTGATTGGACACTTTAAATTGTTTGATCCAAGTTTAGTTAAAGGAATTTCACTTGCAAAGGCCAGTTTCTCCAAGTTTAAATTGATGTTGTAATGAGGAATGATCTTTGTTCCATAAAGACTCCCTAAATATGATTCCAATTGTCTGACAGACTTTCAATTTATCTCTTTGTTTGAATTTCAGGTAAATGCACTAAAACAAGTTGCAGATGCATTGGAAGATGGAATAAATGCGCTAAAATAGAGCCTATATGCGCTAGACTATCCCCTATATGTGCTAGAATAGAAAGCATATGCACTGAAAGATGAAGCAAATGTGCTAGAAAAGACCATGTATGCATTGAATGATATGGTAAATGCACTAGAACAAGCCAAATATGTGCTAGACTGTGAACTCAATGCACTGAAACAAGAAGTGTATGTGCTAAACTATAAATTGTTCATCATTTTTTTGAAAGTTCACCTGGTTTTCTCATTTTTGGATCAGTGAATTGAGTGTTTTTAACAGATGATCTTCTAAATTAATGATTTCAAACACTGAAGCAAGTCATAAAATAGTTGTTTCATCTTGTGATCTAAACATTAAGTGTATGTTCAAGGATCTGGTATGATCCCTTTGATTTCCACTGGTATTGAACAAGAGCAAACAAATTAGTTAGTCTCTCTTAATGTCAAGGGTCATTAATAACATCACACCCCACATCTTAGAACTATGTCATCTCACACAACCTTGTCACCCGTTAGAGGGCACCCGTGTTTTTTCCTTTTTCGGGTCTTAACCAAAGTCGAATCCTCCACTTTTGGCCAGTAATCCCTGGTAGTTATATGATGAGTATCTTGGGGGTAGATTCTTCCCTCCCCTTGCACTGTAAATATTATAATGTTTAGGAATTGACTCAGTTGGCTACTACACTTAAAGTTCTTAGTAAGGGTTTTCGTTCGATGTAGCAAATGATAAACTCCCTCAGGAGACTCCCAACCTTTAGAACAAAGGCTTTGGGGATGGTTATCAATGCACACTACCGTTGAATGTGAATTTCATCACAATCATGTTTGATTATAGTGGGTTGGAATACTTGGTTTTAGTCATTCCCACTTAGGTCATTCTTGTAGGATGAGTAATTTTTCCACTATGGTAGGCCTTCTAAAGGTGCTATTGCAATAAAATAAAAGAGTGAGTCTAACATTCTAGTCATCCAGTGAAGGGGAGAGCATAGGCCTATCACTTTACAAACACAACATACATGGTGTTCATTAACCTCGTAATTAAACTAGATGCCTAATTTAATCAAAGGAAAAATAACTCCAGCCCCTACAAAACGCCGTTAGTAGTTTCATATAATGTCTTTGACAATGTATAGAGCCCCTGCAAAACAAAAAGAAATAGATTAGTTCCCAGAATTTTGAATTCCTACAAATAAGAGTGTATGCACTAAAATAAAGAACATATGCACTAAAATATTCAACGTATACGCTATTAAACAGACTTTATGCTCTATTCTGGAAAATAAAAAAGGGAAACCAAATCCTGCAGATATGCTGAAAGAAGATGTAGATGCACTGAAAGATGTCGCATATGTGCTATAACAGAGTTTGAATGCATTGAAAGTCACCACCTATGTGTTGAAAGAATCCATGGGTGCACTTAATTGAGATTCATGATCAAACCTATTCATGAAAACTTGTGAGAAAATATTTTAAAAAATGGGCTAGGCCCCACGGTGGGCGCAAATTTATGTGTATGTAAATGTATCATGAAATAAACAATTAAAAACTATACAACACACCAATGAAACATTATATTAAGGAATTCAAATAACAAATCAAATTGAAATAAAAAAATCCCTCAATGGTGTCTCATTGTCCTCTATCTCCAAGGATTCTTTAATTTTTTGCTCTCAGATTGTTTGTGCACATGACTTTCCAAATGAGAACTTGAAGAATGAGATATTGGAAATGCAAGAAATCTTTTCTACATGATTGATTGCTAAATTTGTTGTATATGATATGCAAAGATAAATGTTGTTGCTATGATTTTGCTAATGAAATGATGTGATGAAACTATAGTAATTAAGATGCTGCTAAGTGTAATGTCATGGTTAAACTACTTAATTCTAAAATGAAAATACTAGAATGCTCAATGCTAAGATGATAATGCTAATGAAAATTTTGTAGAGTGTAATTATGCTAATCTCTCTATATGCTTTTGTTGTAAATGAGAGTCTATTTATAGATTTTCCAAGGCATAAGCTTAGGTGGTAGGAACCAAGGGTCTAGATTTGACCTGGAGAGATGGACGAATGAGGATGAAGATGTTAGAGAGAAAAGGGGAGTGTGTTCCCTTTAGAAGAATAAACTGCCAAGTGTGAAGAAAAATAAAATGAAGATGAGAGCCAAGTGTCCCAAATTAGTTTGAATTTGTTGATGATAAACCCAAATTAAATATTAGAAATATTCACTTTCATGAGACACATGATGAGGTGGAAGATGAGAAGTTAGTAGAAATGTGCTTAAATTCAAATTTAGAATTCAAATTTAATAAGAGGAAGTTAATTAAATAAAACAAACTAATTAAATTTGTTCATTTAATTAAGATAAGAGGAAAATGATTTAAGATGGGAAGAATTAGAGAAAATGAACTATAAAAATATTTTTTTCAATTTATTTATAAGTAGAAGAATTAAAGATTATTAATTAAATAACTTGTATTTAATTAAATTTCTCTAGACCAAATTTGAGTGTATACAAAGACTATCCTAACTTGTCAAAAGTGGGCTAGTTTATACGTGTGCTTAATTCCTTGATTGTAGAAGTAATCTAAGGAAATAGTTAGCCTATTCATAAATTCAAAAATATTCATGAACTAATGTTCTTGCATATGTGATGAATAAAAAATATTAACCGTAGGTTACTTGCCATCCTATTACCCTAAACCCTAAACTGATGTCTTTAGGGGTCCTAATATGAAATTTATTAAGGGAGTCAAAGAAGCTCTCAAAATTTGGTGAAGTTGCCCAAGGCAACCGAATTTAGAACAATAATATACATTCAATATTTAGTGATTAAACTATTGCCTAGAGCCTTCAACATTTGTAGGTTCTATCAAGTCCATTATTTGGAAGGAACTCATTTTGAAAGCCTTTTATGTTTCAAAATGTAACTAATATTGTAGTTATACCATGAGTAGCTCAGCCAATAAAAATTTTATAGAACATTGCAAGGTCCTTTGAAGACCCTTTGAAATATTAACTTTTAGTAAACACATAGAGTTGAGAAAGATAGTGCTTCATTATTTACGGTTTATTTATAGTACCTTACTTCATAGATTCCCTTAAGCCATCAAATGTTTTGTCCTAATACCTTACTTCATAGATCCCCTTAATCCATCCTATTAACCTAAACCCTAAACCGTAAATCCATAATTTTGTCCTAGGACCTTACTTCATAGATCCCCTTAAGCCATCCTATTACCCTAAATCCTAAACTCTAAACCCTAAACCCTAAAACATTCATTTTGTCTTAGGATTAATAAAGTTTGGTTGCCTTGGGCAACTTCACCAAATTTTATTCACTTAAGCCATGTCATTTTTTCCCAGGACCTTACTACATAGATCCCCTTAAGCCATCCTATTACCCTAAACCCTAAACCCTAAACTCTAAACCTTGAACCCTAAAGCATTCTTTTGTCCTAGGAGCTTAATGAAATTTGGTTGCCTTGGGAAACTTCACCAAATTTTATTCCCTTAATCCATGCCATTTTGTCCTAGGAACTCACTATATAGATCCCCTTAAGCCATCCTATTACCCTAAACCCTAAATCCATCATTTTTTCCTAGGACCTTAATACATAGATCCCCTTAAGCCATCCTATATTAATAGTTATTTGTGTTTCCATTCAAGTAACATGCCTTAGACATAAATGAGGCTTACACATTTTATCATTTGTATTCAACTAGGTTGCTTCTATTGAATGGTTTAAGGGTATTTCCTAAACATGTATCTTACATTTTGAAATTAAAAATCTAATGTAGGTTCACTTATATCTTAGAGATCATGGATCAATTCAATAATGACGATATTTGTAATCTGCCTCCATGCCCTCCATCTCCACCACCTTCACCTCCACCTCCACCCACTCCACCTCATAACCCCCCACCTCCACCACCTAAATTTGATGGTGCTCACTTGCAAGCACAGATCGATGCCAATGTTAGATCCATTTAGGATCAAATCAATGTTATTCAGAATGAAAAATGTATCACACCACCTTTGAGGTGTTTTGCATCTACGATGCAAAATGTTGTTGATGTTGTTAGGTCCATGGATGTAGTCTTAGATGAGCATTGACGATGGCTAGAGGAGAGGAGAAAGTCCAATTCTGAAAAGGAAAACACAAAGAAATGAAGAGATGTAGTAAAGAGTTGTAACACTTTATAAATTAAGACAATGATCTTATATTTATGAATTTATGAATTTGGTTGGATGAATATTTTTAGTGATGAATTTATGAATTTGGTTGGATGGATATTTTTAGTGATGAATTTATGAATTTGGTCCTATGGTTATTTTTAGCGATGAATATATGAATTTGGTTAGATGGATCTATTTTTAGTGATGAATTTATGAATTTGGTTGTATGGATATTTTTAGTGATGAATTTGGTCGGATGGATTTTTTCAGTGTTGAATTGATGAATATAATAGTATAATGATGAATTTATAATAGTATAATTTATGACTACTATCATAATTTCTCTTGTTGGAAAAATGTAATTTACATGCCTTAGACATAAATGAGCTTTTTGTGAATGTTTTAATTTTACTTTTTAGTATGTACATGTATTAAAATTACATAGTTCTAGATCTTAAATTTTGAAATTTGTATGTACACATGGTAAAGTTGAATAATGTATGCATGCATTATACATCCTATTTTTTATTTTAATTGTATGCATCTTAAATTTTGAAATTTGTATGTACGTGCTCAAGTTGAATCAATATATGTATGTGTATGTATATGTATGCACATCCTATTTAAACAAATTTGCATGTATGTTTAAAATTTAATTATTTCTTGTAATTTTGTAAGTTTGTATGTTAATTTTGTATATTTTAATGCAGATGAACACTTATATATATATATATCATCATGGATCAATTTGGTATTGATGATATCATTAATTCACCTCCTCAACAACCTCCCCCTCCACCCCTCCACCCCCTCCACCTCATATCCCACCTCCATCGTTGGTTGGATCTGATGAGCCTTGCTTGTGAGTATGAATCAATGAAAATGTGGTATCCATTCAAAATCAAATCAATGCTATGCAAAATCAATAATTGATTCCACCACATGTGAGATGATTTGCATTTGTGATGCAAAACATTGTCGATGCCATTAGGTCTATGGATTTTGACTTAGATAGGAATCAATGAGATAGGGAGGAGATGAGACAATTTTATACAAATGGTCTCTCATATAAACAAATTTTAGACCTAAAAATAACAAAAGGCCATCTAGCACCTTATTTTATTGACCCTAATACTCACCAGCCCATTCCTGCAAGTAAATCTAGAATATCCATGAGGTGGTGTATACATCCACAAATGAGTGCACATTTTTGGGATCAATGGTGTATGGAATTTGAAAATCCACCACATGCTAATCTAGAGGTCCCATTATATTTTTTGAGAAAACTATATGCAGAGTTTGTTATGGGGAAAAAGCCCAATTATTTTGATTTTAAATCATTTCAAGGTGTTGGTGGCAACATGCCACAACAAAGGTTAGGGGAAAGGGTTGATCCCCAATTCCCCATGCATGTGCAACCCCTTGTTGCTCCTCTTGGTCCTACCATTCTTGCACCTATGCATCAACGTGCAGTGATATCTACACTAGGATCTCTGAGTATGCTTGCAGGAAACCTTGATGAGCATGTTATTGCAATGGCAGTTTAGGAGCTTGGAGACCACAATGGAGGATAATTCTATGGAGTTGGTACTAGTACCAATCCAAAAGTGTCAACACCTCATGTATGTACTAGTTGCCATCAGTTATGCTATGGACCTGATCAGGCCACACCTAGTTTGGGTGGTCATGGAGATTTTGGTGGATCATTTGGTCACATCAATTCATTTGTAGAATTTCTTACTACAAAGAATCACCCTACAAACACTATGATAGATGTATAAATATGCATCTACATGTTGAATTAAATAAGAATTTTAATGAACATATATATCCAAAAACATTGCAACATGTTTTAACAATGAAATTGTTTAGTGTAGATGACACTGACCATAGGGGAATCACTGGCTCCTCGTACATATGTTGACACCAGTGCTAGTCGACAACTCTTATGGGGTATTTTGATTTCAATTTTTTAAATTATATATGAATTAATTTTTTAACTAAGTGAATTATTAATTTGTAATTCAATCGTGAACATATGCTTTAAATATTTAAGTTGGTCCAGGGGACTCAATCGACTCCACGTTGATTCCACCCGAGGGCTTGTCAAGCACTCATCCATCATTGAGTGACTCACATCAGGGGCAGGTACATTTATATTGTAAATTATTTAACTTATTTTTGACAGGGAAAAGCAGGTTTTGATGGGACCCAAAACCCATTACAAGAAGGTTTTGAGGTAACCCAATACAAGGCAAAGATGTTGCAAGAAAAATAATTAGCAAACCCAACCACAACCCATGAGCAAGCAGGGGCCTAAAGCTCTCAACCAAAAATAAATAGGTTTTACCTAAGACCACAAACCCAAAGGTTTTGAAGGGACCTTAAACCCTTAACCAGGTTTTTCAGGAACCATGAACCCAACAAAGAGCCATCATCAGGTTTTGACTGGGACCTCAAACCCAAAACAATAAGAATCTGAAAAGCAACAACCTTCTTGCAACTCCATCCAAATTGAAAAACTATCCCACACTCCATCTCTATAGGACAGGGCCCCCCTCTATAGGAGAGGAAGATGCAAGAGCTCGAACTACCAAAGCAACCCAACTCCTGCTCATAGCAGCTCCACCTCTAGAGGAGCAAGCAAAGGAGAAGAGGACTTTCCAATGGATCTACAGTAAACAACTCCACATCAAAAGGAGCTAGCTCTACCTCAACAAGAGTGATCTTCACCTCAAGAGAAGAAACCAACTGGGAATCCAACCAAAAGAAGCCACTCTAGTAGGATACGCACTCACAACAACCTTAATCTTCAGAAGAGATGGAGACAAGAAACCAAGCTTGAAGATCAAGATAGCCCTCAACAAAGAGAGCACACACTCTAGAACCTTTAAAATAACCTCCAAAGGCAACAACTCGAACCATGCAAAAAAAAGAAAATCCCCCACATAACACCTCAAAATCCAACACCAGAAGGGGAACTAAGAGAAAAACTTAAACAAAGCATCCTTTGAGAAAACAACAAAGGAAACCCCACAAAATGCCAACACATGCCCAAAAAAAGAGCAACCATAAGGCAACACCAGGTCAGAGAGAAGTAGCACAAGTCCACCAAGGCAAGAGGACACCAAGCAAAGAAGAAACAGGGAGGCAGCCCAACAAGAAAGCACACCTTCAACCCTGACACACTAGTCCAAGCATAAAATAAGCCACAACCTTGAACATCCCACAAGGTACCACCACCACACAAGACAAGCCCACCACCAGACTACAAAGCACTAAAGAAAAACACCTCCTGAGAGAAACAGAGGAAGAAAGAGCATGAACAGAGGAGACCACTGCCCACCGATGAACACCTGCCAAGCCAAGCGCTAGAAAAGAAAGAAGGAAAGTGAGCAAACCTAACAAGGACCAAACCCCAAATAGAGAACAACTCAGGAGGCACCCAACCAACAAAGAGAGACAACCCCCAGAAGTAGCTCAAGATGAGCCACAACCTCTCCAGCTCTGACGCCCACCACGATTGCAACAACAACAACTCCAACTTTGCTTCCCATGAAGTTAGCCACAAAAAAAATTGTCTCAGGGGAACCCACTGAAGCACCCAAAAGATGAATCCAGAAGAATGAGAGGGAAAGAAGGCACCCAAACAAACCTCCAAACCCAACCACCTCACCAACATCAATAGGAGTAGACACACACCACCATTTGAAATGCTCGCTCTTGCCCAGCCCTCTTTGCTTTGCCAAAGAAAAGGCCATAGCAATGAGCCATCTGCCAGGCCTCAACACCAGAAAAGGCCAAGGCACCTCAAAGACAAAGATGGAAACAAAACCGCTAGCATCATCTTGGCCCGAAGAAAAGAAAATAGGAGCCCCACTCCACCTCCCGCACAAACACTTCCGCACCATCCAATGCACTAAAATGCCAGACGAGGGACAACAAATAAGGTTCGCCTAGAGAAGTGAACCATGCAAACCATCAACACCATTTGAATCATCTTCTTCCCCCGCATCGTCACCCACATTCAAACTCTCGCTTCGCTCGCCTCTCCTGCCTCGCTCCATATTTTCATAAAATTATTTAGTTCTTGTTACTATACTTACAATTATGAATTTTGGATTCACTATATATCAAATGCGCATGTACACTTGTAAATATTATAAGCGTTAAATGTCTATATGTATGTCTAGGTTGACACAACAATGAGAATGTGGATCAAACAAACATTAGATGTGGCAACTACTCGTGAGGCATCTGGATTTCAGGTTGTTTAAAAAAGTTTCTACACAAAGTGTGCAAACTTAAATATATATACTTTAACCTAATTCAAGTATATGTGCTTTAAATTTGACTTTGTAGGACTTTGTTAGTGCCACTTTCTACCCTGATGAGGTTAGAACACCTCAAGGAGGACATGCAGAGCAGCCAAATATCATGGTAATTTAAATTTTTGATTATATTTAAAGTTAATTACAAATTATACATTGTCAATAACTTTATTAAATATAAAATTATATATATATATATGAGCTCATACATGTTAAATTCTTTTTCTTTTATAGCATGAGACACATCTTGTAGTTGAGCATGTACACACAAGTGCTGGAATATAGGGTGCACAACCTCTTACGGTACAATTTAAATATGATTTAAATTATAAATTAAATTAAATTAAATCATTTTAAATTGTAGACTTACATCTAATTTCAAATTTCTTTCTCTCATACATATGTAGATTGATTCAGAGCATTTAGAGGTTGGTCCAGGTGCACCAGAGCATGCAGAGCCAGATATCATGGTAATTTAATTGTATGATGAATTATAAATTAAATTGTCATTAAATCAATTTTAATCGTCTTACATTTGATTTCAACTTTATTTCTCTTGTATAGAGCGGTTCAGGTCATCTGTGTAGTCTGCATGGTGTGAAGAGGTCTCTTGATTAGAGAGACGATATGAGTTAGATGATTTCATGGGTTGTATTCGATTATTTCTTGAACTACATATTTGGTTTCTCATGGACTTAATATATTGTTTCATGGACTTATTTCATGGGTTGTACTCTGATGGACTTAATATATATTGGTTTCATGGACTTCATATATTGTAAATAATGGACTTTATTATTGTTCAATTTTCATTTACACATGTGCATTTATGCATTTTATGTGAAATTTTAATGTGTAATTGATAGGACATATTTGTACTTTCCAAAAGATTCATAGCCAAGACATTAATGTGAAATTAAATACAAATATGAAATTAAAGTTGAAATTAATATGACATTTAAATATTTGTACTTTACCAATTTAGTGTTCCATACATGATATACATGATAATTAGTGATGATTAGTCAATGAACTTATTTAATTCATGTTGTAATAGGATGTCTTAAAGAGTTATAATAGGATGTCTTAAGGGGTTCTAATAGGATGTCTTGAGGGGTCCTAATACACAAGTTATCTAATAAAATGAGAAAATAAATCATAATCTACAAATAGAAGCAATCCATTTATATACCATAGAGGGTGAAATTTTAAGAAATAAACAATACCATACAAGATTAAAGAACATAAATACCAATCAAAATGCAATGAGTTTTTCCAAAAAAAATAATAATTCTATAAGTATACACCATATTTCCTAGTTCTTTTACAACATAAAATTAAAAAACAATCATACAACTTGATTATCCAAAAATAGGCTAAAGTTTTGAAATTAAATCATGTACTCCCGTATTTACAAATCATACAAAGTGCTAGAGAAAACTTAAGAACAAAAAATCCTCTTGACCTCATGTTCCACAAAAAACACTAATTTAGCCGTTAAAACAAATAATAACATCCAATGAAAATACTACAGCCTTCTTCCTCTACATCCACCCTTTCTTCTGGTACTACCTGTTAGAATGGGAGTCACATCCTACACCAAATTATCTCAAAATACAAATCGAATAATAGCAAACATCTTCACCTATGGATGTCTTAAGGGGATGAAATACTTCAAAGTACATGTCTCATATTTAATTGGAAATGATATAATTAACATGGAATTTAGGATGATTCATCATAACAATCAAATTTTATACAATTTAAATAGTGTCAATGTTTATTTAATTCATGTCATAGTAGGATGTCTTAAGGAGTCCCAATAGGATGTCTTAAGGGGTCCTAATATGACCTCTTAAGGGGATCAAAGAAGAGTATAATAAAGTATAAATGTTAAGTGATATAAACAAGTATTAGACTTTAGGGTGACTCATCATAAAAAAATGATATAATTAAGTATAATATTTAGGATATGACCTAGTAGGACGTCTTAAGGGGATGGAATACTTCAAATTACATGTCTCATATTTAATTGTAATTGATATAATTAACTTAGAATTTAGGATGACTCATCATAACAATCAAATTCTATACAATTTAAATAGTGTCAATGTTTATTTAATTCATGTCGTAATAGGATGTCTTAATGAGTCTTGATACGACATCTTAAGGGGATCAAAGAAGAGTATAATAAAGTATAAATATTAAGTGATATAAACAAGTATTAGACTTTAGGGTGACTCATCATAACAAATGATATAATTAAGTATAATATTTAGGATATGTCCTAATAGGATGTCTTAAGGGGATGAAATACTTCAAATTACATGTCTCATATTTAATTGCAATGGATATAATTAACTTAGAATTTAGGACGATTCATCATAATAATAAAATTCTATACAATTTAAATAGTGTCAATGTTTATTTAATTCATGTCATAATAGGATTTCTTAAGGGGTCCTAATATGATGTCTTAAGTGGTCCTAATACAATGTCTTAAGGGCATTAAAGAAGAGTATAATTAAGTATAAATATTAAGTGATATAAACAAGTATTAGACTTTAGGGTGACTCATCATAAAAAATAATATAATTAAGTATAATATTTAGGATATGTCCTAATAGGACGTCTTAAGGGGATGAAATACTTCAAAGTACATGCCTCATATTTAATCATAATTGATATAATTAAGTAACTTAGAATTTAGGATGACTCATCTTAACAATCATATTCTATACAATTTAAATAGTGTCAATATTTATTTAATTCATGTTGTAATAGGATGTCTAAAGGGGTCCTAATAGGATGTCTTAATGGGTCCTAATACGACGTCTTAAGGGGATTAAAGAAGAGTATAATTAAGTATACATATTAAGTGATATAAACAAGTATTAGACTTTAGGGTGACTCAATCATAACAAATGATATAGTTAAGTATAATATTTAGGATATGTCCTAATAGGACATCTTAAGGGGATGAAATACTTCAAAGTACATGTCTCATATTTAATTGCAATTGATATAATTAACTTAGAATCTAGGATGACCCATCTTAACAATCACATTCTAAACAATTTAGATAGTATCAATATTTATTTAATTCATGTCGTAATAGGATGTCTTAAGGGGTCCTAGTAGGATGTCTTAAGGGGTCCTAATACGACGTCTTAAGGGGATCAAAGAAGTTGTCAAAATTTGGTGAAGTTGCCCAAGGCAACCAAATTTACCAGTAATATACATGTTTAGTGATTATACAATCAAATTTAAAGTTTCAAAGTAGGGTGACTAAGCATAACAAATGATATATTAAGTATAATATTTAGGATATGTCTTAATAGGATGCCTTAAGGGGATGAAATACTTCAAAGTACATGTCTCATATTTAATCGCAATTGATATAATTGATTTAACAATAATATACATGATATTTAGTGATTATACAATCAAATTTAAAGTTCCAGGGTAGGAAAACATGCACATTTAACAAACAAAATATATAGAATATTGACTTTGATACATAAAAGTATAGAGTATAATTGTGTATGTACATGTATACAAATTTGTACAAAATGTTTAATTGTGTATGTACATATATGTCAACTTAGAAAAATGTTTACAAAATTTGGCCATGCCATCTCAAGAACATTTGAAACTTGTGCCTAGAATGTAGTAGGTCTTCACACCACCTAATGTCAAAATGGTACAAGCAATATCAATGAAATCATCAAAACATACATATTTTAATTTATATAAAACTATCTATATGTACACAACTCAAGTACCTGTATTTAAAAGTATTCCACACATGTGTGTAGGTTGAATTTGCATCCTCTCCTATTGTTTCAAAGTATGAGATCAATGTGATGATGGCTTAAGGATACAAAAAAGGATAATAAATCAATTTTAACTATTAATGTACAAGCAATATCAATATATAATCAAAACGTGTATTTAAATATAATTTAACTAATAATTACCTATTTTTACCAAGTATTCCATGTTGTCTAGGTTGAATATGTATGGACTCTCCTTTTTGTCTCAAAGCATGTGATGAATTTGTGATGATGGATTGAGGATATAAAAGGACAATTTAAATCAATTTCGACTAATAACACACTTGAGCAATATCAAAACATGTATTTAATCTATTTAAAAGGACAATATAAAACTAAAACTATATTTACCTGTAATTACTTATTCCATTGTACCATCTACATCCTCTCTTTTTTGCAACACATCTATGATTGTCTCATGCTCTTCCATAGCTATTTATTTGTACGTCTTCCATGATACTGATCTAGTTTTATATTTGTTGTCACCACTAAATGTGAGTAGTGTATAATCTTCGTATGCGTTTCATAATTGTCGAATGCAAGCAAACCATTCTTCCTTATCAGATATTTTCATAGCCAAGTGCCAACAACCACCATCGATCCTATTGGATAACATGATAGCCATCATCAAAGAAGTTCTCAAAATTTGCTTAAGGGGATCAAAAACTTGTTATCAAAATTTGCTTAAGGGGATGTCTTAAGGGGATCACCAAATTGGATAATGATAGCCATCATCATCTTCTCGAGGTGCTAATAACTTATGTTTAGTCTCCACACAATGAGCCAACCAATATTTTATTTTCTCTTCATTCCCCTTAGGTGCAACAACATCATACACATGTCCTGCAAATAGAATTTGATTTAATAACTTGCGCGTGTCCATATAATTTGACCAATCTACATACATCCATTCGTATGTATATAAATAAAAATTTAGTATTAAAAAATAGTAATAAAGTAAAAAAAAAGAAAAAAATTGAATTAAATTACCTTCTTATACAAGGTTTGAAACACGGTCATAGTCTTCTAATGCAAACATTTGATCATTGTCTTCAATTTTTGTTTCATATTGATCGTGTGCTTGTGCAGGTGTCAACAATCTTTGCTTCCACTCTTCAACCCATTTTGTATTTTCACATGCTTCCCAATCTCCCGAGATACAAAACTGGCAAAAACATGCAAGCTCCCTTGTCTAGATAGTCCATGTGCTTGCATTCAAACTCTTAAATGAATGCCATTTAGTAGATCCACTGATTGTCTCACAATCAAATCCAAGTAGAATGTTCTCTTCTTCAACCAACTAAAAGAATTAGTGAACTATAGAGTACTCGCTCGAACCAGGTGTAGATAATCTTGTATTGCACCAATGCACAATCCCACTTGCATCTTTAAACTTTATTGCATCCTTAAATTTCAATTGTTTTCTAGCAAGAATTCTTATACACACATGCACCAACTCCATCATGTTCTCCTTTACCATGCCCAGCTTAAAAAAAACTCCACATATGTTGGACATAAAGTTCCTTGTGAACCCTACTTAATCAATAGAACATTTGAGCATTCTTGAATTGTCGCATACAATTATCTAACCATATGAGGTGTTTTGTCATCTGGATTCCTCTTTCTCTTAAATTTATATAAAATATATTGAAACATTATTGAACAAACTCTGACGAGTGTAACTAGTTGTCACTCAAATAGAAATGATACTCCCTCAAAAAAAAATTATCATCCTCTATGCTATCATCTGCATGTCTATAAACAATATGAACAAACATAGCCACTTGCACTAAATTATAATACTGTGATTGAATTTCCTCTTGAGGAGCTAGAGTATAGTTTTTCGCAAAATCAACCACTGATAGTATAGTACCAACTGGAAATGTGTTTCTACATGCACAAAATTGGCCATCAAGCCATCGATCATGTTGAGAGTGCATGACATATTTTGGTACAATTTTACTCTTAAATTCTAATATGAATGCATGTACAGTAACTTTTTTCTGTAACTAAATCACAATACTTTCCAATTTTTCCATCTTTTAAAGAATAGTCAACATTCTTAAATCTTTTAACATCCATTAATTGTTGTCCAAAATCATTATCAACACTTTTATGCATACAAACTCTTAAGAATGAAAGATTTCCACAACTAGTGCATTGTCTAGAAATACAAGAAACTTAAATAAAATAATTTCCCATTAGATCTTTCACAAAAAAAACTTGATATAAACTCCCTTATTGTTTCAGGTGGCATATTAATACCACATTCCTGCATAATCATGTTAGTATGTAAAGTACAACGTATATATTGAAAAACATCATAAAAATAACAAAATTGAATATGCATTTTACAACAACAAGATATTTGTTGCTTATTAATTTTTACATACCAAGGTTTACATTTTTCAAAAGACCTTTGACTTATTTTAATATTACCAAGTAACACTAAATCACCACAAATTTTTCTATAAAATTTAGTTAGTGGTGTATCTAATAGGTGTTTTGGATGAGGATTGCGAACTTTGGACCCCACTCTTAATTTTAAAGCATCTCTAGCATTAGATGATACCCTAGTATTATCATGCCAATATTTTTCAATCAAAAATTTGATTTCAACATTGAATTTCATGTCAGACCTTGGGAGTCGACCAATAAAACTCCAACATTGGTTGATTGGATATTTTTATACTTTCTCTTCTTTTTTTCTACTCTTAGCTATGTTTTAGGATGTATTTTTAAAACTTCACTAATATTGCTTGCCATTCTTTTATTCAAAGTTGGTTTATTAACCATAGCAATTGTTATAGCTCTTCTTGTTGCATTCTTATCTTTAGATTGACTATATTTTCCAATAGACTGAATGGAACTAGCAATAGTAGACATAACATGTTTTAGCGATTGATCTTTTCTTATTTGTTTAACAAAAATGCCTAACTTTTTTATTACTTTTCTCATTTTTCGCATTCTCATCAATTACATCATTAGTTGACATTAAACTGAAAGTTTTTTATGATAAAAGAATTGTTTGTATAATCTATTGGCATGTGTTTTTATTTGTCTCCAAGAAATCTTACCAAGAAGATTATCCAAACATCACTTTCAATTTTTTTAAAAATATATTCATTTTCAATATCACATCCTAGATTTTCATTTTCATTTTCATCAACAAAATGGTTTTCATTTCCAAGTTCAATAAAAGGATTTTCATTTTCATTTTCAACAACAAAACTATTTTTATCTTCATTTTCAACAACAAAATAGTTTTCATTTTCATTTTCAACAACAATTTGACTCAAATCTCGAACTCTACGAATATTATCGATGTCAACATTGCTATATCCAGCTTCTTTTAAATCTCTTATAAACATTGTTTCCATTTCATTCAAAGGTGGATTTGAAGACATGTTTGGATTTGTGCCTATTGAAACATTCTCCATAACATTGAAAGAGATATTTGAAGACATACCAGGAGTAGTTTGTATATTCGTATTAGTTTCCACATTCACCTCTTGCAAGTTTGCATCGTCTACATCCATGGTCTCCTCAATGTTTTTATCTTCAATAGTTGTGGAATTGGATGCTTCAACATTATTCATTGATCAAATTCTCATTCTTCTATCTCTGTCTTTTTGCCTCCTTCTCTCTCTTTGCTTCAATTTCTTCAGGGGTCAATACCTTCTTATCTTTCCTCTTATTTCGACATTGTGATCCCATGATTGAATTTTTTTGAAGTATATACAAAAGAATGTCAAAAACTTGAAAGTCTTCCTTCTTTGTTCCTCCTTCAAACAAGTAGCAATTGAACAAAATTCCTCTTCCTCCTTCAAACAAGTAGCAATTGAAAAAATTTCCTCTTCCTTCTTCAAACAAGTAACAATTGAACTAAATTCCTCTTCCTCCTTCAAACAAGTAGCAATTGAACAAAATTCCTCTTCCTCCTTCAAACAAGTAGCAATTAAACAAAATTTCTCTTCCTCCTTTGAAAACAAGTAGCAATTCAACAAAATTTCTCTTCCTCCTTCAAACAAATAGCAATTAAACAAAATTCCTCTTCCTCCTTTGAAAACAAGTAGTGATTCAACAAAATTCCTTTGTAATAGTGTCCTAATGATGCCTACTTTCAAAATTAAAAAAAATCCCAAGTTGAACAGCTTTTACAAGACAAAAGTTGATACAAAATAGGGAATATGTCGTAGTTGGTTGTACAAAACAATTTATAGACTCAAGATGTACTTGTTTGATGGTAAAATTAAAAAAAAGGGTAAAAAATAACTCAAGATCCCATTTAATAAACGAGATCCTGATTTATAAAAATTAGGATCTCGTTTACTAAACGCGATCTCAATTTTTATAAAACGGGATCTCATTTATAACAAAACATGATCTTGTTTAGTAAACAAGATCTCGTTTCTTGAAATTTGAAATGTAGGCCAGGTTTTTGCTTTGTTAATAGGTTCAGGAAAAGGTTTGGGGATCCAAACCTAGGCCTTGGACCTGGTTTGACTTGCAAGTTGAAGGTCTTGGCAATGTCACAAGAAAATAGTGGATTTGGGCATATGTTTGAAGACTTTTTTTGCAAATTTTTTTGACAAATTAAAATCCATTATAGATGAGACAGTGTAGATTCCAAATATGTAATTTTTTTTATAATCAAATTATTTTTTAATTTTTCAATTAATTTATGATGAAATAGGTCCATAAACTTGAACTATCCAGGTTTTTTAGTATTTTAATAACTTTTTATTGACATATTTTTTTTACAAATGGATTGCACGAAAGCGTACTTCATACAATTCTTTTCAATTTAAAAAAAAATAAAAATGATAAGTTCAGGTCATCTTATGCGTGATGTACACAATAATTTTTCAGAACACCAAATATGACCAATAAAAAATAAACAAAAGAAAATTCAACAAAAAAATTACAAAAAAATATGAAAAGCGTGCTTCAGTGAGTTACAAATATTTTCCCAAAAGGATTTAGAAAAATATGATTATTTAGGTCAAAATATGGATGACGTACACGTGCATGGTATGGTAAAAAAAAGTGACTTTTAAACAGTGGTTTTTAGAAACACTTATTGAAAATCAATTTGTATCATCTGGGTATGAAATCAATTACATATTTGGAAACTAGACTTCGAGTACTACATTTTATGACTAGTGACTTTTTTCAAGATTTCATCTCTAAGTGCTTCAAATTTTAAGGTCAAATGTGTCAAATTTTGGAAATCAGGGAAAACACTTCCACTGAATGGCCAAAAAGTGGACTAAACTTCTTGCGAGCACCCTAATATAATTTTTGAACTTCCAATAAGCCAATCCTTGCTCTCTTAGTTCTCCATGACAACTTACATGTATCATCACTAGGTGGTAATCCACTTTGATGGAGACAGTTAGGCAATCTAGAACCCATAGGTATAATTTGGACTACTGATGAATCTTAAATTAAGGAAATCATGAAATACTATGCTATTTTTATGTGCCATTGAATTCCCTCAAATTTGAAGCCTTCCATGTGAATTTTTATTCAGATTATGTATTATCTATCTTATAGCTCAACAAGATTTAGAGTTTCCTAGTCTTGAGCTTTTCCCTCTTTTAGATGAGGTTTGCGCTTTATTTTCTTACTTTATTTCGTTTCAAATATCCCATCCTTATTGTTATTTAAACACTTGAGATAAAATTCTTATCTATCACATCCTAGATCAACTTAATTCTTAGCCTTGTTTCCAATTGGAGTTTCTAGTAGGTATTGAAGGACTAGGAGTTGCAGTTGGATTATGAAGCTTGTACCTTGATTGTGTATGGTCACTATTACTTTCATTAGCTTGGTCATCATAGCTAGGTATATATATGCTATTTTCATTCTTTACTTTCATGTTTCCTCTTTGTGTACTTCATAGTATTTTTTCTTAAAAATACTTTGCTTGTACTTTGGGGTGGATTTAAATGGGCATTTTTTATTTAATTATGTACTAGCCTATAATGATTATGATTTTAAATATGCAAAGACTAGTACAATTATCACTTATCATTTTTAGGGCAACCCTCCCTTCTCACCTGGGTGATCCCACAAAGCTGGTTTACAATTTCTAGGAGATTCTGATTTTTGCTGAAATCACATATTTTAGAAAAATATAATGATTTAAGTCTTAAAAATTTCCATTTAAAGCATTCCAATTGAAGAGGGTTTGATCAAACTACCTTTGATAAAACCCCCTTGGATAAAACCTCGCTAGTTTTAAACCATACCTATAACAGAGTCTCATTTACACCTATCAAAATGTTGATAAAAAACCACTTTTGATTTACCTTTTAGGGGATCAAATGAATTCATTTAAAATTTAGTTTTTGTAAGTATGTAGACTTTTTTATAAGCTTTCTAAAAAGTATAATTTTAAATAAATTTAATTTTATTATTATATTTATTTTTTATTTCTTGTGAATGTAGGTTCTTCACCGAAAATGAAGCTCTCTATTTTGCACATGTGGAAAAATAGAAGATTGTCATTTTTTTTTTTGAAAAATATTAGTGCACCAGATATTGAAGTCCTTGATCCAACAAAAAAAATAAAATTGAATTTTGATATATACAAAAAAAGTTATACGTTATATGGTCTGCCTATGTCTCAATTGTAATTGGTTTGACTTTGAAACTTGATTAAGGAAAAAATATTCAATAAAACACTATCTAACGAAGTGGAAGCACTAGATGTCAGAGTTACAAATATAAATTCAAAAGAATTAGAATTTTATCCTTAGTGGAAAAAAAATTATACGTTATACAGTGAGCATCACTCCTTAAAAATGTTGTTTTTTGAAAAAAACTAGTTTTTGGGGGAGATGGAAAAAGGTGCAATCTGATTCTAATTTTTTTTTAAAATATATTTGGAATGTACAAACAAAATTTCACGAAACTCTAGTTTGCATCATCTTCAAATTCCTCACGGTTTAGCCGCTATAGGTGCTCGAATGTGAAGATTTAGTTAGAAAAAATTATTTAGTGTCCAGTTTGGCCAAAAATTGTAAACCACTATTGTGGGATCACCCACCACTGATAATATTTTTAGGAGAGTACTAATTATCTTCCCACGATTCTTTTAATCAAACATGTGATATTTTTGTTATGTTCAATTGTTATTTTTACTATTTATTTGTCTTATTCTATTGTGTTTCCCATCAAGATTTTTAAACATGAGATGATGCCATTTGACTACCTCTTTTAGGTTACTAAGCCCTTACAAAAGCTAGCTTTCATACATTTAGGATTTTTACTTTCTTATGATCCCTACCTTTTAGATATCAATTCCTACACGCATCTCCTTTGCATAACTTGTAAGATCCATATACAAAACATTTTGACATGTACCCCAACTACAAGTAGCACATGCTAGGAGCCCATCACAGTAAACTCTTTTTAGATTTATTTATAGAGGCAACATTCTCATGATGGTGACCCTCCTAATGTGGTTACATAATTATAGTTTTATAATGCTCTTTTGTTTGTGACGATGACACAATTTTATTTGTTTTGATGATCATATAGGGACATTTTCTCTTTTGACTTGGCAACTTGAGTGAGGGGGGAAATCTAGGAGCGTGAACAAGATAATTGCAATGAAACATAAACTAATCTAATAAAAAACACAAATCTATATCTATTCCTTCACTCACGAAATAAAACTATAAAGCTAATGAATTCAAGAATGTTATTGAAAGAAGACAATAAACATGAACTCAAAACAATACAATCTTACTATCCTGTGTCAGAGTGTATTCACGAAGATGTGGTTGCTCGTATCAATGCGAAGCCTCCATAGTTGCATTGTGAGAGCTTGAAGAACGTGCATGTTGACCGAGTATATGTGTTGAAGCTTTGTCAATGTTGATTATGATCTCGATAGTACTTCATTGTGCAAAATAGGTTGGTTTTTCGATCCTATTTTGTGAGGAAAGAGGTTTGTTATATAGAAATTGTGATTTGAAATGGATGATCAGGATCACAAAGTAGAATATCTTGATCGATAGTCGAAAGATGTTGAGAGGATTTATATGGGCATAATTTATGCAAATAGATTACTTAATTAGTGTGATTGAGAAATAGATTGATCAGTTAGGGATATAGATTGATTAGTTAGGGATTAGATTGATCAGTTAGGAATTAGATTGATCGGTCAGGAATCAGATTGAGCAATTTGCGATTCGTAATTTGCTTAATCGGGAAAGTGGTTGAGAATGATTAATTAATTGATTCAATTAATTAATTCTTTTTGGAGTTGAACGTGCAAATCAAGTTTGCCTTTTGCAAACAAAGTTGCATTAGTTTGATTTGATTTTTGATAATATTTTGAATAGTTTATTCAAATTATTCAAATTTGGAGGGAAAGTGAGTTAATTAAATTATTAGGATTTTAATAATTCAATGACTTAGGGGAATAAAGTGAATTAGTGATGTAATTAAATAATTGGTGTTATTTAACTAATGAGGACGAAAAAAGTTAGATTATGACTTTATTAAATAAATGAAATTTATTTAATTGGTTGAATTTGATGAAAAAATGAATTAATTAAATAATGTCGTATTATTCAATTAATATCAAAAATAGGGTTTTAAGACTTTATTAAATAAATAGAATTTATTTAATTAGTAAAAAATGATGAAAAAGTGAATTAATTAAATAATGTAATATTATTCAATTAATAGGGGAAATTAAGGTTTTTGATGCAATTGATGTGAAATGTAGTGATATTCGATGATAATGATATCAATGATGTGAAAATGTCATTTAAGGTGTGCAATAGGTGTTAGGTCAATATTACATGTCTACACAACCCTTTAGAATTTCTTATTTTCTATTTTACAAACTTATTAGAGATCCAATATTTTAGTGGTCATTTGTTTTAGAATCATTTCACAGTTTTTCGCCATATTTTTATTTTTTATTGATAAACATGGACGTATATTGACCCAATTGGTTGGGCCATAAATGATGGCCCTTGTCCCTAATAGAAACATAGTTCAAATTTGCAAGCACAATGACTTGGTAGGATGCACAAACCCATTGAACCTATTATATATGTGAGGGTTTAAACCTTAGTGGCTACCATAATAGCACCATAATTTAACCAACACACTATCCCCTCAATAATAAAATGTTACGTTACATTTGGCTCAAAGCTCATTGGAGGCATGGGGGTGTGCTTGTTTTTAATATGGTTTCACTTAATCGTACCTAGACATCCATAAGGAGATAAATTGTCATAAATGTGAGTTCTACCTTCATGTCTTTATGACCATAACAAAATACACCGTCAATAAAAATAAAAATTAAATTTATAATGTGAAACCCTTCATTCCTCACCATTAGACCCATTGAATCTTGACAATATCATTATTACAATTTTTTTTTAAATTTTTATTCTTATTCTTATTAAAGCTACTTCCAAGATAAGGTTCCACCACAATATAATAAAAGAAATAATGGTTGTCATCTTCCTTACTAAGTAAAATAATAATATTCCAACTTTGACCAGGTTAAAATCCCTTTGAGTCCTTGTGAGGTCAGATCCAGAATGTCCATTCCTCCATCAATGCTTTAACCCAACAACTTGAAAAAACACTAATGATTTCTTACATATTTGATATTTAGGGCCATTGAAAATATTTTAAAATAAGTTAATCGACACATCTGTCCCACACGAGGTAAATCAAGCATTAAAAATTGTGAAATTCCCACCAAACCTGTTCACCAAGTCAACCGACTCTTCTGCTATTGACTCTGGAAGCCTCTTTTCTAGAAGCCTAAGCCCCCGGTTGGAGAAGAAGCCGCTTAATGAGCTTCAAAGTATGGTTGAGCGACGGTCACATAGGCCGCAATTTAAGCGTGACCACGTAGCAATCATGACGCAAGGAAACGTGCAAGAAGCAGAAAGGGCAGCGCAGAGAAAAATAAAGCACAGATTTAGTGGCCATGGATTCCTGTGTTCCGCGAACATATGCCCATTGTACCTCCTTCCATGGCTCGTCAGCAGTTAATTGCGCAGGTACCTTTTCGTTCTATTGTCATCAATTTGACTACCAATTTTTTAATAATGCCACTCTTCTCGTGATTTTCTGTCAACAACGCTCGGTACTTATTTGTGGGTCTTTTATTAAAGGCTTTTGGCATCTCATGTGATTTTATTCTGTGGAACATTTGAGCTTTTCTGTGTTTTATCTCGTGCGTTCCTTTCCAATTGCGAATAAATAGCTGTGGCTTGGATACCCATTTCTCAAATCTGTGGATATACGGACAACATTTTAGCTATTGTATGATTTTTTTAATTTTTTTTCTGAATTTTATCTCCTTGTTTATAGTTCTTGCGGAATCTCTTCATTTGCAGAAAATAATAACGTTACAGGTCAATATTTGAGGAAAACAATGGAATTTACTAATTGACTTTGTAGATTTTGTTGCTAGTTGACGCGTATACCATGAGCGTGTACAGGTAGTTTTGCCACTTTAGGCTGGTATGGACGTTGAAATATTTGAAGTAAAGTAAATTAATATTTATCAGAGATTCATAGTTGGCAGGAAAACAGATCAATTCTATGCGGAATTCTACTGGAGACCTCCGCTGCCCTAAAAAGAGACGTATATTGATACTAAGAAATTAAATTTCATAGTTTTAGAATCCAACTATTTTGTAGGCCATTTTTCCCTAAAATTCCTGTTCTCAACAATGCGAATTGTGGGAGCTTGAAATCTTAATAAATTTATGTTTTTAGTCCTAGAAACGAGTGCCATTTCATTTATACCCATAACATGTGTCCGATCAGACTTCATTTTCGGCATTTATTCTCCTTTGGAGCTAAAATCTTGTAAGTATCTGTCTTTTGGCATGGTGCTTAGAAGATAGATATCTGGCTTTCAACATTTGCCTGCAAACAGGCTAGCGCTGCTTGTAGTTGGTGATGAATTTAAAATTTGAGCGCCACCTCAACCAACCATGGGCCACGGGTGTTACTGATTATTTTTATGTAAGTAGTTTTTATCCAGCTTAATAATCTGGAATCAATTTCCATTTTCCTTCAAATGTACCTGAAATATATTTCATAAATAAGTCAAAAGTGATTTTCTATTATCACGAAACATGCTTCCTTCCAATCTTTAGATTTTGAATGTTGTACATGCTCATCATTCAAAAATTTCTTACAATTCTATAAAAAAATTATGCACCGAGCTTTCATTCCCCTAGAACAACATACACAAAAGAAGCCAAACGAATTAATCTCAAAATTCATTTATGCATTTCAAAACTGTTTATATAATATATTATTTGCATTGAGATTATGTCAGGAACCCCCATTCTGTTATCATTCACAGAAAACTCTGGTTATGGTTGAAAAAACACCATTCTCATGAGTGCATAAAATGGGCATTAGGTTGGAATTTCTAGTCTCGTAATCATTTGGCAATTGGTTTCTTATTTGTAATTAACATTGTTATGCAAACAGTTAATGCAGCTTGATTTTTATTCAAATAGCAAGAAATCGTCAATGATTTCAGTAGACTTGCATGATTAAAGGCCAAAAAGAACACCATTTCAGCTATTGAACTGCACCATGGTAGCCATCTGAAACATACTGACAACATCTGATTCAGTATTATCTTTAAGTTAATAAATCTAGAAATTTGGCAATGAAAATCCAACTTCTTATCAAACTTGAAATTCGTGTTAGTTACAGGTGGAAAGTATACCATTGCATGTTTCCCAAAGCATGGCCCATAACTGGTGTAGGAAGTTGATGATTACTGACTTGTCAGCTAGGAATTGGTAATTTGGCAGATTTGCAAAACCTAGTAAATTGGCTTAGAGTGAAATAATGTGACAATGTTGTATTTACTCATTATAGAGGTCAAATTTCTTGTGCTTATAAATGATGAATAAATACCATTTCATTCACGTACAGTGCATATCCACCTAAATGTCCTTTATGTAGACTGAAAGTACCTATCTACAAAGCAATTTCAAAATAGGAATCCTCCTTGATCTATTGACTGTATGAACATATTATTACTAAACATAAAGTCTTAAAATTAATGAAGGTTTGTTAGAGAAAATCCATTGTAATGTAGGAGATAAGCAAGGTTTTCCTCTATCCTTTGCCTTTTAGATTATACTTAGATAGACTAGAAAAGCTCCTAGAAGGCAAATGTTGTGTAGGGACCAATCTCTCCAATTGAACCATCTTTTCACTTCTATTTGCTGATTATATATTCTTACTTGCTAAATATCTTGAAGATTTAGAAAAACAACTTGAAGTCCTTTAAACACTTTACAATATGTTTGGTATGGTAGTAAATGTTGTTAAAACCAACATTGTGACTGTTTAATCTGGAAAAACAATTATCCCCTAATTCGCTATAACAACCATCCCCTAAAATTAGTTCCTTTCAATTTTTTTTAAAATGCCTTGGCCTTGACCTCAATCATAAATTGAATTGAAATGTTGGTATTGTGAAAAGAATCTATGAAGGTTGGAGAGCCTTTTATGGTTTAGAAGATAGTTAAAGAATTCTGTAACTTTGGAAGTAAGACAAGAATATAAACATTATTCTTAGCTAATTAATGCTTGTCATCCTCTATGGTTGTGAAGTTTGGGACGTAGCTTATCTTGAGACATAGAGTAAAATTTAACAAATCCAAAATTAGTTTGTTACTAACCCCCTTCAAGTTAAAGGTAATATACTTTGCCCTCTCGTCCTTATGAAATTAGCTTGCTACTCCATTGTAAATTGAGAGTGAAGCCTGAAAACATTATATATCATATAAACATAAACTATCTAAAACTAAATCAAGTTATAGATTTCCTACAATTGCCCAATGATCATGCTCAATTCATCTTTTGTTTAAAAAAAGGATGGCAAAAATTTTAGATTAAGGAATGTAGTTAAAATGAAGTAGTGTATGAAATACATTTTCTATGAATTTGTATGCTTCACTACAATATTGGACTCAATTGGACAGACATTTGCAATCAGAAATTGGTAGAACCATAGATGAAATCTAAAATCAAGTAATCAAACAGAGTTTGGAGAATTTACTATAGGTCTTAACAATCATAGAAGCAATATTTTATCTAAACAGGTACACTTTTATGGGTCCTACATACTAGTTTGGTCTATAAGGTGTTAAGAGTCATGAGTGCCACATTGTCAGATGAGGCATGGAAGTTGATGGGCTTCCCCACCCTTTAAAATTTTATTTACTATTTGTGATGTATTAGTTAGAAAGTAATCTGATTAATTTGAAAAATTGCAGCCAATCTTTATGTTTCAGTTTTAGTTGACACCTGAAATTTATAACGGTATTGCCTGAAACATGACAGAATTATAATAGAAAGGCTCCAGGAGGAAAGCATTTTTATTTCTTTAATTTATTGTCAAAACTTTCCATGTCGTAGCACATGTTTGATTTTCTAGTTTGCAAACCTAGTCTTTTGTAATTATCCTATTGTGTATCTGAATTTTACTCCCAGGATAATCTGCAATTCAAATTAGAATAGAAAAAATATTTGAGGATTTGGGTGTGTTGCTGTTTTCCTGACATATCTTGATTGATCTAACTTTAGCAAGTGTATGCTTGTGTTCAGTCATCTCTTGGCAGGGGCGATTCAAATGCGAGCCTTTCACAAATGGAAGAGGATGACATTAGGCTGAGAACACAATGTTGGTCCAATGGCCTTTCAGGAAGGGCTCCGCATGAGTATCTTCAGCAATCTACTGTTGAGCCAATGGATGATCACCTGGTAGAATTCTCAGAAACCCTAAGGAGTAAGTTGCACTTAATCACATTTATGTTTCTTCAGTTATAGTTTAAACTTTAAGCAAGGGCTGCAATCTTCCTAGGATACTATAAGTGTTTATGGAATCGGATAATTTCAAAGTTCATGACATTCATGCAATGTGCCTCAGTTTACAGGTTTTTTAATCCTCAGGTAGCTATTATTAGTTTTGGCTTTGTATGCATTTAGTTTTGATTGTGCAGGTGATTCTTGTTTGCAAGTGTTTTGGAGGAAATACTTTTAGGGATCTGAACAAGCATAGTCTCGAGTTAGAATTGATAACAATATGAGTTGATAAACTGGTTGTCAGAATAGTGGATCAACTACAATGAGAGATTTTAGGGAACTGAATAACTTAACTGTGTAGTTGAACTTACTGTTTGAAAATTAATTAAAGCAAATAGAATGGAATGGTGGTTGGCCAAATTATGAGAAATAAAGGCCAAGCCATTGAGAACAAAGGAAAACTAAGGGAAGCTTAACCTATTAACATAAATTATTGCCGTAAATGCTCCAAATGTTTGAAGATATTATTTGTTTTTTTGCTTAATTTTTGACATGTAATAATACTGCATGTTAATAACCCAAGTGACAACATTGACCTCAAAGTGAAATGCAATGCTTTATTTTAATATATTGACAATGAATATTATCAAAACTTAAATTACATTATAGAAACCATACGACATATCATGTTATGAGCCCAACAGTAATCCTGTTATAAATGCTCTAAATTTTCTGGCAGAAACCCTAGGTCTGGAATTTATTATTTGAATCTAAACTGAAGAAACCTGAATCTGGATGCTGAAAGCTTACCATAAAGAAGAATTCTCATTTTTAATCACTGGAAAAGTTGAAGGGTTTAACTTAAATTACTTAGATAGCTGGATAACTAACAATATCCAAATTGTGTAAAGTTGGAAAAGAAACAGATGCTTACTGTATGTTACGTATCAGTTCAGACCGTACATAGAAGACAAATGATATTACTAAGATGGTATGGGCTCTAATTCAAGCCAAGAAGCTTAAGAGAAGTATGGTTGTTCCACAAACTTGAGCAGAAACCCACTTCTAGCCAAAACACTGCTCTGTTCTGATGCTCAAGAACCTGTTAATAGCTGGTGCTCCAATTTTAGTTCTTTTTTCTTTTGCATGTGGGATACCTAGAAGTTAGATAAAACTCCGTTGTTTAACAAAAAAATATATTTGATCGACATAAATGATACATACAGCCAACAAAATTATCCAGTGACTTGAGAAGAAGTATCAATTACCAAAGCTGAAATGAGTTATCACTGGTCATCATAACAACTGCTCTCCCTTAATTGCTTTAGCCCAATAATTATAGTTTGAATCTTATAGCATGCCAAGGCCTTCTATGTAGAATCTTCCAATGTTAGCTCCTGCCACTGAATGAGGTATATCAACAGCTCCTTATTCTCACACTTTGCTGGCATTAAAAAATATGCTTTGGAAACAGAAGAACATGGCCATCATCCCAGGAAGGCAAGGAATTTGAAATTGTAGCCTTTTTCCTAATCACTTTCTTCAAACACGATACATGGAAGGCTTGTGGACTTGTGATCCCACTGATGGTTGAAGAGCATGTGCAACTTGTTTTACTATTGTATAACTCTTATAAAGCGCATAATATCTAGGTCCAAGTTTTTCAATCCCTTTACCTTCAAAGTTCAGGCTTAAGGAGATCTCCACTTATAAATTTTTAATATCAGAAAGACTCAAGGTTCCACTTCAAAATTTTGCTCTGTTGCCAGTAATGGTCCTGTTGAGATGTAATTGAGTATTGAGCCAGAAAATTTCTCCTTTAGCTGCTTCATCAGGTGTTGGCTATCATCTAGAAATTCTCTAACCACTGGAATCTGAGTAGCTGAAATGGTAAAATCAATCAGCAAAGGCGTTAATAACTATAAGGCAATGTTTTAATGCTTGTGCGCAATGTTGTATTATACCTATTCTTTGTGAAATACAACCATTTGGCTAAGAAGCTTTCTAATGTGCAACATTATATCCCAAATAACTCTCTCTCTAGACCATAGCTGAAAAACTTGGACTTGGCAATAACTTGGCTGGCCCAAAATTTTCAAAAACTTGGGGAAATACTAGGCAAATTTTCCAAACTTTCAAAAATGCATAAATTTGTATAAGTATTCTTCAAATACATGCATATTACTGAAATTAGGAAACATATTTCCTTCATATATAGATAAAAAATATTATTCAAGAATCAATACACATCATAGACCAAGTTCAATGCATATCAACCTCAAGTTTTAATATATTTTTTTTTTACAAATTATAATTTTCTTCTGCAACTAAATCTCAGAAAAGTCTGCTGCTTCTGTGTGGGTGTCCTCGAACTGGACACTATAGCTTATAATTTATAACTAAGACATTACTTAAAGAGGCAATAAGATCCTCTTACATCAAAAATCTTTGTTTAATCTCTTAACAATAAACTAAAAGGGTTCAAAATAGTGAAGAGAACATTGTTTTATATTAATATTCCTCAAGCTAATAAGATAGCTAACTAAGGATTTGGATACCCCTATTTCTTGTCCCCTTTACAATAATTTAGAGAATTCCATGAAAGAAAGCAATGACATTAGTCACTAATAAAATAGAGAATTTATTTCTCAAAACAAAAAATGAAGACTGTAATTCGCTGCCCCAATCGCAGAGGAAGGAAAAAGGAAAATAGTGAAAGGCACTGCCATGAGTACATGAACTATAGCTGTGAATGGAACCATCCCCAGCAAGAGAGCAACCATTCAAACAGCCAAATGTGGTTGGATTGAAGGAAGAGGGCAGAGAAAGGAGTTATATACACCACTTGGCAGGGACAAATCATCTGCAGTGCTTTGGAAGGTGAAGTATAATGGTTCTAGGGCAATGTTAGAGAGAGGTGTGCTGTGAAAGCAAAATCCTAAAACGGCCAAGGTTACTGTGGCCACCAGGCTCAAAAACATTGTTAAATGACTTTTATTTCATGCAAAATTGTGTTATAAACCTACAGGGAGCTTTTTGACAGAAACCACAAGTCTTTCTGCGAGTTTTTGAGAAAAACTCACCACAAGACTGACCTAGTACTCAGCCGTGTGTTACTCACAAGCCAGATTGACTCACGAGTACTTGTGATTTTTACAAACTATTGGTGATTTTTACTACTATGCTCTAGACATTTGTTTCCTATTTACATGTACCCATCTGTTTACCCATCTGTTTGAGGGTGATAATATATACTTGAGGTCGAGGTGGCACCAACAAGTGTGAATAGTTCTTTTTAGAAACTGTGAATAAATTGTGGATCTAGGTCACTAAAAAATTAAAAATGTTCTTTTGAATCCCATGTAGCCTAGATATGTGTTGTAGGATCAAATTAGCAATTTGTGACGCTTTATGAGTGAAATTCATGACAATAAAAATGAGCATACTGAGACAATTTATGAATCACAATGTAGATAAAATTCTCTCCTCCCACATGAGTCAATCTCATAATGAAACCCTTGTTAGTGGGATCCCCTTTTGCTTGGAAATGGACAATCATGAAATGGTGTTTGACTTCTACCAGTCTCTATCGTATTCATTTGGCAAATCTCATGTGAGGAAATGAAGTCCTTCGCATCTACTATAAGCCCCTTCCAAATAATTTACTCCTTATGCTGTAGTGAGTCTTGACGAAGTCACTGTGATCAACAATATGTGAGGATAGATATCTGGCAAGGACCTGTTTGAATCTAGAATTAGATCCAAGGAATGTGTTTACACTTATTGAAAGTTATATAACATGAAAATGTATATTTGATTTCATCTTCATGTTCCTTATTGGGACCTTGTAGCATGGCACTGACTCCCTCATTTTTGGCACTGCCTTGAACATTGGATTGCTTCCCTCATCACTGTTAGCTGCCACCTTAGTAAAGAATGACAGAGCATTTGTTTTCACCAAATTCTTGCAAATTAAATTCTAAAACCTCAAATGATGTGGTTGCACATCAATATGCATACGTTTGACTTTTCCCATCAAAAGAATATCTTCCAACTACTAGGACCTTAACTCCTATAACAGACATATCTTTGTTGGCATGTAGGCATTTGGGGTTTTGTTTTGTGTCAAAAGCTTTATAGATGTTCCACCATTATTTCCTTATCTTGGCTCATGAGAGTGATCAAAGTATCCCATCCCTAGTTGTATCAGGGTCTTTCCAAGTCCCTTAAAGTTTCCTTCATGGGCTCCATTATCATTGCTTCCCCAATATCTATTTCCTCCTTAGCCCTCCTCTTGAAACTCATCGATAAATTGTGTTATCTCAAGGGGAATTGCTTGATCATTGACTTGTTGGACTAAAGTTTTTTGATGTTAGGTGGTGAGAACTGTAGCATACATTCATTTACAAATCTAAGAGCCCACACGAAAATTGTGGACCTTTGAGCCAATTTGGTTTCACTTTAGGGGATACCGTTTTTCCAAACCAAAGGAAGAAATTACAATACCACTGCAAGCTGAAAATAAATGAACACATAAAACAATACAATGAACAGTAATAACCTTTGATTGAGCTGCTCATAACAAGGGCATTTATGGTGGCAATAAGCTAGGGCCAAAGACCTATAAAGATATTTGCAGTGTTTTTCTCATAAATCTTAGGAGTACGAGGATTAAGTATTCCATGATCTCTATAGGCATTGGAGTCCATGTGACAAGGATGTGTAGTTGATCAAGGTTTCTCAATGATAATGATTATATCATTATTTCATACTTGGTCATTGTGTGATCCTTCTTAGAATTCCCTTGGGTTATATGGGTTCTCCAATTTGCTAGTTTTTTGCTGCTCGATTAGCTCTTGGTTGAACAAGGCAAAAATTGTATATCAAAGAACAAGCCCTTTTAATTCTTGTTGAGGTCTTATTTTGTCCAGTTTAAGCTATCATGAGATCTTTGCATTGAATATGTGGTGATCTTGGAGTCCCCTTCTGCCACTAAGGGAAAAGTTGATAACTCAATAGAACTTCCTATGAAGTCATCATGAAAGGGTAAAAGGATTTGGCCTTGGCAATCCCTTATGATCCCACTCCATTTTACTACTCTAGAATTAGCCTTCATTTTTAACTACCTGTAAATTGGAATGTGTCATCAATGTTTTCAAGGATGTAGAACAAGCATTCTAATAGGAGTTTCACACTAAAAGCTACAGTGCAGTAATAGAATAAATACATGAATTAATGGGGGACATGATAGATCATCTTTGCTGTAGGAGTAAAGGTCTCCTCATAATCAATACCTTCTCTCTACAAGAACCCTTTAGCCACCAATTGTGCTTTGTACTTTTTAATTGTACCATCAACTTTGTACTTGACTTTGTACACCCATTTGCAGCCAATAGATTTCTTCCTTGGTAGAAGATCTGAAAGCACCCAAGTCTATTTTTTCACAAGACTCTGATGTCCAACAAAGGGTGGGACTCTGATGATTCTGAATATTTGGAATCTCCTAGGTAGGTACCAATACTATTACTAGATGATTTTCTTCAAGGAAACCTGGATCAACATCCAAATGATATAGTACCAGGCAGCCCAAGTCATGATGACCACATTGATTTGGATGAAGGGGTTTCTACAAAGAGACATAAGTGGTTGGAAAAACTCATTGGTGATGTTCTAGATGATGAAATGGTCAAGGGTCAATCATCTAGAGGCAAGATCAAGAAGAACACAGTTAAATTTTCTCTTATGGTTAACATTTAGGATGTTTATGAACCCCAGGATTTTGCAGAGGTGAAAGGTAAACTTGAATGGGAAAAGGCCATGAGTCATGATGACTTTATTAAGGAAGATTCCTAAAGTCTATCCTAAAAGCTAATTGACCATTACAATATAAAACATTACTTTAATAAGAAGATGGTATCTCAAATCATTCAAGTCGTCTCAGAAGAATACCCAGTCATCAGAGAAGGCTACAACTAACAGAAAAGAGATGATTTCTAAATTAAAAGAAATACATCCCAATGAGTAAGGTTTGTGTTTTGTGCCATGAACAAGGACAAAGATTAGAGTGGTAAGGTTATGCTCGTATTCTCCACAAGCCAATAGGTGGCCATTCAATCTTAAAACAATTGCAGCCCATTATCATTAGGGAAAAGAGGAAATATCATCGTGATGAATTTAATCTTACATGTGATCACCACCAAAAGGCCTATATAGGGGCACATATCACTTGGAGAGAAAAGATGCTCATAAGCCCAATTGAGGGCTAACTCACACAGTCTTTGATGTGAAACAGGCAGTTGGAAGAAACCAAAAGAAGAATGGGAGGATAGGATATGCTTCTTTTGCACAACTGGAGGTAGTTGAGTCAGAGAAGCAATTTATTTTGGAGTGTGCAGCTTATAGTGACATCCGAGCTAGATATGCAAATGCTTTAGCAGTGGTTTCTTTGTAAGATTTGTTTCAAGGGGGAGAAGGTTGAGAAACAAAGAGAACTCAATATCAACATAAAGTTCAACCTTACAAAAAGATAAAATGGCTGTGTCAGCTGTCCTATAGGCTGTCTTTGACCTCATAGATGTTAAAATCGTTCTATTCTTTTCTATTCTATTATATATCCAATGAATAAAATATGACATCTTGCAGGCAATTCACACTAACATAAGCAGATAGATGACTCATTCAAACAAAGTCAAGAGGTACAAAAGAAATGAAGGAATGAAAGCATTACCAAATTGAGAGTATGTTGATGTCTTGGAACAGGAGCAAGCTCACCCCTCAACAGAGAGCCTTTAGTGATGGTCAATGTGAATCAATTTTTGTCTATCACAACCATTCTCCATTGTAGCAAACTCAATGTGTATGCAAGATCAAACATGGGATGGCCATTTGCATTGGTATTTTCATGATGATCCATCCTAATTGGCATATGATCGTCATTTGGAGTTTTGGTGAGGACAAAGAGGTCTCACTATTGATGATATGCATGTGTCCAATGCCTATGATCACCAATCCATCCATATTGTCTGGCATAACAAGTGCCAAACTGGAATCATACCATCTCTGCCTCTTGGAATGCTGAATCATGTACAGAGGCTTGGAATGCCTCCTCTCACCACAACAAGCTCTAGGTCAACCTTGATATTCTTTTGTGTGTGTATCAGGTTCTATATGGTCCTTCTACCAAGGAATCAAAATTGATAAAGGCTCGTGAAAGAAAACATGGTAGTATATGCATTAAAATTAAGACTCTTAGAACCAGCTCTCTTGTATACCAAATAATTTCATGTCTCTGATCAAGATATAGTCCTCTTGTATCTTGTGTGGGTCAACTTCACAGGTATTCCATACTCAACCAGTGGTTTGGGTTAAGTATCTTCATTGGTTCTGTAAGAAGACACATCATTTAAATTCTGTGGAGAACTCCACACCCTTCAAATTTTCTTTAAATCTTTCTTCAATATCCTTCATTTTCTTGGAGCATCTTCAATGGCTATTTCCTGAGTCTGCACTGTATACACGTCTTTCGTTTAATTTGTTTTCATCATTATGATTCGAGTTTCTTGCAAATTCATGAATAATTGATCTCATTTTTTCTGTTTAAAACAAGTTGCAGAATGTGCCCTAATTCTGAAAATTTTGATTCTGAAGTGTAGCTTGAAGAAACCTTTCCAATACTTGAATTTTTTGCTGTTACCTTTTTTAATTCTTATGCACCAAATAGAGCATGCTGTTCAGTTCTGAAAGGGAAATGTCCTCTTTGAGTCCCCAAGTCCCCAAGTCCCCGGGATGTCATGGACATCATTTGGATCCCTGAGGATGTGTCTCTGTGGAGCACTGAAATTTAATTGTAATTTTTTATTAAAATTCTGTTTCTTTTGTCCATGCTAATAAGTAGTAAAAAGGGGAGGTTTGTAGATTAAATGTTATTATTTCAAAATCATATCCAGACATCTATCATCTTAATAAATTTTGATCATTTTATTGATATCCTGATTCTTTCCAATTTCTATCAATTTCTTCCTGATTAACATATATTTGGATTACTGCTGTTTTTCCCCCACTCACAATTATTTTAACATGAAATAAACCATTGAATGGGTGTGCCTGGGCCTGGGTAAGTATTTGGATCCATTATTTGTCAACAACTTAGTTATTTATTCATCCTTGGATATTTTCTTTATCATTCTCAAGTAGTAAATGTTGTTTGATTATGTGGTCCGTTTTACTCATTTTCTCCTCTTATTCTTTGGTAGAGGCCGAAGTTTGCAGTAGCATATATTCTTAATATCTCTAGTGTGTTAATTTGCAGCTGTAGCCAAGGCAATGAGGCGAGTGGCAGAGGGGAAAGCTCATGCCCAAGAAGAAGCTGCTGAGTGGAAGCGGAAATATGAAGTAGAACGATTGCGAAATTCACTGCTAGAGCAGAGAGGTGAGTGTATGTTGGATTTTGTTATTCATAAGTCCTATGAAGTTTGATGTTTGCTATGGATTCTTGAAGTTATCTGTAGGTGTGTTTTAACCTTAACATGATCAGTTTATTTTGACAACCTGCTTACTAGCATGCATAATTTGATCAGTTAGTTGGCATTATGCACCTTTCCGAAGAAGATTAAAAGCTTTGTTTGTAATTTGTAATATTTTTAAGAAACAGTGTCTTTTTGGAAGCATACATTTATAAATATTTGTTATCCTAAACATGTCAGTTGTACAAATCCAGCTACTCTTTCTCAAACATATACAATTTCTTACATTTTGATATTCTATGGAGGAAATTGGCAATATATCATGTTTATAAATGGTATTTTATAAAGAATGAAGCAAATTTTCAACTTCAACTGGCAAATAAATTTGAAAAAACCTGGATAAATTTTTTGAATTGGAAAATATTAGCAACTAAAATTTTCCCTGTTAGTATTGTAAAGTGCTGATGATTCTCACTCTCCCTCCATCTCTTTCTTCACCTTTACTTCTTCCCTTATGGTATATTTTTTCTTATATGAACAGAAGAATGGATACTGGCATGGAGGAAACACCGTTAGCATTTTGTTACATGCATAAATAGTAAATATGATTTGACTAAAGCACAAATATGGCTGGATTTGTGTTGATTTTTTATGTATTGAAATAATTTTACAAATATAGCTCATGCAGAGTACCAGATTGCAAAGTTAATGAAGACTATCCATGAACAAACAAAAATAGTAGTTACATCATGACATGTTGATTTTTTGAGAAACAGTTCTTGTAATTAAGCTTCTCCTCAATGACAGAAATTGTTGAGCTAGGAATATGTTTGGATTTAAGTTCACCGAACTTGAAGAAAAGAATAATATGATACATCATTGAATATAACTCATCTCAAATTTTTCCCAAATGCAAGATTGAAGGTCAAGAATCATGATAAAATCAAAATGAGAGTATGATCTTGAGCATATTTATTCATGTGATTTAGTTTGACAAAACAATTTTCTTAAATAAACTCGAATTATGGATAATAATGGCTCATGTAATTTGGCATAGTAGCAGTCCAAAGTGCAGCAGGAAAAGCCGAAAAGAAGAAATCTTCAGGGTGGCAAGTTATGAATGCCAATTTGTGGTGATTTGAAGTCATTTTCAAAGCTTTTTACTGACAAATCAATGTGAAATATGAAATTTCCTTTTAAGAGAAACCAAATTAAGAGCGTATGTGGAATATAAATGACATTGATAATAATTTATAATTAAATTAAGATCATATGTATAGGAGACATAACTAATAGCTGTGCTTATCATGGTTCTAGGAATACATTCCATCACTGTCTTAGATTTTCATAGTTACCAGGTTTGAAAAATTCAGTTTGTTCAGGAGGTCAAAAAAATTCAACAATCAGGAATTCAAACTTTTTTAGTAAAATTCTATAGCGATTGAAAAATCCAGACCAAATCGAATGAATCCAGATGGTCCAAAATATTCTGATTGAACTGGATTTGAACTAAATCCGGCCAGATGGCATCTATGGTTAGATTTATGGCCCCAAAAGATAACAATTTTTCAAGTGGTTTAAAAATCACATCATGTGGTTTCTTAGCTTTGGGTTTCCCTTCTAAAAAAAAATCATGGCATGTGTACTATACTTTCTAAAATGTAAAGAGAATAATATTGTGCTTCAATTATTGTTTCCAAGAGAGAACAGTAGCATACGTCACCTACTTTAACAATCTATCATATTTGAATTTTGGTTTTTCATTTCCTGCACCATGTGCCTTAGTGGTAATATTGGAAGAGATTTAGTGCTCATAAAGATATTGAGAGAGAAATTCTCTGTGTAGAGTATCTCTGGGATCTTCAGAAGCAAACAAATGTTTAAACTTTATCCTAATTAACTTATAGGCATATTATGTGAACCAGTGTACAGCATAGAAAGGCCTTGATATTTCTGCATGAATTACTTGGCACCTGATTTTGAGAGGAGTCCCAAAAGCAGTATATCCTCATACATTCTTTTTCAAAAGAGTCCATATATATTAATCATACACATCATTTGCACACTTCACGTACCTGCAACCAGGCATGATAAGGGAGTGGTTGGCATGTGCTGAGTTAGGATGCAGGATAATACTGCTTGAATCTAAAGATTGTGTGGCGGCTGACAATACATAGAGAGATAAAATAATGCATAGAGAGGTCTGCCTCGAGGATCTTGTTATGTACTTCAAGAAAACTCCTGTAGCAACCTTGTACACGACTGATCCTATATTATCCTTCGCACAATTTCGAATAGTGTAGACATGGGATTGACATGCTTCAACCTTTCAACCTTTCCTGAGATAATACAGGTAACATTCAGTGAGCAGTCAATACTATGAATATGCAACATTACCCAGATAATGAATATTACTCTTTGAGTCAATGCCCTTATGAAAACCCTTTTCTTGCTTTTAGTCTAAAGTGCAGAAAAATTGATAAAAGTCACAGTTAAGTGCAAAAAAATATGCTTAAATTCATCTTAAAGCATGTTGCCACTCTAGGTTGTACCACCCCAGATCCAAGATGTTAGGAATTGCCTTGGTTCTAGTGGAGGAACTCTGCAATTAAGTTGAAAGCACTTCCAATTCTAAGGACAATGGTTCCTCCACTTAATTCAGGGCCAACTCCTGGACCGGTTGGATGTGGGGTGTTACAACTTGTAGTGGTAACAAATTAAAAGCCTTAATTTAATATAAATGTTTGAAAGCGTAATTCACCATAAAAGCATAATTAAGCCCAAAAAATGTATTGCAGGAAAGTTATTAATAGATCAATTCTAATAAATGTGACTTTTTAACTATATTTCTCTCGGTGCATTTGAATCCTCTTAGAGTAGTTAAAGTGACTTATTTAAGGTGATAGAAGTTTTGAGTTTGGTGTTGTTAGACAAGGTGAGTTGAATTGAGAATCATTTTTCATGCCTGCTTAAACCATATTCATACTAATATTTTTTATCTTGATTTTTCTCCAAAACTTCTGTTGATATCATCGACATAATACATTTTAGTTTGTTTAGAATTGCTGGCATGTGTCACAACCTGCAGTTGCAAGCTAGAGTTTTACAAAGATTTTCATCATATTTTTTATTCCTTAACACATCAATCAATTAATAGTGGAAGATAATTTATAAATTAAGCTGGAACACTTTACCTATTGGTTTTGATTATCATTAATAAAACATGGTTCTTTTTCTTTTCTTCAGTTACGTGCTAGGGTTGTTTGGAAGAGTAACAAATTAAATGAAGTACATAGTTTTAACCCTTTAAATTTAAGAAATCCCTTTAGTCATACATTCTTTGTTTATTTAGCCCATAACAAACCCACTATAATGTGTACTTTTCTCCTTTTGAATTCAGCTAAGACAAAAGGAATAATAAGACCTTTACAAGTAAATATTCAAACATATATGGATCTACAATGTTTATTCAATCAGATCTAAGTAGTGATAAGAAATAAATCAGAAATCAGCAAACCAAGTTTACAAACTTAACCCTACTTAATCTTCATAGATTACTTAAATCAGTGAAATCAGGCTGTCAACAATATACAAGATTTAAAGGATAAGATCATGTTACAATAATAGGACACATGTATAACCATTGAATTATCTTTTTTGCAGCTATGTAATAATATCAGATTCCCATAGTCACATTAATAAAGGAATCATTCATGCCTTCAATTTCATTTATTCATTTCCCTAAAACTCAATGGATTACATTTATATAAAGATAGATAAAAATTTCAGACATCAACTACAACTGGTACAATAAATCCTTATCAGCTGCCTATACCATATATCCTTATTTCATTGTACAGAAAATGTAACACTGTGGAACAGTTTTCCTTTATAACATCATAGCATAGAACTTGGGAAATGAACCTGCAAATTATGGTTTAGGTTAGAGAATACCTATATAACATTTACAGATCTCAAGTAAAGGAATAATAATATATATACCAATGGTCAATACCTTTTTCCGTGTTTGCATAAAATGCATGCAACATGTTAAATATCAAGGGAAAGAAGGAGAGAGAGAGCATCATGGGAGTGTGTTACCACCAACAAGAGAGTTGCATGGCTCCCAAGTATGCCACCCCAAAAGGTAGGATCCTCCCCATAAATGGGGTCACAAGTGCACACCACATGGTATTAATCACAAAACTATAATTCTTTCACATTCACAATCCCTTGGTCAAGGCATTTTAAACTCATGAGCAAGTCTTGACTCTTCTTGTCACAAGATAAATAAGATTCTCAAACTTCTTTCATATAGAGCACTAGTGCTGACATTGGCTCATCACATATGAGATATAAATCATATAGTACCACTAACAGGACCACCAAGTCAGCATCTAAAAGAAGTCGCATGGTGTGAATAATGTTCACAATCTTTCTTTTGCAATAACCCATAGATTTCAATTTCCACTTTGTTTTGAGTTTAGTTTAGAAAGATTGCTTGAAGCCCCCATAAGTCCCACCATTCCTTCCAATTAACCAACAATCTAAACAGGATGATAAAAGAAATTGACAATGACTCTTCCTATACATGTGGTTGTTTGAGCAATCTGAATAAATTGACAAAGGCTCGCATAATCCCCTTTGTTTTATTCAGTTGCCTGAACAACTTGCCATGAAGATAAATAAAGTGATTTTCAAAACACATCAATCACATAGAATACACAACTTTCTAGCCAATGAAACTTGTCTCTTTGTAATGTTACAACTTACAAATGTATTTAAAAGAACTTATAAAATATGATCAAACTGTAGCATTTAAATGAAATCAATATAATATGGGTGTGCCATCCTTTCCAAGATTCACCGCAGACAGTAAAGTAATTTGACAGCAACCCACCAAGCTTTTATGAACTAACAAGTTCAGCAGTAAAAGTTCCTGTACTTTTGTCATGCATATAACAGAGAAATTGAGAATGCATATAAACTTTTCTTTAAAATCAGATAACGAATCTCCAGTTACACATTTTAAATGCACGCCTTAAAGAATAGCCCTTCACATTCACAATGCACAGCAACATCAAGTATAAACATTGGTAATTTTGGAAAGAGAAGCCTTAATACTACGGCTGTCACAAGCTCATCATTTTCCTATGACAAGGTCAAAGTCAAGATGACAATTAAATACAATGTCAACTTTCACACCAAGTATATATATGCAATATTAAATTTATATGACATTTGAATGCAAAGACAACATTCACTCCACACACACACACACATGCAACAGTTGAATACTCAGTTGACGGCCATTATATATGTAATAAATATCACTTCTATATGCAACAGTCAAATACACAATTGACAGTCATTCTATACAGATTTATATATATGTTTTTGAGTATGTGTGTGTCTAGAGAGAGAGAGAGAGAGAGAGAGAGAGAGAGCAGAATCCAGTAGAACAAGGTGTAGCTCATTCTAGGATAGAATCAAACCCAGCACAGGCTCTATGGAAACCGTACACTCAGTATGCTATAACAGCTCAATATTCATTTTAAAACAAAATCCTTAACTCATGCCAATACACAGCCTCATTACATAGATCCTAAAAGCAAACAAAGGCTGTAATGATCATAGTTGCAAAAGCTTGCAATTACTTGCAGGACTCCTGAATAATAGTGAGTGGAAATGCCTGCTGAGTAGCTTGCAGGAAAACTTGGTGGTGAGTTTTTAATATAAATTGTGGTGATTGTAATGGAAAAAATTGCCATTATGCACCAAAAAATTGCATGGCTTGTGGCTAGGGTAGAATTGTGGCTGCTAAAAGTGAAAACAGAAAAAATTAAAGTGTGAGTTCATTTATTTGATGATTTTGTCATGTAATCACGGGTCTGCTGTTTATTTTTTCTGGCAGCAACATTTTATGGGTTTAGGGTTTGGCTTGTATTGAACTCTGCTTGTGTTTGACTGCAAAAAGATAGGTATATCATTTTGTGTGACTGTAAACAGAACAGAATGTTGAATCCTTTGTACCATTTGTTGTGTTCTTTAATGGTTGTATTCATAACTTTTGCAATGACATCAGGATTGTTTTAAAGATTCAGTGTTGATAATTTTACCATTTGACATTCACCAGCAGACATAGGCTCCACAGTGGACAACACTTGCTTATATAACCATCAGCATTGGTTATTATTAAATTATTAATACACTATTTGTACTTTGTACCGTTCATTTTTGGTAATGTTATTACAATGATATTTCCTTTCTATCATGTTTTCTATCTTATTTTTTCCAAAAACATTTTAATAAGATTAAAAATCTATTTATATTAACTTTTAAAGTGGTTTCAACTTTTAGTTGCCTATTTTCTCTTGTACCTTCATATTTGTATGTGTTCAAGTTAAGTGGTAATAATAGAGGCGGAGGCAGTGTTGAAATCATTTTCAAGTTTATAATATCTATTGAACTCTAATTCTGATTTATATATGAAGGAAATCAATAATATATTCCCCAAATTTAGTAATATGCATGTTTTTGAAGAATATTGTTACAATTTTATATGTTTTTTAATGTTTGGAAAAGTACTGAGTTATTGCCGAGTTTTTCCCTGAGCTTTTATGGAGTCCCAAGTTTTTGAAAATTTTGGATCAGCGGAGTAATTACCATGTCCAAGTTTTTCAACTATGGTAATGATCATACCTGTTAATCCAAAACCACACAAAGTCAAAATTTGTTAAGCCTAGCCTCCATAATCAAACATCATAGTCTCTTCTCTCTCCCAAAAATTGTTGCCCTCAAAATCTTTCATACCATCTTTCATAAAACAAGCTACCCATGATTTGGGCGATAAGAACATTAATGAATCCATCACTCCACTTGCACAACACTAACTATAACTCATATTTCAAACCCTTATCAAATGGCCATGCTCACAGCTGAGCTCAACCACTAACCAAATTCATTCAATATGCCAAACACTTTAGGGTTTTTACCTAACATAACCCTAGATTCTAGTGGTAGTGCATCTGTTAATGCCAATGTGCTTCTCAAAAAATGAGCAAGATTGTTTGGCTGGCCAAGACTGTGGCCACCTTGCTAGTTTTGCTTTTGTTTTAATTTCATAAACTTTCAAATGTTTTCCACCCATACCTATAGTGAAGGTAAATTAAAATCATTTGCATATTTCAAAAACATTCTAAGCCTTTAAAGTAGAATGCAAATGTCATTTATTATAGTAAAAATATGAAATGCAAAGTATATGCATACAACATACAACCACACTGACATAAAGTAAGACAAATTGACAAACATAAAGATTGGTGATTGAATGATTAAAATGAATGGCTGTTATGATGGAAAACCAATTTCCACAAGATGAAACAGCAAAGCATCAACTGATCATGCATCATAAAAGAAGACGCCAAAGATACATTACCCATTTATTCCTGACCAGAGATCACAGACAACACAACAGATATCACAAACACATGCTAACTGGCTGTTTGCACATGGTCTCCTCGGTGCTATGCTGATGTGATATCATCTTCCCCCATCATGGTCTCCTTCATCAGGGACAAACCTCATACAGAAATGATACATTTGTTGACATGATACACATATAAAAGAAGCATTATATGCAACATCTAAACTTCAGAAAGTGAATGTCAGACATTGATATAAACTTACTAATGTCATCTAGGCATTTAACATATCCAGCTGTCACAAAATCAGAATTATTACATGCCAAATATTAATTATTTTAAGTGGTCCAAAAATGGGGTATTACAGCATGATTTGAAATATGACTTTATTTTTAATTTCAATTTAGCTATAGGGAATGCACTAGACAATCTTATATTAACACTACTTTCTCAATGAGGATGGCTTGCTTTAATTTTTGCCGGTCTTATTACATTCGGAATATCTTCTTATGATATCACTTTTAGGGCTTCTCGCTTGTGATTTAATAATAAATTATGACCAACTAGGTTAAACACTAAACTATTTAAATGTTCTTTGAATATCTTATATTTTGTTCTTATTTAGTAATTTTCCAGTGGTATGTGTCTTCCCTCTTTTGAAAGCTCATTAGCCTCAATTAGATTTCCTTATTTGACTATTGTTGTGGATTCTAGTGTGTACTCCTTATAAGGGATTTAGTACTAATGAATATGTGTAATGTCCTTTACCCGACCTTGCCCTAGAATTCGCTTGTTGATTAGGGTTAGGATTTCTTCTTTTCAAGTAACATTTTTCTTAATGAAATAATCCTGGATTGAGATTTGCATTCACCATGTTAACAACATTTCCACATATACATATGTTTGTTAGCATTAATATTTAGATATCCAAAATATAAACAAAATAACAAAAGCAATAATGAAGACAGATGAGGAGTGGCATGGATGGATCCGCTTGAAGCCATGGTCCCTAGTACAAAGGTGGTAACCTACAACCCTCCCTTCTTGGCGACTTGTAACTGCATTCTCTATTCATGTGGATGGATCTGCCTGAAGTCCTTGGCTAGGTTCAAGGGGTTGTAACCTACAACCTTCCACTCTAGGGGACTTGTAACTGCATTCTTCACCCATGACATCTCCTCGGAAAACACATGACCTACTGGGGGAAGCCAACGGAGCTTATAAGTGGCTTAGGCCTACCAGCCCTCCATGGCCATAGTGGAATCTTAGGTGGGACCTCCACCCTCCATGGCCCAACCCTTGCCTTGGGATTAGTGGAACCTTAGATGGACTTGCCACCCCTCCATGGCACATCCTTGCCTTGGGTCCTAGGGGCAGAACCTCAAGTGGGGTTTTTAGGTACCACTTTTCTCATGCCCTTCCTCCCTACTATGTTTACAAGCACGGAGAAGATGATCTTTTAGCAATCAAATACATTTGCATTTATTACTGATTCTTTGAGTCAATATCAACATCATTATTATCATGTTAATACTAAAGAAAGCATTACACCAATAGTTAGATTAGCAATAACTGTTTCTTAGATTCAAAATTTGCTAAATATTATTGTTAAGTTAGTATATCACCCGAGTTGTTGTATCTCTCCACGTTTTCTGATTCCTTACTCACCTCTTTCAACCTTATACTGGATTGATCATAGGATGAGTACAATTCATGAATATACATAATCTACTTATGTTTATATTAAAGAGTCATCATTACTTATAAGGCTTAATAATTGCTGCAAGCATGATCATATATAATATATCTATATATCCTAAATAAACATATACATATTATTATTCCTAGTTGGTTCCCATTTAAAAAAATTACTTTGTCATATATATATATATATATTCCACATGTATATATATCTATATTTAAAATAGTATTAAACTTACAGCTCAAATGTATTCTTGACAATATATTTGATCCTTATTTTCATATGCTGCCTTATCAGGTTTCCGATTCAATAATATATTCCTTCCCTTTTTGAATAAGACAAATTCTGTCCTATTTGACTGCTCTCCTTCCTTTTCCTCCCATTTCCCATCGATCATATTCTATTTTTATATCATAAGAAGGGAGACATCCCTTAGACAAAAATGACGACTTTCCAAATAGTCACGTCTCTTTATTAATTTCTGTTTCTTTACGACTAATCGCAGCCTTCAAATATTTTGAATCACTCCTTTTGGTTTGCTGCATTTAACTATTTTTAATTGCTAACATGAGTTGCTTCCTTTTATTTGAAATTATTCGCTGCCTTTGTTCATTATTAGTAAATCGCTGCCATTTCTAATATATGTATTATTTATGTTTATATATTATTGTTTCTTATTTTATTGTTATATTTATATTAGTTTTTTGAGTATCATATTATTATAATAACAATATTTAAATTGTTAATATTTAGATTTATATTTTAATATTTACATTGCCATTATTTATTTTATTTATTTATGTGTATTTCAATGCTTTTATTATTGATTTATATTTACATTTTGATATTTATGGGATTTTGTTATTCGTATTTTAATGTTTCATATCACAATTTTGGGTGACATGACAATATGCCTGATAATATTCTTCTCTAACAATGTCTCTTCCAGATCATCTTGAATTCTTGGTAAGAAATTTTGTTGCTTACCTACTTCCTTCAGGATTCTGACTGGTGATTGTCTTCATTTTCATTTCTGTTGTTGAGATTATATATATAACTGAATTGCAAGTTGAAAGTCACTTTGGTAAGCAATATATATAGTCATTCTATTTTCTGGTGTGGAGATTCATTTTTCTAATTTTTTTTTCATTTTTGTACATCTACCATTACTCATTTGGTTATCATACATTTTGAATGACCCTTTTCAATACAATAATCTATGGGGATGGCCATGTCTTATCACTAATCAGTTGTTTAAATCTTTATAGAATCTAATATTTTTCTTAGAGATGAATGATTTTCTCTAAATGAAGATCTATTACTTTGCAACCTGTATAGAGATTATCCTTACATAATTTATAAAATTTAGCATGTCTTCATATAATTTGTGTTTTCATTTTTTCTTATGTAATCATTCGTTCCTTTTTAATCAATAAATGAGGGGTTTAATTGGGGATCCTTTTTCTTTAATAAAAGGATTAACATGAAACTTACAAAATTGTGTCCTTGTGCGCTATATCCTGGACATATGGCTGCAGCCACAGCAGTGCAAAAACAGGAAGTCCTCAAACAACACTACAGCAAACACAAAAAACATGGAAAACAAAGCATATGGATTACAAGGTTGTCAGCTAAAAGCCTTTGAAGAAGGTTGGCCAACCTAACTGTAATGAGCCGACCCAATTTTTTTCAAACTTTGAGATGATCACAATGGCACCAAAGTACTCGTTAGGGTTAGCTCAAATCAAAACCAGCAACTGAAGGAAGAGCCTCAACGCCAAGAATGTGCTTTCCGACCCAAGCTGGGTAAGAAGCTACCATATGGCGGAGTATCACTAGTAAAGAATGCAGTACTGGAAAGTAAACTCAACGCCAAGCATGTGCACTCCTAACCCGAGGTGGGAAAGGCGCTACCATATGGCGGAGATTCTATTAACAATGATGCTATGCAAGTAAAACAATCTCAACGCCAAGCATGTGCATTCCTAACCCGAAGTGGGAAAGGCGCTATCATATGGCGGAGAAACATAAAGCAAATACAATGTAGACTGAGCAAGGGCCAGTCGCATCCACAACCGTGGGAATGAAAGTGATTAAACTGAAAGTAAACTAGGTGGCATAGCCATCCTCTTCCACTAAAGTGGGGATACAAAATGTAAAGTGCAGAAAGTAAAAGAGCTGATTAGTACTACTGATTCAGCGTTACAATATGATGAACAATCTGCAAATACAATGAGATATAGATAACCAATGATCTCCAAAATGTTAGGAAATGCACTCCAAACAAGTACAAGCTATCCAACATATGAAATATAGCAAAAGGGACTAAAATATCAAGTCTGATATAAAATTGCAGCAATCAGAAAATTCATACCAGCAAGCCCTAGAATCACCAAAATGCTCATAACTTCGTCAAAACACCTCCGAATGATGTGGAATTGAATGTAAATGAGAGCTAGGAGTTGAGTGACCAAGACCAAGCCCAAAAACTCCTCCAAATAGCAGTGATTTATTTATGCACGCTTTCCAATGCAACCTCAAAGAAGGTATAACCACCAGAAATGTTCTAACAACAAGATAAAATCCGAGACACCTCCAAAAAATCTGAAAACTTGCAAGGAGGGGCGCCCAAGGTAGACTAAAGCATAGGGCCAATACCCAGAACCACTAAAAAATCGTGCATGGACTTATGAGCAGATTTCTATTTGAGCAAAACCCTAACCAGCAAACGCAAAACCAAGCCCAAAAACTCAAAAAAAAAAAACTCACCAAGCCCAATAACTCCTCCAAATAGCAGTGATTTATTTATGCACGCTTTCCAATGCAACCTCAAAGAAGGTACAACCACCAGAAATGTTCTAACAACAAGATAAAATCCGAGACACCTCCAAAAAATCTGAAAACTTGCAAGGAGGGGTGCCCAAGGTAGACTAAAGCATAGGGCCAATACCCAGAACCACTAAAAAATCGTGCATGGACTTATGAGCAGATTTCTATTTCAGCAAAACCCTAACCAGCAAATGCAAAACTGACAAATCTCTAAAATATTCAACCTTGATGCTCTGTCTGCTAGTCTGGATGAGAAGCAGTCTCTGAAAACTTAGCTAGGTGCTATCTTTCAAGCACGAAACCAAGAGAAAGAACTAGTAGGTATGCATTCCTCGAAGCAAGCTCTGAAAGTATTTCAGCAACATAACAGTATGATAAGCAACAATAGATATCCATGAAGAGCCCAACACTCTTATTTATAATTTTTTTTCTCCCAAATTCAAATCTTCTTTTCCCTCCAATTAGGGCACCTATCTCAAATTCACATTCATCTTCAATAATTTGCAATTTGAATTTCATTTAGCCTCTTCTCCAATAATGAAATATACTTTATCAAAAATGCTAATAAAGTATAATGTGGCGTCCCAAAAGTATTAAAGTGCAATACTTTATAAAATAACATATCTCCTCAAATAGGCGTCCAAATATGATTAAGTGAAATATTTTATAATTTGCAAATATTCCTCCAAACTAGGCGTCCATTTTGCCTAGTTAATATTCCACTTAAAGCATTATAATTTTCCAAATAAAGCCTCCAAAATGTTTAATTAATAAATATTATAAAAATCACTTATCTCTCCAAATCGTCCTCCATGCCTTAGCCAAATATTTTTTCACTTAAAACATTATTTTTCATCAAATATCAAACTTGCCAAAATAATCACCTCAAATGCTGGAGACCATTGCTCAAGCTGACCTGCCAGAAATAGCCACTGCACCAAACTGCTAAACTGCTGCTAAAAATAGTACTGCCAAAAATAGAACTTACTAAAAATAGCATACTGCTAAAAATAGTAAGTTGTTCCAAACTCATTTTCTCCACATTTTGAGCAGCCGTTGCAACTTACTAAAAATAGTAAGTCCGAAAAAGTTCTCTGATTCAATTGCATGTCACACCATCGCGAAGCTCTCTGAAAACCCAGAAGGAATCCAGAAGCCAAACTGGAAAACTCCAACATGCAAGCCTCCAAAAAGCAGCCGAGAACGCAAGTCAATATCTTTTCATGCATGCTACCTCATTGCGAAGCTCTCCAAAAACCCAGAAAGCTCCACTAGACATGCGTCATAAACTCCAACATGCAAGACCTTAAAACCTCCTCAGAAAGTGGAAACCCTAAATTCAGCTTCTGACTGGCCTACGGGCTTCCGAAAATAGGCTATCAGACACAAAAGGGCATATGGCTAAAAGAGGGACATTACACTAACACATACAAATTAAAAAAGCAACAGCTAATGGGTCTCAACCTGGGTCAAGGATTTACACCTTGGGAATTACCCTCCAACAGATCTCAACCACAGGAGATCCTCCGATATCATCAACAATAGCCTCCACCAAGACCAACTCTGATGCCATAGACCTACCACCAACTCTGATGCCATAGACCTGCCAATGCCAACCTGACTCTGTTGGCTATGAGACTGATCACGACCTCTCCCACAATCCCAATCCACATGCACCAAATGAATGTTCTTTCCCCCATCTTAGCTAGCAAACTAGCCTTCTATTTGTTCCATTCAACTGAGTCATCTCTAATTTTGAACATATGAAAAGCATTTCTTAGCAGATCCGTACATAAGTCCCCATTTTCTTGATCCCTTGTAATGATTTACCTTGGAGGAGTTTTATCATGATGTCAGGGCTGCATCCAAGGGGATTAGACAAATCTAGGTGGGAGCCAGGGTGTGTTTGGTTGGCTTGAATGACAGATCTTCTGTAAAATTGGATTAAAGATGCTGGACCATTGGGGTCACGGTTGCCACTTTTCATAGATGCCTAGAAACCTTGGAGGCATGAGTTAGGTGGCTTTTGTGGTTGGGAAGTCTTTGCTTTTGTCAAAGTCACATTTGGGATGACCTGGAGCATCTCAAACTGAGTAGAAAACCTAAAACAACGAAATTGCCAGTTTCCACAGGCAGCAAAATCATCTCAACAGCAGCTATTGTGAAGTTGCCTTGATTGCAGTGATTTCAAAATTATCTCCTGGCAGAAGTGGCAAAAACATATAGTGCAATTAGAACATGGAATATGAAGGGTTTTTGATGTTTCGATTTGCTTTTTTGACATGATCTTCTATCTGGCGCCTTGGGAGTGCAGGAGAAAGACATATATGCATTGTAAAACATGTTTGAGTGGGGCTCTTCTTGCAACCTTCATTCCATGTTCATTTTTGCTGTTTTAATCATTGGAGCATGGGTTTCATGGTTTCAGGTATATTGCATTTTGTAATCATTGTCATAGCCCTAGTTGCTCCAGAGGCATTGTATACATCTGTATTGGACTGAAGCATAGTGGAATATGGCGCAAAATGCTCACTTTTGTTGGAGTTTGTCCTTTTTCAGGGTTTCTCTAGGTTAATCTTGTTGTCTCAGTTCATATGAATGTCTCTCTTGCATGATTTACTTTCATTGTATATTGTTTTTATGTGTTTTGTATTTATTATGAACATTCCTAGACTGTTATAGCATCCATTAGAGGTGGAAACACAGTTTTTGAAGGTATTTGCAGGATTGATAAGATAAAATCCATAGTTATGCCTTGAGTATGATATAACCATTCAAGATTATGGATAAACAAATGCAAAAGTCAGGGTAGTAGGGTTTTACTTGAAAATTGTGTTTGATATAGAGCTGATAATATGTTGGTTGCCACCATTATCTGGCTAAATATGCTTGGCTTTTTCGAAGGCCAAAAATTTCAAGGAGTAGGAGTGAAGGGAATCTACCTACCTCTCCAAAGATAGGAGGTGCTTATGCAGGGCAGGAAAGCAGGGGCCATGTTGGCCATAGACAGACCTGCCTCCATAGCATAAGGGAGGCTTGTAGGCAAGCTAACACTTGCTTCTATAACAGGTTTACTGATGTCCACGTGAACTTCCCACAAGTTTTTCAGATCCTCAGCAGGTGGAATGTAATCCTTATTCAAAAAGTCAATTAACAAACAAATAACCTTCTAATCTATAGTTTTAGCCACCAAAATTTCAAATTTGCATAAAGGAGTCAGTCACCATGGAATTTGCGCGCTTGATCCCTGGATGTTCTTCCTGACCATCTGGCCCAAGGATTTCTTAAATGAAATGTAGGTCCTGCTTCTCTGTAACCCTAAAAATCACTTTGAGTTTCCTAGTAGATACACTTCCTCCAAAGAGGATTTCACGAGCTACTGAGTAAACTTAAATTCTAAACACTGCAGACAGATTGTAGAGAGGAGAGAAAAAGCCATTGAAGGCACTTTGCCTATTTGCTTAGGGAGGAACAGCGGAGAGAGATGGCATTCCATCAATCTGCATTGGATTAGTGAGGGCTTCACACATGTATCCTTCGTTGACATGCGGATGATGGCATACCATGCAAATCTATGATGTCATGGGAATACATGAATACGGGAAGACATCTATTATATATAAGTACACTCATCTTAAGATATGCATAGGTGGGGATGGTGTGTTCCTATATTGGAGTTTCCTTGTAAGTACGAGTAGCATATTTTTTGGTATATTGTCCCGCTTAAAAGACTGGAGTGTCCTTGTTGGAGACAGATTGTTGCTAAAGGATATTCAATATTGTGATTTATTAGCTTCCATCTGAAATTATAATTGAGTTAGGCAAACCAATATGGATGGTACACATAATTTGTGATCTTGTCGCTGTAATGCTTGTTGCCACATGTCTTGCCATACTAAGTGCAACCATGATAGCTATTGTTGCTTATGCTACAGAGATGAAATTTTAGTATTCTATTTATTAAAAGCAAACACCTGCGTATTTTGTCATTATCTTTATTAAGGATTATCTACATGAAATTTGTTTACATCCTGTTTAAAATTCTTTAAAGACTTTTCTTGTTATATTTGAATACTAGTTTTCATTTTCTGTAATCTATCATATTCAGAAGTTACTTTTATAGTGACAACTACCATAACTTTTATTTTTTGTTAATTTTGCTATTGTCTCAGCTGTAATCTTATGAGCGTATCAAAATTGTGGTAACTTTTTTTGAATGCAATGCACGTCTTGAGCTCTTAACTAACAACATATTTCCGGCATTGATTGGAAAAATTGCAGGGCAAGGGAAAGTGGACATTAGCTACAAGAAACCAGTAAATTCGTATCAACAAAATAAAAATGGAATGCTAACACAAAATCAAAATGGGCTCTGTTGTGAGAAACACACAATATGTAGTGAACAAATCCTTAACAGGGAAGCGCCCCAGTTTGATTTGAGAAACAATGAAAAGCCAAATACTAAGGTATTGTTTGCAAAATGTGACATTAAATACTAACCTTTTTCTTCATACAGTGATAATGTGAACATTTTATTTGGTAAAGGTGCTTTAAACTATTTGATGTGGAGGCTTAGAGGTTATGCTTTCAACATCTCACCATCTATCCTTCTTCTAGAAAAGAATGCAGACAAAAGTGCTTTATATATTCTGGATACATTGGATACCATCTTGGCATCAATTTTATTACAATATACATTTTCAATGAAGGAATGCTTGGTATGGGTGCAAAGTAACCTATTTTTCATCCTTTCTACCATCTGTTGTCCTTTTTGTTCCATTCATGTTCCTATTGCTTCAGTTCTTTTATCATTATTCTGCATTGTTCAATTTTGTTCTGCTCGTCAACTTTTATACAACCCACCTGCAAACTAGCCTACATCTTTGCTTTTCCCTTCTACCATTGAAGGAAGATTTTCAAATCAGAAAAAAAAGACAAAAATGTTTAGCCTAGTGATGCACTCCTTAACAAATAAAAAATGGAATTCAGCATCCTTACATGATGAGGCACACATTGGGCAGTCTGGCGCACATTGTAAAGAGAAAATTGGTGAAGATGAAGTGTAGTGTATTGGCATGTGCCTAGCTCATAAGCCCATGCCTTAATAAAGGAAATCTTCAAAATGCCAGCTTATGGTCAGATTTCCCTATAAATAAAAACTAGGATTTTGATTTTGATATGTAATCAAGGGAGGCACCAGATGTGCGCCTAAGCAGAAAGCACACACCACATCATAGGGATTTCTAAAAATGAAGATCTTATATTGAGGTGCACATGGCATCATAGGTGCATGCTTGATATGTTGAATTTTGTTTACACTACGAAAAACAGCTGACTCAGTAGTATTTTTTGCTAAAAGTCAGCTGACCAAATTCAAAATCAAAGGAGTGTTTGGATTTATTATAAATATGAGATTGGAAAGGAGATCAATCTTCTATTTTAGAATGAAGTGCCCCTTTAAAAAGCAATCAGCTATTAATAAATCAGGCACAGCATTTTTCTCAAAGCGAAAACATCATTTTTAATGTTAGCAGGATGCTGATTTTGCAGGAAAACAGTCATAACAGCATTTATCAAGGAATCAGCATCATTTCTTCTTCAGATTTTTCTTTTTCTTCTCAAAATGCCTGCAGAAATCAATCAAAGAATAGTCAAGCAGAAAGGATTTGAAAATATTTTTCCATTCAATTGGATTTGGTATCAGCATGAGGAGAGGATAGAGTTAATCAGTTCCTTTAGAGTTTTCTGAAAGCTTCATCAAAATTGTCTTCAGAGGCACCTATTTAAAGGTCTACTTCTAGCAGGCGCTAAAAATAGCTCACATTATTTTTAGCCATCACATTTTCAAGGAGATGAACATATTCTAAGACATGCCATTTTTAACTAGTGCTACGTACAGCTCGTGCTATAGCATTCACTATTTATAACCTAAAGTTAACTGTTCTTAAATCATCTTTTAATAGATCTCTTGTCATGTGAGAGATGTTAGCATTAAGTCATAGTTCATAATAAATTCAATCTATAACTTACTAGAGGTTGCATAGTTCTAGTTGTAATATTAAAGGATAGAAGTTTGTAGTAAAGATTGCATTTTATGCAATCAATTATTCTTAGAGTATAAGTAGTCGTAAGTTTTTTATTTATTTTCATGCACTAGCTTTATAGACATTATAAATAAGCGCTATTTTGCACTTAGATTTCAAATGGTAATTCTCACTCTTGCTTGTTGCTGACATTGCTGTTCATTGAATAGTAATTATTGTTAATACAAAATTTGTTATTTGTTCAATAAAAATATTTCACATTATTTTTAGCCATCACATTCTCAAGGAGATGGACATATTCTAAAACATGCCATTTTTAATTAGTGCTACTAATAGCTCATGCTATTTTTGGCATTCACTATTTATAGTCTGAAGTTAAGTAGTCTTGAATCATCTATTAATAGATCTTGTCATGTGAGAGATGTGAGCAATAAGTCATAGTTCATTATAAATTCAAACTACAACTTAACTAGAGGTTGCATAATTCTAGTTTTAATATTAAAATATAGAAGTTTGTAATAAGATCACATTTTATGCTATCAATTATTGTTAGAATATAAGTAATTGTAAGTTTTTAATTTATTTTCATGCACTAGCATTGTAAACATTATAAATAAGTGCTATTTTGCACTTAGTTTTCAAATACTAATTCTCACTCTTGCTTGTTGCTGAAATTGCTGTTCATTATTGTTAATACAAAATTTGTATTCGTTCAATAAAATTTATTGAGCTTATATTGCTTTTAAATCACTCTTGAATTGTTTTGTTAAATGTGTAGAAGTAGATGAAATTCATATTGCAGGTTTATTTGAAGTTGAAAATTGTGACTTTGTATTGATTCTTTCAGTTAATTTACGAAAACATTCTTGTCGTTATGTTTAAATCTATTCAAATCCTTGTATACTTGTATTGTCCAATCTCTGATTTTAGCTGAAAAATGCAGGTGTTTGATTGTAGGATTTATTCAATAAAAAATATAAAAAATTGTTTGCCTTAAGTTGAAGAGCATCTTGGCCTTATCGCCTTATATAAATCTAAAAAGACATAACTAATAATTATATTAAGAGTGTCTTAGCCTTTTTGCCTTGGACAAATTCAAAAAGACATACTTTTAATTTTATTCAACATTAATGCTAATCAGCTTAGAAAAATTCTATAAAGATAGTGAATAGCAAGTACATATTGTACATAATAGGCCAGTTTTTATTTTATAGGGAGCTTCCCCTTCTAATTTGAAGAGCGATTCTACTACACATTTGTTCCATTTTTCATTGCACTAAAAGGTGCAAATTAAAATGCTAACATGATCTTGCTATGAAGTGCAATGTATTTGCTTAATATTAGTGTGATGTGCCTACAACTTGAAGAAAATGTACAAATTTACAATTTATTCAATTTGTAGACAACATGCAGGAACAGGTAGAAAAATCAAATTGAAGTAATTGATTCTTATAGCTAGTTGAAATCCAAGTTTAAAAAAAAATAAAAATAAAAGTTTAATCAATTGATATAATGTTAATGATTGTTTTTGAAATTAAGATCAAATGAAGAGGACAGTGAACAGGTTATAGAGGAGTGGCTATTTAAAAGAGGACATGGGGGCCGAAAGTGAGGGTTTTGTAGTTGATGAAGTGGAATATTGCCATTCTTTTTATTCATTTTCTTCATCATTTTATTTTGTTTGCTTCCTAGGAAAGATTTATGAGGATTTAGAAACACAACATTTATGAAAAATAGCTTAATTATGATTTAAATAAATTAGTGTTTTTTTTGGATGGGGGATGTCTTTTTGTCCTTGGATGCTCGTTGCAAAGGGTAACATCCCTTGAGTAGTAGGACCATCCTAGGGATGGCCACCTCTATAGGTTGTACTTGAAGGGAGGATTGGGGAATGTTTCATCTCCATCTCACTCTCCTTGGAACCTCTTTGATCTAGTATTTGCCCAAATACCCTAGGTATGTGTCTCCAAGGAACATTGTGAATTTCCCAATTGGGACCAAGTTATTATGTAATGACCCCTTTTTATGGCCTTTCTAGTATCTATGGAATCTCCAACTTTATTGGAGGGTGCCAACTTTTTCGAGATGGAATTCTGGCAGCAACAACAAATTCAGTAAATCAAGGCGAATCCCATGGTAATTTCCGAATGCAATTTAGACCTTTAGGGAGCCTTCCACATTTCTTGGAGAAGTTTGCTATTTTTGGAATGTGCTTCATTAAGTTTGATATCCTGCAAACTTAAAGTTATGTTAATATGGTCAGAATTCATAATTGGCCTATTTTAGTATTTTTTGCAACTTGGTTGTGCAGAAATATAATTATTTTTTATAAAGAGACTCATATAGTTCAAAAGTAAATTAAGATAATAGTCACTTTATAAAGAGTTAAAATATGGATTATCTAGAAAGTTATTAAACAATTATAAAGTATAACTTCTAGAAAGATCCCAAGGGGTTATAAAAGGAGGTTGAGAGAAGTCATTTCTTTATTCTTGATATTTTGTATTTTCGGAAACCCTAGTTGTGGAGGTTGGGCAGGTTTGTTCAACAACAGCCCTAAGAGAAACCCTAAGGCGAAGATTGGTTTCGGAAGTGAAAGATCTTCGCTAACCAATATGGTGGTGGACTAACTCAAGATTCATAGGTGTGCTTATTGTTTTGGATTTATGGGATTTGTGCTGAAAGTAAAATTATTTTCAGATTTGCCATGGGTTTAATCTGTAATTGAAGATTTTAGTTTGGCAGAGGTTTGAAAGATCATTTCATATATTGGAGCTTAAGATATTTTGTATTTTCGGAAACCCTAGTTGTGGAGGTTGGGCAGGTTTGTTCAACAACAGCCCTAAGAGAAACCCTAAGGTGAAGATTGGTTTAGGAAGTGAAAGATCTTCCCTAACCAATATGGCGGTGGACTAACTCAAGAATCATAGGTGTGCTTATTGTTTTGGATTTATGGGATTTGTGCTGAAAGTAAAATTATTTTCAGATTTGCCATGGGTTTAATCTGTAATTGAAGATTTTAGTTTGGCAGAGGTTTGAAAGATCATTTCATATATTGGAGCTTAAGTCATTTTTAATATATTTATTGTGAAAACCCTAAGAAGAGGCTCGCCGCATCATAAGGTGGATAGAATTCTCTTTAAATTAGAATGGTACATCTCATATTAGAAGGCTTTGAGCCTTGTGTAGCTTGATAAAGAGTAGGAAGGGTGACGTGCGAAATTTATGGGCCCCAATCTACACATTAAAGGCAAGGTTCAACACATACTTTGGAAATATTGAGGATTGTGGCAAGTTTAGGAGGTTTAAGGATTGGACGTGAGGTTCAGAGGAGGAACGATTCCTTCTAGAGGTGAATTGAGTGTGTTTATGGGCAGCTTGAGGCTTTAAAGCTTTGGTTACACATTTTCCATGTATACTTCAGCAAATTTATAGTGGGACGTGGCAGTTTGAGGTGGTGAGAGGTTGTTGTGACAGAGTTTGGGCACTTTTGTGTATATATAGCAGATTTGGAGTATCATTAACAGTCAACTTGGGTATTTGCTCACCTGTACTAATCATATGGTTAAGAAGATTGGACTGAACAACAGTTACAGCTGGTTGAAGACATTTTTGAGTGCATCATACAATCGATAAAGAGACAAAATTGAGTACAACACAGTATATTGCATCAAATCTAATCAATTTTCTATATCAGACTTAGGTGAACAGTAAGCTAACAACTTAATATCTAATGAACAGCGAAATTAGGTCAGTGAAATCATCTTGTTCTTGAATATTTGATTGCAATTGATCAGTGCATTATATTTCTGTTCTGTTCTTTATCTTGCTGCAATAATCATTAGTTGATATGCGGGAATTTGAATGAAATGTTGTAATGGAACAATTGTTATAAGGAGTTAGATCAGTCGTGCAAATTAATTATTGGATTTTGTGATATGTTGGTTCAAACATTGTTGAAATACACTCTAAATACAATTGAACATCAACCATTTGACAAAATGTCAATGTATTACTCACTGAATGCAAAGTGTGTAGAAATACTTATGTAATTGGAAGTTAGTAACAACAGTTAAAACATTAAGGCTCAGAAATATTGAAGGGTTCCTTTGATTGCAAACTGTTTGACAAATTGTCTCAAGAGGAAAAATTAGAAGATCATCAGCAAGATACTAAATATTTCTGGTGGGCACATTACACATTAGTACTTGTCAAAGAAGGAAAACTCATTCTTTCTACTCTTCCGAGTATGTGATTCTTAGTTTCTGTGATAATGGCTCGTATATAATTAATGTTGCTGCAAAATAATGAATACTTGTGACAATTCTTCTCACATTGTGTTGAACTCCTGTGTTTTCGTTAACATAATTGCCAGGTTAAGATTGACATTTTTACTTTCAATGAATCTTAAGATTTGATTGCAGTTGAGACATTTTTCTAGGTGGGTGTGTGACAATCTTTGCAAGGATCTTGATGAGGTGTTTATCCTTTTCCTGTGTCTTCACTTTTCTTTTGTGAACAGTGCTTCATAGAATGATAATTTTATGTTGCCAAACCTAGTATAAGGGCCACTGCTTAATTAGCTCATTTGTTTCTAAACAGTAATCAGTTTCTGTAAACTGGTGTACTCTTGAGTCCCATTGACCTACTTTTGGTCACTTGTGGACATTAATAAATTTCTTTCTTTTTAAGTTTCCTGGACAGGGTGATGGCTTATATATACATATATATAATTTCCACAAAATGTACAGAATTAAATAATAAATATAGAATTAAGAACACGCTATATAATTGATAATTAATAACTTATATCAATTAAACAATGCCTATTGTCAAATCATAAATGTTAATTTAAAACCCTTTTGAGTTGACAAAAGATTTGACAATCTCCGACATGTGATAGATGCAAATTGTGAACAAAGTCCTAAAATATACATTTACAAAGTTGAAGATGTTTCACTATTGAAGTTGGAGAAAGTTCCTGGCCATTTGCCAAGCTATGCCTTGAAATCTATGATACAATAAAATAAGCTATTTTCCTCTCATCTCCCTTCTGAAGTTAAGATGTGAATCCCTTTTGTCAAGTGAAAAAGTTTGCAAATCTGTTTCTGGTAGAAAAAACCAGTGTGCAAATGTCTATTGTGATTTTCAGGCATCCCTCAAAATGATCAGCTGAAAATCCAATCTGCACATGAAGAGTTTGAGAAAGCTGCTGCTGTGTGATCGTTTCCCCATCTTTGCTACCTGCTTTGAAATTTCCTTTTACAAGAATAATCTGATTTACTGTTAGCCAGGCTATCAGCATGATCGACAGTATTATTTGTCCCACATAAACCAGTCTCAGCAATAGGAAGACCGTGACCTGGGAAGGAATATTTCATACATGCAGCTATGATGTTGTAAACCCTACTGCTATATAAATATCATGACATCTGTCAACAATTCATATGTTGCGAGAGGGGTGATGCAGGGAACATCACAGGGAAGCCTGGCATTACCCCTGGGCCCCCCTGTGGGTATGTTCGCAGGAGACGCTCCCCATGTTAAGGGGGCGTCCCTGGGATGTCACCAAAAAACAGAAAAAAGAGGGGATGAGGTGATGACAGAATGTCTGCATCCTCCCAACCCTCAAACATCACATCCCCAGAATGGTGTAAAAACCCCTGGGAATTGTCCCTTGGAACACTGATAAAAATAAAAATCAAAGTTCAACCAAAGTTATAGTGATCAATCATTACAGATGTCACAACCAACGCTTTTGAACAATTTCCTTTTTCTTGTGCACAAATGCTTGGGTGGTGACATCAGTGAGAGAAATAAGATATGGATCATAGAACCTACACAATATTTGTGGGCAATTGCAATGAGTTTGTGGCTGTGTTTGAGAAATTTTTAGAACCATTTTACTATTTAAAAGATGGCATTCAATGGTTTCAGAAAACTTGGCATCCTCAAGAATGTCGATAATTCATGTGTGATCTGCATTTAAAAAAATTATCTATTAGTAAAGAAAATAATTTGAAAACGTAATCATTGCCTGAGTCTACAGAGGTGCCTAAGGGCTTGTGTGGAACCCATAATTTTAAATTTCTAATTATAGCAGTCGTGTTACAAACAATTTATTGGAAGCATCCAGGTAAGATATTACTTACTCATTTGCTTATGTTCTATATTCTCTCCTATCATAGCTACAGGAGGAATATGATTAAAGCATTGTGAGTGCTTAACTTCAATTTTTCAAGTTTTAAACAATCAGTAGGAATGAGGTTTGATTTGTTATTGACGACATTTTCACAATGGCAGATGGGACAGGTTTCAGATAAGCATTTCTATTTTCTTAATTTCGTAAGCATAAAAGTTGTAACTACTGAAATGTCCCAAAAAGTTTCAGGAAGGTGTTTTATTCTTTTGTTTTTTCCCTGTAGAAATCAGGCCTTGCCCTGGTTGTTGAAACACAGAAAATCATTGCAGATAAGTAGTGATTGTCTTTGAATTTTTTTTATAATAGAAATGCTTTTCATCTCTGCAGTCCTTGTTCACACTTGCATGGGGATGTAATCGTGAGAAGAATACGCGGCATAAGCATGATGTTGTCTCTTTTGAGAGTGGTAATATTACTACTGCTGTCCGCAGCAGTAAGCAGGTACAAAACCATTTTATTTCTGCATCAAATATCTAAGTCACCATACATAGATACATGTATTAGCACATAGATACAAACATTAGCACATATTTGTTATGCTTTAAGACATAGATACACACATACATTATATCTCACTTATTGTTATGTTTATAAATAGAAAATAATCCTTGATTCCTAATATTACATTTTGATTGTTTTGCATGTCTCATATCTGTTATATCTTTTATATGGGATGAATTCACAAAATAATGGAAAATCGTGATTAAATCCAAGAATTGGATAAAGGATTCTTATTTTATTCATTAAACAGTAGGTACTCCACTTTTTTCGCTAGAGTGTATTACTAAATTTCATTGTTGGTTGATGTGTTCAGATAACTTTGGAGTGGGATTCACCTCCACAGTCTGTGATAATATTGACAAAGCCTGATTCCACTTCTGTACAAGAATCATGCAAAGAGATGGTCAGGTGGGTGTTATAACTATTGTCTAATTTCATAGCTGCTGATGTCTGAGAAAATTTTAAAGCAATTAAATTAATATTTTTTTAATTTCAGTTGTGCACTTCATTATTGACTACATGTGTTGAAATTTCTCAGGTATGTCATTTGGTTTTGATGTCCTGAATAAGTGAAACATACTTAGAAACACAGTAGTTTTGTTCATAAAAAACAAGAAACAAGAGGTTCTCAAAAATATAAATCTATTTGACTGAAAAAAATATGGGAAAAGGAGAAAAGTTGAAATTGGATTTAGTTGCATCCATTGGGTTGGAAAGTTGGTAAATTATTTTAATGTTTATCCTATATCAAATTCTGTTTTGATTTTTTCAGCATAGCTTTGATGCTTGCTTAGAATCTAGGGCAGTTCCAAAAAGGGCTTGTTTTATTTGAGTGGCTGTGAAAAGTGAAACAATTGACCTTTCCCTATTTTCTCCTTCTTTTGTTTCTGTTCTCAGAGTGTCAAAGCATGATTTATCATTTAATCTTGTCCACTCCTTACTAATGGATATAAAACACAAAGTATATGGAACTCCACCGTGTATCAACTACAATTAAAAATGGTACTGCAACATGATTTTTCCACTATTTTCCTCCAGTTTGATGATTGTATCAGAAGCTTGTGATTTGTATGACAGGAAAAATCACTAGGGATCTATTACATAGGTTTATATATTTACACAAACACATACACTCACTCACAGAAATATACACACATTTACACATATTTTTGTACATTTATACACATATAACTATGTAAATCTATATGCACATGTGCATGCTTAGACATATATTTATATATATATGCTTATATACAATCTGCGCACACCCATATATGCACACTAACAAATAAATCATGATCAGTTGAAAGGGTTGTGGGGTAATGGGAAATATGGTACTTCTAGAAATGAGATCCAATTTCAAATCTCCATGTCATGTTAAGATGGCTTACAACCTGAAGTACACCCAAGCACAAACGTTAATCTGCTTGGGGATTTGAGGGTTAAAAGGAGGGCAAATTGGTCATTTGCATCCCCCATAGTCATTTTGTTGTTCATTCCATTTTGGAGATTGAAGTCTTCAAGGATGAAAACCCTTGGTGTAGGTGATCTGGAGGATGAAAACCCTTGGTTTCCATTGTTGGATTTGAGGACAAAAGCCCTCTTATCCATGTGAGGTGATTCCATCTAGGGATCACATTTGTGCTAATCATTGATTGTATTTTGAAGTTTTCAGTTGTGGAGGATTGGATAATTAAGCATTTGCAAGCAAATCAATCAACATTTTATTATTGGCGGTTGTAAATGATTGTTTAGACCATTTGCATCATTATTATTGCTGTAAAAAGTTAGATCTGCTGATCTTTGGTCATTGTTGCTGTTGTTCGCGATGGATTTGAGGGTTTAGTTGTGAAATAAGTCAAATCTGCTGCTGCTGGAAGGATATCCAGCCCTATTATTGCCGCACAACATTTGTTGCAGCTGTGATAAGGGATTTTCAGTTGTCTAGCATCCCTCCAGCAGACATTCATCATCATTTTTTCCACTGTACAGCTTGGGAAGAACCACTTTCATGCATTGCTGATGTGGCACAGCTTTTGTTGCTGCGATTAGGGATTTTTTATGCTGTATCATCATTCATGACTGCTGTACAACTTGGAGGGGCCACTACAATTCATTTCTAGCCACTGTGTCATTTTTTAGCAGTCATAGCTTAATATTGGACACCATCTGTGGCTGTACAGTTTGTTGTACCTTGTTAACAACACATATATTTTACACTGGTTTTGATATTGTTGCATATTCTAAATTATTTTAACCCCAGTAATAACTATATTAAATCCACCGCAATTAATTAAATAACCCTGCGAGAAAAATGGCATTACAAGTAACATTTATGGATTACTTCTCTTTAGGTTACCTCTCAATATTTCAGATTATTATACATAGAAAGGAAGGTTTGTGGTTCTTTGTGGGGTTTGAGATCATGTTACTGCTCAGAGTTGAACTTTGAAATCCATACCTTCCAGCTACTTGGAAACTTTTGTCTTACAATTGACATTCATTCTGTAATTCTAATTAGTTGTAGCTTGCATGCATCTATCCTTAAAATTTCTGTTAGAATTGATAAATATTGTTGTTGCCAGTTGTGTTTTTTAATTGTATTAGGTTTTCAATGTTATTTATAGGTTCCGATGGGTATATTGAAGCTGGTAACTGTAACAAATAGATAAAGTATTGGATGCTATATTACCACACTTTCAATTGTGAATGTCTGAATAGTAAAATGTCTCCAATATTGATGAAATTGAACTTGATGAACTTTAATCATAAGGATGCCCTAAAATGTTCGTATTCCATTCAAGTGACAATAGATCTTGCAATTTCAAATATACAAAGGATCCTAGATGAGTATTCAGCTACCCCATACCAAACAAAAGCAATAAAGCTGTGAAGAAAAGTGTCCATCTGTATGATAATGAATGTAGCTGCTTCATATGTAGAAAATAACCTTAACATGTAAAAAATAATTAGGCTGAATTCAGTCAGATTGCATTCTAAAGCTTTGCCTTGTTCATGGCAGACTTGACAACATAGAAGGCATAGGGTGAAATGATTCAAAGATCCAGGACCCTTACAATGAGTGCATATAACTAGTGTTCCATGAGGATACATCCCCCTCGGGTGTGGGCGGGGCGAGGGGGTGTGACATCGCCAACCTCCTTGATGTCTTGGGGACTTGGACGGTGGGCCTCTTTTTCAGGACTGGACAGGCTGGTCCATTTGGTGTATAAACATAAGGTTAACTTTTTAAGAGAAAATATGCTAAAAAGCTGAAATGGCAAGGATTGCCATTGCAAATTCAGCACATCATATTTACTTCAGCTGTTTTTGAAGAGCACACAGGAAATACCGAGGGGGGGGGGCGGCGGTGAATCAGTATTTCAAAACTTTTTAAAACTTTAAAACCAGATTAATCAAGTAAATCAGAAATCAGAACATTAAGAGCATCATCCAACACCATTAACAAGATAAACACCATGATTACGTGGAAAACTCTTTCGGGTAAAAAACCACAGAAATCCGATAGCTCCTTTTAACTCATCCTCAAACATGAAGGTTCAATATGCCAAACACTGACACAGGGATAGTAAAGAGCAACAGAAAACACCAAACTTATTTTTCTGAGTCATACCCGAGTCATACCCCGTGCATCACTATGAACATCATAGCTTAACCAGTATTTCAAAACTTTTTAAAACTTTAAACCAGATTAATCAAGTAAATCAGAAATCAGAACATTAGGAGCATCATCAAACACCATTAACAAGATAAACACCATGATTACGTGGAAAACCCTTTGTGGTAAAAAACCACAAACGATGCTCAGCACAACACACGATGCTCAGCAGCCCGTCACATTCACATAGACTCCTTCACTTGATCAGCATAACTCAGCTACTCTTCTTCAATCAGCTAGTGCATTATACAGTTCAATGCTATCACATACACTAACTGAAACTAAGCAGCTTGACTTAAAAACCAGAAGCTCATATCTCAGAAAATTGCATCAACGAAGAGGCACATAACTCTGTGCACCACATTCAGATATACTCAGATAAACATGACTGCCCAAAACATGGTTTTGTACACACCAACTTCTGATCATTAAAACGTCTCTACACTCTGCTTGATATATATATAAGAGGATATCAATGGTCTCCTTTTAATATACATACATAGACTCAAGCATCACAAAACACTCTCAGCCACTCCACTCATACACACAATATAACTTATCTTGCATTCAGCATTAGTATATGATTCAAACATATAGGGAAGCGATTTCACAAGAACATAGATGACAGCATCATAAGCACATCAAGAATGAAGCCTGTAATATTTTTCAGAGTTCAGTCTATCCTCTAACACCCTCCAGATTCACACAGAAGTCCGATAGCTCCTTTTAACTCATCCTCAAACATGAAGGTTCAATATGCCAAACATTGACACACAGGGATAGTAAAGAGCAACAGAAAACACCAAACTTATTTTTCTGAGTCATACCCGAGTCATACCCCATGCATCACTATGAACATCATAGCTTAACATCAGCGACTCCACCTGACAGCACAAACATGCACCTCACCAAGATATGTCTCTCACCATTCATGAGATATCTCACTTTTTAGTGCCAAGAATAACCAGAAATTATAACCACACATTCAGATATGTCGCCAAGCAATGAATAATAGAAATCACACAACATATCCACACACTCCGAAAGGCATTATGACTATTTTTTTTAATTCAAAGCTCTGTCGCACCAACAGAAAACCACAGCTTGCAGTGAATAGGGGAGGCGGAGAGTTTGTAATTGATGCGATTATGAATGCGCATTAATTTTTTCTGAGTGAGATTGATAACATGATAAATGCGATATCCTTTTTTTAAAAATAGCTGCCACAGTATCAATTTAGGTGTTACTTTCCTTCACCCTATCGCATGGTGATATTGAATGAAGCCATTTCCAAAAGGTATATGCTGACAATTAGAAGCCGCCTCTATACAAAGAAGCCGCTGATAAAAATAGAGACCTTCATAAAATTGAAACCAATGGATTTTGAATGAATACGATTTTCTGACAAAAGATATTTCAACGGAGCCCGATTCTACCCAGATATTTCTGACAGACTTTTGTTTATATCTTCAGCATAAAGAAAGCTGCCCAATAAATTTCTGAGGCCATCGCTAAGATAATTCTCTTTAATTCAAAACCGTCCATAGTAAATGAAGTTGCCTCAGCCGAAAAAAAACATTACAAAAGAAAATATCTCCAACAATAACTCTGCGCCAAGCATAGAGACCTCTTTCACACCTGTCGCTACACAAAATATCCTGCGCCAAACTTAAACGTCATTTCATTCAAAACTAAAATTTTTCAATACGCATCAGCTAAAGATATCAAGGCTTGTAAAACCGTCGCTCCTAAAGGAGCTGCCTCAGCCAGAAAGTTAAATAAATCTTCAATCTAAAAATATCGGGCTCTATAAAAGTAAAGAAACGCCTTCAAATAATAAACCTGTCGCTGCTCCAAGTATGGAAATCGATTCACAAAAATTATGAAGACAATTAAAGACATTGCCAGCAAATAAATTCCAAGCTGTTGCAATAAATTCTACATCATATACCAACGCTGAAAGGTCACCAAAATAAGAAGGAAAACTCAAGCCAACTGTAGAAAATAAAGTCTTCAATACAACACCTGAAGATGCCGACACATAAGTAAATCATTTTGACAACCACAATTTACTAGATAACACGTCTCTCATGCCTTATTCAAAATAGATTTTAGCCGTCCACCTTAACCATTTCATTCGAATATAAGCTGCCTCAAATAAAGAACGTTTCATAGTATTATATCTCCAAGATATCTTATCCAATCCGCTAGAAAAGAAACTCTTTGTCTTTAATCGACCTTTTGAAAAGTCAAGCACTTACAAAATCTGACAAAGCAATTGACAAGGCATAGAAATGCTGACAAGAAGACAAGCAGGCTAGCAAGAGGCTGAAGCAGACAACTAGGCAGGTGAAGCAGACACGCAGGCAGTTCAAGTAGACAACCACCCAGCTCAAGCAGGTCAAGCAGGTCAAGCACATAAGCACACAGCTCAACCTTGACATCAATGACAAACTTATTCCAACAGTTTTTAGTTTGTTTAGATTTTTTCAATAGCCATCCCTTTGCCATCATCAAAGTTTAAGAATTTTTTTTGTCAACCCTAAAGCCTTGTCCCCATCCCCCAGAAACTTGGAGTCACTGCATATAACCCGTTTTCTTCTTTATTCCAAACATCTGCTTGATTTTGACATGATTAATATACAGGACATAGACCTAATTTCATTTTTAACCTGAAGCAGGAGATGTGTTGTAGTTCACTATGATACAAAGCAATTGAAAATTTTCGTTATTGTGTGAAACGCTAATTGAATATTGCTAACCTTATTGCCTTGAAGGTCATTATGCTTTGATGATTTTCTCTCATTGTTTTTCTTGGAAATATTGAGTGTTGACTTTTGGGAATTCCAATAGAGAAGCACATTTATGGGAGGGATGAATGGACTTAGGTTGCACCTTAGAAGAGGATATGGGGTTTCAGGTCTGCTGATGTAGAACTTGCTATTTATATTTTTATTTCTACTCCAACATCCGTCTCATTTGAATTTTTATTTATATCCTTGTTTGATATATTTGCGCCATTTGTTATTGTAGACTATTTTGGCCTTCCCAGAATATAGCATAGAAGAATAGATCTTTACTTAACTGCTTGAATAAGAATGCACAGAATATTATTGGTTAGATCTGTGTTGAATTAATAGTCTATTAGTAAACTATATATTCAGTATGTGATACACAATATTGAAAATAATAGGATAATTTCTGCATATGAATCTCCACATAAATGCTTCCTATATTGTGAAGATCAACCTCCACTCATCAGTCTGTATCTCTTTTGTACTTATTAAATGTGGCACAAACTACTCTTATTATATGTCTTTCTCATGTAGCATGGAGTGGCTAAAAAAGACATTCCTGCACCATAGCCTTTCATAACTAGTAACATATAAATAACCTGGCTCTATTCCCTCCACAAATATAATTGGTGCTAGTTGATATTTTCTCCTTTGCTGCTTGTTAGTAGTGTGATAATTTTGATAAGTTGCAATGTTTATAGCTGGGTCTTTTTCCATTTGCAAATTTGCAGGTGGCTTAAAGAGGAAAGAAATGCTAACATATTTGTGGAGGATAGGGTGAAGGAAGAACTTCTTACAGAAAGTCAATATTTTAACTTTGTACAAACATGGGAGAAAGGTGAGAACTTTTAAAAGATGCTCCGGTTCTATTTTATATGCTATTTATATGTTTTATCAGAAGCAAGAATGCCCTCATGGATGAACCTACATGTGAATTTATCTTTATCTTTTTCTTTTCTTAACAATTGATGAACAATAGATTATCAAATTGGCAGAAATGTGGCTTAGTTATTGATTGAAGTGAAGCAAGGTCATGAAATGAGCAAAAGGAGACTTGCTATCTCGAGAATGCCTCACAAAAAGGCATGTAGCCTCCCTAGAAAGGCTATAAAGGCTGTACCAGACTTTGGGTTGCATAGAAAACCATAGGTTGGTTAAGGCAGCAATAATAGGTGTTCGTTATGAGAAGATAACCTCAAATGAACAGCATGGTGGAGCTAGATCTTCTACCCTAAAAGGGCTTTTATTCTCATTTGTAGATGCATATTATTACATAAATGTAACTCTGTTAAGTCTTCCCTTGTGTACATGTAACTCATTCTTTCAGGAGATAGCCTATGATGGTCTAATGATTGTACAATGAGTATCATGCAGTGAAATTGAACTAAATGAATGCAAGCCCCATAACCATTTTGTAGGATAATAGCTACTGAATTTCTGTATGAAGAACAGTGAGGATGCTGTTATAATTCATCTGAATGTCAAAAAAAGATGCCAACATATTTGTGGAGGTCAGAGTGAAGGAAGAACTTATTGTAGAAAGTCAATATTTTAACTTGTGCAAACACGAGAAAATGGTGAGAACTTTTAAAAGATGTCCCATTTTCATTTTATATGCTACTGACATGTTTTATTGAAAGCCCTGATTGAAGAGCACAAAAGATTTACTAAGAGTGGGGGGGTGAATCAGTAAATCAATACAAATTTTTCACCGTTATAGCTTTCTACACAAACTTAAATTTTCATCAACATCAACTTTATTGATATGAACCAATTTACACAAGTTGATTTAACTTTATTGAAATAAATTTTTTGAAGTAGGCACCAACCTACTTAACTTACAAGAGAGATGATTTAGTAGGATACAACCTACAAGGAATACCCTAACCCTTTACAATTTTAGTAGGCACCTAGCTACAAGGAGCACCAACCCCTAATGCAAGGCACCAGACCTTGACTTGATGGATATATCAAATGACTTCAATCAGATCTGCACTCTCCCAATCCTCCAATCTGCCTTTGTGATGAAAAATCTCACACTCAGCCCACACAAGAAGATGGGTTTCTGATTTGTACCACTTGAAACTTTTCAACCACACGCTCACACTTGAAATGAATAACAATTATATACTTTGCTCAAAGCTGACATCCTTTGACGAAAGAGCACAATTCCTTTAAATCACACCTCCTCATTTTTATGTAAATTAATCTTAATTTATATTTTATTTAAAACTTTTAATCTTGTAGCCGCACCTGTAGAGTATCAAGGAATATGTCCTTCAGAAGAACACGTCTAATCTGGAAATGAACACGTCCTTTTGAAAACAAATAATGAAGAGTCGCTACTTTTAGAAGCACGTCTTTCTGGAAATGAACACATCCTTTTGAAAACATATAATGAAGAGTCGCTACTTTTAGAAGCACGTCTTTTAGAGAGACACATCTTGATTTAATACTTTGATTCTTCAAAAGACACCTGTAGGAAGATTCGAATCTTCATAGCTGAGTCAGATTTATTACACAGGTAATTGGTAAAATATTCGATGTATTAACAATGAGCAAAGTGCTCAATAAATAATTTACAAGATGTACAAGGATAAGATCGAACATGATCTTATCTCAAGAAAAAGCAGGAAGTTTCTAAAAGAAACTTCAAATAAGATCTCGGACAACAGAGACGATCTTATCTAGACATTTTACAATATTTTACATAGTTGAGCATTAATAAATAAATAAAGAATATTATTTTAATACCCTCCCTTAATGCTCAATCTATCAACTACACCAAGATGCCCCCTGAATTTTACAAACTTATCTGTACTGAGTGACTTGGTGAGAATGTCTCTGTCTGATCCTCTGTCAACATACAACAACTGAACTGATCCGTCTTCAACTAGCTTCCGAATGAAATGACAGTGAGTTTCCACATGCTTGGTTCGCTCATGGAAGACCGGATTCTTGGCAAGTTTGAGAACTCCCTGATTATCACAGAACAAGGGAGTCGGACCTACTTGAGATATTTGCATATCCGCAAGCATTGCCAAACGCCTACATGCTATCTCCCCGATACTGCTTCGTCGAGGAGAGAGCCACTGCCTGCTGCTTCTTACTAGTCCATGTGCGGTCCCAAACTCAACACATACCTCATGTGATTTTCAACTGAACCTGCCCAATTTGAATCTGTGAACCCGAGTGTAGGATTGTGACTCCAAGTGTACAAGAGTCCAAAATCAGTAGTGCCCTTCACATAACGCAGCACACGCTTCACTGCTACCCAATGATCAGCCTTGGGGGCTGTCATGAAGCATGATATGTAGCTCACAGCAAAACTCAAGTCAGGTTTCTGGCAGCAGATAGATGACTGCCCACTAGTTGCCTGAACAATGTTTCATCTACCATAGGTGAATCGGACTTAGTTTACAATTCTAAGCCCTTTTAGGTTTGCAACCTGATTCAAAACTTATCCGTAAGACTTTACATACTTGACCGATGAAAATGGTCACCGCCAAACCTCAACACTAAACAATAATGAGGCCCAGTCATGTCAAAAGTTTTGCACAAGTTTTGTTTGATCTCGTGATCAAATGTGCCGAACTGCCAAAGAATGATCAAGTCATCCACATAGACAACAACAAGCAAGAACTCATTACCAGTATTCTTGACATACAGGTTCGAGTCAGATGGACTCCTCTGAAAGCCATGATTGTGAGGTACGTGTCAATCTTGATGTACCAAGCCCAAGGAGCCTGCTTCAGGCCATAGAGTGCTTTGACCAATCTGCACACCTTCTATTCTTGACCAGCAACTTTGAAACCTAGAGGCTGCGTCATGTATACTTCCTCCTTCAACTCACCGTTGAGGGGAAAGCACTCTTCACATCCATCTGATGGACCTTCCAACCAAACTGGGCTGCTAAGGCAAGGACAAGACCATGGTACTCACTTGGCTGTAGGAGCGTCTCCTTGTAGTCAATGCCTTCTTCTATGAGAACCCCCTAGCAACAAGACGAGCTTTGTACTTGTCAAGGGTTTCGTCAACTTTGTACTTCACCTTGTACACCCATTTGTAAATGATGGCTTCTTCCGCGGAGGGAAGATTAGAAAGGACCCAAGTGTGATTCTTCTGAAGACTCTGGTATTCTCATTCCATTGCCTTTTCCCACTCAGGTATCCCTTTTGCCTCTCTAAATATGTCTGAGGCTCATAAACACTGTGGATGTTGGCCATGAGAGCAAAATTCACTGTAGACTGGCTGTTTGCTTTTGTTTCTGGATGATCTACCCTCAATGAGCTCATCAACACGAAGATCACTGATAGTCTTAGCCCACCATTTCGGCCGGAGAGTAGAGGTGCCAACATCAGATGTAACAGGAGGAGCTGGATCTGGTTGTGGATCTGGAACAGGTTCAGCAGGGGGATGTTCATTATCATCTGGAGGAAACTCAAAGGAGCATCATCAAAGACTAGGTTCGCCATCCCTCCCATCGTGAACCTAACTAAGTCAATGCCTACATCGAGCCTGTAGAGGCTGATCCTCTGAATGCTGAACAGGTGAAGAAGAGTGAAATGGACCTCGTTCCTCATCAAAGACAACATCTCGACTGAAGATAAGACAATCAGTGTCTATATCAATCAGCCTGTATGCCTTGTGGTTGTCACTGTACCCTGTGAACATTAGTTTCTGGCTCTTGGAGTCCAGCTTAGAGCGCTTGGCCTGGAATCCAAACATATACAAGAGAGCCGAAAACCTTCAAATGATTGATCCTCGGGTTTCACCCCAAACTTCCTCAGAGTCTTCCCCAACAGCAGAGTGGGTGACCTATTAATGAGATAGACCTAGTATTGACTGTCACCCAAAACTTGGTAGGAACACTCCTGTGTTGCAACATAGAGCGAGCCATCTCAACAATCGACGATTGCAGGCCAACAACACCGTTTTGTCAGGAGTGTAGGGTGTCAACTGACGTTTTATCCCATGAGTATCACAGAAGTTGGAGAATGCACTAGAACAGAATTCCCCCCCATTATCTGACCTAAGAGTTATAATACAAGAACTGGACTCTTTTTCAACCAAGGCCTTAAACTTCTGAAATACATTAAAAACCTCTGATTTCTGTTTAAGAAAGTACACCCACATTTTCCTACTATAATCATCAACAAAAAGTAGAAAGTACTTGCAACCAGTTACGAAGTAAAGCAGACATAGGGCCACAAATATCGCATGAACTAATTGAAGTACCTTAGAAGCCCGCCAAGAGTCGCCATCTTTGAACGGTGTGCGATGCTGCTCCTCGCCCGACAAGCACCACAAACGCCCTGATGCAGAGTCTGAATGTCGTAAGCCATGACAAGTCCCTCCCGAAAGTGCCGAGAGATAGTGCACGCTCAAGTGCCCGTATTCATCGGTGCCAAAGACCGGTGACGCTGAATTTTCATTGCCAAAGCTAACTCCTGAGAATCACCAGTGTCCACAAGCCTATAAAGGCCATGATCCTCTATCCCAACGGCCACCATTGTGCGAGACTCACGATCTACAATTGAACATTTGTGCGAGCTGAACACCACATCCATCTGGGGAGAATGCCGCATTATCTGACTGACTGAGAGAAGATTGAGCTCGATATCAGGTACATAATACACGATGAGGAATATGAGATCCCTCCCGCCAGACTGAACCTGAACAGTGCTTGTGCCGACAACTGTGTATTCCTCACCTCCTCCAAAAATCACTGAGTCAGTGCAAGGGGAAAAGTTTGTGAACCAATCACGTCTATGTGAGAAATGACGCGAGGCACCAGAATCTATGTACCAAGCAGAGGATTTGACATGGTCTACTAGCCTCTTTGCCAAGAGTGCATAAAAGGCAGATTCCTTCTGCTCAGAGTGCTCAACGACATTCACTTTTTGCTGAAACCCTCCCTGCTTCTTTTGCTCAGAAGCCAAACGAGCACGGCAATCTTTCTTGATGTGGCCAAATTTATGAAAGTAGTTACACTGAACATTTTTCTTCTTCGGGCTGGTGGAGGTCTGACTTGAGCCTTTCAGATGTGAAGGCTAACCTTTTCCTTGATACTTAGGCTGAGTTTTAGCTGCAAAAGCCTGCTCTGTGGAGGATGATGATTCACTGCTACCGAATTGTTGTCTCCAACGATCTTGCTGCAACAAGATAGTGCATAGATTTGGAAACTTAAGATCAACATTAGCAGACGTAATGTTGAGAGTCTCTATGAAATGTTCATAGGACTTCGGTAGACTCTTCAGGGTGATCACAACCATATCTTCCTCCTCCATTTTCCGACCAATCGCCTCCAATTGATCTCTGATCTCCTGGATTTTATTCAGGTGCGCTTGCAGAGTCGTCTTCTCATCCATCATGATAGAAAACAACATATTCTTCAAGAAAAATGCATGGCTTTTGTCGGAAGTTTCATGCAAACCCTTCAAGTGATCCCAGATCTCCTTAGCTGATTTTCTAAGTGGAATCTAAGGGAGCTGATCATCAGTAACCGAAAGCTTAATAAGTATTACGGCTTCACGATTCTGCTCATCAAACTTCTCCTGATCCTTACCCGCCGTTTCGGGACGAGTAGCTTTGCCGAGGATCATCTGATCAAGGCAACGGTATTCAAAAATTGTCAACATCCGCTGCTTCCAGGTGTTGTAATTTTTGCCATTAAATCTCTAACTGCCCTCCAGCATCAAATTATTTAAACTAGCCATCTTCGCGCTTTTCGAGGCACGAAAAACGAGGTACTGAGAAGAGGCTGATGCACGAAACTCGAGGCACAAATTCCAATGCAAAAATAGAGGCAAATTCAAGTATAGTCTGCAGAAAGTACAATGTACGAATGGCACAAAATTCAAGGCACGGAAAACGATGCACCCAGAAAATTCGGAGACCAACCCAGTTGAGCTCTCGAAAAACCCAACAGGAATCTGTAATCGAAAAAATTTTCTGACTTGAAATAGATGGTCAAAACCCTGGCCGAAATTGCAGGATGCCCTAGACGACCATGAAAGCTCAAAAAATTGCAGAAATGAGCTCGAATCTGCACAAAGATTTGACAAAAAGAATGCCAAACCCTAGGCGACTAGGAGAGAAGACAAAAACGACCACTAAGAACAGAAGAATCCGTAGGCCAAACGAGTTCTGCAAGGCGCGGATCTCAGAAGACGCGACTGAGAAAATACAATAAACGTGTCTAAAATGCGGCCAGAAAATGGCATGTCGCGCCAACAAAAGTGCAAAAAGAGGAAGGTTCTGACGTCGCGCTAGGAAAACAACCGATGCGCGGCCAAAAATGCAACTCGTTCGCACCAGAAACACGAAGACTAAGATCTTGTTACAGACAATCCGCGGCCCTGAACAAACACGCGATTTAAACCAGAGTAAAAACGCACCAAGGAAAACATGCGACCACGAACTCAGACCCACGAAATTCTTTTTGAGTAGCCACAGGAAAAATTCCGAATTTTTCTAAAGAACCACGAAAAAAATTCGAAATTTAGCTCAAAAAAAAAAATCTTCGAAAAATCTCAAGGAAGATTTTATCAAAATTTTAATTCAAAAAGAACTAAAAAAATCTTAGAAGATTTTTATGAATTAAAATTCGATTTTGAGCAATCTGGCTCTGATACCATATTACACAGGTAATTGGTAAAATATTCGATGTATTAACAATGAGCAAAGTGCTCAATAAATAATTTACAAGATGTACAAGGATAATATCGAACACGATCTTATCTCAAGAAAAAGCAGGAAGTTTCTAAAAGAAACTTCAGATAAGATCTCGGACAACAGAGATGATCTTATCTAGACATTTTACAATATTTTACATAGTTGAGCATTAATAAATAAATAAAGAATATTATTTTAATAAGATTTAGAAACTCTTTTGGAAGAGACGTCTTTGATATATTCGCACCCTTTGATTAGGTCGAGTTGACTTTATGAGCAGCCGTAGATGTTTCATACGTAGTTTGTGTCTTAATTAACATGTGGTTTTTTATTTTATTCTTCATACGCATTTCCTTTATTCTTCAGATCGTGTTTTTTTGCTTTACTCTAGATTACATTTCCGTTGTAATATTTGTGAGACTAGTGTTTGTTCTTTTCATGCTTTTGATGACATATCGAACATTACTTTTGATTTATCCAAATCTGAACTACGAACCTGTGCATAAGTTTGAATCTGAGAAATTATCGCTTATCTCCTTAACACAGAATTATTGCTTATGCTTTTATAGAATATAAGATGCGTCTCACAATCGGGTATTCATTTTGGTTGAGTATCTTGCATCTCTTCTCTCTTTATTTGCCTTGAGAATTCAACATAGATTGGATCTGATCTACAACACAGATTAAGCTCAAAAATCTGATCTTGCTCCACAGTGATTTGCAATAATCTGAATCAATGAAATATTCAACTTCAATAATCTGTTTGATCTGTGTATACTCTGTCTGATCTGCATTCCATCGAACTGAAAGATCTTCAACTGAATGATCTAATTCTGAGTGATCTGAATAAGATCGTTAGGCTGAATATACAACATACCATGAACTCTATTTGTCATCAATGACTGCAGTCTGTAGGATTTCAACAATCTCAGCCATGCTTATGTTATCTTTAGTCATGCTTATCTTGACATCAATGACATCAATGACAACACTTCTAACACTGATGCCCTCATGGAATAACCTAGATGCAAAATTATCTTTTCCTTTACAATCCCTTAAGAACAATAAATTATCTGATTGGTAAAAATGCGGTTTAGCAAATGATTGAAGTGAAACATGGTGGCATGTAATGGGCGAAAGGAGACTTGTTATAGTGAAAAAGCCTCACAAAAAGGCATGGAGGCTGACTAGAAAGGCTATACAACATACCATGAACTCTATTTGTCATCAATGACTGCAGTCTGTAGGATTTCAACAATCTCAGCCATGCTTATGTTATCTTTAGTCATGCTTATCTTGACATCAATGACATCAATGACAACACTTCTAACACTGATGCCCTCATGGAATAACCTAGATGCAAAATTATCTTTTCCTTTACAATCCCTTAAGAACAATAAATTATCTGATTGGTAAAAATGCGGTTTAGCAAATGATTGAAGTGAAACATGGTGGCATGTAATGGGCGAAAGGAGACTTGTTATAGTGAAAAAGCCTCACAAAAAGGCATGGAGGCTGACTAGAAAGGCTATCAAGGCTGTCCTCAGACTTTAGGTGCCATGGGAAGCCATAGATTGGTTAAGATGCCCATACAAAGGCATTCTTTATAATGAGATAATCTCAAATAAAAAGTATAGCTGACCTAGACCTTCTAACCTAAAAGGGCAACCATTCTCATTTTTAGATATAATATTATTATGCTGTAGGGTACGCCCTTTGGATCCTGGTCTTGTACCAAACTGGTCTGGGTACTGGTCCTGCGACAAGAGTGGCAAGGCCATGCCCTAGCGGCTCCGAGGCACACCCATAGCCACAATGCTAATTTTAAAAAAGTTAAAAATTTCAAAACCTAATTTTTAAAGCATTTTTTTAACATTAAAATTTAAAACATTAAAAAAAAAAAGTGCCAAAAACCTTAAAATGCGTCTGTACTAAGAGTTGTTTCACAAAAATAAACCTATTTTCAGTTTTGTATATTTTAAAATTTCTTTTACATATATATATATATATTATACAACCATACTATACCCAAGATTTTTTCTGCCGTACCACCATGCCTGAACCTTGTATTGGTACCCGTACCAGAACTAGCAACTTAGTAATATAATATCAATCTAGGTCTTGACTCTTTACCAAATCCTGCCTCATGTAAATGTAGCCATTCTTCCATGAGATAGCTTGTGATGGTACTATTATTGTATAGTGAGTATTGTCTAGTGCAAATGAACTTAAATAAATGCAAGCCTTAGAGCCATTTTTTTGGACGATAGCCATGGAATTTATTTGTATGAAGCACAGCAATGATGTAGTTTAGATAGTGCAATTTTTTTTAACATTTATATAAGTTGTGGTTGTCAAATAGGCTCTCTAACCCATTGGTTGGTCTAGTACCCATGACGACCATGGTGGAGATTGGACTGTGTTTTATAAGAGAGCTGTTTCCTTGATACATTCTTGTTTCTTTGATTTTATTTTATTTACATGGGCACAGCTGGCTACCTCAGAGTAAGTCTTTGGAGTGCATCTCCACATTTCATATTCTACTATGGGCCTCATTCATTTGTTTATTTTCCCTTTAGGAATTAATTTGGTTTTATTTATTATATATCATATTGCAAAGCTAGTTGCACGTAAGATTGTGCACTGATTGTGTTTATGCATTAGGGGGATAGAAGGTGATGAGCAACTATTTGGACATCTAGCAGGGTGAGAGGGAGAAACTGCATTGTTGGGTATACGATCATATACTCTTCCTTATTTGAGAAGATTGGATACATAAAATGAAGACATTTGTGTACCTTGGTGATAGAGGTGGTCAAAGGGAACAAACTGGGCTACTTTTCTTTGGTTGTTGACATCATTAATTGTTTCTGACTATGGTGGGCGTTATTGAGGTGAAGCTGTGCTACTCCAAAGTAAACCCCACTAGAGGATTTATGAGTGATCCTCTCATTGATACTAATGCACATTACAAGATTGTTGGTGGAAGAGAACAGATAATGATTCTAGCAAAACTCCAGGCCATTGGTGGAGCTAATATCTGAAGGCTTATGCATGTTTAGAAGCAAAAAACTCTAGGCATAGACACTAGCACCTAACTTCAGAAGGGACTAGACACTTCCCTAATAGGTGTAAGCACCTTACTTGAATACACAATGCTTTAAGCATCAAAGAACATTGAAGAACTGAAATGTTTTTTCCTTCCTATGTGCTTTACATTGCCATCATTTACCTATTAGTTATGACCGTATGAGTATAATGTTTGCTCATTTTACGGTTTTATCCATGCCATATTTATATCTCCCTTTATGAAAATTAAGCCTATCATCTTGTGATTCACTTCAACTACCAGATTTTAATCATGCACGGACACTCTAGCCACTCAGAGCTGACTGGGTACCTGAGAATGAGGCATATATATCATGTAAAGATGCAGAACAATATGAAGCCTCATGTGTGTACACTTGCTCAAATTGAGCCTTTTAAATTCCGAAGGTAAGGAGCTGTGACATTGGAGGATCATAATGAAGGAAAATCTAACTCAATAGAGATCATTCATATTTATCTGCCTCAAAAGGTTTCTAATCTTTGCTTGGCATGTCTAAAATTGTATCAAGGAAAATCCACTTGATTTCCCTTGCACAGGTTTCAGAATGTGTAGATTAGAAGAAGACCCATACTGATTACATGCTATAAATAGAACCAGAAGATTTGCAAAATGCATTGTACTTGAGGAGATTATGCTTATGAAAGTATACAAGAGGCAAAAACGTTTGTGGACTGTAATGGCTTTCATTCCACACCTTCAAACTTTTCAGATGCACTCGTCTAGCAGATGAGACAAGAAGGCTGTCTAGTTGGTTGAGGAAGATAATGATGGTATGGAGCATGACAACCCATAGAAGTAATGTGTCTTCCCCGCTTCTCTCTTTTACATCATGGGGCAATCAGGTAAAATCAGGTTAGAGTCTCAATACCAATTTTTTAATGATAAAAGCTTAGTTTCAGGTCTTAAAAAACACTGAATACATATGTAATTTCAACGGTCACAGGGTTCACATATACTAGTGTTTCTCTGAGTTTCAGCAATGGGAGACGCATTCGAAGATGGCAAATTTTTTTTCTGAAATTTGGGGACAGCAGGGGTGATGGCTGATGACCATTAAAAAAATATACAAAAAATAATATTTGAATATTAATTACCAAAAATTTAAAAAAAAAAAAATTTCCAGGTGATGGTTAAGGTCAACCATCAGAGAGTTAAGATTCCTTGTGACTTTCATCGTAACCTAGTTGATATGTTTATAATTTATAACAATGTATTAATCTTTTTGTGAATCTACGGCAATTTAGGAAAAATCAAATGTTGGAATTAAAATATTTATATATAATAATATAATCTCTCATTTTTATTTTTGCCAACCAATGCACAAACCATGTGTGAATGCTGGCAGGCTATAAAACTTCATAGTTGCTATTTGCTAACATGCTGCTTGTATACACAATATGCAAGACCTTAAGACTACAAGCTTCATCTTGAGAATTTGAATCTTTACATTTGTCAGTTATATATAAGAATTGTTGGAGACATAAACTTTACAGATGTTTCTGTTTGATCCTTTCTTAACATACAGAGTCTGATGTGAGTGAATGCTAAGGGTGAAGCATTCATCACTTACACCTTGATGTTTTCAATTTTTTGTGGAAGTCTACAATGAAGAAGAGGAAGCACAAAAAGTAGTAGAGTGGTATAGAAAGAATTTTTGTTGAATGGTTAGGTCCAGAAATAAAAGATCAGTGCATTGTTTCTTCCTTTGGCAATCGATATTGGAGAAAATTCATCCAGAATCTTCACTACCCTCCCTTGCTGTGAGTAAAATGGACCCTACCCAAGAGGCTTATCAACTCTTATCACTTGTATGGAGATCGTCCAGGATTGTAAAGGCAACAATAACATATCTATGTCAGACTAAGGAGGTGCTTAAATCAATGTGTGAAGGAGATATGTTATGCATATATCAGACTGAAGGACTGTCAGAGAAATGATCAGACGTCCCTCTTACATACCTAAAAGGGGATATGTCCCCAAATGACAGGGATGTCCCCTGATTTTCTTGCAGGGTGGCAGGGGGAGGGTGAGGACAATGGGCAAGGGTGGTTGTGATGTTGCCTCCCCTCCCACAGATGGCCTCCAGACCTTGGTGATGCATCCCCATTTAAGACTGAATATACTAGTCTGTAAGTCTTAGGTTTGTTACCTTGCTGTTCTTGGTGATTGTTTTTGTGGGATTCTCCCAAGTCAATGCTCATAGTGGACACGGACAAAAGCATGCATAGGCAGATAAATTGACAGTCAGCAATTTATTTATGCTGGACTGTCCAAAGTTCTAATTCTCCCAATTTTCCAAATTATAAATGTTTTGACGGTTTCCCTCCTAAGAAAATACTACATGCCACCTTTAGTGCAAATGAAAGCTCTTTTACCTTGATCTTTGCTGGAACTAAAAACCAACTTATCAAGGGCCTTGTATTGGTTGGTTCATAAAATTATTCAAGGTGACACTTGTAAGAAGAGTTCAACTCATTCTTAGATATTGCAATTCTGATTCAATTAGTAATGAAGGGATTTTAATAAGGATATAGGCGAAGCAGTGAGTCTAAGCATAGATGGCATACTTAGTGAGTTCTTTCCATTTTTATTGGGTGGTAACTGGCCAAAAACTCGCTGATTTGTGAGTAATTGGAAAAACTTAATAATTGGAAAAACATACTTGGAGCACAATCATCATTGGAAAGTATAGGGTGGATCAGGGATGTGCATTGAGAAGTAGATAAGGCATGTGTCAATTTTTGGTACTTCATCAACCTTCCATTCAATGTAGTGAGCAACCCTTATTGGGAGAATTTAGTAACTCCATTGGTAGTCGCAGGAAAAGGCTACAAGGTACCTTCTCGAAAAGACTTAATTGGGAAGTTGCTCACAGACGCAATTGAAGGGGCAAAGTTAGTTGTGGAAGAACAAAAGAAACAATGCTGAAAATATGGCTACAATATTCTTTTAGAAGGGTGAACATGGAAAGGATTACACCCTTATCAACTTTTTGGTAGCTTCAAATGGTGAGGTAATTTTTCCTGAAGTTAGATAATGCCTCTGACAAAGTAAAAAATGTAGAAGCTTTGAGTCTAATGTTGGAGGCTGTTGCCTTAGAGGTGAGCAAAAGAATGTAGTGCAAATTATTGCTCCAAGAGAGGCATCAGTCACTCTTTTGGACCCCTTGCACAACACATTGCCTTGACCTTCTTTTGGAGGACATAGGCAAAATTGATTGGGTGAGACCAGTTATAGAAGATGCAAGAAACAATTTATCTATAATCACCCTTGGGTTCTTAGTTTGAGGAGAGATCACACCAAAAGGAAAGAGTTGGTGAGATCACGTGTCACAAGGTTTGCAATGATCTTCCTAACATTGCAAAGTTATTATAGATTTGTTGACTTATTTGAAACAAATGTTTGTGAGTCAAGCATGGCTAGACTCATATTCAAAGAAGCTTGAAGGAGAGAGGGCTGCAAGGATAGTCTTTGATAATCTCTGCTATAGAGATCGTCAAGTTCACCTCAAAACTTCAATTTAAAATTCAAATTGAATATTTTATTTTTTAATTTTAAAAGTATTTACTCTCAATATAAATTTGTAACTTTAATTTGTTTATATTTGTAAAGTTAGAGTTTTGTGTTTTGTGTATGAATGGCGAAAGAGTGCATATGAAACTATTACAAGGGGGATAGATTTAAATTTGATCCCATTTGGGAGATCATTGATTGGAGATGGAACAATCAACTCCACCAACACATTCATGCAATAGGGTACTTCCTCAATCTTGGTTTTTTCTATTTAGATTGCTTTGCAAATCCTAATGGAGAGGTTACTGAGGGCCTCATGACATGCATTGAGAGGATGACACCCGAGGTTGAGGTGATAGACCTCATTGTTGAAGAATTGCACAATTGCAAGATTGGTAGGGGTAAGTTATTTTCTTCGACTCTAGCTATTTGAGGAAGAACCACTCAGTCACTAGGTAACAAAAATTAGAATCTTTACTTCACATGCATCTTACAAGTTACAAATTTCAAATTTACAACTATTGATAAATACAGTTTGCTTACTAACTCTTGAATATCTTATTTGTGGGTAGATTGGGGTGCAAATACCCTAAATCTTCAAAGATTAGTCCTTTGCATTTTGTGTCAACCTAGTAGTGCATCCTACTATGAGCGCAATTGGAGTTAGTTTGAGGTCATTGACATGAAGAAACGGAATAAATTAATTTGTAAACGTCTTAATGATCATCTTTGTACAATACAACCTTCAGCTTCACATAGGAAAGGCAGAGGACAAATTAGAGGAGGTCATTGTTTTGGATGGCATTGATCCTTATAGTGATTGGATAGGGTGGGATGAGGAGTGAAGAGCACACAGGAAATATGGAGAAGGGGGGGGGGTGAATCAGTATTTCAGACTTTTAAAAACTTTAAACCTTATAAATCGGAAATCAGATCATTGAAAGCAACATAAAACACAATACGCCAGATATACACTGTTTTTCACGTGGAAAACCCTTTCGGGTAGAAAACTAGGGCAAGATATTTCTTTTACTATCAAATAACGGGCACCAACCCAGATTACAAAGAGAGAGCACTAACTCTCCTTCGAAGAACCAACTTTGAAAACACCGAAGCACCAACTCCAGACTTCAACTCTTTGATTCAAAAGACTTGACCTCTTTAATCTGCACTTGAACACAAACTGATTGTTGCTTCAATCTGATAAAAATCTCAATCTGAGCACTATGTAGATAGACTCCTTACACCCTGAAATAAGATGACTCTCACAGCACTTTTATACTAGCACTTCTTCCCACTCAGCTCAACAATACATAACAACTATCACAATCTCATTTAACATATTTCCAGTCACTCATATGTGCAACTTAACTCCATGACAATCTGCAACATAGCTACAAACCTCAGGCACCAGATTCATGTATAAAATCTTGAATCAACTTCTTTCTGCAGCCACCGTCAGATAAAGACTTTTCATGATACAAAAAGGATCATTCAAAATCTCAATTGCATGAAAGACCATACAACCCGCACCAAAAGTAAATGTAAGCATAGACGTATCATATTTTCACATCTTCACTCTCTGCAAAAATGTTTTTAACTCCACGCGCCCTGAGACTCAAGAATAACTTATATATCTTCCATTACCGGCTACCAACCCACTAGTCAGAAAACGATTATTCTATATTCTCATGAATTCCTTCTCATTCACATTCAAAACGAATACTTCCAGAAAATTAGCCGCTCAAAGAGATATTGCCTATTTTTTACCGCTGCATACCAAACTCAGAAATCTGAAAGAATACCTCTTAGTTAGGTATTTCATCAGAAATAAAATAAACATATATTTTCTTCAACCACCAAAGATCTCCCTGAATCATTGGCAATAAAAGAGACACATAAATTAAGATCATCGTATCTTCACCATAAATTCTCAAGGCATGGTTTCCTCCTTACAAAATATGTGATGCTGAAGCTCTTAATTATCAAATAGATTAAAATATAGCACCTAAACAGAACGATTCCCTCACACCTTTTTACACGGCCTCTTCACATATATTAATATGTTGAAAATAGAATACCATGAAGGGAAAGAGAGCACGTTTCAAAATGAATGAAGCCGCCACATTCAACAAAGATAGTCGATGCAGGTGTATATTAAAAAATGCAACCAACAATATACACACACAAATTCAAACTCCTTTTTATACATTTCCTTTTTCTGCTTCTTTTAATTTCTTCAACATCTTGAAACTCTTATTTCCGCATATTCATGAGCCGCCTCCACTGAAATATAATCCTTTATGAATGCGACTTAATTCATAATGAACACGATGTCCTCTTCTTTAATTTAGTCGCCCCAATCACAACATGATACCATAAGAAGCTCGCACGTGCTGAGTAAATAAATGCGATGCCAAAAATAAAAACATCAGACTCAAAAATAAAGTCAAGCAGCCATAAGCAAATATGACAGGAGAAGTCGTTTCTGATAGCAGATATTAAAAAGGAAAATGCCATGGAATCACATGAAGATAATAAACATACTGAAGCCACACGACTCCCTCAATAAATCGATTGAGCCAGGGTAAATTTAAACCGACGCTGCCAAGAGTCTTTACGAAAGCCATTAAATAAAGTCGCCCAGTCATTTCTAAAAGAGCCACCTACAACAATAAAAGAAACCGTTGCTGCATAATTTCTGAAGGAGACATTTTTTTGGAAAGCCTTTAAGACTTAGCCGCCTCAAAAGAACAAATGATACTCATAAATTAGCTGACCTCAAAAAATTTCGTCAGAAGAAGAATACAATTTTTATGAGCCCAACACACAACTTATTTGATAAAGATAATAAGGGAGCCATCACATATTACTGACAAAGGCATAAAATCACCAGCACACTAAAGTCTGAAATCGCCAGCACATGTATCAAATATAATTTTAGCATTCACAAAATCATAAGATATATGATAAACATATATCAATATTCGAACCATTGACCTCTTAACAAATTTGACTTTTCAACCAAGTGGCAAAATATGCTTATATGGCACAAGCAGGCAAGCAAAGAGTTGAAGTGGACAGCCAAGTTGCTGAAGCAGACACTCAGGCAGCTCAAATAGACACACACCCAGCTCAACCACACACACAAGCAGCTCAAATAGGTAACCAAGGAGCTCAAGCTACTCAACCAAGCAAACAACCAGCTCAACCAAGCAACTAGGCAGCTCAAGTAGCTCAACCTTGACATCAATGACAAAATATTCCAACAAGGAGCCCCCATTGTTTACTGCAAATGAGATTCTTGCTTTTGAGAGATAGGCAATAAAGGATGTGGCTGCAGGAGAAAGAGCTACTAGATTGTCAGTGGATGACATTGATGAGGTAGAGGAGTCATTGCCATCTACTAGCAGGATGGAGGTCAAGCCGAAGCCACAAGCACAACCTTCTATGCTGAGCAAGGAATTGTAGTAGAGTGCAAGGATTAGAACCTCTTGCCAAGTTTTCACTAGATTAGGGAAGTGGAAGATGTGAAATGTCATAATATGCAATTTATGAATAATGATGATGATTTTCAAAGACAATCATCATAAACTCATAATAGTTGTCAGCTATCTATTATATCAGGATTTCACATGATGCAATTTTGTACTCAATTTGTATTCAAATCAATTAAATTTAATAGAAAACACTTTTGTACTCATTTATGGACTCATTGGATACATTTTGTCATCGAATTTTGCAAAACAAAAAGTGTCTTAAAAGAAATTTAAGCAATTTTTTAATTTGTTGAGTTTTTCTCGAGATTTTGTCAAGTCACAAATTTTGGGTCTATCGAGTTTTTGTCTAGTTAGAGTCTTCCAAATCGGTCTAAGCATATGCTAGTCTTAAGAGACAATTCTTTACTATTTTAAGACTCAGTGCATTGACAACACATTGACACACATTATGACAACTATACCTATGGCACAACTAAGGATAAACCATTAATGCCTAAAAAATCTTGGATGTTCTACTAGACTTTACCACAGTTTGTGTGTTCATAGA
>VDFB02000017.1:242396518-242511923 GCA_007258455.2 Sequoia sempervirens
TAATGCATTATCGTCTCACCATGATGGCTTGAATTTTCTTGGGTCATATGGTTTAGACTCTGGCAATGTGATGATGCCATTTTGGAGGAGCTTCTTAAGGACAACTTCAATCAGTTCACCCAAGGCGGTGTACATGTGTCTCTTTGGAAATTTTTTGGTTTGACGTGGTTGCCATTGGTTTTGATTGTTGTGATTTTTTTGGATGACATTTGTAGTAGGTTTCAGTGTGGTCAATGATGCGTTTTGCGGTTGAGCTCCTTTGAGAGTGATTGCAGGACCCTTGACATTTACTGCTTTAGTGTCCACAACACCATCATTGGTGATGTGTTTGTTTTTGACCCAATATTTGTTTTTTTCAGTAGGTGGGTTTGCATTCGTGTTCTTGTTACCATACTTGAGTTCTCCTTTAGCAATTAAAGCCTTTTCGAGTTGGACTCCTTTTTCCTCTAGGTCTGTGAAAGTGGTACAATAATGAACTTGTAAATTGTATTTTAAGGGTCCCACAAGGTTTTGGACAAATATGTCTACCTTTTCCTTTTCTGGTATCTTGACAGGGCATCGAATTGCTAAGCTTCTCCATCTTTGGAAGAATGGAATAAAGGTCTTGCCAGTTTCTTCTTGAGTAAGCATACATAAATTGGTCATGGTAACATCGATGTCGATGTTATAGGCATAATTTTGTACAATCTTATCAAAAATTTCTTCCCATGACTTTATTCCTTTAGGCAAGGTATAAAACCATTCAAGTGTGGGACCCGCGAGACTTCTAGGGAAGAGTCTCATTAGATAGGTATGTTCATATGCAATGTCCACACAATTGGTTGTAAATTCTCTTATGTGCTCAAGGGGATTTGTCTTGCCTTTGTATTTGGTGAAGTTGGGTACTACATACCCTGGAGGGAACTGTGGCATGTATAAACTTGTGTCAAATGGGTATGGACATAGGTCGTATGATGTGTGGGTCTTTTTATGTTGCAATTGCATGTTATCCATCTATTTTTGCAAGGTCACAAGTTGAGCTGTAAGTGCATCAATTATGGGGTTGTTTGTAGCGTCACACATGTTGGTAATGGGTATTCCATGTGTTCCCATTTGTTGTGATGATGTGTTATGATTTGGGATGTTTTTTTGAAAAATGTATGATGTGTTTTGGTTTGGAATTTGTTGGTATTGAGAATTTTGATTAGGAATGTGTTGTTGTGTATGGATGTGTGATGCATATGTAGGAATGCACACTCTAGCAGTGTTGGTCTGTATTTGCGGACTATGTTGTCCTTGAGTGTTTTGATGTCCAAATGAAGTCATGTGTTGTGTTATTTCGTTGCCTTGTCCAAATTGGTAAATGTGGCCATGTGGAATGTTGGTGTTTTTCCTTTGGGGAATATTTGTGTTGGTATTGAGTTCTGATGAAGTGTTAACATTTGGTTGAGGTCTTGGAATGGAGATTCGTTGTTTATTCCTCCCAAAGGGGTTCGATGAGTTTGTTACCATGGCATTAGTTGAGGACCCAAATAAGGGGTTTGATGACATCATTACCATAGCATTGGATGAAGCCCCAAATAAAAGGTTTGATGAATTTGTCCCCATTGTGTTGGTTGAGGGTCTAAAGGTAGCTCCAATTGCTTGTGATGAATTTATTGACAATAGAGGTGTTGATTGTGATGTACCTCCAATGGATGTTGTATTGACCGTGTTGGAAGTAGTTTGAGTGGAGGTGCCATTGGAGGTAGAATTGATGGTTTTTGTCGCATTTTGTGTTGTGGCACCAATGAGAGTATTGTTTTCATTATGTTGTGGTGTTGAAAGAGGTTGATTGGTGTTGGAGGTATTGTTTGTGTTATTGTTTACATCATGATTGGGAGAGGCTGCTCTTAAGGTGTTAATGTCAAACCCTTGTGGAAATTTGGCCCCTTGGTGTAAGAGCATGGCTAGATATCTCTCAGAATATTGCAAAATTAATTCCTCCACAAAGGATGCCACAACAAGATTTTGAGCGACAACTTATAAGTCTTCTATGAATACTTGTCCATTTTTGTCTCTATGTATAAATTGTTCGAATGTATTTCATGAAGAATATGCCATATTCATGTCATTGAAAGGATTGATGAAGGATGCCCCATGTCTGTGTTTTGGTTCATGTCATCAGAAAAGTTGTAGGGGTTGGTGTCTTGTCCAAAAGGGTCCGTTTGTCTTCTTTTCCTTTGGAGCCTAGTCTCAACCATATAAGGATTTTTTCAAATGAGGGAGGATGAATGGTGACTAAATGATGGGAATGATATAGCACTATGTTTTTGGATTTTTGAAATAAAGGATGCAATAATGACAATGTTGTCTAAAGGGGATGTCAAATGCAAGGTGATAATGAAGACTAAAATGAGAAGTATGATACTATTTTTTTGGATTTTTGAAATAAGGGATGCAAATGATAATGAGGACTAAGATGAATGATGGAAGACTAAATTTTTTTGAGGTATGCAAATGCAAAGGTCTAAGGTGCAATCAATTTTGATGGACTTTTTAAGAAAGGTTTACTAAACCACTCAAAGCTTGATCAATGTCTCAATTTGGATTATCAAAGGACTCTTTGGAATGACTAAGTGAAAGGACAAGATGAAAAAGTGAGGTTTCCTAACTAGAATTTTGAGTTGGAAAGGTCTCACAAAAGGACAATGACTAAAGGAAATAATGTTGACTAAGTCCAATGATAACCTACTTTTGAAGGAAAAGATTTTGCAAGGTTTGGCAAGTTTTCCTATTCCAAAGTTTGCAAAAATGAGGACCTAAAGACTTGTTTATGCTGGAAATGATGATGTATCTAAGATGCAACTAAAGTTTGTAAAAGGTGGACCTATGGTGAAATTCAAGCTAAAAGGTGCAAAGAAAGGAAGAGTTGAGCAATTCTTTGTCTGGTTTTGAACAAAGGCCACTGGAAAAAGATGTCTGACAGAAGATTGAAAATGTTTGGTCTCAGGTTTTGGACAGTAACAATATTTTTCCCAAATCCTAGGTGATTGTGTTGTTTCAGGTCACATATGTGTTTCAGGTTGTCAAATGCATTGCAAATTCAGCAAATGCGCCACTATAGGTCACAACTGCGGTTCAAAAAATAAATTGCGGTTTTCTAGAAAGAAAATGTGTTATGATACAGTCAAATGAGTTGTTTCAGTGAGAAAATGAAACTTAGCATATCGATTGCGGTTCACTGAGTCTCAAATGTGGTTCAAAATGGCAAGTGCATTGCACAAAATACCAAATGCATTGCAGAGTCTAGTTTGTTTGCAATTTTGGTAGATTTTGAAGATTGTTTCAGTTTGAGTGAATGTTTCTAGATCTGTGAAGGATGTTTATTTGTTCAATGTTTCATAAAACACATGGAAAACATAATTTTTTGTCTTTTAATGTTGAAAACATGCACAATGAAGACAAGCACAATCTTAGGTTAGGCAAGGACTATATCCACTAGATTCCACATGGGTTTCCCCTACTGCACTTATTATTAGTGGGTGATCTAGAAGCTTGGCCACACTGGCTCCCCCTTACATTGCACTCACTTCTCGAGTCAACCAAGCTTCGAGCCCTCATAACTCTCCCATGACAGGCTCTTCACTGCTACTAAGAACTACAAGAATGTGGATGCCTTGGCAATGACCGTTGCTGCACCAACAAATAAATGGGTTTTTGGCAACTACACAAAGGTTTTTAGTTTAGGATCTCATTCGAGTGGCCATAGTTGAGGCAAGATTAGCTCTGATAAGGAGGAATTCTAGCCTGAAGAGGTTATGCTCAACAAGGTTTTGGGGAATTCACTTGTCTGTGTGACATATCTGCACTCATAATCCTAAGTTTTCCATTAGGATTCACATTTGTATACCGGTTGGGAGTAGCTCAACTAAAGAGCTTTGTTGCTAGTTTGAGTCACCTTGGGGTGAGTACTTTTTTCCACCAAGGAAGGCCCAATTCCTAAAGTCAATAATAATTTCTCTTGCACCCAGGATCACACAAGTGTGCAAGGGGAGAGGATACTTCTATTATTGAATCGAGGTTACACAAATTGGAGACACTTGTTCATTTTAATTATCTAAATTATAATGTGGGGCAAACACATCAAACACTTTGTTCATTTTAAACTTAATTAAGTGTGAGACAACCAAGGTTCATTTTAATCCCATGTCATGAAAATGCATGTAAATTTTAGCCTTTGATGAGTTTCAATGCAAGATTGTGTTCATTTTAAGCCCATGAGTGAATATGCATGTTCATTTTAACCAATGAAATGTGAATGCAAGTTGTTTGTTGTTTGTTTGCTTGATTTAAGATTGTGAAGGAATTAAAAACAAATCAACAAACAAGGGTTAGAATCCTTTTCCAGCTTGCCACATGCTGTAAACAGAATATTAGTAACCCCAAAAACCTCTAAACTACTAACATAAAAGAAAAATATGGAAAATTTTGTCAAAATCCAAAAAAAAAAATTTACTAGGTGATTTCGTCGTTCTGCACAACAAATGCATCGCAGAGCCGAAAGCTGGAAATTGTAGTAGATGCATTGTTCTACAAATCAAATGTGTTGGACTTGCGTATGTGTCATTTGGATCGGAAAATGCGTCTCAACAAAGCGAATGGGTCATTCAGGTTAGCAAATGCGGCTCGCGACTGTGGATGCATTGTTCTATAGACTGAATGCGTTGCAACGCGATGATTACAGCTCAGAAAATTACAAATGTGGCTCTCCGTACCTGTACTTGCAAAAACACGAAAAAGTTGTACAAAAATATGCAAAAAATGTGTTTTTGGCGTCGGGGTCACCAATGTAACTTAGGGAAAATATCAGGTTAGCATTAATAAGCATAAACAACATAAACCCAAGTAAAACAATGAAGAACAATGGAGTTAGAAAGCATGAAAACAAAGAACAATATTGCCAAATGTCTTCAACCTCCATGAATCACCTTCATTGCACCTTCTCCATTTGTTACAAGTAGATAATTTCCCTCATATTTTTGATGAGCAACCTATGACTATGACAATGTCCAAAGAAAACATTGAAGGATTCTAATCTAAAAGCTACACAATGCAAGTATGCAACTATGAAGCAAGCCTAAAGTATGCGAAAAATAGCCTATGAAGTATGAAGTCAAGAGCATGAGATATATCAAGAGATTAAGAGATGTCAAAATGAGGCCAAAATTGCCTTTTTATAGAAAATTCAATTTTGGATGAATGGCCATGATTGTCAAATGAGAGATTCCCTAAGACCAAAGGCTGAAATTAGATGTGACAACCCACAATTAGGGTTAGGGAAACATTAGGGTAAAATTTGAAATGAATGGTTGAGATTTGATTTTAGAAAAATCAAATCAATGGACAAAAATGCATGTGACAAGAGGGAATATTGGGCACAAAAAAAGAAAAAGATGGAAAATCAAATAATTAATTTAGAATTATTTGATTTAAGAGGGAGAGTTGACCTTTTTAATTAAAAATTGATTTAATTCAAAAGGTGGTGGGGCCATGTGACAGGAAATTAGAAAAATGGACAATTTTAAATAAATGACTTTATTTAAAATGAGAAAAGTCAGGGTGGATAATAATTAAATAAATTATAGGAATTTATTTAATTATAGAAAGACAAGAAATTAATGACGTATTTAAATAAATAAATAAAGTTTATTTATTTAAATAATTAGGAAGAATTAGTGGGCAAGTAATAATTAAATAAATTTAGGAATTTATTTAATTATGGAGGGACATAGGAAATTAGCGACGCATTTAAATAAATAAATAAAATTTATTTATTTAAATAGTGAGGAGGAATAAAATATATAATTATTTAATTAATAATTGAATTTGGACTATAGGACATAATTAAATATATTAATTATGTTAGAAGAAATATGAAGAAAATAAAGTTCGTAGGCCTAGGTCAATTTTATGTGTCTACAAATTGCATAAAAACAAACAGGGGAAACATTATTTTAGGTCCTTTGCATTAGGCTTACCAAAATACAACATTTAACCACCTATTACAAAGCTTTTGTGGTTTTCCTAAAGTATAGACACACATACATGAATTTCATGATAGATTGAGAGAATATAAACCATACTTTGTAAAATAAAATACAATTTTATTAAAAAGTACAAATTAAGAATAAGAATGATGAGAGCAAGGAGCAAATACCATTTCATAACCAATACATGCAGTACAAAACTTGAAATTGTTAGTTATTTATCTATAATTTATAAAATAGTTGATACATGTCTACACCATAGGGTGTATCAAAATCCATCATTAATGCAAAGATAATTAATAAAGGAAACTATATCTATGATAACAAATCCACCATTCATCATTGGCATTAAACATTAAAAAATGACTAAATGTTCCAAAAAATTCTATCCTCAAGATTTATCCCCACACTACAATGTGTACAAAACTTATTAGTTATTTTTATAGAAACATTTTGAAATCTTCCATGATGAACCATATATTTTAATTTCAATTACTCTCTCCTATGATTTTCTTATTAAGCAGGAGATAATGCATGACTTTTCCACATTTTTCTCTAATTTAATATAAATTACAAATTTTGTATATGTTTGGCCCATAAATAAAATATCTTTGCACATTTTTATAAATTTTTAATTAAAAAACAAAATTGAATAAATTTAGTTATATGCAAAGGAAAAAAAAGTAACATGGTGCCCTTAAGTATAAGGTAAACCTTAATTTGGTAATTTTGACCAATCTATTATGATGATTTGACACCTTAGATTGCTTGATGTATGGAGACGAATTACTGGAGCCAAATTCTAGTGTAGTGCCTTATCCATTGGGAAACACGTGTTCAATGAGTAATGTGTTCTATAAAATTTAATTACTCCAAGATCACATGTTGAATTGTACAAAATGTCATATATAATAGACTACAAACTTACAAAATTAAGCTTTGATTAAGTTGAAATAGGATGATTAGAGGAATTATTCCTATTTGCACAAATCATGGATAACAATTGGTTGTCTTGGGACCTTTGGACACACTTGAGGTGTAAGAGAGCCTTAATGATCTCTAGAAATAATTGTTCCTTAGTGAAGTTTTTCTAAGTCGTGCATTTGAATGCTACATGTATGCTCTAAACATTATGAAAGAGCACACTTTAAAAAAAAAAAACTCTCTTAATTTTATATATCTCAAAACAAGATCAATAGAGCCTATAAATAAATCTTTTCAATCCTTTAAATTGGAATAAAAATAAGCTCCAAATTTGAAAGTTATAGTAAAAAGTGTACGGGGAAAAAATGCAACAAAAATAATGTTTTTGAAAAGAAAGTGTCATTCTTGCACTTTTTTGATGAAATGGACAAGGGTGAGCAAGGTATGGAAACACAACATTTGTATTAAATTTTGTGTTTCCAAATGTTGCATTTGTTTGTCTTTTAATGTGAAATGAGTAAATTGGTCATGGAAGGAGTTCTAAATTGTGATTTTTCTTGATAAAACATATTTTCAAGATTTAAGTGGTATTTTTTATAGTTGTTCTATATGAAATGGGTGAAGTATTGGGGAAAGCGTGATTATGTGAATTTCAAAGATGGAATGTGAGAAGGTGCATGGGTGTTCCCTAAGACATTTATCTCAGTGATTCTTGTAGCTTGTAAAATGTTCAAGTTATATGTTCTTTACCAAATGTTTGATTGAACCTACAAAGATGATGAGCCAAAAAAAATTTAAAAAATCAAAATTTTAAAGATAAATATAGTTGTAGGAAAAAAGTAGAAAAATGCATCTCATTTAGTGCTTATATTAACCACTATATTTTTGTATTTCACTGCACATTTATCTTTTACACTCCTCTTCTTATATGATATGTTGTTTTTATTCTAATGTAAGATTATGGCTATAGGCTATTAGAGTCATATTTTTATGAGTTTTTGTATATTTTCACAAGGTGCTTATTATAAAAATAATTATGCAATCAAACACATAAACACAACAATAAATGTTAGTTGTTATATGTGAATAGAATACTTGGTTGTATATTCCTAATTTTAATTTATTTGTCTTTTTAAAGCTTATCTTCTATATAACAAGGTTTAATTTTGTTTCCATTATATTTTATTTTTTCACCATATGCTTCATGTGAACAACAATACATCATGAGATATAGACAAGGTTTAATAGTTTTATCAAACTGGAAATTAAGCAACTACCACTTTATTTTAATTCAAAATATTTTTAGAACATCAAATTCAAACATTAATACAACATGAACAAAAGGCAATATTTTATTTATTTCATATGTACAACAACAAGAAACTTTATTTCAATTCAATTCTTCACTTACTCCTCTACACTCCTTTGTAAATTTCCATTCCTTATTTTATTTTTTTCTATGTTATTTGTAGTTACTTTTGTGCTATTTTTTAATTAATATTTCTTCACAAATCTTGTGCCTTTGTTTCTACTTTTACATTGTGGTTTCATAATTATTGTTTGTTCATAAGTTGTTCTTTCCTTGACACTTTCCCCTAGTGTGCCTCTCTTCTCATCTGTACTATTATTTATTCATTTTGTTGTTTAACAATCAATATCTACTCGAGGCATATTCTCAAATAGTTTTCTATCCCTACATCTTCCTTAGTTGTGCATCCCTTCTCTTCTATTCTCCTATTCTTACCTCTTTAATTTATTTTGAAAATTTTCAACTTTCACGACTCCCTTCTTTCCCCTTGTTGCATGCCTTTTCATTTCTTTTTTTTAAATATTACATCTATCCCTTTTATTTCTACATCTACCTTATGTGGGTGAGAAAGTAAATTAAAAGTTAATTGAATTTAAACTACACCTCTTTTCAATTCCTTAAATATTTATCCAAAAATATGTATTTAAAAATATACAATGCCATGCCCCCTTGCAATAACATTATTGATAATTTGGCCACAATATGAAGACAAATATCAATTTTAATCTAGATGAATAACAATCCTCTGAATTAATGAAATTTGTAGCCTAGGAAGAATTCAAGCAACATTCACTTGGACTCTAGCAACTTCAAAATTAAACTATGAAGAAAACAAATAATCCTTATGATTCAAAACAAAGGAGTATAAAACCAAAAACCAAAACAAAATGCACCAAAAATGAACAAAACTAAAATTGTAAACCTAAAATATTTGTTTTGGTGATGCAAGATTGCTTGTGGACTTGGATGCTCTTGCATTAGACATGTTAGATAATAATTTTATAAGAATGGACTCACAAAATGGAGTTGAGTAGTTGAACTACCCTTCAAAAACATAAACAATATGTGACATCCTACCCTAATTTTTTTTAATTTTTTTAATTTTCCTATTCTAATATTGGGTTCATACAAATCCCCTCTTCCTTCACCAAAAAATTTCACCTATCTTTTCTTCACTTGTGGATCTTTGTCCACCATATATTGACCTCCTTCTACAAAATATTTTCCTTTTTATTTTTTCCTCTTGTGGGTTTTAACCCACCATAAACCATCCACCTCTACCCAATGTTTCTTTCCTCATCTTCTCTTGTGAGTTTTAACCCACTATAATCCATCCTCCTCCACCAAAAATATTCTTTACATTTCTCACTCACCATTACATTTGCACACATATCAATATCATTGATATTATGAAAATTAAAGATTTCCATCATCTCCTCATATACACCCATCTATTATTTTTCTTCACTCTTCTTTCTTCATGCCAATATGTTCATCAGTGCTTTTCTATACCACAAACTTCAACACCTTCATGATTTCTTATTCTACACTTATCTATTGCTCACTCATCATCATATGTGTACATAAATCATCATTAAAACATGAAAATTAGAGAAATATACACTACTTCTCTTTCCACTTGTTCATCCTCATCCCTTTTTTATCCTTTTATTTTGCACTTAGCTACATCATATTCATTGTTTTCTTCAAAGGACCAAACTTTTCTACAATCTCATTCTTGTTTATTTAGATATATTATTTCCTTCTTTAGTAACCTCTACTATAATTTATTCTCCTCTTGCATCTTCATTATTTATCACTAACTATTTCATGCCTTTTAAAGACATGTTTCTTTAGCAATCTTTTATTTTCTTCTTCATCCTCTTGCATTAGGATATATTCTTCTTCGGTGCCATCTATATGACACTATTCCATCTTCTTCCCTTTCTGCAAACAAAGTAAAATAAAATTTATACAAAGGATTTGTATCATTTGGCATATCAACTGCTACATTCTATACCAGTTCCTAATCTGCCCATAAAATCATGCTTTTGCTTACATTGCAGATGGTAATACAAAATTTAGAACATATTTGTGCCTTCGTTTGTCAAAAATTCAAAAGAAACCAGATCCTGTAGATTAACCATCTTCGTTCCTTTCCTTTTATCAGAGTTCTTGACGCCAAGTTTCATGCAAAATTTCCAAACAACTGCTTGCAATCAATCTGAATATTACTCCTCCATTCATTCCACTTGGACTGAATTCTCGTCCTGAGCCTCAATGTTGTCTTGAGCTTGTAAACCATTGGCAAAAAGACCATATCCTGCAACTGGTTCAAAGTGATCTTGCAAGCCACAAGCACGTGAGCCATACCCTGTAAATGGTTCAACCTGATTCTGCAAACCACAAGCAATCAAACCATACCCTGCAATTGGTTCATTTACTTCTTGAATCTCCCGAGCCAAGCGAGGGCAAGCTACAAGACCCTTTCCTTTCATGATAGCGTTTTCTTGATAGAGTCATATATTTCTTCAATGCCATGGCGGTGCCTAATATCATCCCTAGGAAACAAACCTCCTATATCCCCATCCCCATTAAAAATGTTGTAACCTTGAACTGCAACTAGCAGGGCATCATTTTGTAGAAATTGGGGCTTAACAAATTGCTCTGCAATTCATGTTAACTCTAGTGGTTATTTTACCTTACTTGTCCCTTAGTCAATTACCTAAATTTAAATTATTCCTACATTGGCTAAGTGTTTGGGTATTTTGAGCTTTCCATCTTGTAGAGCACCCAAATGTGTATCCATAGTTAAATTTTGATGAATTTTGGGGAAAAATCATCTAAGTTATGATTTTACGAGTTTTCTCCTTCCAATCGAATAAGTGCAGTTTGGATGGCTTTCCCAAAAAGGTGTAGATCACTTGATTTTTTTTTCACAAAGGGAAGAAAAGTACAAGTTGGTTAAATATGGGGTTTTTAGGAAAATAGAAGAAACATTCTCAAGAGGCCCGATGGGGATGAAAGTCCCACAAGCTAAAGGTTAATGGGGATTTTGAGTGCATTCAACTTTGCAAAATCCTCGAGTGAACCAGTTTGAAGGTAAAAGTGTAGTTTAGATGGACATTCCACACCCACATGGGCCTGATGCTAATGCATTTTCTACTAGAGTTGATATTGACTAATTTTTTTATATTTATGGGAATTCGATGGCCTAGTGGATTTGTGGGAACTTCTAACTAAACTAGACATCATCCATATATGTAGTTTCTATCCAAAGTCTCACATGGTTTTAATGAATCTTGATTTCCCACCATATCCCAATCAAGCCTACCCTTGCATACTTTTCCATTTGAAGTTTCTCATCCCCATCCAATCCAGTTGGACCCTTTTACATATCCACTTTCACTCTATTTATCTACTTCCATCTCTTGTCGATGTCACCATAACCTTTGTTGACATCATCCACCTTTGATAATGGGCACTGGCTATCCAGCCCAGGAATGCACCGGGGTGGACATGGCCATGCATCATGTAGCATCCACAGTATGGGGCGGCTATTGATTGATGTGACTGCAAAAAAAACTCACCTCACCCTCATAAAAATGCTAAAATGCAGAGATGTAGCGCTGACTATTTGGATGCTGTGTCAGGTGGGTCCCTCCTAATTTCACCTTTTTCCCAATTTCCTTAACCTTACTCTTTTTCGCTGCTTAGCTAGGAGAGGACCCAATAGTTGAGCGTGTTTCAATAGTTGAGATAGTAGTTGTGATAGTAGTTGTTTATAAAATGCCCAATAGTTGTGACATGACTACCATAACTTAAACAAAATGTATTCCATTGATCTAAAAAGCAACCAATCATGTGATGCCACATCAGCGCTCAACTACCCATGATGTGAATGCACAAGTATTGGTAATAGGTTTGTTTTGGGCCTTTTCGGACACCTTGACAAAAAGCATGCTGATGTGGCATCATATTTGATGATGTGGCCCCGAAACGAAAGTTATAAGAAGGGGACTTGCCAAGTAAGCTGCTGTAAAAAAAATGGAGTGATTTGAAATTTCCAAGTAGGATTTTGAGGAACATGAAGTTAGGATTCACAACTCTTGGGTCCTCTCCCCTATTAACCGCCAGTTTCATCGAGTATTAAATAAATTGCATAAAAAATGGTAGTTGTTGAGCTGTAACTATCAGGTTTTCAAGTGTATGCAGAATGGCTTGGTGCGGTTTCAGATGCACAATGTTTTTGTGTAATTGAAATGTATTTAAGACTTCTATCTTAATTTCATGCTGCAAGAAAAAGGGTTTCATGAAGTAGGCTATTTCTTTAGCCAATATTTATGCCAGAAAACTCTATGAAGGCGGAAGGCATTAAGTATAATTTATGATTTTTTAAAATTTATATATTATTAAATTAAATAAATAATGGTTATGTTGTATTTATTTTTGGTTTCTCATTTAATAAATAAAATAACTTTTAATTAGTTAAATAAATAAATAAATTTTGTATTTATTAATATGTTTTTGTGTATTATTAAAAATTGATATTTTTATACATATATAAGTAATTTTTACATAAAGATTATTTTTTGGAAATAAAGTTAGATTAATAAAATGATATATTTATAATTTAGTATAAATTAATAATTACAATTTATGTTTAATTTTGTAGATTAATTTATTTTGGTATTAATGTGAAATTATGAGTAAATATAATGGATAAAAATATTTAATTTTATGATTAGAGAATGATGGATTATTCAATAGGTATTTGTGAGTTATCTTAAAAAAAATTGTTATGAAAATTTATTAACAAAGATTTAAATCCATTAAAAATTGTGGCATTTGAATTGCATTGAATAATTGTAATGCTAGATTTTTAACTTTATAGTGGAATTATCAAATAGGGGGGAAACTTTTCGGATTGTTGAGGGAACTTTTAGGGCAATGCAAAAACTAAAACTTGAATGAAACATCAAGAAATAAAAAAAATAGGTGTGACAAAAGAGGGCCACGATTTGAATCCACTATTAAACCTTCTCAACTTGCAATTCTTCAACTAAGCACATAAATGAAAAACCAACTTATCATTATTAGTTATTAGTTACAACTAGCAAGTGGGCAATTTTTTGTTCACAAAATGAAAGTTTTTGCATTTAATCCTAAAAGGAATAGGTGACATGTCTTAAGGGAACCTATAGTTCAATATTAATAAGAAAATACTTGTATAACTAAAATTATTTCTTTATGTTGGAAAACTCTTTAATAATATTAAGTATAATATATAATTTTATTAAATAAAATAGATAGTATTTTGTTTATTTTTTTTATTTTTAATTAAATAAAATTTATTAATATTTTTTTTTTTATTATGAATATGTTTATATGTATGCAATAATTTAAATTATTATTAAAATGAATAATTATATGAAGGGATGAAGATGTTAACAAACTTTTTATCTTTAAAATCAGTTTTTCAAATATATTATATTAAAATAATTATGAAAATAAAATAGAATCATTGAAATAATGAATGATGTTTTTTTAAACATAAAATTGAAATTTACATCCAAAAGTAAAATAGTTCTTCTTAATCCAAAAATTGAGTAAATAAAATAAAATTATTGTTATGTAAATACAAATGATTCTTCAAATAAAAATAAAATAGAGAATATAAATAAAATAATTATGAAATAATTGTAAAATGAAATATAATAAATAAATTTAAAATAAGATAAATAAAATAAAACAATCCTTAAATAATTATAAATTAAATTTGAATAACTCTTAAAGTAAATTGTAAATAGTTGAATTTGACCACCCCCATATGGTCAAATTCACCCTTGCATTCCTCTGAAATCAATTTTTAATTCATTTTCTTCTATCTCCGCATGTCACATCCTCCATAATCTTCCTTAATCTCGGATTAATCTAATTAATCTATGATTAGAATGTACACACCCCTAATCATCATTAGGGCCACATCCTCCATAATCTCCCACTTGCCTCTAACCCTTCATTAGTCTCCCTAATCCCACATTTGCACAACCTTAATCACCTAATTAAGCTAACCTAATCTTCATGGCATTTATGACATGTGTCCTTAGTCAACCTACATTAAATGCTTTATCTATTTGGAGAAGGCATCTCCTGCCCTATGTGAATTTTTAATTCACATTTATTCATCCTATGCATTTTAAGGAATTTTAAATTCCTTCTCCCATCCCCATGAGGATTATGTCCTCTCAAGACACATGTGGACAAGGACCTCCTTTATGAGGAGATCTTGTCCATTCCCAAGGTACATAAAAGTACCTCCATGTAATCTCCACCTCACCCCTTCCCTTCCACATCATTCGCCACATGTCAGTTTGTGACGGCTTGCGAGTTCTCAACTCACCCTAGCCCTTGATCTCCTCCACCATGGCTTAATCCTGACCCTCCATTGCTTTAGAGGCGCTTCCCCAAAAAATGGTGGAAATGTCTCCATTTTGGATCATCCACTTTAACAATCACACTCTTGCAAGCAATCAAGCCATCCCTTAGCCATTCAAGCATCCACCATTGTTGCAACATTTTGAGCCACAATCTTGCATCTATTCACATACCCACATCCTCCATTGCATTCCTCATCACTTCACCATCATTTAGAGCTAATATTTGAGCCATTTTGTCCAAGAAGGAGAACATCAGCAGGGGCCAACCAAACCATCAATTTGAACAAGGTAAAAAGTTATATTTTCTTGTGTTTTGTTTCAATTCAACTAGGCCTAATCTTGAGTATCTGTTTTGTGTTTTTCCTTGTTGCATTTTATTTAGTTTTGCATCTTAGAGTAGGTAAAAACACTTGCACACATAAATAAAATAATTCAATTACAATAAGTGTTTGTTAAATAGATGCACATAAGATATATATACTAGTATATGCATGTTAAATTTGGTCTAGATTAATAAAATGATATAAATTAATAATTAAAAGTTGTGTTAATTTTTTTGGATTAATGGATTTTGGTATTAAATGTTAAATTATGAGTAATTGTAGTGAAAAGAGATATTTAATTTTATTATTAAATAATGAATGTGGTTTGATAAAAATAAATTTAGTCTAAATAAGTCAAACAATATGCTTATAGTTTAGTGTAATTTAGTACAAACTAATAATTAAAGATTTTGAGTAATTTTGTTGATTATTATTAAGTTAAGAAAGTGAATATAGTGGTAGAGATACTTGGTATATGATTGATGAATGAATGTCATTTGATAAAGAATATATTCTTGATTGTTACTAAAATATATTTTTATGAGTCTTGAATTGTGTGATAAATCTCTATGATGTCACAAATTATGAATTTATGGGTTTGGGTATACTCTATACTCATGTATTTATTCTATGTGCATGGATTTGACCTTGTTTAGTGTTTATGTCTACTCTATAACTTACCTGAATGATATTTTTTCTTTGTTCTTTTCTAATATTTAGAGATTTGTAATATTTACAAATACCTTGAAAATATTATCATCATATCAAAATATAACATTTTCACCTAGGTCAACTCCAAAAATGTGTGTAAGAGATCAAAGACATGTAGCATTCATAAATACTTAGGGAAGTATTGTCATTATATTGCAAGTGGACATGTTCACCTAGGCCAACCTATGTAAAAGATCAAAGACTATATACAAGCACCCAAGAATGATGCATTTAAATTTGTTATTCCTTTTAATGCGCCAAACATAAGTGTTTCATTATTAATAATGTTAAGAGACATAATTATAGCAATGAAAATAAATGAGTTGTAATGATTTGAGTATTTTAATAAAATACCTTTAACTTAAATTTAATAGCCATTTACATGTCAAATTATTAAATAACTCAAACTTGTCCCTTCAACCCCTCCTTGCTTGATTTGCATAGAATTTGCTCACATAGAATTGTTGCTCACTATAAGTTGGATGTTTTTAATTTTTTGTTATTTGAAATTGACAAAAAAATACATTTATCTTAAACAATTTTTTGTACAATTGGAACCAAAACTAACTAAGAAAAGGGTTAAAAGGAAATTGGGAAAAAAAAATGAAGTTAAGGGTCCATTTAACATAGATTTTTAGAAAGATATATATGATAGTTTAATTTAATTTAATTTAATTAATAACTATTTTATAGTTTATTTACTTTAAGAGTTTTTTAATTTTTTATTATAATTATTTAAGAATCATTTTATTTTTTATAGATATAAAAGTTATCTTTTATGCTTTGTTAACATGCTCCCATCATTGCACTTCACCTCTCGTTGTCATTGTAGTTATTTTGTTTTATTTTTTAAAATTTTAAAAAATAAAATATTTCTTCAATTAGAAACAGTAATGTATAAAATAAAATAATTTTTAAGTAAATGTTAAAATAAATAGTGTTTATGTTTTTTCTTATCTATTTACTTATTTATGTGTTTATGTGTTCATGCATCTATTTAAAAGTCTAGATAGATAATAAAAATAATATTTATATATATAAAAAATTGAAATAAGAGTTAAAATGAATGATTTGTTTTCATTTAGCTTTTTGAAAACTTAGATTCTACTTGATATAATCTCAATATTGATGAAATAAATAATTTTAGTTATACAAGTTATACAAGTATTTTTTTATTAATATTGAACTATAGGTTCCCTTAACACATGTCAAGTCTTCATAAACCTATTCCTTTTAGGATTAAAAGTAAAAACTTTCATTTTGTGAGCAAAAATTTGCCCACTTGCTAGTTGTAACTAATAATGATAAGTTGGTTTTTCATTTATGTGCTTAGTTGAGGAATTGCAAGTTGAGAAGGTTTAATAGTGGATTCAAATCATGACCCTCTTTTGTCACACCTATTTTTTTTATTTCTTGATGTTTCATTCAAGTTTTTGTTTTTGCATTGCCCTAAAAGTTCTCTCAACAATCCAAAAAGTTCCCCCCCTATTTGATAATTCCACTATATACTTAAAAATCCAGCATTACAATTATTCAATGCAATTCAAATGCCACAATTTTCAATGGATTTAAATTTAACTACCACATTTCATTATAAGCTTAGTTATAACACCATTTCATAGCAAACTTTGTTAATAAATTTACATAATGTTTTTTTTTTTAAGATAACTCACAAATACCTATCAAACTTTACATAATCCATCATTCTCTAATCATAAAATTAAATATCTTTATCCATTATATTTACTCATAATTCCACATTAATATCAAAATACATTAATCTACAGAATTAAACATAATTTTTAATTATTAATTTATATTAAATTATAAATATATCATTTTATTAATCTAACCATATTTTCAAAAAATAATCTTTATGTAAAAATTACTTATATATGTATAAAAATATCAATTTTTAATAATACACAAAAACATATTAATAAATACAAAATTTATTTATTTATTTAACTAATTAAAAGTTATTTTATTTATTAAATGAGAAACCAAAAATAAATGCAACATAACCATTATTTATTTAATTTAATAATATATAAATTTTAAAAAATCATAAATTATACTCAATGCCTTCCGCCTTCATAGAGTTTTCTGGAATAAATATTGGCTAAAGAAATAGCCTACTTCATGAAACCTTTTTTCTTGCAGCATGAAATTAAGATGGAATTCTTAAATACGTTTCAATTACACAAAAAAATTGTGCATCTGAAACCGCACCAAGCCATTCTGCATACACTTGAAAACCTGATAGTTACAGCTCAACAACACTACCATTTTTTATGCAATTTATTTAATACTTGATGAAACTGCGTGGTTAATAGCTACAAAACGAAAACTGAGAAAAGAGTAAGGTTAAGGAAATTGGGAAAACGGTGAAATTAGGAGGGACCCACCTAACATAGCATCTAAATAGTCAGCACTACATCTCTGCATTTTAGCATTTTTATGAGGGTGAGGTGAGTTTTTTGCAGTCACATCAATCAATAGCCGCCTCGTACTGTGGATGCTACATGATGCATGGCCATGTCCACCCCGGTGCATTCCTGGGGCTGGATAGCCAGTGCCTTGATAATGTGTCATCATGATGTCATCCCATCCAAAGCTATTCCTTGCCATCCCAATTTCATCATTCTTCCTTGCTAATGTCATCATCAAGACTTTCCAAGTGAACCAAATCAAAGAGGGAAACATGTAAGTTCCAAATGTATGGAATTTTCCCACATGAGATAAATGAAGGTGAACAACCTGCAAAGAGTAGAAACAAGGAGCTGATAGGGACCAAAGGGCGATATAAAGATGCTACAAAATTCTAAGAGATAAAAATATGTTGCATTTAATCTCAAAAGATGACATTATATATCCATGCCCGACCATATTTATGCCTTCTTGCCCCTTGTATGAAAAGTGACATAGCCAGATGAGGGTCAAATTTCTACAATAGGTCATTTTGCAAGGATAACTCTTAGGAGACACTATCAATTCTAGAACAACTCTCTTAGCTACTGCATCTTAATCCATGGCAGAAGGAATTTTAATCTATTTCCCATAGATTTTCAAATGAATTATAGTGCCATGCTATATTTATTGGTTTGTAGAGCTCCTTTCTATTAGGTGGCTATCTCTACGCCATATTTGTAATGGACTTCATGGTATTTCATCTACACACAACCTATCATTCATCAATTTAGGTATTTCAAAAGCATTTTGGGGGGATTTCTCATACTAGAGATTAATATATTTGTGCATAATTGTCATATTTTTGTAGAGGGCTACAACTAGGGTTTCTCCTCTTCCACATGCCTTGTCTCTTCAATACCAAACAAAGGAATACAAGGTTATTAAGCCTCATTGTAAATGGTTCATGTTTTTTTCTCTTCAGAGACATGCATTTTTTTGCATCTCTATTACTATGATAGGCCCCATGCCTCTAAATCAATAAAGTTTACATTTTCACCTCTTCTCACTTCTATCATATTGTGCATATTTCCTTGCCTTTATGACTGAATGAATGTTTCCAGATTCTTATGTGTATATTATATGTAAAATATATTTGTAGGGATTGTATATGGATACATTCTTCCCTCTTAGTGTTTTTCAAATTCCTTACCTCCATATATGTCTTCAAGGGTTGTGAGACAGAGACCTATGTGAGTTCTAGAAAATTCCATTGATTCCTTGTGTTGTAGTGTATGGGAAGAAACATATTTTGATCTTGGTGCATCACCATCCATTTATCTTTTAGTATTCTCTCTCTTTCTCCTACAATCTAATAGAATAGGATTAACATTAGGGTTGTTTAGTGTTGAGTTAGATCAACATTTCTGCATCTAGATTATAGAGGAAGCTAGCCGTTTTTGGAGGTTTGATCTCATTTGCAAATATTCCACACCTTAAGATCATTCCAATATTTTAATAGAATATTAGACAATAGGTTCAACAAGGTGCGATTCTAAGCGACAATAGTTTCTAGCATGTTCAATGGGACCGATGTGATGAGCTTTATCTCATCCTATTGAGACATTGGTGTGGTTCTCGATAGTTGTAACTATCAATACATCTTATAAGCACCTAACGACTCTGTAATCAAACACTACTATTTCTATTGGTATGTTCTTGGTTTCTCTACTTGAGAAAAACCATTTGATCTTTTGAAAGTTGTAACATGCCCAATGTTTATTCTACTGTTTTCACCTAAGTTTTTAAAATAGAAAGTGAATAATTCAAGTTTCTAAAAATAGAGAAATTAAATTTTTATTTTCAATCATAATTGAATGCTGCATAAATAATCTCAAATGACATTTCATAAATGAAATAACATAACATAATTCCAAGTAAATGAAACTCTTGTTAAATACAAATTACAAAAGATTTATGATCATATATTCAATTTCATATCTTACATGAGTTCAAGGTCAAGGTATCCTCATCTAGATCAAACTTCTTCTGTTTCACAAGTCTTGGCTGTTGTCTGCAAGAGGGAGAGCATCACCCAAAAATTTTTACTCCAACCATAGACTTAGTAGTCCCCTGCACAACTTCCTAATTGGAAGTGGCCCTACCCTTCAACAAATAGTTTGGTATGGAAATATCTAGTAATACCTATCTGAGTATCTAGTGTTGTGTCCTACATAACTAGTATGATCATAAAACTATGGATACCTTCCAACAATTCATAACGCTACTGACTAGCTATGCAACCCTAGAGCATAGTGAATCAACAAAGTGTAAGAAACGACTTCTACACTTACTTTGGCCAAAGTTTGATAAATATAATCATTCCACTTTCTAAAGAAGCATTGTTGTAAGTTCACTCACCTCTTACTCAACTTGGAAACCCTATTGACCTGTGGTTAACACTTCTCTTGGTTTGAACCCAAGGTTAACTATCATAAGCAAGATTTCTTTCAAAAGTGATGACACACTAATATCGATTTAATTGACCAAAATATGTTTGAATCAATATCTTGAATACCTTGTTACATACTTGTAACAATCTGGGTCTGGCAATTGCCTCATATTCAAGTATTTACCCTAACTTAAGGGAATAACCCATTCTCCTACTTTTAAGGTTTTTGAGCTTCTGAGAATGTAATTCCTCTTATCAAGGTTAAAAGTACCATCCATAGGTAACCATAAAGAATATATCTAAAATAATATCTTTCAAAAGATAATAGAGAGGAAATGATTTCAAACCTTCTTGTTAAAAAGTAATATAAACTCATTCCAAATACTATAAATACAATACTGTATTATTGGGTTAATATCATATTACCCTACCTAGGTTAATCCAGCTTATCTTGAAAGGATCAAGTCTCTTGTAATTTTAGGGGGGTAATATTATGCTTTTGTTGGATCAAGTCTCTTGATTGGTCTATTGTATGACTAACGTTGATGAGTTTATCATGGGTATCAAAAGGAATCCTGATTTAATTATGTTAGAAAGATGGAATTATAATTCATGGTGAGATGGAATCCTAACAAATTGTAGGTGGCTTAATATTTTTCCTATCTCTATAGACTACTTCCTAAACCATCATCATATTGGAAGGGAATTGTGTGGGACATAAAGACCATACATATCCTAGGAGTAATTGGTTGTAGCTATGATATTGACACATAAATGGACACTAATGGTATTGAGATCCCTTGTGACATTATGAACAAACTTTGGGATATGTATGGAGACTTGAATGAACCTCCATTCCTAGAGGATCCTTTGTGGATTGTATTGTTCCGCTTGATGATAAAATAATAGAGTGCTTGTTGACTGTGAAAGGTATGGTTTTCTTGATGATAGAGAGACTTATCCTACTCCTACAAAGACTTATATTCATACTTCAATTTCTATGGCTCCTAATCCATATTTAGAGGGTTCATCTTCTTCATCTATGAGTCAACATCTTAAGGATGAGGACTAATAATCTAGCAATAATCATTTGATGTTCACATTCAAGCATCTAGGGCATGTGTACCAAGGTGGGGGACTAAAAAGTGGCCACACCACTTTTTGGCCACTATGAGAGTATAACGCAATCATGTTATAACATACTTGTATTATGCTCATTTTTTACCATAAAAACAAAAAACCCACATTTCATTATTATTTTTCTGTGAACCTTGTGGAACTATTCATCCTTTCAAGCATGCTCAAATTATTGCAAACCTCATTTTTCATCCAAATCTTTGTGAAATCATCACCAATATGTAACAAAGATGCTAGGGAGGTCGAAGAAGTAAGTATTTTTAGTTTTTAATGTCAAATTTGGATTAAATAGGTAGATTGAATTAGTTTTTTAATTGAAATTTATTTAATTTTTAAGAGTTGATAATTCACCCCCAAATGTTCAAAATCCCAAGTCACCTCTTCATGAATACCCTCCTAAGGAAAAGTCACAATAAACAACTCCAAAAATTCCTCATCATCTTCTAGGAACACAACAAAACATATTAGGGTAAATTGAAAACAATAGAAAAGAACTTGAGGAGTTAATTGCAAGGTTGAAAGATCCTGCAGGAACAAAATCCCATAGGACCACCCTTGTTGAATCATTACAATCCACTGTTTCTCGTGTAGAATCAGTGGGTGGGAAAATAAATAGTTGGTATGATAAGAGGGAACAACAAAAATAATTTTATGTAGGAAAATTATCATATGAACAAGTTAAAGATTTTTTTTTGAAATCTTACTTTTGTGCACTCTTCATTGACCCACAAACTAACCAAACCTTACATGGTGTTTGCAAGAGGTTCCATATCCATTGGAGCCACTACCAAGGGATAAAGAATAATTTTTTGGATAGGTGGTGTATGGTTTTTGAATACCCTCCATGCAATAACTATGAGGTACCATAATAAATTTTGAGGAAACTCTATTGTGAGTTTGTCCTCAATTAGATCCCAAATTACTTTGAAATACGAGAATTCTAGGGTAGAGGTGGGAGCTCCACACAAGATATAGTGGGAGCACAATATGACCCAAACTAGGCATCAAGACCACTAGCTAGACCAAAGTTAGAGCATGTGACTACCCCTTTCATTATGAAGGAGGATGTTGAGGTGGAGACCTTAGACTCCATTAGTTCACTCACTCTTGGACCCTTATACAACATACTAGGCCTCTAGTACAAGGTGATGTGAGTGATTCTTTTAGGAGTCTAGTTCCACCTCATGTATGTTGATCTTGTCGGCCTCTTTGTATTTATGATCTTGAAGATAGTTAGGATGCATGTTCTCAGGATACATTTGTAGTGAATCAGATGATCATGAAAAAATATTTGTTGAGTGATACATTCAACTTTGATAGTCATGTACATGTCAACAAGTTCATTTAATTCAATTTATCAAATTTTAACTTGAAATGTAAAATTGACTAAATTAGTAGAATGATTATAATGAAATTTCAGGGTCACAAAGTTCACCCTACTTGCAGCGGTCCTCCACCTCCCTATTACATAACGCTATCGAGTGCAAAGGTTTTCAAGGGAGCTAATATTGGTGATTGTAGATACATGCTGGAAAATCATAAATATGTTGAGGAATTTTTAATATATAATAAAATAGGATGTGCTAGGATATAAAGACCAAGGAGACGTTGCAATTCATGTATAAGATGATTGAAACAAAAAAATGAAAAAATAAGATAAACCACAAGGGGCACAAGATGAAGAAAAAAAAAAAATGTATCAATGAACATATCCTTGAGATGCATCATGGTATAATGGACCATGGTGGTCTTGATGGACTACGTAAGAGGGATGATACACTAGATGGCATAGTGATGCTAAAATATTAACTATAAGAAAATGAACAACAAGACAAAGGAGACATGCTATAGTGTTTCCTCTCAATAAGGAAAGGAACCAAGGTGTTGTATACCTATGATAATGATAATGATAACTAGTTATTTTGAGCTAGAGCTTTTCCCAATGATGAGGGAAGGCGTTATGTTAGGAGGGCATGAGTTTAGGTGGGGTGGGTTATATGAAGCTTGTAATTGATTTTATTTATGAGGGGATCATGTTTTAATAGTGTCCATTTCATCATGCCAACAGATACCATTGATGGATAGGCCAAGCATGCTTTTCAAAGAATAGATTAATTTATTACCCTCAATCCATCATAAAAATAGGAAAAGAGGTAGGATAAAGATGGAGGGATATGGGTGGATGATGCCCCTAGGCATGAGGAGTGATTATAGATAATGTAGATATCCGAAATTGTCCTAGCCTACGAGTAACGTTTTAGCACCAATTATCATAATTTACTAATATAGACATTTGAATTTGACCACCCCCACATGGTCAAATTTTCTCTTGCATTATTCTATCCCATGTCCATAAGCCATATTAATTAAATAATTCATTATTTGGTTAACATTTATCTTGTTTCTAATGTCCCCTAAGGTTACAAATTTAGCTTTTGGATTCAACTGTGTTAGTTTTTTTGTCCCCTAAGGTGTTTAATTATTTGATTAAATACCTTACCCCTCTTTCTTCTATAAATTAAATAAATAGTCCACTTTATTTAATTTAGTCACTTTATCCCAACAAATTAAAATTAATTTTTAATTCATCCATTTTCTCTCTCCTTGTCCCATCCTCCAATATTTCCTTAATCCTAATTATCCCACTTAATCCTTAGTTAGGGTGTGCAAATTCCTAATCATGATTAGGGTCACACCCTCCATAAAATGCAAGTGTCTCACTAATCAGGATTAGTTCTCCTAATCCCTCATTTGCACAACCTAAATCAATGATTAGACCTAACCTAATCCCCATGCCATTTATGGAATCCACCCTTAGTCAACCCTATTAATGAATTTCTCCTTTTGGATAAGTCATCCCCATACCCTTTGGAATTTTAAATTCCAATTTATTCCCCCCATGCATTTTGAGGAATTTTTAGTTTCTCACATCCCCCCATAAGGAATTTTTTATTCCTTTTTCAATCCCCATGAGGATTTTTGAAGAATTTTTAATTCCTCCCCTGTCCTCTCATTGCACAAATGGACAAGAAAATCCTTTATGAGGAGATCTTTCCCATTCTCAAGGTACTTGAAAATACCTCCTCCTCACCTCCACCTCACTTCCATCTCATCCCATCCTTTCCACCCAGGCTTCCACATGTCTTCATTAGATGAGTTGAGATGTCTCAAGACATCTCAACCATTGATTTCTTTCCCTAGGATCAATCCTAGCTCTCTATCCTTTTGGAGGTTCTTCCCCTAAAAGCAATGAAAATTGCTTCATTTTCAACATTCAACACTGACAAATTTCAAGCACTCAAGCCATCTTGCTACATCCATTGTTGCAACACCATTTGAGCCACCATATTGCATCCAATCAAACATCCATGACCACCATTTCATTCACCATCAAATTCTCCACCATTTGCATGTATATTTTAGCCATTCTATCAAGCAAAGGAGCACACATATCTTCATCAAATCAAGGGCCAACGAAGGAGTAAATCTAGACAAGGTAACTTTTTTTTTTTGTTGTATTTTGTTTAGATTCAACTAGGCCAATCTTGAGGTGTCTTGTGTTTTCCTTTTATTGCATATGATTGTGTTTGTTTTTCATTTTTAGACTAGGAATTCACTTCCATACACCTAATGATTAAATAATGTTTATTATCACTAATGCATATTCGACTCTTAATTAAATGATTTTATGTGATTTAATTAATTCACTTTATCATTAATCATCTTAATTAATTAAATAAATCCTATTTATTTAATTATGTCTTTAACTCCTATTAATCTTCTTAACTAATACTAAATTAGGCACACTTCAATTTCTTATTTAAGGGTCAATTAACACTTATTCGCCATGTTTGGGAGCGGGTTGTTGATGTATGCTCTCCCCTTCCACCGTATCCTGAGCCTGGGGATTAGAAAATTAGAACTCGTTCTAATCCAGTCCAGTCTACGTAGGAGTGCTAGCTTGCATGTATGCTCTCCCTTTGTGCCTTGTGCGAGCTTGTGGATCAAAAATGCCTATAATTTCCTACCCTTTAGTGAGACCCACCTGAGGTTTCATCACCTAGGGGATGATCTTGACCATGTGTTATCAACAGGGTATATAAAGGGGGGAGAACTAAAGTTATACCCCAATCTAGTCACGCTGTGTCTAGTGGAGCACTGATACTAGGGTGATTCCTAGCTAGGTGTGAAGGGTTGGTCTGAGTTTCTAATACCTTGTTGGGGCTCTCAATCCACACTTGTGATGAGCTAGTGTTCATGGTTGTGCCTCACACACCCTCCTGGTGTATCAAGGACTCCCCTAGTCACTTGTTCTACCTAGTTTAAGACCCATTTTTTAGTCGTGACTTGGTGTAGTGGAGGGGATGCAGATTGTACCTTGAAGTTACTCACCGTGTACTCCCTTAGGTTGAGATAAAAATCCTTGTGGTGAACTACAATAGTTCTTGAGGAGAGGGATATGGTGAACCTATGGCATCTATTGATGACCCTATGCCATTAGATCTCTAGCTATCCACCTTCGCAAGAAAGGGTGCTTCCACCCAATTTCACAGAGTATTAATCCCTCAGTGTGGTGGGACTACATCAATTTTGTAAAACCTTAATACTAATTCTATGCTTGTGCTGTTTGGCATGTCTTCTTGTGCGATACCAATGTGTGTCTTCAATTCAAGTTAGTCTTTGTCCACTATCTACTTGTTCGCTATTTTTGGTCCTTTTCCATAGTCCATCCATTCCCCAAGGGTGAATCCTCATCTTACAAAGGAAAATTCACACTGTGGGCAGGTGATCCTACCCTACGAGGTGCGATTTCGCATCTTTGTCTAGTCTATCCAATTAGTTAGCCTCGATAGGTGAACCCCCTTTGTACAAAGGTGAATTCACTTGTCTAGTCCTTCCCCTTGGGCGATCTTGCTTCCTCGAGAGGCGATTCCGCTCTGTGTCTATACGTTTCCTTAGATAGGAAAATTTGCATATGCCCATCATGGGGATAGGTGAACTCTTCTTCCGAAGAGGCGAATCTGAGTCCAAGTCATTCCAATTCCCTATCCATACATTTCAATCCATAGGCGAACCCACCTCTTACAAAGGCAATTTAGTGTTTGAGTCCATACCCTTTCATCCATACACTTGAGGAAATAGGCGATCCCATGTCCTAGATAAGTGTTTCCGCGTCGCATTCGTATGCCTTCACCTTCAGGTGAACCTGTGCCCTTTGTGGGCTATCCCACAATATCGACCGTACATTTCAAGATATAGGCGAACCTACGAACCCTAGAGAGGTGATCCTTTTGTATGTAGGGGTGAACTAGCAACGTCTTGGATAGGCGAACCCATGATCTGAAGAGTTGAATCCACCTTACATAGGGGCGAGTCTGCTTTCCATAAAAAATAGAGTGTGATCCTGTTTAACCACTGAAAGCCTCCCTCATTTCAAGTCTATTCCTAAGATCATTTTTTTTTATCATTGACTGATTTCCTGCAATTTCCATTTACGTGCATATGCATTTTTTAAAATTCATCCAATCATCAATTTAATCATATAGGTTCATCTTAGGGCATCCTTAGATAACATATCAATCATCGATTCATCAATCCAAATCCCCTAGATGTCAATTTAGGAGCTTTTTATCCAATTGGGTTAGGTAACTAACCCTAATTAGTATCATCCATACTTACTCAGGACTGTTATCCATCCTGATTTAGTAATCATTTGTAGCCTCATCAATTCACTTCCATATATATGTCGATTTGTGTCATAATCATCCTTTTTGTCATTTGATCCAATCGTCATCATCCTACATCATCTAGTTGAGTTCTTGAATCTAGTTCAAGGTTAATCCTATCATCCAATCCAATTAGTCAATCCAATCCAATCCTATCCAATAGACAATACCTAATCATCTTATCGATCATCCAATCAATTGGTCCATCATCCTAGCAATCCTTTAATTAATCATCCAGATAATCATCACTTAGGTACAGCTTAGAGCTTCACATTATCATCATCTTTTGTCCATTTGCATTTTGATGCCCGTTACCACACGATCACATGCAAAGAAACTCATGAAACTACAACAGTCCCAAGCTAGTCAAGCACAACATCCTCCCAATCCACCCACTAACGATGGGTCTCAACAATCCAACACAAAAATTCACCCACATCCTTCCCTTGAGGAAGGCATGGTCAACCAACCTGAGATAATTATTGATGAATATCTTAGCGATCCTACCAATGTAAAAATGATTGATCACCTCCTTGCTGAGTGAGGGGATAAAATCCTTGCCACATTACTTATGAGGGGTACTAAGCCACCACCTAGATTTGATCTATCACAATATGTCAACATCACACCCCCTCAATCACAGGATCTGAAAAGCTCTTAGGTTAATTCGGGATCATCAATACCTTAGGTTCCTTAGGCTACCCTGCAAGACACATGGTATCAACCCATATTTGGAAATGATGTATGTTATCGCATCCCAATTTTAGTCATGGGTGAAACACCTAATGTTAATAATACATAAGGTTATGGTAATCTATAAGGTTCTAGTAACCTGCAAGGTCCTACACCTACACCATACGTGCTAGCTCATCCATCAAATAAATGTAGTCAATCATCAGGGAACACTGGGGGAAATACGTCTAATCTTTTTACTATTGTGCCTCCTCATATACCACTCATCCACACTCATCCGCACACGTCCATTGAACCTACTACCAACACCATTTAATCCCAGTCATTCTGGCCCACAACCATCATCTTATCATCAACCTCAATCAACATCTCAACCTCAACCTCCTGTCCATCCACAACCTCCACATCAAACTCCTATCAATCCACAACCTCCACATCAGCCTCCAGTCAATCCACCACTTTATCACCATCCACAACAACCACCCCAATCTCAACCTCCACATTAGCCAAAAATCACTCTGTAACCACAATAAGCCCCTTTGTAATCCCAAGGCAACCCTGCAACATAATACCAATATCAATCGCATCCCCCACCTTATTATTTCTTGCCTCGCTACCATCAACTACCTCCACAAAATACTTATTATTAGCCACCTCCTCCACTAGGCACACCTAGACCACAACCTACCACATCCAACCCCAATCCTAACTATTATTATTACAATCCACAACAATCCCAACAACAACCACCTTACATTAACCCTCAACAATCCCCACATCAACAACAACCTAACCCATAACCACCTCCATACATTCCCCAACAACAACCTACATACAATTATCAGTCTAATCCATCATATCACCAGTAGGCTCCATCCCAACAACAGGGTGCCTCTTCATAATATTATCAAGTGCCACCATCACACCAACAGGTTTACACCAATCCACAACCCACTTACATTGACCAATATTAGAAAATCCCTTCATATCCTCCCTCATCATATGATCAATCGCTTCTACCTCCACCACCTTCATATCAATAATATGATCCCTACGATCAAACCAATTCAACTAGTCCTCCCCCATTGACACCAATCAATAAAGAATGGGAAGAAATGAAAGCTTCCTTGAAAGAATCACAAGCTGACACCTCGAAGAAGTCATTTAAATTTGAGGACATTTGTCCCTACCCGTTTGATCCATCGATTTCAAAAATCCCTTTCCTGAAGCGCTTTGAAATTCCAAATTTTGACAAGTATAAGGGAAGAGGAGATCCCTGAGATCGTCTACAGGAGTTGTACATGCATTTTCAGGAGGTTTTATACAATGATAACTACCTCCTTAGACTATTCCCACGAAGCTTAATAGGACAAGCTCTAGAGTGGTTCTTGCACCTTCCACATGGATCAGTCTCCACCTTTGCTGATTTATCAAAGAAGTTTGTCACACACTTCTCTTTCAATATTGAGAAGGACATAGACACCATGGATCTCCTGAAAGATAAACAATGTGAGGGAGAGACATTCACTAGCTACTTGCAAAGGTGGCAAGCTCTAGCCAACTGCCTTAAATGTAGTCTTCTCGAGGAGTTAGTGGGAATCTTTGTCACAACCTCCCATCTTGAGTTGGCCCATAACTTGCATCTCCATTGCATCACTACCTTTGAAGAGGTTATTGAGAAGGGTACCACCATTGAGAAGGCTCTCATTGCTAAAGGGCTTAACAAAATATTCAAAGGTGATAAGGAAAAACAATATGGGGATAAGTCACGCTACTGGAGTAGGAATAAGAACACTATTAATGATGGTGTCACCAACACTAAACATATCAAGGTAGCTAATACTTCTTAGAGGCCACAAAACTCCCCTCAACCACCACTAGTTACCAATGTTATATCTATGCCACAAGGTGCACCACGTCTTCCCCCTCAATCCAATCATTCTAATCAAGGGAACACCAAACATACATTCACTCTTTTAGGATAATCCTTAGATGTAGTCTTCAAGAGGCTATTCCAAGCTAATGTGGTTACATATCCCATCACCAAACCTTTTGACGAGTCAAATATGAAGCCTAATTGGTATAGGGAGAATGAGTACTATGATTACCATAGGATTTGGGTCATTCTATGAATAAGTGTCAAGGTCTTAAAGGTTACATCCAAGATCTTATTGATTGCACAGATATTTTGGTTAAGGGAAATCAATCTACCTTGTCTAATTCTCAATTAAAAATATTCCAAAATTCCTTCCCCAAACACAATTAGGGTCCTAACACATCTAATTCCAACACTGGGTCTAATGACAGTGGTCAAGATAACCAAACCAACAATATAAGCTACAATAAAATTCCTTTTAATTTCAAAAATATTGTTGGATGCATTACTCAAGTAGACCCACATGTTTCCATGATCTGGGTAAAAGGTAAAGACCCTCATTGTGTTGTGACCACCCGTAGAATCCACATATCTGTTCCAGGACCTTCTGCTTCATCCCAACTAGCACCTGTAAGCTCACAATATAATATCCTTGACCATCTTGGAAAGAATCCCACACAAATATCTATCTTGGATCTACTGAGGTCTTTCCCTATCTACCAAGAGATCCTCACTAAAGCTTTACAGGACACTCATGTACCGATGATATATATCCCACTCGGTTTCAAGCTCTTGTGGGACATTTTTCATCTACCTATCAGTTGGGCTTTAGCCAAAATGATATGCCCCCCATTGATCTCACTCATAATCGTGCCCTACACATTAAAGTCCTCACCACCAAACATAAGGTTAAGAGGTCCTTGGTAGATAATGGCTCTGCCCTTAATCTGTGCAATTTGAAATTCATAAAACAAGTGGGGTATACTCACACTGACTTAGACAATCAAGTGATCACAATTAAAGCCTATGATAATGTAGAGAAAGATTTAGAGGGTATCATTTGCCTCCCCATTCAAGTTGGCCCAGTTGTGCAATATACCACTTGTCACACCCCTGATCTGGACTTACCATAGAACCTTATCCTCGATCGACCATGGCTTCATTCCATGCAAGCCATCCTGTCCACCTATCATCAATGTCTAAATTTCACGCATATTGGGGTTGAAATCACTATCCATGCTAACCCCCAACCTTTTGAGTATTTTCGTGCTCTTGAGGCATCTTTCCCACATTTATGCCATTTTTTGGGAATAGAAGTGGGGAATCCTTAGGCATCACCCTCCATTCCATCTTTTCTCCACCTTTCAACACATTCTCTACTTTGTCTTCCACATCTGAATCCACCATCACCAAAGTCTAGATCATTGACAAGGGTTGTGGGGAATACGAGATGCATACTGCGCTTAATGTGGGAACAATGCCTCCTTCTCCCCACACTTATGGCTGACCATCCAAGTCTTTACAAAAGGAAGAATGAATAACTAAAACAATTAGTTCCAAGAATGTGGGTTCCACTACATTTCAGTTTCCAGGAACCTTATAGGATCAGATGGATGAGGACATCAGCCAATGGGTTTACAGAGAAGAACCCGAGCCTTCACCTCCCCTTATTGAATACTTTCAAAAAGTTTATCCCCACACTTCAAAGTTAGCAAAAAAGTATAATTATCAGGGGGAGGGCTCAATGTTGATGAAAATGGAATGCAAAATGCTATTGAAACATCCACACATCCTAAACAACTGGGTCTCAACTATGATAAGAAACAAAAGGGATCCATGACATCCATTAGTACTTTGAACAACGCTAACTTGGAAATCAATTTTCTTGAGGAAATCCCTAAAGAGGGGGCCATTATACTTTCTTATGATGATTTGGATCTCCCTTCCCTCTTCGAATCCACATTCGTTTTCTCCATTATCCTTTCACTTCATCACCCTAACCTCATTGATTGGGACCTACGAGGAAGTGCACCAATTGATATATTTCCTTCGGAGGAGGCGTATGTACATCTCATGGGATTAGCAGAAGACTATGGAGTTTGCTTTGGGGAGGATGAACACCCTAATTGCAAAAGTAAAAAGAAACAAATAAAAAAAGGTTCATCTAGTGAAAACCTTTTTTGAGGAACTTCTTGATGCAAAAAATGTAAAAACAAAGGCGTATCCTCTAGTGAACCTTGATGAGGTGCTAGAGGATGGGGATGTTTATCTCTCCCTTATAGGGACTCACTTTTTTGAGCAGTCTTTGATCCTGATTGAAGAGATAAGAGATATCAATTTGGGAACAAAAGAGGAACCGAAAATCACCTACGTGGCTAAGTCTTTGTCTGAAGAGGAATATCTAGTCATTGTCAATCTATTAAAAGAAGGGATCATCAATTCCACGTGGTCTTATTCAGATATGCCCCTGATGGATCCTGCCCTGGTAGTTCACCACCTTGATGTACATCTAGATGCAAAGCTAGTCAAACAAAAACTTCAAAAAATAAATCCGGAGGTGGCTTTACTTGTTAAGGTGGAACTAGAAAATTTATTGGTAGATAGGTTCATAAGGTCAATTGACTATTGAGATTGGATATCCAATATAGTATCTATAGCCAAGCGCACTAGGGGCATTAGAATCTACACATATTTTACGGATCTAAATAAATATTTTCCATAGGATGGCTTTCCCTTACCCAACATCAACATATTAGTGGATCTGACAATAGGACATGCCATGCTATCCCTCATGGATGAATTTTTAGGGTATAACCAAATTAAGATTGCACTAGAAGACCAACATAAGACCACTTTCACTACTCCTTGGGGTATGTTTTGCTACAATGTCATGCCCTTTGGTCTTAAGAATGTAGGGGCAACATATCAGCGTGCAATTACAATTATCTTCCATGATCTTATCCACATCATAATGGAAGACTATGTTGATGATCTCTTGGGAAAGTAAAAAACTAGGGAGGATCACCCTAAGGTTTTGAGATAGATCTTTGATCGGTTGGAATAGTATAAGCTACGGTCAAATCCTAAGAAGTGTGTCTTTGACATCACATCCAAAAATTTCTTAGGCTTCATGATGTCCAAAAGGGGTATTGAAGTCGATCTTGCGAAGGTTAAAGATATAATGGAAATGCCCCCGCCCAGGAATCTCAAGCAATTAAGGAGCTTACAAGGGAAATTGCAGTCAATTAGGAATTTCATCACCCAACTTGTAGACAAGTGTTAGCCTTTTACTCATCTCCTATGCAAGAATACAATATTCAAAGGGGATCTTCCATGCCAACAGGGCTTTGATAAAATCAAAGAATATCTTGCAAATCCACCTATGTTGATGCCCCCCATCCCAGGAAAACCATTTTCGTTATATATTTTGGCTACTGCAGTTGCACTGGGGGCATTATTGGCACAATATGATGAGTCTTCAAAAGAAAGAACCATTTATTATATCAGCAGAACGTTGGTGGGATATGAGCTCAATTATTCTTCCATGGAAAAAGCTTGTTTGGTGGTTGTTTTCAGTTCCCAAAAGCTACAACATTACATGCTCAACCACCCAATAAAGCTGATATCTAAAGTTGACCCACTCAAGTATCTGTTATCAAGAACATCATTGAATTACCACAAGGCTAAGTGGGTTATGCTCCTTAGTGAATTTGACATTGAGTTTGTAGAACGCAAGGCAATTAAGGGGAAAGTTATTACAAATCAGTTGGTTGATGCTCCCCTTGTGGATGCTTATCCTTTAGTGCCAAAATTTCTAGATGAATCCATCTTCATTGTTTCAGAATCTGATATCTAGACACTTTATTTTGATGGCTCTTATACCTAAAATGGAGCTAATTTAGGTATCCTCTTCATCACTCCACAGGGTGACTACATCCCCAAGTCATTTAGATTGGATTTTGCATGCACGAACAATATTACTAAATACAAAGCTTTGATCACAGGTCTTAGAATTGTAGTCCAATGGAGTATAACTCATCTTCATGTGTATGGAGACTCCCAACTCATAATCAAACAGGTCAATGATGAGTTCTAAACAAAAGATGATAAGCTTCTCCTTTATAACCACATGGTCGATGACTTCAAGAAGTACTTCAGTCATATCCAATTTGAGCAGGTCCCTAGATTGTAGAACAAGGCTACAAATGCAAAGGCCAAAATTGGTTCCCTTATTCACATGCCTAGATATCAAACAAATTGTGAGTTCTTGGTGGAGCAGTTACTAATCCCAACATATGACATTCCAGAAAATGAGATGGTGTGCGACATCGTAGGTCCCTAATCTCCCTGGTACCACGACATATACACCTACCTTCATGAAAACATTCTCCCAGCTGATCTGAATCACAACCAATGTAAATACTTTATCCAATGCGATTTCCATTACACAATCTTAGGAGATACACTTTATAGTAGGGGGTATGATGGCACTCTTTTCAATGTCTAAGTGAATCAAAATATCGTGTTGCATTAAACGAAGTGCATAGTGGTGTTTGTAGGGCCCATACTAATGGAATGGACCTAGCAAAGAAGCTTCTTATAAAGGGGTATTATTGGCCAACTATGGAGCACAATTCTTGTGAGTTTGTCAAAAAATGTGTGCCATGTCAGCAACATGTGAATCTAATCCATGCTCCCACGCAAGACCTGTAACCTATCACGACGTCGTGGCCTTTTTCAGAGTGGGGTCTTGACTTGATTGACAAGATCTATCCTCCATCATATGATGGCCATACTTTCATAATTACCACCACCAAATATTTCACTAAATGGGTGGAAGCACTTCTACTCTCCCAAATCACTGGCGTCCAAATATCCAAATTCATCTATAGACACTGAAAAATATCTTAATTGATATCATACACTTAAAACAGATTTACTAACATCATTTCCTCTTTTCAGTTAATTAATTTAAATATCCAAGCTATTTAATTAGTTGCATCAATTTCATCTATTGGCCTAATTAATTTAATCAAGTTAATTCATCCCTTTTCATGATAACATTTCATCTCATTAAATTAAATACATCAAAATATTTAATTTAATTTAATTTCCTAAGTCATCTTATTTAATTAAATATCATTTCATCTCTCCCCCATTTATTAAATCATTTAATTTAATGAATAAACACTTTAATTCTTCCAATCCCCTAATTGCATGATTAAAACTTGTTTAATTAGCAATTAATCTAAATTTCCTCCAAGCAAAGGGAATATTCCCATGGAATATTCCTTATCCCCTTTTTGCACAATTAAAACTTTATTTTAATTTTCAAAATGCCTTTTTATCACCCATGAGAATATTCCAAAAGAATATTCTTATTCCTTCATCATTTGAAAAAGGGATATTTTCACTTGGCTTCTTAAGCAAGTTTTAACCTTTAACCCATTGAACAAGTCACCCTTAACCTGTGTGAGCAGGTCAAAAGTGTGTTTGTTTGAGGCAAGTGTGAACCCTTGATTAGAATCTCATCATGCATTCTCATTCGTTGATGAGAATCCATGATCCATGCCTCTCATCTCCTTCATCTTGGACCGTTGATTAAACTTTTTGATCTCAACCCTTCATTCCTCATTTGCTCTCCTATAAAGAGGTCACTATTTGGAGACAAATGGATCCATCTTTCAATTGTAAACTTATGTTGTTGAATCTCATATGCACTCACACTTATATTTACTCACTTTTTAGCATATCTTAGTTAATTGTAGTTGCATAATAGCTTAGAGAATCCATTAATGGCTACCATGCATCCATCTTAGCTTGTTTATAAATTAAGGTTTTTCATCTTTTAGCTTAGAATTAGCTTAGATTAGCTTAGCAATAGCATAATCAGTTCATTTTTAGCATAAAATAATGGTAACTTAGCTTGCATCATGTTAATTTTTAGCATAAACTAGGCTTTCATACATCAATCACAATGGTTTCATCGATTCTCTTCCATAGAATCGACTGAAACAAGCTCACTAATCACGGGATGTGGAAAGGGTCGTCATTTAACATCAAAACGACACCAATTCCAAATCAAGATAAGTTTTAGATGGGTTAGATTAGGAATTTAACTGTATTCTTAGTTTATAGCTTTCAATTTTAGTAAGATGCTTAGTTTAGATTTCCAATTTGAATGATCTTGTTTTGTAGATGTAGGTTTTTTTGATGAAGTTATGCTTCAATTCATCATGGATCAAGTGTAATCGACCCTCACTGACATTTCCTCATCTCACATCATCCTATACCATATTCTCTGCAGATATGGTATCCCTGCCACCATCATTACCTACAATGGAGAACCTTTCAAAAACCAGTATATGCGACACCTATGTTAAACATACCACATCGAATATCATTGGTCCACACCCTATTACCCCCAAGGTAATGGACAAGTTGAGGCTACCAATAAAACTCTAATCAAAATCCTTAAGAAGGTTGCCAATAATACTAGTCATGATTGGCACCTCTACCTTAATCCCACCCTCTAGGTTTACTGAACATCCATCCGCACCCCCATTGGTGCAACTCCATATTCCCTTGTCTATGGCACCAAATCCACCTTTCCAATAGAAGTCGAGATCCTGTCAATCTGCATCTCTCTGAAGAATCTGATTAGTGATGAAGAATCTTGAGTTGTACATTTGAGTCAGTTGGAGCTCCTCGATAAGAAGCGTCTTAAGGCTTACAATCATCTTTAGGATTATTAGTATTGGCTTAGGAGGAGCTATAATAAGAAAGTTCATCCTTATAATTTTTTTGGTCAGTGATCTAGTCCTCAAGGAAAATCAACGCACCCAACAAGATCAAGAGAAGAAAGGAAAATTTGAAGCTAATTGGTTGGGTTCATATGTCATCACTGCAAAATACAATTCTAGAGCATATCAACTTTCTACACCTGAGGGGGAACCCTTGGAGGAACCCATCAATATCATGCATCTGAAATGATTCTACACCTCAGTCAATTGGGTTACCCCACCTAGTAAACACCAAAAAAAGTAAAAAATATAGAAAAATACAAAAAAAAAAAATGTCAAAAACATTCAAAAATAGTAAAGAGAAATAAATTTTCCTATGGTGAAAACCACCTTTGGTGGTGCCTTGGATAAGTACAATTGGTGAAAACTTGGCAACATGTGTCATTCATAGAGGGCTTAATCATTATCTACCTTGCATCCTACTTTCCTATATGTTTGTGTCTCCATCATCCTATACTAGCATTCTATCCTAGCATCCTATCGCCTCCATCATCTATCGACATCCTTTCATTTTTCGCTTGGTATATTTTAATTGAGCATTGGACCACTTAGATTTTCTATCCTAAATCCTGATATTTTCATCGCTTGTAAATGGTGTCGTATCACCAGTCTTACATCCCCATCTAGGATCCTCCATCGTGTCTTTTATCATTAGGTCTCATGTCGTCTTTAGTCCCTTTTATCAAACTATGAGGTCTCTGCGTTTTCACATAGGCAAGGCCATATTTGATGGGCCCCTGAGGATTTTGTACATCTATTTGAGTCTTCATTGTCCTCTTTCCACTTTATCCATCATCAATTGTCGGTCTTTTATCAAACTACGAGGTCTTTGTGCTTTCACATAGGCAAGTCTAATATTTGATCAGCCCCCGAGACCCTAGGTACATCCTTTGGGTGTGTCTTGGTTTCACATTGTGTAGTCAAATATGTCCCTATTTAGTTGGTTCCTAACAAAAAATTACATTGGTACCACAAGATTCAATCCATTTTGAGTGTCCCTAGTCATGTTGATCAAGCAATCTACCTCCATCGTTGGTCTTAACAGGATGTATCCTTCCTCAAATCAGATCGCATCAATCCCAACCACCTATTGGTCCTATGACAAAGAATATTTGAAATTTATTATGATCTTTTGATGCTTCTGCATTTTTTTTTATCATTTGAGCTTCCTATTATACCTACTCAAGGTCACCATGATCCATCATATCATGGTGCGCTTTGACTAGTAAACATAAGGGCATATCTTGATTTTTATGTGATCCTGTCTTCCTGGTTGTCCTACGTAGTACCCACCAAGATCCCTATGGTCTTGTGTTATGCTGGGGTATCCTTTGTGCTTGTGGTTATTCTAGCATTAGGCCCTACCAAAGCCCTTGTGACTTTGGGGTGTTGGGATAACCTCCTTGTTTGTTGTGTCAGTCCCATGCATTCAACACTCATTGGCTTTGGTTCTTCATACTATGGCATATCGTGTCCTATGCTATAGTAAAATTTAGTTCCCCTAATATGATAGAATGACATTATATTGACATTTCATTCACCTTCCCATTGCATTTCATTTGTCTCGATCCATTTTCGCTTGCCTATGATCTTTGATTTTTGGTTGTGCAAATGATATCCCTCCACCTATTCTTCTTATCATGGTTCCTACAGTCTTGACAAGTGCACTATATCAACCATCATTATTCATTTCACTTTGCATGTCCCTTATCATTTAGATTCATCCCATTACATTGCATTATCATTTTTATCAATCTCATTATCCATTTCATTATCATTGCATTATCCATTATATAATCCATTTCATTATCATTTATGTGACCAATGACACAATATAGGTTAACTACACTTGAACCATACAGATTCAAAGCATATATAATCCACTAAGCATCAATCCCAATAAGATATTCAATGTAAATAAAAATGAAGAAGCCATTAAAACTAACATTCTAAAATATGAAAGCTTGAAAAAAATCTATTCTAAACCATCAAATCTTATTCTATTGGGGGAGTGGTGTCACATTGATGTGAAAGGGTGACCCTTTCCCAATCCCTTGGATAATATGAGCCTTTCCAATTGATTTTATTTATTAAAATCGAATATGTTTGATGTGATTGTATGCAAAGCTATTCTAAATATGCACAAGATTCAAATATGCAAGCCCTAGATTAAAAAATATACTAAATGAATGACACTAAGTTACCATGGAAGCCATTAATGGATGCTTTAAGCTACTATGATCAAGATTTAAACTAAAAATGCTAAATGTATGCTAAATATGGATGCAAATGAGAGTGATTTTAACAACATAAGTTTACTATTAAAAGAAGGATCCCTATTCAATAGATGCAAGGTCTATTTATAGAATAGGAAAAAAGAAACCGATGGTCAAGATTGAAAGAATCAATCAATGGTTAGGAAAAAAAGAAAATGGAGGCATGGATCATGAATTCCCATCAAGGGTTGAGAATGCAAGTTGATATTTAATCAAGGGCTCACAATCATGCAAAGAAGCACACTTTCAAAACTTGCTCAAGAAGTTTGTTGAAAGTTTGTTACAGGGAAGAATATTCCCCTTTTCAAATGAGTGAAGAGGGAAATAATATTCCATGAGAATATTTCCTTTTGGAGGAATGTGCAAAGGAGGAATATTATCTAGGAATATTCCCTTGCAAGTGAGAGAGTTAGAATTAATTAGTAATTTGATAATTAAAACAAATTTTCAATTATGCAAATTAGGGGAATTTAGGATATCCATTAAATAATTACTTTATTTAATGAAAAGGGGTTGTAGACATGTAAAATATACTGACTGACATTGTGCATCTGATCCCGCCTACTAACATCGTTTCATCCTGAGTCATCCCTCGGTCTAACCATTTAATCAAATCTCCTTATCTGATTAAATTCATCAATATTTCCCCCTTAATTAAATAAACCAATTATTTAATTCTCTCTCTCTTTTTGATTAAATCAATCAATCTGATCTAATTATCCTTATTTAATTAAATAGTCAATTTTGTTTAATTAAATCTCTAAATCTATCTATTAAATTAAATAAATTAAAACCTTATTTGATTTAATCTAACACCATCTCTTTTAATTAAATAAATCAAAATCCTTATTTAATTATTCTCTTATCATATTCCTCTCTTATTTGATTTAAATAAATCCATAAATTTGAGTCAAATAGGTCACATCATCTAATATCTCATTAAATTAATTAACCCTTGATTAATTTAATCTCTTCATGTCCCATCCTCTAGATTTTGCAAGTTGCACATGAAAATAGATTTAATTCATTTATTAAATCTCTATTTTCCTCACAAGGCATCTTTTGGAATATTCTCCAAGTTTGAATTCAAAAATTCCAAGTGGACATGTACATCCAACAAGGCAATAACTCCATCTTACATGTCCTTTGCCTTGAGCCAAGTGGCATTTATTGCATTTTCCCTTCCCTCTTGCAAGTCATTTCAACAAATTTGAAATTCAAAAATATGCATTTATTGGCACAATCCTCAAAACTTGCACATCCTCCATCCACTCATAGATTGACAAGTGGCATCTTGCCATTGGATGAATGTTAGTCCCACATTGCTCAAATTTGGACATTCATCCATCTTGGCATTCTATAAATAAAGAGTTCATATCCTCATTTGATCATCCACAAATTATGCAAAGTTATTATGCTAAAATATTTAGCCATTTTCATCAAATATCATTAAATCATAGCTAGGTTATGCAGGTTTTTAGCTTGGAAGCATTCATCCTTCATCAACAAAGTGGATCACTCATCAACATATATTCAACATATCAATCTTGCATCATAGGAATTGGGAAAGGGCCAATTTTCACATCAAATTGACACCAATTCCCCCATGGGATAATGAGTTTGCAAATTTAAATTAGGATTCAATCTATTTTGTTGTTTTCATTGTGTTCTTCATTGTTTATTCTCCTAATTTGAGTTTTACAAATGGATTTCATGGGGAATTGTTGTTCTTGCTTGCAATCTCTAACTTAACGTGTTTGTTCTCATTGTTTTGCAGGTATTTGGATTGGGGTTTACATAGGGGTGAAAATGACATTTAATTAAATAATTAAGATTATTTAATTTAAATGAGTGACTTAGGATGTTTAAAATTGAATATTTTGATTTGTCCAATTTAACATGATGAAAAGTTAGCATGAAAGGGGTAGGAATTAACCTAATTAGATTAATCAAATTAATAGGTGAAACTGATGTATTTAATTAAATAGCTAGGCTAATTTAATCAAACAAGCAAAAAAAGGATGAATTTTAGGATGAAACGGTGTTAGTATATCATATTCGAGTGTTTGATATCATTCATGACATTTTTAAGTGTCTATAGTTTCATTACATTGCATTACCCATTTCATTTTTATTCCATTAGGTTGCATTATCATCTCATTTTATATTATCATTATCCTCATCATTTCACGTTGCTTAGATGAATGTAGATTTGTTATTCTAAGCATGTTGAACCATTGCATTTCCATTATCATTTTAATTTGTTTAGATTAATATAGATTTATTATTATAAGCATCTTAATCCATTGCATTTGCATTCCATTATCAGTTTCAGTTGTTTGGAATAAGATAGAGTTGTTATTCTAAGCATCTATTTCATTACATTACATTCATACACTCCATAACATTATGCATATTCATATTTCATCCATAATACATATCATTGTGTGAGTAAAATATGCATAATGAGTAACAAACACAATCAATAAGACATTATATCAATAAATTTAAACAACGATTAATCTAATAAAAGCAAAAAATCTATTGAAAGCATCATATTTCTCTCTATCTCCAAAGATTTATTAAATGAATGACTGTTAAAATGCCAATCTAGAGAATGAGATACTTTAAAATGCAAGAATCTAATCCTATATGATGATGATATTGTAGTTGAGAATGACATGAAATTGATAAAAGAAGCTACAATAAACTAAGATGCAGCTAAATGAAAAGCCATGATTGCTATTGCTATTACTATTTGCTCAAATGCTTGATTACTTAATTGATATTTTTGTAGAGTAAGTTTGCACAAAGTTGGGATCCATTTCCTATAGAAAGAAGCTGTATTTATAGATTCCCAACAACACATTTGTGAAGGGGCAACAAAGCAAAGGTCTAGATTTGATTTGAAGGATTCAATGGTGAAAGATGAAGAAGCCTGAGATGATTATGGAGATTGTTCCTCCCCACAAAAACATTAAGCCAAAGGATAGGAATATCAATGGAAGAAGATGAAGAAGTTTTCTTGTAATTTGTCTCCAATTTGTCTCCAAATTTTTCCGTGAAGGCTGAGTTGAAATAAATTAGATATCAAATATCTAATTTGGTAGGTGCATATGATGAGTGAAAAGAGGAATTAGCTGTAGAAATATGCCTTTATTTGAATATTTTGGATTTATTCAATTTTAGCAAAAGAGGATATTTAATTTAATAAAACAAACTATAGTAAGTTGTTTATTAAATTAAGATGGAAGAAATAGATAATTAAATAAAATAATGTATGTGAACTTGTTTATTTAATTAAGATAAAATGATGTGATTAAGATAGAATAAATATATAATTATAGAAGAATTAGATAATTAAATAAAACAAAGTATTAAATTTGTTTATTTAGTTTAAATGAAATAATATGATAAAGATAGAAGAATTAAAATGTGAACTATATAAATAAATAATTTTATTTATTTAATAGTAGATGAATTAAAGAAGTGAATTAATCAAATAAATCGTATTTAATTAATTAGATTATCCAGACCATTTTTAGGTGTATACATTTTGCCCCTCTTTGAAGTGATGTGTTTATGCATTGCTTCAAAGAAAATTTTGCTACTGCTGCCAGTAATGACAAAAATAATTTTCAGTATACCCCAAACGCTGATTTTCAGGGGATGATTGATATATGCCTCCTTGAGAGATAAATCGATGAAATTTTGATTTTTTGGATTTTTTTTTAGAATTTTTTAAATTTGTATGATTTTTTTGATGATTTGATAATTTGATAAAGATTTGATGAAGTAGCGATTTATCTCTTGACAAATAATGTGAAAAATGCCCCTGTGATGAATTAAGCCCCTTGGAATTTAAATTAAAAAAAATCCCATTAAAATCCCTTTTAATCACTCTATTAAAAAGCTAAAAAGGTGGATTTTGAATTCATTTGTGCACTTTGAGCTTGAAATTTGAGAGAGAGTGATTTTGAGCAAAATGCCAATCCCCTACCACACTCACCATTTTGAGCGCATGCATTGACACAACCACCCGATCGCGTATAGACCTCTGGTATGTACCCTTGAACCTCCTCGTAATTTGTGTTTTTTTGAATTTCGTGCTTTTTTGTCATTTTAAAATAGTTTTAATATTTTAGCGCATGCACACACTGTAGCAGTACATTCACTTGCTATTTTAGCGCATTCACAGAAATAACGCATAGGTTAGTTGTTTTAGCGCATTGGTAGGATGAAACAACGCATAGACAATTTAGCGCATAGGTCAGCTAATTTAGCTCATAGTCTAACTCCTGGATTAGCATATTGAATTTTATAGTGCATTTGTCGCCTAAAATGGCGAATAGACTCCCTGAAATGGCACATACGCAAATTTAGCACATTGACCGCCTGTTTTGGTGCATAGATGAGTTTTAATAGTGCATTGACTTTTCTGGTGCATTGAAACTCTGTTTTAGCGTATCCAAGTCAGAATGATGAATTTTGTCAATTAACTTCTTGATTTTGATGATTTTCGATCATGTCAGCCTTTTAGTTGATGTTGATTGGTGATCTTGATAGAATAGATGATGGTCAACCTCATGATAGGTGAGGTTTGATGATTGATTGATGATAATTAACCTCATGATAGGCGAGGAATAATTATAGTTTGATTGATAAAACTTATGATAAGCGAGGTTGATTTGATTAATTGACCTCATGATAGGCGAGATACAATTTTTAGATTGATGTTTGACCTCATGATAGGTGAGGTTCAATGATAATTGCTCACGAGATTTGATTAAAGTCTCACAAGAGCCGATTAGATTTGAGAGGATGATTGATGTTTGATGAAATGACAATGATTACTAAATTTTGATATTTTGTGATGATAGGAGCCTTTGATGAACCTACAGATCTGAGAACAGTTTCCCAGGACATTTAATTTGATATCACAACTAGTGCAACCTAGGATAATAGTTATCACACGTTGTGGTTTATCCTCTCTTCTAGACATGCCCCAGATTAGGATTAATTGGGGATTGTTAACAACCTTAGCAGAGAGATGGCATAGTGAGCACAATACCTTCCATCTTCCCATCGACGAGATGACAATGACTCTTGAGGATGTGTGGCGGATTTTGCGGATACCTATTGTTGGGGAGGTGGTAGTTTATGATTCTTCAGAGTAGGGCGGGACCGATGCTCTACGCCAAGTGTTTTAGGATGACCATATTTCTGGATACGAGATTCCATGGTGAGAGATGGTTGATGCCTATGCTACCTTGCCATCGGCACTTGCTGGTTGCATTGGAGGGTTCCTTTGTCCTGATCATAGGTGAAAGGGACTTTCTGTTGGGTGTGGCCATATTTTGGAGAGCATGATCGTCCATGGTACTAGATATGAATGGGGTATGTGTATGCTTGCTCATCTATACCATGATTTACATCAGGTGGTCTACCTCTGAGGTGCCAATTTGTCTTCTGGGGTTACATTACTTCAGGTGTGGGCATGGGAGCATATAGCTGTTACGCATCCAGTGATGGTCAGACAGTGACCGCCATGAGGCCGTACGTTCACATATATGCAGGTCGACTTGCTCAACCTAGATTGGGAAAGTTGGAGCATTGGAGGAGAGTTCTTGATGATGTAGAGGCCGTTACATGGTAGACCTATCTGGATTGTGAGCACTGGGATGATGATGATACAAAGATGCCATACCTCTGTCAGTCTATGTTTCTGATTGGTAGGACTCATTTTGTTATCGAGCGATTCTTGTTGAGGAGGGTGCTCAAATAGTATGGCATAGTACAGGGCATGCCCCAGGGTGTTGTACATTATGCATGACGTCAGATAGATAACATTGATTGGGGACCTTGCTTATCATATGATACTACAATGCAGGAGTACCAGGGTCTACCGACCTTTATTTGGGAGATTTATCCTGAGATCATCGAGGCTACGATTATTGATGAGTATGCACAGTATCTTTTTTTACATCCCTTTCCACGGATCTCCGTTCTAGATGAGCCGGTACCGATACTAGGTGAGGAGGAGATGGCAGTTGCACACGGGCGCCGACGAAGGAGAGATGAGGGAGATGATGATGAGGAGGATTCAGATGATGTGGAGAGCAGTGATGATGATGAGGGAGATGGAGATGGTGATGGAGATGGGGTGGAGGAGATGAGGGTGGAGGAGGCCCGGTGTTTGAGGTTAGAGACTTCATGGTGCCTTGTAAGAGGTGATCACTAATAGCTCCAACAAAGTAGCGTGTGTAGATTGGAGTACCTTCCCAGCAACAATAGATTGATATTGCTAGCCTACAAGTTCAGGTGCAGACACTACAGGGTCAGCTAGCACAGGCCTAGGGGTTATTAGTTGAGACACAAACTTAGATGTAGACACAAGCACAGGCTCATGCATAGGCTCTCTCACAAGTACAAGCACAGTTGATAGTTGCATAGGCACATATAGCCTCTTTGGCAGTAGAGAGAGATGCAACTAGATGGATTGCAGAGCAGACACAGGGATTGGATGATAGACTACAAAGATTAGCTGATGGTACCTTTGTAGATGATTATATGAGAGAGGTTCTCCATGTGGGTAGAGAATCCGAGTACTATAGAGGTCGGTACCATGATGCGGTTCCTTTAGAGCAGCGAGTTAGTTATGCTCAGTGTCGATCAGGCAGGATTCATTCCAAGATTGTTAGTAGGGGTGTGACACAATCTCTTCCAAGAGATCTGAGAGATCCTGGTATGTCTAGTGGGGGAGGCACTGGTCCTAAGATGCCTGCACCATCCGGGGCTAGCAACACATAGCCTCATGATTGGATTTCCTGATGTATTTTGAGACATGATGTATACTCTGATTTTTGATTCACAGCCCATTTTGATGTTGTATCTCATTACATTTTAGATATCATTGTATACTTGACATTATGATTTTTGAGATTTATATGATATGCGAAGGATTTATCGATCTATATGTGTTCTATATGATTTTATGATTGATGCTTATGAAGGATTCATTTAATTTCTTATTCTATATGCCATGTGTGATTTATATGATGATGTTATGGATGCAATTTATGGTAATGATAATATGCTATGATTTTATGATGTTAACATGTGATTATGCTTATAATGATGATGTATGGATGCATAGTGCCCGTAGTATTTACATGGATCAATAAGTGTATTATAATGTATATACCCGAATGATATGATAATGCAACTATCTGTATGATTTTGGATATGATGTTTCTATGATTTATGACATGATGCAAATGGGATACAATGCACTTTATTGTTGGTATTGCAAATGCAAATATTTGATATAATGAATGGATGAATGAATGATTAAATATGATGATACTATTAACGTATGATGTACGATATGATAATGAAAATGAAACTAGGTAGATGATTTGTTTTGGATATTTTTCTTATGCAATTATATGATGTGATACACAAATGAAAAATATGATATAATAAATGCAAATATATGATCAAATGTAAGAATGATTAAATGATATAATAATGCTTTCCAATGCATGCAATTCAAATGATTATGCAGCTACATGATAATGATGATGTTTTTGTTAATGTCAAGTATACTCAATTTATCAATGATAAAAGGTAACATTGTTATTGAATTCTTCAACAGTCTTTGGTATAAATTACTCTACAGATGCAAAACTAACATAAATGCAATCTAATTTAACCATGCAAATCTACATATGCAAAAGTTGTCACCTTAAAAAATTATTTATCGTGCTTTTTATCATCATTGAGCCTTTAAAATGTTGAAAGTGAGTACAAACATCAATGGTATAATTTAGACCAATGATGACCCGAGTACTACTTTCATGATTTTTGATATTGCAAGTGAACACAAGAATCTAGGTATAATTAAACCAAGATGACTTGAGCATTTCTTACGTAAACAGACAAGAATCAATTATTTTCCTATGTGAATTCAAAATGTCATCAGTGATACTTTTTAGAGTACGTCTCATGACAATTCACACAATAATAATGATTAACTTACAAACAATAGACAAAGAAAATATCATTCTCCTTCCTAGCTTCTCTAGTTCAATACATCATCGAGTTTCTCCAAAGAAATGATAACAAAAATTAAAGTACAACATTTGAACATTCAAGCTAAAGCAATAAAATCATGATTCAAAAGAATATCATCCATCTAAAGTTGTTTTAATTGATTTGATTTCAGTTGTTTGATTTAGATGGTTGGTTTTCTGAAATGTTTTGATGTTTGATATATGTTCAATGTTGAGTTTCCCTATGATCATTGTGTTTTCTTCATTGTCATACTGATGTTTGTCCATTTGTTTAAGCTCAAAGTTTATTGCCCCCAGTGAGCTTAGGATTTTTCCCCTAAGCTAGGGTGAGACACGATCACATTGCAAAAAAATGTAAATGAGGTTCTCTTTTCAATGATAGGAGAAATGATGGCGGAAGTGAACAACCAAGACATGCATCTAATAGATGGAAAAGTTAGTTTAAATCACAAGTAGCCCTTGTTTCCAGGTTTTCACTACGTGTTTTTATTGCACTTTTTCAGATTTTATGGTTTTTTTGTATTTTTGTATTTTGTTGATTTTTTTTGTATTTTTTCCTTTTTCTTTTTTGTATTTTTTTGACTTTTTGACTTTTTTTTGTATTTTTCTCTTCTTCTTTTTTGTGGATTTTCTGATTTTTATTTTTTTTGGATTTTTCAGGATATTTAAGATGAAATGAGATGATATGACTAATTGAAGGAACAAGATGCCCCACAATAGGGGTAATGCGACCATGGATAAATGATAGATCAAAATGAAAGATTCACTACAAAACATGTCACACAAGCAACATATCTCTTGTTAAAAGATGATAATGGTTGATTGATTAAGATGCCAGGAATGATTGATTCTATAAGGCATGATGATAATAAGTACTTAGGGTCACTAATTTCCTCTAAGTACGATGATTGATTGAAAAAAGATATAGGGATTGGATAATGTTTTACAACTAGGCTCAAATATGATTTGCATGATAAGATTCAAGGTTGCAAAGGGACATGGTGACATGGATTTTGATAAGCTAGGAGATATGGAATGTAATAACCCTCCTGTTTGCTAGTTGGACTCATTAGTTTCCTTGTTTTGATTTGATACTTTGATACTGTGATGGTACTATTATTGTTTGGTTTGGTGGTTTGGTTAGTAGACTATTTGGTGATTATGCTTATACATTTGAGGACATGGTTATTTGATATGGAATTATGGTTTGGTGATGTTAGTTGATTTCAGAGATATATTATGATGCAGTGATTTAATAAATTATGTTATGATATGATTTGTTAGTTTAGAAATGTTATTTCATCTTTTATTTTTTAATTGTTAGAATAGATGTGATGAAAGGACAGGGTAGCATCACTCGTTCATGAGTGCCCTGCTACGCTGCAATTCCTTCTCGCAATGTAATGATTTGATTATATATATATGTATATGTATACGACTTTGTTTAGATGCAGGGATTGCAGGTATGTAGTCTCGATTCCACTTGCTTTGGCAGGACAGGGCGAGCACCAATAACCCAATGGCATAATGTTGAAACAGAGATGACAAGGAAGTCACCCCGTCCCATGTTGTCAAACCGTCCCAATCGAATGGTATTGTGTGTCGTTGTGTTATCATTTCAATAATTTGTTACTGTGGTTTGTGTAGTGTCTTGTTCGTATGTATTGTACGCTGGTATTTTATAAGTTGTGATTTATTTAATTAAATGGTGGTAATAATTGTTTATTATAATGTTAAATTAATTTGTATTTAAATATTTAAAAGTTTTATTTTAAAAGTCATGTGTTTTAGTTAAATGTTAATTAAACATTAAATTGTGTTTTGTTAATTTAATTAAATTACCTTGTTGAAGATAATTATAAAATAAATAAATTAAATTATGTGCATAGCAAGTAAAGCTTGCAAAAGGAAATTTAAAATAGAAAGTATTGATAAAAAGAAACATAAATAAATAAAAGAATAGAAAAGATAAAAGGACGAATGAGAATTAAGTGTTGGCTGAAAAAACTAGAATTAAATTCGATAGTTTCTTTTATATTGGATTTTTTTTAGAGTTTTCGAAAAGGAAAGAGGTATCTTTTATTTAATTGCATAATTGTGAGTTTTCAGGGACAGGAAAATTGAGACAGAAGTTGAAAAAGAATAAAAAATAAAAATAGTGACTTTGAATGTTGAGATCTTCTAAAATTTTCTGGAAAGGGATTTGTCATTCTATTGTTTCATGTTTTTGGGAAGGATTTTTTGAGTAGAATATTAGATTTGAATTTGAGCACAGTATTCTGGAGAGGAGATTCTGAAGAAGGAACGAAAGTTGTTCGAAGAGGCTGTCGGAATCAAGCGAAGCTCCATCAAAAATTTCAACAGCGTAGGACGCCACGTTCCAATTTCTTGTCCTTAAATTTTCTGTTTCAAAGAAAAATAAAAATAGTTAGATATGATTTCTGTGAGAAAAGAAAACCTTTGAGACTTATGAGTATGGAAAAAAATAAATAAATGGATGAGATTAAAACTAGAGTTTCTGGAAGTTGATTGTTTGTTTCCAATTTGTCAAAACAAAGGAAAAGAAAAATTTACATCTTCTGGGATGTCCAATTTGTCTATGGTTAATATGAAAAGGAAATTGTTTTCCCATTTGAAATTATATATTTATATACATTCAACCAGTTTCTCTTATGAGTCAATCTGATTATATATATATATATAGTGTTTATATTCGCATTAAAAATTTATGTATACAAATGTTCTTGATATTTTACTTGGGCATTGGAAACTATGATTTTCGTTTTAAATTTTGGGCCGAATCACACCCAGTCGCGTATTTATTCATGGCAAAAAAAATATATATATAATTTTTTTTTTATGTTATTTTTATTTTGGGCTGGAGAGGGGACAGCAACGCCGTACCCTCTGCCATACCCTGTGGTTGCTGTCTGCACAACAGTCCACACGGACTGCTACGTACAACAGCCCATATGGACTGCTGTGTACAACAGCCCGTATGGACTGCTGCGCAGTCCCCATACGGGTTTGGGGATTAGTAAAAGTTTCATTTTTATTTATTTATTTTTGTTTTATTACTTTAATTTAAATATATATATATTTATTTATGAATATATTATTATTCTTTTGAAGAATTTTATTGTTTTAATATATATATATATATATATTTATATATATATATGTATATGTTGTGTATATATATAATGGGCTTTGTGTAATGTTTGATGTATGAAATTTGGTTTCATGGTTTAATTAAAAATAAAACAATTGGATAGTCATGTTGAAGTATTAATGAACTTTTATTGAGTTATATTAAAATGGAGATTGAAAATACAGTTAAAGTGGACGTTTATTTGGGATTGTGATAAGACCATGCATAGATTGAATGATGTTTTGAGTCATGAAATTATGATTTTTCTTAATTTATATCTGTTATTGTTTTGTTTTTTTTAGAGGTGGGAACCCTATTGTAATTGTGAACCCGATCCTAGTTATTGTGAACCTTAGTTCCAGAGGCGTGGTTGTTCATTGAATGTTATCCTTGTTTTGGTGGTACTCTTGGAATTGAAATTTATTGGTATTATGCTTGGAAGGGTTGTACGAGTTTGTTGAGATTTGTGTTAATGTTATAACAGCTTCAGGTTCGTCCTTCCAGCCACGTGTGAAGACATAAATAAATGTAGCCTATCGGCTATTTATTTAGATGTGTTATGAAATGTGAATTGGCGCTTCTCTTGGAAAAAATATAATTTTCTAAGGGCCGACCTTTCTTGTAATTAATATATTTTATTTGTAATTATATTTCTCTCCTTGGCCGACCTTGTGCATGAAGAGGTGCAACCTCTCTCTCATTGCATATATATACAAGGTCATTTCTATTCTTTCATTATCAAGGAAGTTCGATTCATTTCCTCATTATAAAGTGCAAATTCATCAAGAGTAGATTTGCGAATTTCTTCAAGGGCTGATTTAGTAATTCAAGGAAGTGTAGATCATCATCTGTTATTGTATCTGGTGTAGGTGCTAAATATTGGCCTTGTGATTGGCCCCATTGTAAAGAGATTTGTTGCCATTATTTATATATAAGAGAAGATCTTTGTTGCTAGGTTTTTTTCCCTCAAGAGGAGGGTTTTCCTAGGGTATCTGCTGTGTTATTGTGTCTGATTTGAATTTATTTTTGTGCATATAATATGTTCATTAAAATTTACATGGTATCAGAGCGGGTTTGAGAGGATTGTGATCAGATTATTTCTAATCAGCAATACCCTAGTTGCTCATCTATCTACATTAGTCAAGATGGTGAACGGTTTGAAGATCGAGGATAGACTCGAGGGTGCATCCAACTTCACATCATGGAGGTTTAGGATCATGCTTACCTTACGTGAAAATGACTTGGGTGAGTTCGTAGAGTCCAACATTCCTGAACCTGAGGAGGAAGAAGCAAAGTTACAATGGGTGAAGAAAGATGTTAAAGCAATGAAGATATTGGTTGATTCTGTCAAGGATCATATTGTGCCTATCGTCTCTAAGTTGAAGACGGGGAGATATATGTTCAAAACATTGGAAGAGATGTACGAAATCAACAATACTAGTTAGGCACTTGCACTGAAGCAACAACTTCATCATGTGAATATGGCGAAAGGTGAATCAGTGATTGCATACTTTATGAGGATTGCAGATTTGAGAGATCAGCTCTCTACAATTGGGCATATGGTTGATGACAAGGATCTAACTATGCTCACTCTCAATGGGCTACCTTTGTCTTGGGAATCATACATTTGGGGAATTAGTGCAAGGTCAAAATTGCCAAAGTTTGATAGCCTAAGATCTGATTGCATTCAAGAGGAATCAAGGTTGGTGGCAAGAGGCGTTGGTCAAAGTTCAAAGAATGAAGATATTCATGTTCTAGCCTCCCATACTTCAAAGAAGAAAGGAAAAGATGGAAGGAAAGGATTCTTCAAGAGGAATCGAGACAAGGGAAATGATGATGCACCTCCATTTAAGAAGAAGAGGGATATGTCCAAGATTCAATGTTTTAGGTGTGATAAGTTTGGGCACTTCGCCAAGTATTGTCCAACTAGACCTAAGCAATAGGTCATCGTTGCGGATGTTGATGATGCCTCTCCTCAAAAGGATTCAAGTGAATATTTGTTCTATTCAGCATTATCAAGCAGTGTACCTTCTGACACCAACACTTGGATAATCGACAGTGGTGCTTCACGACACATCACCGACTTTATGGAGCACTTATCAAGTTTGGTGGAAAAGGAGTCTTCTAAACAAGTCATCATTGGAGATGATGCTAGCTACTCCGTGAAAGGAATTGGGACCTCTACACTTCATTTGGATTCTGGCATCTCTCTTCAGTTAAGTAATATTCTTTATGTTCCTGGAATCAAGCGCAATCTTATTTCTATTTCAGCTTTGGAAGATAAAGGATATCAAGTTGCCTTCTCCAAAGGTAAAGTTCTAGTATGGATGGAGAACACTAGCTTCAAGGATGCTCAAGTAATTGGAGTTAGACATGAAAACCTTTACAAGGTCTGCACACGTTCTTTACAAGCTTTGGTTCATGACTCTTCAAGTCTTTGCGATCTTTGGCATCGGAGATTGGCTCACTTACACTTCCAAGCCTTACCTATCATGGAGAAGATGGTGATAGGCCTTCCTAAGTTCAACCAGGAGCACAGAGGTACTTGCAAGGGTTGTGCATTGGGTAAGAATATAAAAGCCCCTTTTCATAGTAGAGAAAGTAGATCTAAGTGTGTTTTAGATCTTATTCATTCTGATTTATGTGGTCCTATGTCTGTTTCATCTTCAAGTGGATTCTTGTATTATGTTTTGTTTATTGATGACCACTCTAGGAAAACTTGGATTTATTTTTTGAAATCTAAAGAGTTTGAGGAAGTGTTGGATAGGTTTAAAGAGTTTAAAGCCTTGGTAGAAAATATTTCTGGTAAAATAATTAAGGTCCTCAGATCTGACAATGGTGGAGAATACACCTCTGGTAGTTTTCAAAAGTTTTGTATTGATGCAGGGATTAAGAGGGAGTTCTGTGTTCCCTATAATCCTCAACAAAACGGTGTTGCAGAAAGAAAGAATAGAACGATCGTGGAAGCAGCGAAGGCCATGATCCATGATCAAGATTTGCAAACCTTCCTATGGGAAGAAGCTTCTAGGATAGCTGTGTATGTTCAGAACAGAAGTCCTCTTAAGATCTTGGAGAATATGACTCCAGAAGAAGCCTTTACAGGGAAGAAGCCTGAAGTCAGTCATTTGAGGATATTTGGATGTCCTGTCTATATTCATGTTCCCAAGGAAAAGAGAACCAAGTTGGAGCCTTCTAGCAAGAAGGGAATATTTGTGGGCTACAGTGAGACATCAAAAGCTTACAAAATTTACATTCCAAGTCAGAAGTTGATCGAGATCAGTAGGGATGTCACATTCGCAGAAGATGTTGCATTCAGAAGATCCAGGGGGATTCATATGGAGATTGATAATGAAGAGTCTCCTCAGGATATGGAAGTTGACCATACTCCTGAGATTCAGAGGGAGACTTCAGAACCAAAAGAAGATATTGATCCTGTTGAACCCTTGGAACCTACTGATGGGCCTACTGACATTGTTATTGGGAGAAAGAGACCTCTATGGGCTAGTCATACTATGCAAGAGGCTGAAAGCTTTGCAGCTCCAAGAGGCACATTCAAAGAAAGCAAAAGGCCACATAAGTTCTCCAGTTATGTTGCCTTAATGAGTTAGATTATAGAATTTGAGCCTACTTGTGTTGAGGAAGCATCTTTTCATCAGGTTTGGAAAGATGCTATGACAGAGGAGTATCAATCAATTCTTAAGAATGATGTTTGGGATATTGTTCCTAGACCCGAGGGCAAGTCTGTGGTATCTTCTAAATGGCTATTCAAGATTAAGCATGCTGCAGGTGGAAGCATTGAAAATTACAAAGCAAGATTTGTGGCTTGTGGGTTCTCTTAGAAAGAGGGAGTTGATTATGAAGAAACATTTGCTCTTGTTGCTCGATATACTTCTATCAGAACCATCATTGCTATTGCCACATCTAGAGGATGGAAGATTCACTAGATGGACATGAAGATAACCTTTCTCAATGGAGTGATTGAGGAAGATGTTTATATAGAGCAACCTGATGGATTTGAGGTTCATGGAAAGGAGTCACATGTTTGTAAATTGAAGAAGGCCTTGTATGGTCTTAAGCAGGCTCCTCGTGCATGGTACGAAAGGATTGATCGGTACCTGTCAAGTTTGGGATTCTTGAAGAATGATGCTGACTCAAATCTCTATTTCAAGGTAATCAATGGTGATGCATTAATTTTGGTTTTATATGTTGATGATCTGATCCTTACTAGAGAAGATCACCTGATTCTTGAGTGTAAGGAGTTGACTTCAGAATTTGAGATGAAGGACCTTGGGCTCATGCGTTACTTCCTTGGATTAGAATCTGGCAGAAACCGGATGAGATGATTCTAAGTCAAGGAAAGTACACCATTGATATACTTAAGAGATTTGGCATGATGGATTGCAAATCCATGTCTACACCTATGGAGACCAATCTACATAAATTGAAGGAGGCTGCAGCTAGTTCAGATTTGGTGGATCCTACATTGTATAGACAACTGATTGGATCCTTGATGTATCTAGTTAACACTAGACCTGATATTTGCTATGCAGTGAGTGCACTTAGCCAGTTTATGTGTGATCCGAGACAGATACATCTTGTTGCAGCTAAACATATCCTGAGATACTTGCATGGCATAGTTGGATATGGATTGAGGTATTCTTCAGATGCAGACTTGGAGTTACATGGTTTCATTGATTCTGATTGGGCAGGTTGTGTCACAAATCAAAAGAGCACCTCTGGTTGTTGTTTTAGTTTGGGTTCAACTATGATCTCCTGGTGTAGCAGGAAGCAGTCATCTGTGGCACTGAGTATAGCATAGGAAGAATATATTGCAGCTTGTTTGGCAACTCGGGAAGCAATGTGGCTTTGTAAGCTCCTTGCAGGATTGTTTGGACAATCAATGGAGCCTACTATCATTCATTGTGATAATCATAGTTGTGTGAAGCTTTCTGTCAATCCTGTGTTTCATGGCAGAACCAAGCATGTTGAGATCAAGTACCACTATATCAGAGATATGGTACTGAGGAAGGCTGTACAGTTGAGGTACATCAGCACTGATGAGCAGACGACAGATATTCTCACCAAGCCTCTCGCCAGGATAAAGTTTGTGTACTTCTGAGATAAGCTTGGTGTTGTGCAGTTTTTCCCACACGCCCCACTTAGAGTAGGGACCCTCTTTTCGGGATGTCTTCAGACCTTTGGTTTTATTTGACTTGTCTTTTCAAGGTCCTGAGATGTTGGTCTTACTGGATTTGGTCTTTCCTTGAGGCTTGAATTGGTTGAACTCAGGTTTCAGTGAAAATTCAGGTTTTGAGCTGAATCCGGGATTTTCCAGCTCCTGCGGATTTTCCCGGGCGTTGGTTCATTATCTGTTTACTGCTGAATTTTCTGAAATCCGGGTTTCTGTTTGAATCCGGGATTTTCCGAGCTGAGAAAATTTTCCCGAACTTCGTTAAATTCCCGGTTTCTACCATATCCGTGGAATTCGTGTTTATCCGGATTTTTCGTGTGCCTTGGTTTTTTCTGAAAGTTCGTCTTGGGCTTGGGTTTCCAGATTTTTCTGACATGTCTTGTCGCTCATTAATGCTCGAAGTACCTTTGCTCAGACTTGAATATGGATGGATTTAAGGTCTTTTGGGCATCATTTTGATTTCATTATTCACTTGTTTTCTGCTTTGGCATCTGAGTTCATTCTTCATTCGAGCTTTGATAATTGATTTTGACCTGCTTGCGTGAGGATTGGTTGAGCGCTGATTAGGGTTTTCGTTGCTAGGGCATACTCGTATTGCAGTCACTTCCTCGAGTTCAAGTTTCATCTGGACTAATCCATGGTAAGTCATCACTGACCTTCCCCTTTGTTTGCATCATGATTGAATCTTTCTAAGTCGATTGGTAGCTGTCCTAGGTCAGCCTTTGCTTGGTTACGATTTTGTATTTATCGAACTAGGGTTAGACTTAACTCCTCACCAGAACTTTATCGCTCGTGCTTGTGTTTATCCATTATACGGCGGGTGTGTAAGTATGGGTGGTGTTAGGGGTTGGATTTTTCCTCCAAGTGCGTAATTTGTTATATCCGGTGAGGTTAGGGTTTTCGGTGCTCTGCCCGAATTTTGTTAGGCTTGATGAATTTGTTGCTATTCGCATATCCTGCGCCTAGATTAAAATAGCCCCTGCCTTGGGAACCCCCAGAGTGCTTTAGATTGATCTTTACGGACAGTATTTCAAACCCCGAGCTTACCCTGGTTTTCATGGCGGGGAGTTTAGTCATCAAAATTAGGGCATCATTGTTTCGCCACGAAGATTAGTCATTTGAAGGCTTTGGAAATTTGAAGTCGTGTGCATTTGAGGTCTTGCTTATTGGCATCAATTTTGAGACCATTTGAATCTCAAATAGCAAGGTTTTGCATGATCATTCAATCGATGGTTCGCGTGTTAGCAGTCGTCGGGTTTCTGAGGTGTCCGCGGAATTCCTGCGCACCCGGATTTTCTCGGTTTCGGCCAATTCCGCGGAGTATAGCGAATTCCAGAGTCCTAAGCTGTCCGCGGAAATCCGTCCTATCCAGACTTTTCTGGTTTTCCTGCCTGATTTCATTCCTTTCGATTTCCCGAAGTTAGGACTAATGGGGTAAAGTGTTAAATGATGATTTCTTGTTGCTAATGGGTGAATTTCATAATAATTATGTAACTTTTGTCTGTACTAACGATCTATTTGGTGCATGGTGTCTTGGCAGCAGGAATCCGTCTGGGTCGGATTTCTCTGAAATTCTGCTCCGACTGGATTTTCCCGGTTTACCTCATTTTCCCGGATTGCTTCATTCTCCAGATTTTCTAAGATTGATGATTAGTGATGGATCTTTATTGCTTTATATGATTTTATGCTAACCTTTGGATTGGAATATGTATGATAATTAGATACTCATGACGTTCTTTTGTGAATGCAGGCTGAATCAAGCAAGTCTGCTGCAGGGAAATCTAAAGGAGATATAGAGGGGTCCTCCCTTTCAGAAGCAGAAAGATTAAAATTAGATACCAAGAGTCAGCTGCCCGAAAGAAAGATATCTTCTGTGTGGTCTGAGGTCTCAGACACCAATGTTGGAGCATGGCGATATGAAGAATTCAAAGAAAGAACAGCTCAGAAGGATCTATCGGTCTTGAGGCAAGGAATGATGAAGTCCAGATTAGTTCATGTGGTAGGGTTCCCTCCTACAATCCAATGCTATGAGTTAATACTAGAATGTGCTTGGGCAGTATGACTTCGACACACAAAGGGTTGTCAGTACCGAAGGAAGAGTCCTGGCGAATTTTAATCTTGTTTCTATTGCTCAAGCCTTTGACATGCTGGATTTTCCTTCTGTGTGTTCCTTGAACATGGACTTGGCCAAGAAATATTATGAGAATGAGCCCACCAAAGCTCAGCAGATGACTAATTCCTGGTTGGAGAAACCAAAGTCCCATTTTTCAAAACTGCCCAAGCAATTACACAGGGTTAAATTCAGGTTAGACATATATGATGCCATCACATTTTTGAGCAGAGTGGCAGGTTTGAAGAGTGCTAGAGTGTTGGAAAGTTGGATGGTCCATGTGATCAATAAGATTGAGCAGGGTACTAACTACCATTGGGCAGGACTCATTAGTGTTGTGATTGACAGACAACTGAGGGATGTCCTAGAAACAAAGAAGTTCACCATGACTTCCTATGTGGTGTATGTGTTAGTCAGATTCTACCCATACAGGGGTCTGAATCTGAAGGGGACATTTGGACAGAATGTAATCTATGACATTTACCTGGAGTTGCACCTAGGACACAGGGATTACAGGAGAGCAAACAATGCTTTTACAATGTATATCACTAGGCTGCTTCAAAATGCGGAGCATGTAAGATTGTCAGATGGAGCGAAGGAGTTGATAAAGAAGTATGGGGCTTGGTTCATTCAGTTTCCCACTTTCTCTTACATTAGAATTGACGGATGCCAAGCTGCCCCATACAGGTTACCTAGGTACCCTACTGACCATATTGTGTTATTGGAGGTTGTGAGACAGATATGTGAATTTGATGCAGTTGTTAAGAAGGCAAAGCATAAAACAGGTTTTGGTGGAGATTTTCCTCTCAGAATTGGTATAGCTGAGGTGTGCCCTTCCATCCAATCAGCACATGCGGCAGGGGATGAATTGGCAGCTCATGGTTTCTCCTTCCACTCCAAGAGGACAAACTTTGATATCACCGGGGAAGCACGGAAGAAGGCCACCAGAGAATACCATCACAAGGAAGACCTAGAAGACTATTGGACAAATATCAAGGATGATTTTGAGGCAAGGAAGAAAAGGTACTCTAGGCTTCTGGTTGATGTGATTAGGCAATACAATGTTAAGTTGATCCCCGACCAGCTAGAAGATGACGGGAATCTGGTGCAGGACCATGCATATGAGTCTGTCAAAGATAGATCAATCAGAGAGATAAACTAGAATGATGATGAAGTGACTGAGCTAGAGGACCTAATGGCCCCTGTCATGAGATTTACTACTCCCTGGTTGAAGCATAGGGTTTGGGAGTTGGAAAGTGAGAAGGTACCTTGTACCTTTAATTTGATGGGAAATCTCAATCCTATGTCCACTTCAGAAGAATCCGGGGAAGATGAACCCAAAGGGAAAACTAAAGGGAGCTCCCCCTTCAAAATTAAAATCAGAGGCCCTCAAGAAAATGAGCCAGAACTGAAAAGAAAACCAAAAGGAAAGAAAAGAAGCCAGGCCTTGAAAATAGGCAAGTCCTTTGAAGAGGAGGAAGTTGAAAAAGCAGAAGAAGAAGATGCTCCTCCGCAGCCTAAGAAGACAAGGACAACTAGGGGTTCGAAGAGAAAAGGTCAGGATACTTCCAAGGATGAGACTCCTATTGTTGAAGTAGAAAGTTCAGGAGAAAAGACTAAAGTTTATACGAGGAGATCAAGGACTCCATCTCCTAAGGAGACTATGCAAGAGATGGACCCTTTTCCGAGGGCACCAGTTGTGGAGCAACCTAAGGCTACTTCTCCTTCGCCAAGCGCACCTGAGCAGGAGACTCCTGAGGAGCATGAGACTAGTGGAGAGGCAGAACCTTTTAAGAAAGGAGAACTCTTTGGTGTGGCAGCTGAGCTTGAAGTTGAAGAGGAAGAAAATCATCCTTCTCCATTAGTGCGATATGAGGATTCTCCGGAGAGTAGCAAAGGAAACGGATCACCTAAAAAGGAGGATATCCCTGTTAGAACCCCATCACCTATGCAAGAAGAGGAACCTGAATTAGGTGATCAAGGTGAGCAGTCTCTTGAAAAAGAAAAGGATGAAACAATAGAACCACATGAAGAGGTGACAACAGAAGAAATCCGGGTGGATCCTGCTGTCCCGGATTGGTTAGAAAAATAGATAACCAGGTAGAAACAAGTTGTTATTGAGGACACCCCTCTGGATTGGGATGAGGTGTTGTCCAAGATCGGCAAAGGTAAGAAGAAGAAGATGGCCAAAGTTGTCTCAAGGATCAAAAGGGATGAAGCGAGTAACAGGGTCATTCACATTGCCACCCCTGCTGCGGATAAAACTAAAGAAGAGGTCACTGGAAAAGATTATAATGTGCAGACTATTAATCTAGGACCAACTTCTATGGAACATGATATTGAGGAATATGAAGGGTCCAGTGCAGTAATAATTGGGAGGCTAAGGAAGGAGACTTAGTCAAAACATGAGCTTAAAAGGGAAAATGAGAGGCTTAGGAAGTGCTTGGAGGATGTAATGAAGCCTCTGCAATCTCTCCACCCTTCTTCCTCTACTACTCCTGGTTTCTTGCCCAAGGAAACCATTTCTGAAATTGAAAGGATGAAAACCTCTGCCCAAACTGCAATAGATTGGTTGAAAGATGTACAAGTGAAAGGAGATGATGCAATTAAGGAGGTCCTTTCAGTTGGGAAGGATGCAGTCAGAGCCAAAGACCTACTTGAACATGTGCTATCTCAAGATAAGGAGGATATTGATCTTCTGCTGCAGAAATCCAAAGTGATTATGGGGTATGGTAAGGATCAGTTGGCTGTAGATGGGATTCTTCCTTCCTCCAGACTTAGTGAACCTTGGGAATGGTTCGAGGCCTTACAAATTTGACAGAGAGCCATCAGAAAGATCCATAAACGAAAGAAACAAATAGATGGTGATCTAACTGGAGTTTATGATGGATGCATTGCATTTTTTGAGATTATGACTGGCAGGAGGAAAATTGCTCCTAAATATCTGAGCCTAGAACAGTTAAGCGAATGGTGGCATGATGTTTATGCTCCTGACTCTGAAAATGTAATAACAGGACACCAGCTGGATGATGCAGCAACCTACCTGGCGGTGATGGATAAGTATCAGGCTCACAAAGATGATTGGAATAAAATTGTCAAACAGTCAAAAGAGGAGATTGGCGCTATTGAATGCCGGCTTAGGCTTTTTCCTTTGCCACCTGTTGCCGAGTTGGAAAAATTATTTTTGAAAGTTCAGGACCAGAACAAGGATAAGGGAGGTGGTAATTAATGCCAATTTTGAGATTTGTGCTTCCCTATTATTATGGGGCATGTGTTGATCCGGACTACATTGGGGAATGTGTCTAGGCCGACCTTGATGATGTATCGGCATTTAATGTGTGCCTTATTTTGGAATTCCTAAGGCTGACTTGTTTTTGGCTGTTTTATTTTGTAAATGTTTGGCTGGGCCGACATGTCTTGAGAATTTGCTATAAAGGGCATTCTTGCCTCATTGTAAGGGTTAGCTAGAAAAGATAATAGAGACAAGTTAGACCAAAAAGAGTTAGAGCATTTTGTAGTAGAAGTAGTAGTCAATTTCTTGAAGCAAATATTGTAACAGAACAGTGGAATTGTTGCAGCATTTTGGTGATCTAATATAATAGAAGGCATTGTGGTTTTCCTGGTGAAATCTCTTGTGTTATTTTATCTTGCATGGTTCCTGTTGTTTCATCTTTCAAATTGCTTAAAGATTTAGAATTTAATGTTTAGAGTTGGATTAGTTTGGTGAGTGATGTATATGATTTCATGTTTGGAATGTTTGTAGCAATCTCTGGTCTATACTCCCAGTAACTATCTGATTGTAGTAGGTTGGTGAAGTCAACCTGGACCATACATTCATTTGTGCCTAGTTCGATTGTGGATGAATATCTATGATTTGAAAATCTATATACCTTAGAAGATTGCACCGTTCTTGTGATATTGCATTGTGGGTTAAGCAAGAGTTGGTTATTTGAGATTGATCCATTCCAGATATCTGTCATTTGCATTGTTCATTCTAGGAATAGTTTAGATCTTATCATATCTTCACACCCTTATCTTTTGCTATTTCTTTATCATCTGGTCAGATTTAGGACTTGAGATCATCATATTGTAAGATCTAATAAATTGGAAAGATACAGTTTGCTTGTAGTAAGGTCTGATTTGTGATTACCAAAATTTTCACATTTTATCTGAGTTGTTTATGCATTGTCATGACCTGACACCCAAGAGACGTTGGGGTGATTTTCAGATACTTATTGTTGAAAATAACCTTTCAAGAGAGATAGAATATCATTTTCTGTCTGAGTTGTTGCTGTGCAGAAAACACCATCAACACTTGGTATGGTGGAGAATCCAGCCTTGACTGAGTAAGAGTCTCAGTATCAGTGAGCCTTGTTAATGCATTTTCCTCTAAGACAGAGGAATTTGAGGTGCAATCCCTTGTTAATGCATTTTCCTCTGAGACGAAGGAATTTGAGGTGCAAGCCCTTGATAATGCATTTTCCTCTGAGACGGAGGAATTTGAGGTGAAAGCCCTTGTTTCCACCCTCTGAGCTAAGTCATGGTGGATGTCATGTGTGAGACTCCATGACATATGTTGTACTTGTGTTTCACCCTCTGAGAGAGTCATGGTGAAAGTCACGTTGAGGTGACAACATCACGCAAGTGATGAACACTTGTACTTACCATAGTATGGTTGTAGCCATTATGGTTGATATCGTGTTGAGGTGATATCTAATATCATGTTGAGGTGATTTGTCTTGAGCAGCTGGAAGTTCTCTCCCTAGCTGAGAGGGAGTGTTAATGTTATAACAGCTTCAGGTTCGTCCTTCCTGCCACGTGTGAAGACATAAATAAATGTAGCCTATCGGCTATTTATTTATATGTGTTATGAAATGTGAATTGGCGCTTCTCTTGGCAAAAATATAATTTTCTAAGGGCCGACCTTCCTTGTAATTAATATATTTTATTTGTAATTATATTTCTCCTCTTGGCCGACCTTGTGCATGAAGAGGTGCGACCTCTCTCTCATTGCATATATATACAAGGTCATTTCTATTCTTTCATTATCAAGGAAGTTCGATTCATTTCCTCATTATAAAGTGCGAATTCATCAAGAGCAGATTTGCGAATTTCTTCAAGGGCTGATTTAGTAATTCAAGGAAGTGCGGATCATCATCTGTTATTGTATCTGGTGTAGGTGCTGAATATTGGCCTTGTGATTGGCCCCATTGTAAAGAGATTTTTTGCCATTATTTATATATAAGAGAAGATCTTTGTTGCTGGGTTTTTCTACCTCAAGATGAGGGTTTTCCCAGGGTATCTGCTGTGTTATTGTGTCTGATTTGAATTTATTTATGTGCATATAATCTGTTCATTAAAATTTACAATTTGTTTATGAGTTATTGTGAGATGGGTTTGCCTCGCATGTCCTTTTTTTGCATTATGTTCTTTATACTTTATGGTACAACCCTTTCCTTGTTCTGATTTATTTTAGGGGTCTTAGGGAGAGTGGCTCTTCATGGGGGCTGGCGCCTCGAAAGGAGGAAGAGCTCAGGCTAACCCACATAAGAGTAGTATAACAAGTGATAACCTAAAAATAGAATTTAGGGGGGATGGGTAGTAAAACACACAAGATAATAAATATTGGATACCTCATTTATGCATTAGGGCTATCATAGACTAATGATAGACTGAGAAGGCCGTGGTTGGCAAAGTCGTAATCTCGTCTTCATGAGAGGTTATCGGCTCCGCATGAGCTACCCTATGGTGCCGGCGCCTCATGTAGGAGGAAGGGCCAGGATATCCATAGATGGGCGCCGACACCTCAGTTTGGAGGAAGGGCCAGGATAACCCATGAAAGCTATGCGATGACACTCTCCACTAGACACCCGTTTGTCTTGTTTCCTTATTACCTCTGGAATTTGTATTTTGAATGTTGTATCAGTTATTCTGGAATTGTATTCTGTTCATTGTTTCAGTTTCATTTGTAAATGTTTTATGAATTTTCTTTCGTTACTTGGTTAATGGTTATTTCCTTGTTTTGATGTGATGAGATCTATGACTTTAAGTTATGATGTTGACTCATGAATTTTGTTGGTTATGTCATTGTAATCCTTGATGTTCTACTTGAGTTTTGTACTATATTGTTTTGTTGGAGTCGTTTTGGCATTCATGGTCGTGATCTCTTCCTTGTCATCTCTGAGCACGGGGGGTGAGTTATTTATAACTCACATGGTTGGGTGGAACGTGCTCCGCACCCGTTGGGTTCCCCATCAACATTCTATCTTCGCCACATACCTTCAGTTGGAGTTTGTTCCAGTGGTTCACTTTGTAATTCTGATATTATTGTACTTTGTATTATCCCACATGTTTGGGAAATTTATTATAACTCATTATTGAGAACTTGTAATCTAATGTTTAAACGATGATGTAATATGTAGGATCCTTTGTAACATTATTGTAAGAGATTCTTTATGATTGTAATATGTGATGTATTGATAATCTCACTCTTGGTTCATGGATGTACTTTTATTAATGGTTTTGTAATGTTATTGGATAAGTTGTTTAAATATTATCTTTTACTTTTGTTATTGTTGTGTTGCGATGTGACCTCGCGTGCCCCAAGGAATGTAACGTTAAGATGTTAATGTGCAATGTAAATGTGTTTAATGTTTAGTTGCATGTTTACTTTATGTTATTTAAAAAAAAAATTGTTTGCAATGTTTGTTCTCTAGGGTTTGCATGACAGGCGTTACATGGAATGGAAGAAAGCAAGGATAAAAATAATGAATGGGATGATCAAGATGAACTAGATAAGATACATACACAAGGCCCAAGTATTTTTCCCCTATTCCTCATCAAGACCGAGGAAAGGAAGAAAGGATGTATTTAGTAAGAATGATGAAATATGGATAAGATGAAAGATATGGTATGAAAGATATGGATAAAGCGTATATGATAAGATATATGATGTTAAAGAAGATCCTTAACTTTGTCAAGATCAAAGGTAGAAATGTAAGGAATGAGCATAGAAAGGATAATGACCATGAATGATAAGATGGACGAAACTTGTCCCTAAGTGTAGAGTGCAAGAGGAATATGGAAGATAGGATATGGATGATAGGGAGATGGAGGAAGGACTTAAGCATCAAGTTTCACAACCAAATATCCCTCTAATAAACCATGGCAATGGGAATTAGACTCCTAAATGTTGGCAGATTAATGATATGATGGAAGAATCTAAGGACTTATGCAAAGGTTTGGATTAAAGGATAATGATGGGGGATGATTGTTGGATAATGGATAGGAGTTTGGAAGGCCTGTTGATGGATAGATGGAAAGGATGGAAAGATCAACGTTGGCACACACCTTGAAGGGTGGTGGAGTGATGGAGGAAAAATGGATTTGGAAGGTGATAGGTTATTAGATGGAAAATTGGAGGAAGCTTTTGAAATAGAAAATTTGGATGCCAATTTAGATTTTATTGCTTCTATGAGACTTTGAGGAATCCACATGAATTTTGACTTTCAATTTTGCTTTGTGAGCCTTTTTGGCCTTTGACATTTTTCTTTTTGATTTATGGACCTTTGTGGTCTTAGAAAATTTCCTTTTTGCTTTGATGGGCCTTTGCGACCTTTTGAATTTTTCTTTTGATTTATGGACCTTTGAGATTTTTGCTTTGATGGGCCTTTGTGGCCTTTTAGATTTTTCTTTTGATTTTGGATCAAATTTTCTTATATTTTTGCATGTCTCTTCGAGGAGACATGTTGATCCTTTGATACATGTGGATTTTGATATAGAAGCTTTTGATATTTGGAACCCAAATTGCTTCAAAGAGCAACGGGAGGGGTTGATTGAGATGAATGATATGGAGGTATTATGGATGAGTTAATATGGGTAGAATTTTGAAAGGGAATCAAGGATGTGTGCCTTTTTTGTTCTTGAGAAATAAGATATGGACCTAGGATAGAGGGAAGGTTTGATGGAATAGAATGAGGACCTAGGATAGATGGAATGTTTGATGGAATAGAATGAGGACCTAGGTGTTGGCCTCCTCTAATGACTTCAATAACCAGACCCTTCCAGCCATGATTCAAAGATTGGACATCTAACCTGAACGATCATCTTAACCATCATGGAGGTACATTTACTTTGTCAACCTAGGGATTTGAACTTGAAATGGGCCAACATAGTATGTGCACTAGGAACTCTTAGGTAGTCATTTCTAATCTACAACTAGGAAACACAATACTAGAAATAAATTGCAGAAGGTAAATGTTGAATATGAATCAATAACCATGCCAAACTAAAATGCATAATAGGAATAAAATATCTAAGCAACAAACATGGATTACTTTGTCTGCTTTGGTTGCAAGAACATACATAGAATGGACTTCTAGTGGCTGCAGGAACAATCAATGCAAGATTTTAACTAAGTACAGAACAAAAAATGCTAATTAAACTAATTAATCTAAGGAAAAGAAAGGATTACTCACCAAGTGGGCCCCCTTGGATGAGTATCCCATAAGACTACTGTGAACTCAAATGCTTAAATTCAAACTATCATCTTATTCATTGGAAAATATATAAACAGAGTAACAAAATAGCTATATTGGAAAGTAGAAAATGCTCAATACAATATCACTGTCATTTTTGCCAACAACAATCAAGAACTATGAATCCTTAAGATTCAAATCCTTATTTATTCTACCAGCTAAATAGGGCGGTCGACTCCCACTAACAGAGAGGACGCCATTTAGGGAAAGCAAGGAAAGAGTGGCAGAGCAGTTACGTCTGCAGGGAATCCAGTCAGACATGCATGTCCAAACATGGACTTGACACTGTAGTAATGCCCCGTGATTGCTCAATGCCATTAATACAAGGCAATTACGTTTGACTGTCATGGGGAATCTACTGCCGTGCTCGGTTGACTCCTTTAAATGATTCCCTGCATGTTCATCTGACGGTTTCCTTTCTCAACTTAGCATCCACAAAAGATATCCTGCAGAGCAATGTCAGTATGCATAATAATTGCACATCTATAATCACCTTAAGGAAAATTCATCAACCATGCAAAAAATCGATATAGATAATCCACATAATAGTTCAATACCATTAAAACTCCATAAAGAGGAAATTAAACCCAAAGTCAGTGTTTTGAGCGGAACATCATGCAAATATTAACACTTAGCTACTAAAGTTCATGATACTGTTAGCAAATGGACTATAAACTCTACCTAGATTTGACCAAAAACTAGGATCATCATCCCCCCAACCTAACGTCTTGCTGGTCCTCCATCAGAGGAAGGGTTGTTTCTTTGCTTGGTTAAGGCTCTAAAGTTTGCAACTGCAAGATATCCAACATTTGTTTCTGCAGTACATGAGTCTGGGTCCTAGTAGAATCCTCCCAATCTATCAAATCTATTCCATCTTGGCCTTTCTCTAGCAATGTCATATTGGTAGCCTCTAAAATTTGGTATTGGCCACATGAGAATAGGTGGTTGAAAAGTCAAGGGAAGCCAAAATCTTCCCTCTCTTCTACCGATATGAATGTACCCATCAATCCTTTTCAGTGTTGCAACATAGTTGTGAATAGAGTGGGGTTAAACTTGCTTTAACTCATCTGTTAGGCTATTCCATCACTGAGCTATATATCCTCTTACATGTTCCTCTTTTGTTGTTGTTTAAACCTCATATTCAGTATAAACGGCTTCAATCCAAGGCATAATTCTGTTACCATAACTCAGTCTAAGAAGCATCTTGAGCCATTCCTTGTTGATATCCCTTGGATTTCTCGATTCAACCCTAATGGGTAAGGGGATATTGGATTCCATCTTCTTGTAAGCAGTGTTATGTTCACCCCAATTAATTTCATTTTGTGCCCAGGACATAAATGCTCTCAGCTGAATATCCCCAACATACAATAGTGGGTTCCAGTCATGATCTTGTGTAACAGCATAATTATGTAAATAAAATTCATGTAACATATTTTTCATTTTAGGAGAAGCAATCCTAAAAGCATTAAAGAATTTAGCAGGAGTTTCTATGGAAGGGTTTAAATCTGAAACAATTTTTGATAATCTAAAAGAATTTACGGTACCAAGATCACAATATCATCTACTGTCTTCTTTAAAGTAGCAATTTCCTCATTTTTCTCGTCAATATTTCATCTCTCTCCTCGATTTCCTTTTTCAGTTTCTTCTTCTCTTGTCTCCATTCTCCTTCCCTTCTTTCTATTTCTTTCCACAAATTTAAAATTACTGCATGCATTGTAAAATTAGGAGGGTTATGAATTCCTACCAATGTTTTCGTTGACGACTGCTCCCCATACAGTACTATCTGCATATCCTCTGGTTGTCCAGTTGTCTGTGGCTGTAGGAATACTATTTCTTTAGCCTCTCCTTGCTGCAGGACCTCTAGCACTTGTTTCTGATTTTGTTGCAGGAACCCCTGTTCATCCTCAAATTCTTTTGCAACATTGGAAAGGTCTTCCGGTGTTACTTTTTTTGTTTCCCCAAATATATCCTCTTCTTTTTCTTCAACATGCTCTTTTTCTATTGGGAATTCTGTGTCCCCATGTGGTATCTCATCACACCCAGGGCTTCCTTGTGAAGGTCCACAAAAGGTTGGCCCAACTGGTTTTGACTCCCTAGAGGTGCTCGTACATTTTTCCTTTGGCTGCAGGATGAATAGGGTCAACCTTTCTCTTTCTATCACTCAACACCTCTTTTTCTACAGGTTGGGTTTGTGCTTTTTCCTTTTCTCTTCCCATTTCAGCCTTCCTTCTCTGTGCCCTAGTTCTCATCAAGGTTTGTAGGGGAACATTGTCATCAAAATCAGATGAGGAGCTTTCTTTTTCTGATTGTTCTGTTTCAGAGGAGCTAATGTTTATGGATTCTTCTACTACTACATGAGGAACATTACCAGAAGTTGAAGCACCAATGGTGGCTTCATCTATGCTCAATCTTTTGCTAGAACTATGAAATTGGGGTATGGCCCTAGGTGGCAAATGCTCAATATTGGAAAATTCTTCTTGACGGTAATTCTGATTAACTTGAACAAATTCTTTCCAAGCCATTCCAGAAGCATCATGTAAAGATTTCTTAACTAACAATTTTATTAAACAATGGTGGGAGAAAGAGTTATCCTTATTGTTCTGCGTTTTTGCTGCCATGATGGATAAAAGATTGTATAGGAAATTGGGCACGTTCATCCTCCTCCCATGCCTCATGTGGCTCAAGAGCTTGAAATGTACTGAATGTAAATTCGATAAATGCCCCTCGTAGGTAATATACCTTATAATGTGGATGGCTGCCTGCTTCCAAGGCTCAAGCAGAGACATTCTTTTTGCACCTTTCTTGTCAATGCTAATAAGTGGATTGCCATGTACTGTGAATTTTGCTCTGGCCAACCTAGCATCCCTAGAGGCAGGGTAATTTTCTCCATCAGTAGGTAACCTTGAAAATTCTACAATTCTCTCCTCTGTTGCCACTACTTCCAATCCTTTTACAGTGGCTTTTCCTTCTAAAAATGTATGGGAAAATTCAAGGGCAATGCCTTCATCAAATCCATCTAGCCTCATGGAATAATCAAGCCATCCACAATGTTGGAATTCTGGCAAGCATTATGCGTCTTGCAACAAAACGTCATGAACTAAAGGTTCATGATGAATTAAACCACCTCCCATCATCTGAAATTTTCTTTTCTGCAATTTCTGCTATGGAAACCACCACCTTTCTGCCAAATTTTTATTGCTACTGCCAACTGAATTTCTTCCTCTGCCTCAACTTTTACCATTTACAGCTTATAACTCAAGTTTTCAACAAGGCAATTAAGGAATTATGGCAGAAAAAGAGGTGATAAATGAGAGTGATAATGGAAATAATTGGCAGCTTAGTTAACGTCACTTCACACATACGAGCCAAATTCTCAAATTGGCTCATTTAAATTTTTTGATGCAGGCATATTATGATTTGACATATAGGCAATATATTTGCATTTTTTTATTCCCCCCCCCAACCTCAATTTGGACATGTGTCCGTACATGTGAGTAAGGAGTGATGGTTTGACAAGAAATAATGACATATTATGTAATCACCTATAGTAACGTGCCATGATTAGATAAATGCACTTAAAAGGTAATTAAGAGATGAGAATTATCATGTACATACCTGAGCGTGCGAAGGATGTGGTACAAAGATTGTGGAGAGAAAGTATTGTTGCTCCTCTTTTTTGAAATAATTGAGCAATTAATGCAAGTTATGCAAAGTGAAGCGAGGTGAAATGAAATGATGGAAGAGAGAGAAAGGTGATACAGATGGGCGGATGGGCAGATGGGTGAAGAAATGGATTTCCACTTTATTATGAAAGTACGTACCTTAATTTAGCCGGAAGGTGCGACGCTAGGTCCACCTCTTTCAGCTGCAGGGAGTTCGTGTACTAGACGCTAGGTGAATTTCTGCAGGATGTCTTTCTTGGAGGCCAACTCAAGTAACTCGAGCCTTATCTGAAGTTTTCCTGCAAGTGAGTTCGAAACTTGGTCATTGAAGGGTGAAGAGAAGTGTTCCTACTTAGTGGTATCGCAAATTTTTTTGTAGTCAATACAAACTCGCCATCTTCCTTCCTTCTTCGCCACAATTACTAGCGTAGACATCCACTGGCTGTCTAAAACAAGATAGATAGATTCATCATCTGTCAATTTCTGCAGTTCTAATTTAACCATTCTGCTCCATGCAGGGTATATTCTTTGTTGAGGCTGCTCTACTGGTTGACAATCGTCTTTGGTGTAGATCCTATGGATGCTATCGCAAATTTTTTTGTAGTCAATACAAACTTGCCATCTTCCTTCCTTCTTCGCCATGATTACTAGTGTAGACATCCACTGGCTGTCTAAAACAAGATAGATAGATTCGTCATTTGTCAATTTTCGCAGTTCTAATTTAACCATTCTGCTCCATGCAGGGTATATTCTTTGTTGAGGTTGCCCTACTGGTTGACAATCATCTTTGGTGTAGATCCTATGGATGCAAGATTTAGTATCCAGTGCCTTCATATCATTTGTATGCTAATGAAACTTAAGTGAATCTGTTGCTGCAAGAATAGCGTCTGTAGGAAAAATATTTGCAGGAACAATGGTTGCAGGAAGAACAAGCATAAGTGTTTTGAATGAAGTAGAAGATGATGCTTCCTTTGCCTTAGGATTATTCTGAATTATACTGGATAACATTTCATCTTTTTCTTGAAACTGCAAGAGAGGATCTCTAGCTAATGTCATGAGCTGCATTACTAGGTCAACTTCCTCGGCCTCTTCACCAACTTGTGGCCATACAAGACCCTTTTCATTGCGGTTCGGATGAGTAGGGAGATAAAGAACACACTTTTTAGTATTCCTGCCACTAGAAATAGTCACATTCCCTGACCAACACCCAATATGAACGTCTGCCATTCCAAGAATGATAGGATCATCAGTTTTTACAGTAGAAATATCAACAAGTTGCAAGATAGTAGAGGTAGGTCTTATGTTTGCAACATTTAGTTTTTGCAGGATGTCCTTAGTGATTGCTGCTCCTAAGTCATTCAAAGCATTCTTTGCTTGGGCTCCGTTGATAACAACTGGTATCTCAGGACTGCTTGGATCATTGTATTTGGGGATAGTTACTTTTCCATATATGGTATTAGTAGGCTGGTCTACCGCATGAACTATAGCTGGGTCTCTCTTTCTCCTATCTGGCTTCCCAAGACAAGATTCTTTGATAGCCATATCCTGAAATAGGGGCATGATGTCAAAAGTGGTATCTTTCCTATCTTCTTCATGCTTGATAACTTCCAATCCTTGAGGAAATGGTGGCTCTTGTGCAATCTTCCTGGTTGGAACTGGTTCAGGATTTCTAAGTATAGTAGGATGAATGAGACTATTCAGAGGCTCCTCTTCCATAGGTAGCTCAATGGTGGGGGATGTGGAAAGAGTTAATATAGTACTTCCTGAACGCAAGTGAATATCACTTGTACTCACAACACATGGGTTTAAATCAACAAGGTATTTTGGCTATGGCTGTGGTGTGTTATTTAGCTAAGGTGAGGGATGAGCTAGTAGCTAAAGTGTATTAGCAGGTGGAGGTATCATGGTAGGTTGCTGGGATTGAGAAGATGGTTGCATGCAACTGATTGCCTGGTTAGGTCCAAAAAAGGATAGTGGGTCTGGTAACATACCTAGTCTTGGAACCCAGGGTTTCCTTTGGGCCAAAAGGTGGACTTGATCTCCCTTAGTCCATAGTGGTTTTAATTCAAGTGAAATATGACCGTTAGTTATCATCTTGTATCTTCAGTCTTTCTTCTTCTCATTCTTTTCTTTAGCTTGAAGTGTATCCAGCTGGGTGGTTGGATTGTCTATAACATCCTGCTTGAAATCTGCCAATGGATTAGTGATTTCTATCTTTAAGGTTCCATCGATAGATGACTTACCCACAAAAGATTGGTAAATTCCCTCTTCTTTTGAAACTACTCTGGAATAATTTTGACATATTTACTTGACACCTTCCCAAGAAACTTGAGTGATATCTACTCCTACCATTAGGTCCAGGTCACTAGTGCAACTCTCATTGATTCCTTTTAAGAAAAGCAACTTCTGTGATTCTTCATTGGGTGTATAATGTGGAGATTTCAGAAACCTTGAAATGTAATCTTCCAAGCTCTCATCTTCTTTCTGTTGTATTCCAAAGACATCTCCTTCTTTTGTATTACTTCCCCCACAATATTCTTTGGATGTTCATAGGAACTTTGTCTTCATGTCCTCCCAAGTTCCCATGGCGTTTCTGCCTAGACTCACAAACCACCCTAGTGCAACTTCCTTTAAAATGGTAGGTGATAGTCTAGGTCCAGGAGCATCATCGGTATAATCATAATCTTGGTAGAGGGGATCACGTTCAGAAAAAAAGGAATCTCCCATGTTTCCTTGATGGATTCCAGGGCAAAGGCTATCAATCTAGAGGTTTCAGAACTTAATCACTCAACATCAGCTCACTTATACAAAGAATGGGAAAAAGAATAGCAGATCACTACGCATCTAAGCAAGGAATATTCTAAGAACAACTCAAGAAAAAGTGTTAAAGCGGAGAAACTATCTATGACTTCGAAGGGTTTCCCAGCTTTCCACCATCCCCGACAACGACGCCAAAAATGTCGGCCTCCTCTAATGACTTCAATAACCAAGCCCTTCCAGCCATGATTCTGAGATTGGACATCTAACTTGAATGGTAATCTTAACCATCATGGAGGTACATTTACTTTGTCAACCCAGGGACGTGAACTTGAAATGGGCTAGCACAATATGTGCACTAGGAACTCTTAGGTAGTCATTTCTAATCTAAAACTAGGAAACACAATACTGGAAATAAATTGTAGAAGGTAAATGCTGAAGATGAATCAATAACCATGCCAAACTAAAATGCATAACAGGAATAAAATATTTGAGCAAAAAATAGGGATTACTCTATCTGCTTTGGCTATAGGAATAGACACAAAATGGACTTCTAGTGGCTGCAGGAACAATCGATGCAAGATTTTAACTAAGTACAAAACATAAAATGTTAATTAAACTAATTAATCTAAGGAAAAGAAAGGATTACTCACCAAGTGGGCCCCCTTGGATGAGTATCCACTAAGACTACTGTGAACTCAAATTCTTAAATTCAAACTATCATCTTATTCATTGGAAAATATATAAACAGAGTAACAACATAGCTATATTGGAAAGTAGAAAATTCCCAATACAATATCACTATCATTTTTGCCAACAACAATCAAGAACTATGAATCCTTAAGATTCAAATCCTTATTTATTCTACCAGCTAAATAGGGTGGTCGACTCCCACTAATAGAGAGGATTCCATTTAGGGAAAGCAAGGAAAGAGTGGCAAAGCGGTTACATCTGCAGGGAATCCAGTCAAACATGCATGTCCAAACATGGACTTGATGCTGCAATAACGCCCGCGATTGCTCAATGCCATTAATACAAGGTGGTTACGTTTGAATGCCGTGGGGAATTTGCTATCGTGCTCGGTTGAATCCTTTAAATGATTTCCTACATGTTCATCTGACAATTTCCTTTCTTAACTTAGCATCCACAAAAGATATCCTGCAAAGCAATGCCAGTATGCATAATAATTGTACATCTATAATCACCTTAAGGAACATTCATCAACCGTGCACAAAATTGATATAGATAATCCACATAATATGTCAATACCATTAAAACTTCATAAAGAGGAAATTAAACCCAAAGTCAGTGTTTTCAGGGGAACATCATGCAAATATTAACACTTAGCTACTAAAGTTCATGATACTGTCAGCAAATGGACTATAAAATCTACCCAGATTTGACCAAAAACTAGGCTCATCACTAGGATAGATGGAAGGTTTGATGAACTAGGACACTTAGGCGTATAATCAAGGCCGTGGTGATATCGGTTTCTTTGAATAGAAAGGGGTTCTAGGATACCTTTTTCATGAAGGCCTAATCCTTTTCCTTTGTAATTCATACTTTGACACATTCGTTTACCAATGGGATATGTATTGTTTCTGAAACAAGATGCAAGTCCATTTTGGGGAGGATATGATATGAATGAGAGGATAGGTGTTGGAAGTAAACCAGAATGGATAAAGGTGGAGGATCCCAATTTACAGGTGTGGGGTTCATGGATAGCTTGAATAGGCGTGATAGGCTCTTGAGATGGGGATGATGGAGTGTTTTGATCTTGACTTGGAAAAGGATCATGAGGTGTAGGAGAGGAAGTAGCTTGCCCTTTATTAAGTACGGAATCATTATGAAGTGGTATGAAAGGCATATCTTGATCATGAGAAGGATAAACATCTTCATGGGATGAAAGGGTATCCTTGAATGGAAGCATATCTTGATCTTGATGAGGAAGGGAATCATGAGATTTTGTAGAAAGCATGTCTTGATCATCAGTTGGTAAGACATCATTAGATAGGATGGAAGAACTATCATGCTCTTGTGATGCAATAGAATCATGAGATGGTATGGATTAGATGATGTGGAGGAAGAACTTGGAAGGATACTTGTCTCTTGAGATGGAAGGGAATTATTTTGGATGAAAAGTGAAAGGAGGGGATCGTCATAAGATTCTTGAGAAATGGGATATTAATCAAAGATTGGAAGAATTTTTTGAATTTTGATATCATTGGATGGAGTGGAAAGAATATTTTGATCTTGATGTGTAGGGAAGTCTATGCTAGCATGCTTTGGATTGAAAGATTGACATGAATCATTGGATGTTGAAGATATAATAGAAGACGATGATTGGATGGAATTGTTAACTTGAGTGAAAGAATCTTGAGGTTTATTTTGGCTTATGGTGGATGGAAATAAATGCATGACATGATAGGATTTCTCAATATCATTTGTGTTTGAGGACTTAGATTTGGGCTTATTGAACTTTTGTAAAAATTCAAAGACATTGAACTTGGATGATGTAGTTTTTGGTGAAGAAGGTCTCATGTTCATTGTTTGGTTTCTTTATGTGGTTTTTATTTGTATGTCTTGGATTTGTTGTTGAAGGTTTTGCATCTGCTGAGTGAAAGCATTCAATTGATCCTAATCTATTTCAGCCATGCTGGTTTGAGTTTTAATTTCCTTCTATTGGAATTTTAGTCTCCGTGACCTTGTTAAAATGGACATATGAACGTTATTGTTTTCAATAAAATTTTGATCTTAGTTTGGTATATTGTCAAGGATATTAACTTAAGTCAAATAGAATGAAATATTCTATTGATTAGACTAAGTTGATAAGTTTGATTATACAACTTCGTTTCTTTGATTTAGGATGACTGATCCTGAAACTTAACTTACTAATCAAATGTGTTTGATTGAGACACTTTTGGATGGTAGATCTTGGTTTGATTTGAACAAATTCAATTGTAAAGTCTAGTTTATGCAGGTTTAAGACTATGTGTTGATTTAGGAAAGTTTCTATTCTGAGAAAAATCTTAATTCTGATGATAAAGTTTGACAAACACTAAAAACAACTCTTTGGATTTTGATTTTCTGGATGCACTATAACAGTCTTCCGATGAGCTAAAATACCTAACAGATGCGCTAAAATTTTGTTTTGATGTGCTAAAAGACTGGTTGAATGCGCTATACTATTTCGTCTATGCATTAGAAAATTGGTTGAATGTGCTAGATTGTTGCTTCTATGCAGCAAACTGTTACTGTGATGCACTAAAGTTTGGGTTCAATGCGCTCAAAATAGACCTCCAGTGTGCTAAAATATTCCTAGATGCATTGTTAAACAGATTGTATGGGCCAAAATAGACAGTGAATGCACTTTTCTGGAAAATGTTTTCTGATTTTGACAGTTTGCCTAGTTTTTCTAGTTTTAATCAGTGAATTTGTTATCTCTAGTGTATAAAATTCCGATTACTAATATGATAACTGATTTGTTTGTTTGGAAATTGTAGGAATTAATTACTTTTGATTTGGATGATTTCTTTTTGAAAAATAACTTCGCACACAAAAGCTAGATTGTAAACAGTTGTTCATATTCTATGCAACATGTAGTGAGTGTTCTAGAATCATATCTGATTCTTTCAATTTCCACTAGTTTGACACAAATAAAGATAGTTCAAACACTTTTTCTAATTTTCAAGTAGGTCACTTAAGATACCACAACCCACATCTTAAAAATATGTCAGCTCACACAACCGTGTCACCCCCTAGAGGGCGCCTGTGTTTTTTCCTTTCTTGAGTCTTAGCCAAAGTTGAATCCTCCACTTTTGGCCAAGGTCTCTAATATTTATACGGTGAGTGTCTTGGGGGCAGATTCTTCCCTCCCCTTGCACTGTGGTATAAAAAGTGTTCAGAAACTGACATAGTTGGATTCTACACTAAAGTTCGTAGATAGGGTATCCGTTCAGAGCGACAATTGATAAACTCCCTCAGGAGACCTCCCAATCTTTAAAACAAAGATTTTTGGGATGGTTATCTTGCACACTTCCGTCAAATTCAAACTTTACCTGAATTCACTTTTGATTATAATGGGTTGGAAAACTTGGCTTTGGTTGTTCCCACTTAGATCATTCCTGTAGGGTGAGTACTTTTTCCCACTATGAAAAGCTTTCTAAAGGATTTAATAAAGCATGAAAAGTGATTCTAGCATTCTGATCACCCAGTGAAAGGGAGAGCATAGGTCTATCACTTCAACCACAATAGACAAGGGGTTCAATTAATCTTTTTACTTAAGCTAGATGCCTATCTTAAATAATGAGTTTTGATTAAAACACCAAACTTGAGTGTGAAGTTGTTTGTTCAATTTTAATCCAAATCCAAAAACTAGTGAATTTCTAATGTTCCTTTTAACCAACTTTGACAAAGCTTGTGTAGATGGTTAATTTTAAGCCCAAAGTAATGCTAGTTGGTCCTAAAGCATGAATGAAAAATAACATATGATGGGTTATTTTCCCATGAGTGTTTGAAAACACTATTACAATGGATATCAAATGCTTTTTCTTTCACTTCAATGCTCCATGTTCCTCTTAAAACCTGCAATAAATGCTCAAAATATTAGATGAGATCAAGAAATAAGAAGTTATAAGGGTTAGATGAATGATTAAGCATAAAAACCTTAAAACTTAGATCAAGTTACAATGTGATTTGATTTTAAATGTAAAATTGAAAATTTTAACTCTACAAAAATAGATAAATACCTACACCATTGCATAGCTTATGAAATTCTACCCCATTTAAAAAAAAAGCTTCGAAAAAGACCTCCGTATGACCAAGATATGGCCATTTTAAGTTTAACTATAAAATTGCTAAAACAAAGATCTATGCGCTAAAATATTATTCGTATGCGCTAAAAGAAGTATCCAATGTATGCACTAGAAGATCATTCAGATGCACTAAAAGAAGAGTCAGATGTTCCAAAAGAAGCCTTTGGATGTGCCGAAAGAAGCTTTGGATGTGCCAGAACAGTGCCTGGATGCTCTGAAAGATCTTCTGGATGCATCGTAACAGTGATTGGATGCACTAAAATATTTGTCGTATGCATTGTAATAACTCTCGATCACGCTAAAACAAAACACGTTAGAAACCTACAAGCATACTTTTCAGAAAAAAAGATGTTAAAAATGGGACTTTTCGGGCCCCATAGTGGGCACCAATTTATGTGAGTAAAATATGCATCATATTGCTCTCTATCTCCAAAGATTTATTAAATCATGGGAATCTCAGATTTTGTAAGCACTGTGACTATTAAAATGCGAATCTAGAGAATGAGATACTTTTAAATGCAAGAATCTAATCCTCTATGATGATTACTAAATGATATGATGATGATATTGTAGCTGAGAATGACATGAAACTGATAAAAGAAGCTACAGTAAACTAACATGCAGTTAAATGAAAAGCCATGATTGCTATTCTAAAATGATTGCTATTGCTATTACTATTTGCTCAAATGCTTGATTGCTTAATTGATATTTCTGCAGAGTAAGTTTGCACAAAGTTGGGATCCATTTCCTGTAGAAAGAAGTTGTATTTATAGATTCCCAACAACAAATTTATGAAGGGGCAGCAAAGCAAAGGTCTGGATTTGATTTGAAGGATTCAATGGTGAAAGATGAAGAAGCATGAGATGATTATGGATATTGTTCCTCCCCATAAAAACATTCAGCCAAAGGATAGGAATGATCAATGGAAGAAGATGAAGAAGTTTTCCTGTAATTTGTCTCCAAATTTGTTCGTGAAGGCTGCGTTGAAATAAATTAGATATCAAATATCTAATTTGGTAGGTGCATATGATGAGTGAAAAGAGGAATTAGCTGTAGAAATATGCCTTTATTTGAATATTCTAAATTTATTCAATTTTAGCAAAAGAGGATATTTAATTTAATAAAACAAACTATAGTAAGTTTATTAAATTAAGATGGAAGAAATAGATAATTAAATAAAACAATGTATGTGAACTTGTTTATTTAATTAAGATAGAATGATGTTATTAAGATAGAATAAATATATAATTAAAGAAGAATTAGATAATTAAATAAAGCAAAGTATTAAATTTGTTTATTTAATTTAGATGAAATAATATGATAAAGATAGAAGAATTAAAATGTGAACTATATAATAAATAATTTTATTTATTTAATAGTAGATGAATTAAAGAAGTGAATTAATCAAATAAATTGTATTTAATTAATTAGATTATCCAGACCATTTTTAGGTGTATACAATCATAATCCACATTCATTTCATATCATACATTCATAATCAGGCATTACAATGCCATCCATGAACATCGGTGTCATACATAAATATATGTCATAATCCCATATGCATACATCATAAACACTCATCACATCGCCACCTGCATCACAAACCATTAGAATCATATCCATATCATAAATCATAAACCATAAACCAACACATCCTGCATCGCAAAATATTAGGTGTAATACATATCATCCATGTCATACATGTCATCATAAATACATTTACCATCATCATAGTCATATACATTCATCATAATCATAATCATACATATATGCATCACAAATATCAAAACATCAGATACACATCATACATAGGGATTGTAATATGTCATATCATATGTATATATCAAAATATAAAGTCCGCATAGTCCATAATACAAGTCCATAATGTCCATCATAAAGTCCACATCCACAATCCATATAGTGTCCATCACATAATAAAATACATGTGCAGAAGAGTCAAAACGTGAAAATGCATATTTGTACACCTTACACCTCATCATGTGTCCTGAATCAGAAAGAATAAAAGAATATCTACTCTAATCGGTCAAAATAATCTAAACAAAATAATTTGAATGTTACCTCTGCATCTATACACACTGTGCTTTGGGGCATCTGTCAAAACTACGACCTTGTATCTGTCACCTATCACCTGTCCCCCTAACCACTACTCCCTGCATCAGACCACTGTGGTGAGTCGGGCACATATCCTCTATCATGTGGTAGTGTCTCCCTATAATCACTAAAGCCTCTAGTTTGGGTAGGTCTTGATCAGGATGGCGCTAGACTCTATGCAACTTATCGTACATATGGCGACACCCTCTGCGTAGAATCAGGCATAATTGTATAATAAGTACCCATCTAATATCCCACCTCTATCCTCACATCATCTAACCCAATCGCTTTACTCATGTATGGTCCCTCTCTAGTCTATATCTGTCATGTTGTTGCCGCAGCCTCCCCCTCTCCAAACCCCAGGTGTCCTATGCTAATCTCATGCTGGCCACCTACGTCTTAGCCTACCTTGCTCACCTAACCACCTCATCCCTTTGCCCCTGTAGGCTTTGCACCTGCACCTCTACCAGCCCTGCATGCCTCACTGCGTCATCCCGCTCCCTCTGCATGGCCTCAAATAAGCTCTAAGCTCTCTCCAACTGTACTCTTTCCTGCTCTACTAACCCTAACGCTTCATCCCTCTCTCCCTGGATGACCTCCAATAGGCCCTACAATCGCTCTCTCTTTGCCTCAAGCTGCCTCAATCTATGCTGAAGGATACCGATCTGTTCCCATGCACCTGCTAGTTTGATGGTAGGGTCCTTTGCAAGTGGTGCCTGATATGCCACTAATGCTATCTCCTCCACCTCTGACCTGCCCACCTCCATCTCCACCCTCCCCTCCTCCTGCGCTACCTGCTCCTCTCCCACCTGTCCATCCACCATCCTCCTCCTTTGGGACCTCTCCTCTACCTCCTCCCCCTCCTCATCCCCCATCCCACTACTAGCTCAATCGGCTAAATAGGTGTGATCCTTGTTGGCAGTCTCCCCTGCCACCATGTTGCGTATCTTTCTGTAACTACTAGATCATCCAACCCTCCTCTCCATTCCCACCTCGACTCCCCCAATTAGTCCCACTCCTGCCTTGCCCTGGTGGATGACATTGTCTGCCCCCATCCCATCTCTCGGATGATGCATCTAAACCTCACCTCAGGTAATGGGATGTCCTGTTAGATGCCAAACTGTCTAGTAACTCGATCAGGCTTGTATAGCTTTATAATAAATGGGTCCCGACCAATAAAATGACATTGAGTAAACATGAAAGTACTATACTCCCGATCATATTATCTCCAATCCCTGAAATCCCTATCCACATAGGGTCTCCACACTATCTGATCTACAGTCAAACTGTGAAAAACATGCCTCTAGTGCTCTAGGCTAGACACCTTCCTGTAATGTAGCATCCCTGCGTAATCGAACACCGTTGGTAGGCCCTCCACCCATTGATTGGGCATCAAAATGTCTGGTCTAGTGATCCTGATGTGCTCCCATGTCCACACCTGTAATAGGGTGACATGGGTAACGTTGAATTCTCCTCGGTAGCAAACCACATGCATGTCCCTGTAGAGCTAAGCCAATATGTAGGGACCCCATGCAAACACCCCTTGTCTCCTCTCAATAATATGCTCAACAACCTCAATCATCTTGAGGCTGAAAAATATACCACTCCTATCTAGGAGGAGGATCTCGCTGATCAAAGCACATAGGAATAATAGTAGTGGTGGCCCAGTCTTGATGCACCCATCTATGTCCAACTCGTTCCCTTGGTAGGGAAGGTCTGTGGTCTCGAACATAGCATGTAATCTCTACTCCAATGTCTCCCTCCTCCACTCACAAGGTGACCCCTAATCAATAGTTGTAATATCCTCCAAACATCCTCTAGTGTAACTATCATCTCCCTAATTAGGAGGAGAAAAGTGCATGTCTCTAAGCTCCACCTCTTAATTAGTGTAGTCAACAATGGTATGTGTGCTTGTATCGTTGGGAATGCTACCATGTGCAGTAGTCCCGATCAGTCCAATGTCTTGTGATCTGTTGGAGTAAAACCATCAGTTGTGAGCACAACCGAGTGCCTCTCCTATGTCCATAGAGTGTCTATACTCTACATCCACCCAACCATCTATTAGATCTTTCCTTGTCATTTTCTTCTAGTCCCCTTCTTTCTTCCTATCCTTGTTTTTTGTGAATTCACCTTTGTAGGAAGCAAATTCGCCCCTTCCCTCTGGTTGGAACGTTCGCCCATTGGCTTTGTGCGTTCGCCCTTGTATCCCCATTGGCGACTTCGTCTATCAGCTTGGTAGGTTCGCCTTTTCCTTTCCTAAGGAGCGAATTCACCCCTTTTACCTAGGGGCGAATTCGCATTCGCCCTTGCAACCCCTTTTCCCCATCGGGCGATCTCGCTGTTTCCTTTTTTTCCTTTGGGAAAATGCGCTTCTACCCTTTCCATGGACGGGCGAAACCGCATTTTCCTCTTCCCTTGTTCCCTCATGTTGGGTGAATGTGCCTTCCCCCTTTCCCTTGAGGGGCGATCTCACAATTTCCCCTCTAGTGGTGTGTCCGCCCCTGTGGTGAACAAATCCGCCCATTCCCTTTTCAGGCGATTTTGCAATTTCCTATATCCCTACACATCTGCCCCTGTGAACGCGCATTCACCCATCCCCCACCATGCATTCACCTTTTAGACTATAGAGGTGAATGTGCTTTGTTGCAAGGGAGAATCCACCCTTTTATGCCGCTCATGTTTCGTCCTAGCCTACCCGCCCATCCCCAAAAAGCATGAAACACGTCAAAAATTCAACATTGAAATGACAAAGTTCGGTTTCGGGGCCTACCTATCGAGGCATGACATATCGATGGTAGAAGTCGCAGATGATGTCTGCTCAGTGCACTATCTCCTCATTTTCCATCTCGCTTGATCGCTTAATCATCTCTTGCTCGATCGCCTAGTCACTCTTTATCATGTGTGCACAATGAAAGAAAGGTGAATAGTAACTTTCCAAGTTTACTATTTATAGGTTTTCAATTTTTGACCCTAATTAACCTCAATGCTAATTTTTGGGCATTTTAAACCTTTTTAAAATCTTTTTCATCCCTTTGACCTAATTCTTCTGCAAGCCATTATTTGCACGCCATTTGCCCATTTTCCTCCATTCAAAATCCATTGTTCATGGTTTTTCATCCTCTACCGCATGGTACCCTTCGTTTCTTCCTATCAAGAAGTCACATGGGGCCCCTTTTCTTCCCCATCCACCCTCTTAAGGTGGCATACACTAATACATTTTGATCAATTTTTTGACGACGACCCGTCAGAATATCGATGACTGTTTCACTGTTATTGCGTCAAAATTTCGACGACATTTGAAACGTCGAAATTTTGACCCGACATCTGTCATCGAAAAATTGATCAAAATGTATCAGTGATACCTTACCATATTATTGCATTTCTCCTCCTTATCCATTTCTCAATGATATTGAGGCATTTACCAGAGTTCTCTTCTATCGAGTCGTCTGCACTTTATTTTTCTTTGAAACACCGTCATTCTAATGATATTTCAAAGAGGGGAAAAATGTAGACACCTAAATTTGACCACCCCAATATGGTCAAATTCGCTCTTGCATTCTTCTATCCCATGTCCATAAGCCATATTAATTAAATAATTTATTATTTGGTTAATACTTATCTTGTTTAGATAATGTCCCTTATGGTGTTTAATTATTGATTAAATACCTTACCCCTCTTTCTTCTCTAAATTAAATAAATAGTCCACTTTATTTAATTTAGTCACTTTATTCCAATGAATTAAAATCAATTTTTAATTCATCCATTTTCTCTCTCCTTGTCCCATCCTCCAACATTTTCCTTAATCCTAATTAGCCCACTTAATCCCTAGTTAGGGTGTGCACATTCCTAATCATGGTTAGGGTCACATCCTCCATAAAATGTAAGTGGCTCACTAATCAGGATTAGTTCACCTAATCCCTCATTTGCACAACCTAAATCAATGATTAGACCTAACCTAATCCCCATGCCATTTATGGAATCCACCCTTAGTCAACCCTATTAATGACTTTCTCCTTTTGGAGAAGTCATCCCCATACCCTTTGGAATTTTAAATTCCAATTTATTCCCCCCATGTATTTTAAGGAATTTTTAGGTCCTCATATCACGGCATAAGGAAATTTTTATTCCATTTTCAATGCCCATTAGGATTTTTGAAGAATTTTTAATTCCTCTCTTGTCCTCTCATTGCACAAGTGGACAAGAAACTCCTTTATGAGAAGATCTTGCTCATTCCCAAGGTACTTGCAAGTATCTCCACCTCACCTCCACCTCGCTGCCATCTCATCCCATCCTTTCCACCTAGGCTTCCACATGTCTTCATGAGATGAGTTGAGATGTTTCAAGACATCTCAACCATTGATCTCTTACCCTAGGATCAATCCTAGCCCTCCATCCTTTTGGAGGCTCTTCCCTTAAAAGCAATGAAAATTGCTTCATTTTCAACATTCGACACTTAGACAAATTTCAAGCTCTCAAGCCATCTTGCTACCTCCATTGTTGCAACACCATTTGAGCCACCATATTGCATCCAATCAGACATCCATGGCCACCCTTGCATTCACCATCAAATTCTCCACCATTTGCATGTAGATTTTAGCCATTCTATCAAGCAAAGGAGCACACACATCTTCATCAAATCAAGGGCCAACCAAGGAGTCAATCTAGACAAGGTAACTTATTTGTTTTTGTTGTATTTTGTTTAGATTCAACTAGGCCAATCTTGAGGTGTCTTGTGTTTTCCTTTTATTGCATTTCATTGTGTTTGTTTTGCATTTTTAGACTAGGAATTTGCTTGCAATTACCTAATGATTAAATAATATTTATTATCACTAATTAAATAATTAATTAAATGATTTTATGTTATTTAATTAATTCGCTTTATGATTAATCATCTTAATTAAATAAATAAATCCTATTTATTTAATTATGTCTTTAACTCCTATTAATCTTCTTAATTAATTAAATAATTCCTATTTATTTAATTATGTCTTTAACGTCTATTTATCTTCCTGATTAATTAAATAAATCTAATTTATTTAATTGTCTTTAATTACCTTTATTCTTTTAAATTAATTAAATAAACTAACATTATTTAATTAATAATCAATTATCCACTTTTCCACTTTCTAAATTAAATAATTAATCTAATTATTTAGTTATCCTTTAATCTCTCAACATTATCCATTCATTAATGATAAATAAAACATTCAATTTATTTATCTAAATCTCGCGTGCACATTCCTTTAGTAATTAATTAATTAAATTAATTATTAAATCTCATGCAAATTCCTTATCTAGTTCTTATCTCAAGATTAAATAATTTATTATTTAATTAATTTCCACTTCTTAAATTAAATAATTATTTTAATTATTTAATTTAATTCCTCATCATTATCTTCTTTCAAAAATAAACAAAATCATTTATTTTATTTATTTAATTAATTCAATCTTGCACATGTAAATAGTAATTAAATTTAATGCAAGTTCTCACTTCCTAAATTAAATAATTGTTTTTAATTATTTAATTTATTTCTCAATTATTATCTTCTTCCAAAATAAATAAAATCATTTATTTTATTTTATTTAATAAATTTAATCTTGCACATTGTTCTAATAATTAATTCATTTAATTAATTATAATCTCATGCATTTCCACCTTGTTCTTAACAAACACTTTCTCTCGGTCAACTAACTAATCAATTCCACTTCTCTCCTCAATCAAATCAATTCACTCCCACTCAGTGTGAGTTAACGAGACAATCAAATCCCTTAGCTCTTCAATCAATTCCCCTAAGGGATTCTTGACCCTTGATTTTGATTTTCCATCCAAATTAGACAAATCTATAAAAGCAACCCTCTTTTCTCTTTGAAGGCTAACCACAAATCTTTGAGAATTTGCTATCAATATCTATATGATCTTAAGCATAATAGTGCACACAATTTTTGAGAGTGAAGGATTGCAAGGCAAATTGGAGAAGAGCAATAGAGATAATTCAATCATGATGTAGGAAGGTATCACTTTGATGTTATTTGATTTCTTACATTGGATTATTCTTTATTGTTAGATTTGATTGGATTGTATGAATTTGGTAGTTAGTGGTTGCTAATTCTAATTCATTGCATGTTTAATCCTATTTTTTGGTCTTACAAATGGTGAACCCGTTGTGAACTACTAACCTTTGAATAACCTTGTTGTTTACAAGTTTCTAGTGTTTTCTATCTCGTAGGTTAGGTAATTTTAAGAGAATTTAAAAATAACTTTTTTTAAGAGCCTTTTGAGAAAAAAAAAAAACATCATTGTTACGTTTAGAAGGGCCAAGGGACAAATTTTCATATACAATAGTCCATATTTTAGTGCCGGATAACATTTAAAACTAAAAAAACACATTTTTTAGGTAGTTTCCTTGTTAATCCGTACATTTGTACGGATTTATACTTTTAGACTATTAATTTATTTTTGCATGTCTTAAATTTTTGTTTATAATTAATTTTCTTTCATTAGCCGATCACAAAATTAATTAATAGAGATTTAATCACTTGGTCAAATTGCTTGTTCTTCCTTTTCACAAATTTTGAAAATACTAACAGTTAATAAAATATGCATAACTTTCAAACTACTGATCAGTTTCTCAAGTTTTTGTAGGCGTTAGAAAGTTGGTTCTGATAATCATGCTACAAATCAGGGCATTTCTTCAAATCATAAATAAAAAATTAGGTATAATCAATCCAAGTGAAGGTTTCAGTTTCAAACTTCAAATAAACACATACACAAACTTTCTTTTTTGATAATTTTTTAAAAATTTCATTAAAATTTCACAATAATTATAATGTGGTTTGCTTGGATTTCACTAATCATTTGTGTAGATTGTGGCGACCATTGGGACAAGACTCTTTCAAAAACTACTAATAATGGGTTTTGTAGGACTTCAATGGTCTAGAATTTCACACTTATTTTGGTGCACTAAAATTCACAACTTGAACATTTAACTTTGGTGCATTAAAATTTATTTCATATTTCGATTTGTTGTTTTTTTAAAATGAATCCTACAACTTGAACACTTTGATTTGGTGTAATAAAATTTACTTACAAATTTCACATTTCAATTGGTGCTCCTAAAAAAAACCCACAACTTGAACATTTCGTTTTGGTGCATTAAAATTTACCACAACTCGAATATTTTGTTTTGGTGCATTAAAAACAACCTACAACTTGTAAGGAAATTAAAGTAGCGGAAACAATTTCCTATGCCAATCTTGAGGAGAAACACTATGCAAAACTTTAAAACTGATCTAATAGTTATAGAAAATCAAGAAACACATTTATAACATGAAATAAACAGTGTAAACACAAAACACTAGATATACATGGGGAAAACCCTTTCGAGTGAAAAACCCCACACTCTAAAGCTTGCTCAATGTATTCCAAATCCAAAACCAAGATTACATACACTTGCAGAGCAAGTCTTTTACAAGAGTATCACTAGTAAACAACTCTGGAAGAATTTTGGTAGCAATTCGACAGCATAACAGTACCTCCAAACTCAACTCACAAACTACTCCTCAAGCCTTCAATTTATAGACTTCTGGCAATACAAGAAACCACCAATGGTTTACAAAACCATGTGCTTGGCTTCTCTTATCAAGATTCTAGTCTAAAATAAGCTCTCAAGTCCAAAATGAAATCCCCTATTTTTTACCCTTATAGATATCATAAAAACTATCATAGAATCTCTAAAAATAGTCCTTCCATGATATACTATCACATGGGCATCTTATGACAACTAATAAACCAATTTTCAATGCACCAACAATGTGGAACAGCTGTAGGAAAATATTAAATAAAAATAACTATTACGGGAAATATGTAGCAAGGTTGAGACACCTCATTTCCCAACATTCTCCCACTTGGTGAATACCTTACAGGGCCAAGGGAAAAATACCATGGATCAACTGCTAAGGGCCAAAAGGTCCATAGACTCGGAACACCACCTGAATTTTGTTGTGTTCACAGGCTTAGTTAATGCATCTGCAACATTCGCCACTGTCTCTACCTTTTCCAGTTTCACCCTGCCATCCTCGACCATATCTCTCACGAAGTGATACTGAACATCAATGTGTTTGGCCCTGGCATGAAAAGTCGGGTTCCTCGCAAGACAGATTGCACTCTGACTGTCTCAATAAAGTGTAACTGCACCCTGTTTAAATCCAATATCTGAACACAAACGCTTCAGCCAAATGGCTTCTTTATAGGCATGGGTAGCTACCATGTACTCTGCCTCAATAGTGGACAAAGCGACCACAACCTATCGCTTGCTCATCCAACTGATTGCACCACCATTAAGAGTAAACACATATGCACTGGTGGACCTTCTACTATTGACATCACCAGCCCAATCTGAATCCACAAAACCACGAATACTCAGGGAATGTTGATCTCCTGTACCATGAAAACATATAGAGTACTTTGTTGTACCCCGCAAATATCTGAAGACCCTCTTAACTGCATCCCAATGCACTCTTCCAGGATTAGACATACAACAAGAAAGAACTCCCACTGCTTGGGAAATGTCTGGTCTTGTACAAACCATAGCATACATTAAGCTTCCTACTGCACTCTAGTAAGACACTCTGCGCATGTCTTCCATCTCCAATGGGGATGTTGGACATTGTGAAATAGAGAGATTTGTTCCCAATCCAACATGAACACAAAGTGGTTTACAATCATGCATGCTAAACCTTTGCAAAACTGAACAAATATACTTACTCTGGCTAAGCCATAGCTTTCTGTTCTCATGATCTCTTCTAATCTCCATCCCAAGTATGTGTTTTGCTGCACCAAGATCTTTCATTTCAAATTTCACAGAGAGCTGAGATTTCAATTCTGCAACCAAACCTTTGCCTTTCCCAATAAACATGTCATCAACATATAAAGCAATTACCAGGAAATAATCACCATCAGATTTAAAATATACACAGTGATCAGATTTAGACCGCACAAATCCCAAACTCAATACATATGTATCAAACTTTTGGTACCACATCCTAGGACTTTGTTTAAGGCCATACAAAGATTTCTTTAACTTACATACCAACTTGCTTTTACCTTTTACCATGTAGTGCTCTTGCTGTGTCATATAAATTTCTTTCTCCAAATCACCATGAAGGAACACAGTTTTCACATCCATTTGCTCCACCTCTAGATCATAAGTTGTTGCAATAGATAATAAAAACCGAATGGATGTCATTTTAGCAATAGGAGAAAAAATCTCACCATAGTCAATACCCTCAACTTGAGAGTATCCCTTCGCAACCAACCGTGCCTTATACTTTTCAACATTTCCATCTGAACCAATCTTTTTCTTAAACACCCATTTACATCCAACAAATTTTCGATCTTCGGGAAATAGTACAAGGTCCCATGTTTCATTTTTTTTAAGAGCTGCCATCTCTTCATCCATGGCTAATTTCTAGGACTGTATCATTCATATCCAAAGCCTCTTGCACAAATCTTGGTTCATCAACGCTAGTACTCAAAGAAAATATACACTTCCAATCATCCGGTGAATACCCATACCTTTGAGCTGGTTGCCTTTGCCTTGTAGACCTTCGAACAAGTTGAGGTGGAGGTTCTTCCACTTCTTCCTCCTCTTCAGAGCTTGATGAGCTCTCCTCAACTTCTTGTCTATTTTGGGGTATCGATTCAACTTCCTCAAACGTAGAAGGAATTTGAACCACATCCTTTTCCTGTTCAACTTCTTTATGCTGTTATGGCTGAAAATTAACAGGAGAAGATTTAATCTATCTAAAAATAACACTTCTGGAATAAATTACCTTTTGTGCAACAGGGTCCCAAATATTGTATCCTTTCACACCATAGTTGTAGCCGATGAAGATACATTTGACAGCCTTAGAATCCAATTTTGTTCTCTTCTCCTTAGGCACATGTGCATATGCCTCAACCAAAAACTCTCATATGTCTAAGTGAAGGCTTTTTCCCCGACCACGCCTCCATTGGCGTTTTATCAACAAGCACCGATGTAGAGATCTATTTATCAAATAGCAAGCAGTGGCAACAGCTTTAGCCCAAAACTTTTGTTCTAGATCAACTCCACTCAACATACTCCTAGCCTTCTCCATCAACGTTTTGTTCATTCTTTTTGGAACTCCATTCTGCTGCGGAGAATACGAAGTTGTCTTTTGTCTTTTAATCCCACAATCTGTACAAAATCTGTCAAAGTCTACAAAACAGTACTCACCGCCATTGTCAGTCCTCAAACATTTAATTTTCTTTTCAGTTTGAATTTCTACCATAGCCTTGAACTCCTTAAAACGACTGAAAACTTTAGATTTACTCTTTAAAAAATATACCCATATTCTCCTACTAAAATCATCAATGAAAGTAACATAATAAATTGATTTCCTAATAGAAGCAACATCAATAGGACCATATCTATCAGAATGAATAAGATCCAAGATACAAGAAGACTTATGAGAAGACGAGTAAAACTGAATGCGGTTCTGTTTGCCATAAATACAATGTTCACAAAAATCAAACTCTGGATTACAATCATTCAACCCCTCAACAAGGTTCTTATTTTTCAAGGCTTTTAAACCCTTCTCTCCAATGTGGCCAAGCCTTTGGTGCCATAACATGGTCTTCTCTGCAGGAAACTTTGATTCAGTAGACAGAGCACCCTTGGGTACCCAAAAGCCATGAGCATCTGTAGAAGAGGAAACCTTCTCTTTTTTCAGCGAAGTAGTTTCTGGCTTAATCTTATCAGAAGTGCTATTGCACTCAACTGTGCATGCATCGAGCTAGTACAGTGTACCCAATCTACTTCCTCTTGCTATCACCGTAGTACCTCTCACCATTTTCACACCAGCTTCAGAAAACTGTACATGCACACCCGCAACATTAGCTTGCTAATAGATAATAAATTTCTTGCTAGTCCTGGGATATGCAAGACACCATCAATCATCTAACTCTATCATCAGTAAACTTCACATGAATACTACCACGACCAACAATATCAAGGAAAGAATCATCACCCAAATACACCTTACCACCATCATAATTTTCATACTTACTAAACCAGTTTTTGTTAGGAGTCATGTGGAAAGATGCACCTGAGTCTATCAACCATACATTATCACTTGCACGAGTGGCCAAGGCTGCAATAAAGGCATCTCCATCTTCCTTTTCAGACTCAGAATAAAAATCTTGCTTCTTCTTCTTCTTTATAGTCCTTTCGGAAGTGTTCGGGTTTGCCACAGTTCCAGCGTATTACCTTGGACTTACTAGGAGATTTTGATCTCCCCTTATTTTTGGACTTAGAATGGCCACGTTTCTTCTCATCTTTGCCTCGTTCTTTTTGTCTTCCTTGAACACTCAAAGCCTCTTTGGCGTTCGGAGAGACCTTCCTTCTCATCTCTTCGGAGAGTAGAGAACCAACAACATCCTCCATCTTCAAGATGACAGAAGTGCTCCCAATGGCCATGACTAGGCTGTCCCATGAGTCTAGCAGCGAACACAACAAAGTTTGGTACCTTTTTCTTCGTCCATCTTGACCCCAACTGAGGTAAACTAAGTCACCAACATATTGAATGTTTCTAGATGCTTAGAAATTCGTCCACCTTCTTCCATTCTCAAGGAGTATAACTTCTTCCTCAAGAAAATATTATTTACTAGAGATTTGGCTTGGTATATCTCACCCAACTTCTTCCAAAGATTCTTCGAAGTGGGTTCTTCGTGGACATTTATCAGGATTGAATCTGCAAGACATAGTCTAATGAGACCTTTAGTTTTTCTATCCATTATATCATATTTTGCAGCCAAAGCTGGATCCGTAGGCCTCTGGATATTTTCATCCACTGCATCCCATAGATCTCGATCAATCAACAAATCTTCCATCTTCAACTTCCACATTTCAAAGTTCGTGCCATAAAACTTCTCTATCTCAATCCTCCCAGATGTGCTCCCCATCTAAAAAAAAATATCTGCAACAAGATCACAAAGTATCCTCTGCATGAGCTCCCACTCAAACCTTGATTAGCACAAAAAACCCAACAACCCACAACTGAAACCAAAGGTGATGAGGCTCTGATACCACTTGTAAGGAAATTAAAGTAGCGGAAACAATTTCCTACGCCAATCTTGAGGAGAAACACTATGCAAAACTTTAAAACTGATCTAATAGTTACAAAAAATCAAGAAACACATTTATAACATGAAATAAACAGTGCAAACACAAAACACTAGATATACGTGGGGAAAACCCTTTTGGGTGAAAAACCCCACACTCCAAAGTCTGCTCAATGTATTCCAAATCCAAAACCAAGATTACATACACTTGCAGAGCAAGTCTTTTACGAGAGTATCATCTAAAAAAAATACTGGAAGAATTTTGGCAGCAATTCGATAGCACAACAGTACCTCCAAACTCAACTCACAAACTACTCCTCAAGCCTTTAATTTATAGACTTCTAGCAATACAAGAAACCACCAGGGGTTTACAAAACCATGTGCTTGGCTTCTCTTATCAAGATTCCAGTCTAAAATAAGCTCTCAAGTCCAAAATGAAATCCCCTATTTTTGACCCTTATAGATGTCATAAAAACTGTCATAGAATCTCTAAAAATAATCCTTCCATGACATACTATCACATGGGCATCTTATGACAACTAATAAACTAATTTTCAATGCACCAACAGTGTGGAATAACTGTAAAAAAATATTAAATAAAAATAACTATTACAACATATCTTATGGGAAAGAAGATGGGTACTTATTCTACACCTCTTTATTGTTCTTGGATCTATAAAAAAATATTATCTATCATACCAACATTAGCTACACCAATATTTATGTCCAATTTTGATAGTTGTGTTGGGAAATGAAGTGTCTCAACCTTGCTGCATATTTCCCGTAATAAGATGCATTGAAAATTGGTTTATTAGTTGTCATAAGATGCCCATGTGATAGTATATCATGGAAGGACTACTTTTAGAGATTCTATGACAGTTTTTATGACATCTGTAAGGGTCAAAAGTAGGGGATTTCATTTTGGACGTGAGAGCTTATTTTAGACTAGAATCTTGATAAGAGAAGCCAAGCACATGGTTTTGTAAACCGCTGGTGGTTTCTTGTATTGCCAAAAGTTTATAAATTGAACTCAAATCGAAAGATGATAGTTGTGTTGGGAAATGAGGTGTCTCAACCTTGCTGCATATTTCTCGTAATAGTTATTTTTATTTAATATTTTCCTACAGCTGTTCCACACTGTTGGTGCATTGAAAATTGGTTTATTAGTTGTCATAAGATGCCCATGTGATAGTATATCATGGAAGGACTATTTTTAGAGATTCTATGACAATTTTTATGACATCTGTAAGGGTCAAAAATAGGGGATTTCATTTTGGACGTGAGAGCTTATTTTAGACATGAATCTTGATAAGAGAAGCCAAGCACATGGTTTTGTAAACCGCTGGTGGTTTCTTGTATTGCCAAAAGTCTATAAATTGAAGGCTTGAGGAGTAGTTTGTGAGTTGAGTTTGGAGGTACTGTTATGCTGTCAAATTGCTGCCAAAATTCTTCCAGAGTTGTTTACTGGTGATACTCTTGTAAAAGACTTGCTCTGCAAGTGTATGTAATCTTGGTTTTGGATTTGGAATACATTGAGCAGGTTTTGGAGTGTGGGGTTTTTCACCCAAAAGGGTTTTCCCCACGTATATCTAGTGTTTTGTGTTTGCACTGTTTATTTCATGTTATAAATGTGTTTTTTGATTTTCTGTAACTATTAGATCAATTTTAAAGTTTTGTATAGTGTTTCTCCTCAAGATTGGCGTAGAAAATTGTTTCCGCTACTTTAATTTCCTTACAAGTGGTATCAGAGCCTAATCACCTTTGGTTTCAGTTGTGGGTTGTTGGGTTTTTTGTGCTAATCAAGGTTTGAGTGGGAGCTTGTGCAGAGGATACTTTGTGATCTTGTTGCAGAGGATAAGATGTCATAAAAACTGTCATAGAATCTCTAAAAATAGTCCTTCCATGATATACTATCACATGGGCATCTTATGACAACTAATAAACCAATTTTCAATGCACCAACAGTGTGGAACAGCTGTAAGAAAATATTAAATAAAAATAACTATTACGAGAACTATGCAGCAAGGTTGAGACACCTCATTTCCCAACACAACTATCATCTTTCAATTTGAGTTTTAAAAAACGAACATATTTTATGGGAAAGAAGATGGGTACTTATTCTGGACCTCTTTATTGTTCTTGGATCTATAAAAAAAATATTATCTATCATACCAACATTAGCTACACCAATATTTATGTCCAATTTTGATAGGTCAACTTGTAGGCAATGATCTAAATAATAGATTTAGTGAGTTTTGTGAAATGAGAAATAACATCTGCTATCAACAAGTATTTCTTATGATGATTAATTCAATCTATATGCTCTTTATGGTCATCAATTCGTACAAAATTTTGAAAAATGCATAAAAGGTGTTAATTTATGTTAAAATGAATGAGACCTACTTTAAAATCACCTAAAAGAGTTCTAGGTAATTTTTTTTTTGAAGAACAAACTTATTCTATTGATTTAAGGGCTTTTGTTCAATATCTACATGAATCTTTACCTCCTACATAAATATAAATAATTGATGAATAATTATCTGAGAAGCAAGGGATTAATTATTTTAGTGGTGAATCTTCCTCATATCATCGTTTGTTTCCAAATCATGGATGAAGAGTCTTCTTTTTTAAGTTCATTAACTAATCTATTTTTCATTGAATCAATTCAATAATTTTGTAGTCAAATAATATTTACTTATTAGATGTTGAAATATATTTGTTTCTTTTCTTTTGAGTTCTAACTCTTAAATTATAATATAGTTTAAGTGCAAGTATTTGCTTTAATAGTATAGTTTTTTAGTTGTCATAAGGACCAAATTTACGAGAATGCATAAACTATATAACTATATTTGGATCTCATGCCCAATCCATGTCTATTGTGATGCAGGAGCATCCAGCAGTGTAGGGCAATCTTGCATCACCAATTTTTTTTAGTTGTTTTGAGTCATGTGATGGCACTTAAGGGGTATAAGACTGTCAAGTGTAAAAAATAGCGAAAATCACACTTACTATTTTTAGTAAGTCAGCCTAAACGGGCTTGTATGGACGTGAAAATTTACCTAAAGGAGCAGAGCTGAAAAACATTTCCGATTGCGAAAGAATCACCTCAATATCCTGCACAGTTTGGGAGAAATTAAAGTTTCTGTCTCAAAAAATTTCTCCAATGCAGATTCAAATTCAAATATAAAACTTTAGAGGCCCTGAAACAGCTCAAAAAGTGGTTGAACTGACCTACAGTGGTTCTTGCGTTGTAGAGCTCGTTGAGAGCTTTCCAACGATATGCAATAACAGAAAATCAGACACTCGGATCAAAAGTTATGGCCCCACGAAGTTGGTCCTCTAAAAAATGAATTTCATTAAAAAAATTTCTTCGTAGACCAGAAATCAAACGGTGGGACTTTTGGTGCCAAAACAAAAGGGGAAATTTGAACTTTCTGGAACATTCTAGGGAAATTATTGGGGAAAATAAAAAGGGTTAAGTGGGGGTTGTAGAAGGTGGCCCTGATAGTGCAGATTGTGGCTCCGAATAGTAGTTTTTCTTTTCAGAGTTGATTTTGTGGCGCCGAATAGTAGTTTTTCTTTTCAAAGTTGATTTTGTTGTAATGAATCAAGCCCATGAGGCTATAGCATGTAAGCTTTGAATCTGTAATTTCATTTTCTGAAAATAATTGAAAGTGAGTCATTTTTCTGTCTCGCATCTTCTGTGTTGGTATCTATTGTTGTGATTTTTGTGGGTTTTGGGTGGTGTGTCCCTCATCATATTGTGTAACCTACCACCAAGGATCTCCTCTTAAGCTTATTACATGTTATTCTTTCAAGTTAGTTTTAGTAGTTAAAACAAGGTGTTGCCATGTAAATGACTTGTATTTAAACCTTAGAAAATTTAGAACCTACAAGTGTATATGCGAGTTTGATGGAAGCTTTGAACTCCATCCAATATTAAAGGGCAGCCCAATTTAGTTTTACATTTCCTCAATACAATCAAAGGACATTTTTGAAGCCATACATACATGTAACAAGGATAATGCGTGATTTTAATTATTATTGCTCAAACATGCTTATAGAGATATTATAATTATAAAAGGTTTAAGTAGCTTTTACTAATTGTAATGGTAAATATCACCTTAAGGACTCCAATGAATATGTAAAGCAAGGAACCTATGTTTCTTCCAAGTTGAGTACTAATCAAACAAGGGGAGTTTGTTAGATTTGGACCACCCAAGCTCATTGAGTGCTTTACTTCATGTCATAAACATGCAAGATCAAATCAAGAGATTATAATAAAAAAGGATTCATCCATCCCATGATAGTGACACATTGCCACCTTTAGGTTGTTAATGCTCAACCAAATAAGAACATAACAATCTATATGAGGAATCAAGTAACTAATCAAAATAGTGGTTGTATAGAGAATTTCACTTAGAGTCAATTAGCATATATATGTATCCCCCTGATTTAAAACCTAGTCATTTATACTATTTTTATATTTTAATCGTTTTACCACTTAAAGAAAAACATGATTTCTATTAAAAATGTTTCAAATTTCAACCAAATTTTTACATAAAATAAATTAAATCAGCCAAATTTATATTAACAATTTTTTTTAAAATATACAATTTGTGTGATTAACTAAATAAACATATGATGTTTATTGGCATAGTTCTTTTATACAGACATCATCCTGAAATGAAACTTGGATTAATTTGCTCAAGCACGTGTTTCACATGTTGCAAAGAATATGATGTTAAAAAAAAAACCTTAGCATGTGGTACAAAATTCAATACTATTCTATGACATAAATTTGAACTTCATATACCTTTCTTCTTTTACACAACCTCATAGCCTCGAAATGAAACTTAAATTAATTTGCTCAAGCATGTGTTTAACTTGTTACAAAGAATAAGATGTTACAAACATACTTTTTTAACATGTAAAAAATTCAGTACTATTCTATGACATAAATTTGAACTTCTATTTTTATACACCCTCGTGACCTTGAAATGAAATTTGAATTAATTTGCTCAAGCATAGTGTTTCACATGTTGCAAAGAATATAATGTTAAAAAGTACAAACCTCTTTTCTAAGATGTCAAAAAATCTTGTGATTTTTAAAATTATAATCACTATCTCCCCACAGAAAAAACCATCTCAAGTCTTTCTCATGTATTCTTGAATTGGAAATAATGCCTTATAATATAAAGCCTGAATGCAAGGATCTTGTCCTCTGGAATCTGATCCGTGCTTATTTTCAACTTCATTTGTAGAGGAAATTCAATTGCCTCTTGAAACCAATACTCGAATAAACTATTGGGAAGTATGTGATTGGACATCCAATCTCAATTTCTCAGAACAGGCTTTTATGCTTTGCTAAGATCAGAATTTTTTGTTCCCTGCCAATTCATTACTGCAAATAAGAAGACAATGGTAGCGTGTTATCTTTCACGAACAGGAGTTAGTTTAATAGAACAATTCCATCTAAAAGTCAGCTTAGTAGGACAATCCCATCTAAAACTATTGACCAAAGAAGTTGCCAATTCTTGAAGGGCCAAACAATTCTTAGCAGACTTTCAATCTAGCTCAAAATCCTCCTGAATAGTAGAAATGAGAAGGAAAAGTCAATAAAAAGTTTGTGAAGCATTTTGTGGATAGACTGAAAAGTTTGTAATGTTACGGGAACTTACTAGCTGAAGTAGAAGGTGATGAAGGCAGCACACAATTAATAATACAGAAGTCTCGAACGTTATGGATGGGAAATAATAGTCTTGGAATGTTGCATACATTCAATATACAACAGTTCATATAAATCATAAATAAATTACCACAAAAACTAGAAGAATTTGTCATCAAATTTCATGATTATATTTAACAAGTGACCAGGTATTAAACGGAGGTCTTTAAGGCATTCAACTACATAGGGAGTCATAAGGAGGTATTTCACAATTTATGGGTATTTTGAACTATCAACAGCCATCATATCTAACAGATACATCCAATTTTTTGAACTTTAAGAAAGCTTTCATAAAGATGGGCATCAAATTGACAAAGTCTACCGCATTCCATTCCTTAGATTTATGGACAAACTAAAGCAGTGAATAGAAATCTTGTAAACCAACTTAGGGCGTACAATGCCATGCATCGTCACACTTTGGATGAAAGTTTCCTTTCATACAACTCAGCTATGACAGAGCCCGTAGCAGTTCTATAGAACATAGCCCTTTTCAAGTGTGTTTGGGTTTGCAGAAAAAGGTGTTTGGGCTTCTAACCTTTGGCACTCATATATTAGCTTATCCAGCGTTGCCGATAGCAAAGACTTTTTCAGCCGAGAAGTTGACTGAGCAGGAAATGCAAACAGTCCTGCAAAAGACCAATGCCAATTATAACTAGTGTCAAGAACAATATTAGAAGCCATGCCAATTTCAGGTTGGGATCAAGTATGGGTTCATTTGTTAAATGATCGGATCATGACATCTTACAACAAGATTGGAACTCTTCCATAGGCCCATACACCATCACTAAGAAAGATGGAGATAATTGCTTTGATCTAGACCTTGTTAGGATTAAGGTGTCATCTACCTTGCAATCCTAATGCATATTTTATGTGTCTCCAACACTTTTGGAAGATGTCCTCAGATGCCTAGGGTGTAATTGGAGAAACAATTTGTAATATTTATTCCCATAGTTTCTTGGCATTTGTTATCATAAGCATTCATGAAAGAGGTGGAGCACAATGGTGGTGGTTATGGTTGACTTTGAGGTCATTTAAGATACTTTTTCTCATTCCTAGGCATTAGAGGAAGAAATGGAGAATCTTGTTATGATTTCGTAGTCCCATTTTACCTACAAATTTTGGTTTGCAAATATACTCCCAAGCAATTAGTGGAATCTTCTCTTCCAATGTGCCTTGCCAAAAGGACCTCATATTTTGATCAAGTTTATGGCTAGTTTTTGCAAGGAGCTTTAGGTAGGACATCAAGATAATTGGAATGGATGAAATAATAGCTGTCAACATGAGAATCCTTCATGCCCAAGAGGACCTAACCTTCCAAGAAGACAATTTTTTTGTGCAAGTTGTTGTTAGTGGCTCCAAAAGCTTTGTCAAGCAATATCCACTAAAAAGCTATGTTCCACGACCTGTCAGTGACGGGGACGGGGGGACGGCAAGGGACGCGTTTCTAGGACGTTTCCTAAGGGGCAATTTTTAGGGGACGACAGGGGATGGCGACATACAAAATACACACACACACACACACACACACACACACACACACACACACACATATATATATATATATGATTTATTCAAAATTTATTAATAAATTAGAGAGAGAGAGAGGGAAAGAGAGATAGATATGTCAATAAATTAATAATTGATAACAACAATATCAAAATGTAAGTAAATCGCGAGAGTAGTACTATAACAGCATAAGAAATGTCATTAAAGCATTATAAAATTTATCACAGCAGTCTCAAACATCAATAAAACCATGGTCTATCAATATGAAATATCCAAATGTCTCAAACATGTATCCAGAAGTCTCAAAGTCCAAACATGAAAATCAAAATATTAAATACAATAGTCTATGAAATTAAGCCTCATTCGGGCTATGAATATCCAAAGACTTAGAACTATCTGAGTCACTATCATCCTCTGGCAAGAGTGGAACTAAAAGATTTAATATTTAGTCTTTTTCAGACTTTAGCCCAAACAATAAAAACATTAAACAGTTGGTGGGTCCCGCGCGAAGGAAGTAAACCTTTAAAAAATCATTTTTTAATATATTTTGTCTTGCAGCTAGCCGTCCCCGGTACAAGGAACCGTCCCCAATCCATCCCCAATCTGTATCGGGGACGGGGAAACGTCCCCAAAGTGAAGGGAACGTTTCCTGGCGTTTTTGATGGATTTTGCATTTTCGGGGACAGCAAGGGGATGTCCCCTTTGCGTTCCCCTGTCCCTGGGACGACAGGGGACGGGGACAGGGGGTTTTGGGGCAGGGGACGTGTCCCTGTGTAACCTTGCTAAAAAGAGGAATGCCAAAGCATCAGGTTAGGAGAATTCCTATTTTAAAGCCCATTATCTCCACAATTCTTTGTTGCATTTTTGGATCCGTCATTTCCAACTTGGAGGTGTTTACCTCCTACCCAAAAGCCTTCAAGTAGTTATCTGTTGTTTTTATTGATCTTGCCTCTTTCATTTTGGAAGCTCCAAAGAGCAGAGTATCCTATGCGAGCTATTGATGGGAGAGGATTACTATCTTTGGTCACCAAGATCCCTTCCCAATCTCCACTATCACTAGCTACCTGAATTGATCTCCCCAAAGCATCCACCATTATTATGAAGAGGAAAGGTGATATTGGATCACCCTGGTGTAGTCCTCTAGAAGCTCCAAAGAAGCCTTGAGGACTTCCATTCAATACTGTGGAGTATTTCGTGTTGACTATATAGTTAAAAGTCCAATTCAACTAATGCTTACAAAATCCTTTTCCATCACTCTCATCAAAAACCTCTAGTCCACCCTACCATATTCTTTCTTTACATCAAGTGTCAACAACATGCTACTTCTCTTTGTACTATTAACCGAATGAATAGCTTCCTAGGCTATATTCACCTCGTCCAAGATGAAACTTCCTAGCACAAATCCCCTTTGTTCTTCCACAATGATTTGTGGCAGGATTAATTTCAATCTATTGGCCATTGCCTTTGTAAAATATTTTGTAGACTGTGTTGTAGAGAGAAATAGGCCAGTAGTCATCAATGGAAACGATCACCTCATTCTTGGGGATAAGCACTACAAACGAGTTGTTTAAGCAGTCCCTTATTCCTTGATTCTTCCATTGCCAACCATACACCTTTCCCAACAATGTTCTAGCAGTTAGGATAATAACTAGCAACAAACCCAGCTAGACTAGGTGCTTTGCCCGGTTGTAATTGCAAAGCTGCAAGTTTTGTTTCTTCCTCCATGAAAGGGTCCATTACAAAGTTGTTTTGATCCTCGTTTAGCAATATGGGAATGTGTGTCAAAATTTTATTTTGATGCCTCAGATATTACCCTTCCTAGTTATTAAGGAGCCTCTAAAAGTAGTGGATTGCTTTCTTATTTATCTTTTGGGCCTATTCTAAAGTTTACCCAAATGTTGATTTGATGTTGACAATTTTATTCTAGTTTCTTCAAGCTTTAGTTGAGATGTGGAAGAACTTGGTATTTCTGTCTCCATCTTTAAGCCATAATTCTCTTAACTTTTTCCTTCAATATATCTCTTTTCTAGCCAGGATTTCTGCATATTGACCCATTAATTCTTTCTCCTTCTTATAGCTTACCTACTCCATGCCTTTTTGAATCATCTCCTCACTTAGACTCTCAAGTTTTCTTCTAGTCTCTCTTTTCCTCAAAGATGTTCTTGAAGTGTTCTTTGTTCCATTTCTTTAGGCATCCTTTGATGTAGAGTAGTTTCTTTGATAGTGTGAACATCTTTTATCCTTTTTGGAATAGCAGTTCAGCCCACCATTTTTTCATATTGGCTGTAAAATCAGGGTCTTTGAATCATATATTTTCAAATTTGAAGGGGAATCTATCTAGCTTTTCATCCTCCTCAAGGAGAAGTTCGATCGGGAAGTGATTGGAGCTAGGGATAGGAAGAATGCTGCATTCATAAGTGAGTAGAAAATTTGACCGAACAATTACACAAGACACAATCTAGTCTTTCAGCTATATTCCTAAAGCCTCAACAACAATTGGTCTATGTGTATAGACCATTTTTCAGTTTTATGTCCTACAAATGTACTCTAGTTACAAAATCCATAAATTCAAGTTGTGAGTGGTTTATCTTTTTTACACCCCCTCTTTTCTCCTCTTCAGCCAAGATCACATTGAAGTCTCCTCCAATAATCATAAACACTTTGGGGATAGATTTGATGTTTAAAATATCTTCCCAAACCTTTTTCTTGTGAAAGCATTAAATTGAGCCATACACATTAATCAGAAAGAAATACAATTTAACAAAGCTATAGGATATTTTACTCACCATCCAATATTGATCTTGGATTAAGATTTCGATGTAGAGGTTTGAGTCTCCATAAAATTTCCAAGCCTTCTAAAGCACCGAAAGACTCCACAAAGTGTCCTTTCCAATGCTTTCACTTGTGGGCTAGTATTTCAGCTTTCTTTTGACTCATTTTGTCACTTGTAGCAAAAATATGTTGGAATCTGATTTATCCATTTGATGCTTTACCAAGCATCTTTTGTTAGGGGTGTTTAGGCCCCTAACATTCCACAAGGTGACCTTCATTAGTTGCTGGGAAGGGGTATTTCCTTCCCAAATCTCACAATCATATTGATTTCATCTGCCCTTCAGCCTCCCCTTCCTTGATTAAGAGTTCTTTGTTGGTTTTCCTTCCTTTTCTTCTCTACTCCCCACAATTCAATTCCTCTATTTTAGAGGTTGATTGACTTATCATTCTTTCCTCCAAAGAGTTTACTTCTCGTGCATCCTCCATTTCTTCTTCTAAAATTGCATACTTCATCTAGTTCCTTACCCTTAAGTGTCTCCATGATTTATGCTTGTTGTTGGAAAGTAATCGTTTCCTTTTGCTAGAGTTGGAAATTTCTTTCTATATTTGTTATCACAAAGAGATACAAAGCTATGTTGAAAGTGGATTTGTGTTGGAAATTCCAAGTATCACCCTTACATGGCATGGTTCCCATTTTTTTCTCCTCTCAAAATTCCTTTTTCAGTTTGATTTCCCTCAAGAGCCTAAGGAGCTTGCTCCTTGTCTTTGGACGAGGGTTCTATCATTCAACTTGGGCTAGTTACTTTCTTGGGATTTTTTGGGTATTGCTCTTTCATGTAGGCAAATTTGAGCAGCTAAGGCAGAAATCTATCAACTCTTTGCAATCTTCTAAGCCCAACTTCCATTGTTTGACTAAATCTCAATAAGGGAGGAGAGTTGCTTAGCAAGATTAAGGAAAACGCATATGTGTGCACATAGTCCAAATTCTCTTTCCAAAGTATTATCATCCACCATAATGAAGATTCCTATAGAATTACCTATTTCTGCTAGGATTGGGGTGGTCTAGTATTCTAAAGGGAGATTGTACAATCAAATCCACATTGGATTTTTCAAGACATTGTGCTTGAAAGGATCAAAACTTGGCTCCCAATATTTAATGTAGAAACCTACTCCATCTATGAGTTGGAGCCCCCCCTTCAAATTCCCTCTTTTTGTTCCTATGATTCACATTCAACTTGAAAGAAACATTTTGGTAGGTTTTGGATTTCACCATTTGTCCCCAAGTTTCTTTACACCATATTGAATCCAATCCCATGCTAAATATAAATTTTCCCATTTTAGAAAGAGCGCGATGTCTTTTGGATGTGCTTCCAACTGCTCTAGCTCCTCTTTTTGAAGGATCAAAATCCTTTGATTGTTTTCTCTTGTCTTCTAGCCTCTCAAAGGAATCCTATTAACCCCAATGATGAAAGCAAGTATTTCATTATTTGGGTTTGTCCAAGCTGTTTCTTCTTGAGTTGTGATTGAGTGTTGGGTAAATCAATTTACCCAAAGGGTTTACTCCCCACTTTGGTCTCCAGAATGATCAAATCTAGGAAAGAAATGATATCCTCCTATGCCAGGCCTAACTAAAAATTTGGATCTTTGTTGTCACATAAAAATTTTGTTGGCGTAACAATTAACACCTATGGAGTGCAACTTAGTACGATGTAATGTCCCCATTTTAGCCATACGCTCTTCTGTGTCTGATAGCCTATTTCTGGAAGCCCGTAGGTCAGTTAGAAGCTGAAATTAGGGTTTCTACTTTCACAGGAGGTTTTGAAGGCTTGCATACGAGATTTTCTAATGCATGTCTGGTGGAGCTTTCTGGGTTTTTGGAGAGCTTCGGGATGTGGTAACATGCATGACAAGATAATGACTTGCATTTTTTGCTGTTTCTTTGGCAATTTTGGAGGCTTGCATGTTGGAGTTTTACAGTTCTGATTCTAGATTCCTTCTGGGTTTTTAGAGAGCTTCGTGATGGTGTGACATTCAACTGAATTAGAGAACTTTTCCAGAATTGCTATTTTTAGTAAATTACGACAGCTGCCTGGTTTGCGCTCAAAATGAGTTTGGAACAACTTACTATTTTTAGCAATATGCTATTTTTAGTAAGTACTATTTTTGGTAGTGCTATTCAACAGTTCAATGCAGTGGCTATTTCTGGCAGGTCAGTTGAGCAATTGGTCATCCCACACTCTTGGAGCTAGTTTTGGCAGGTCTGAGCTTGAGTTGGGTGCTTCACTTGTGGAGGTAAAATATTTTAATATTTTGGAGAAATAATTGGCTAAGGCTGGAGGACGCCTATTTTTGGGTGAGATAATGTTTTAAGTGAAAATATTTCCTTTGCAATAATGGACGACTTCATAAAGGAAATTATTTAAGTGATTTATAATGTTTATTTTCACTAAACTTATGGGATGCCAATATTATACTTTATTTGCATTTTAATAAAGTATATTGCTTTCATGAAAAAGGGATGCTTTGGAAAAGATATTTGGATAAATATAAAGTATTTTCCTTATGTGCTTTTGGACGCCTAAATGGAGGAGGTTGATGAAATACAAATTACAGTTTATTGAAGGTAAATGTGGATTTCACCTTGGGTGCCCTAATTGGAGGGAAAAGAAGATTTGAATTTGGAGACAGAAGGCTATAAATAAGAGTGCTAGGCTCTTTGTTTTTCATCCATGAACAAAATATATCGTTATGCTGCCGAAATGGTGAATAAGTTGCTTCGAGGAATGCATGCCTCCTAGCTTGGCTTAGTTTCTTGCTTGAAATCTAACAACTAGCTAAGATGATGGCTGTTCTTGACTCTTGAGAACAGATTTGTTGATGTTTTAGCAGCGTCGGGCTGCTTCCAGATCTGCATTTGGAGGTAATTCAAATATAGCCTAAAACGGCTATTTGAATTGTATTTATAATAATCAATCTTGGCCGACTCAAGACGCATGAAGAGATACGCCTTTCACTAAAAGATATTTAATATTTATTATGTGGATTGATTATTGTTAAGGCCGACATAACTGATGAAGAGACACAATTAATGAAGACTCACAATGTTTTGTAATTGCCGACCTTGAGGTGGCGCGATTCTACTTGAGGCCGACTCATTTGTGAAGAGTCACATCTCTCCCTTCCATTGTGTATATATGCTCGATTGGATCACATTGTTCATCATTCAGTTCAGTTCTTACATTCATTTCTAGTGCGAGTTCTCTCAAGGCAGTTCGAGTTTATTATCAAAGGGAAATCGATATATCTATTGTTTGAGATTATATTTGTATTGCTTCAGATTGAAGAGCTTGTGTTAGGCCTTTCCTAATCGGCCCTATTGTAAAAAAGACTTCATTATTGTTCAATATATAAGTGATAAATTGTTGCTAGGTTTTTCTCCCTCAAGAAGAGGGTTTTCCTAGGGTATGTGTGTCTTTGTGTCTGATTTTGAATTAATTTTTTGTGCACTTAATTTGATCACTAAATTTAACATGGTATCAGAGCGGGTTTGAGGAGATCGTGATCAGATTTGTTCTTATAGCAATACTCTATCTCTTCTTTATATTACTTTGTCTATCTCTACCTTTGTCAAGATGGTGAACAGTTTGAAGATTGAGGATAGACTTGAGGGAGCATCTAACTTCACATCATGGAGATTTAGGACCATGCTTACCTTGCGTGAAAATGACTTGGGTGAGTTTGTGGATTCCAGTGTTCCTAAACCTGAGGAGGAAGAAGAGAAGTTGCAGTGGATGAAGAAAGATATCAAGGCAATGAAAATATTGGTTGATTCTATTAAGGATCATATTGTTCCTATTGTCTCTAAGTTGAAGACGGCAAGAGACATGTTTAAAACATTGGAAGAAATGTACGAAATCAACAATACCAGCTGGGCACTTGAACTGAAGCAACAACTACACCATGTGAAGATGGCGAAAGGAGAATTAGTGATTGCATACTTCATGAGGATTTCAGATTTGAGAGATCAGCTCTCGACAATTGGCCATATGGTTGACGACAAAGACTTGACTATGCTTGCTGTCAATGGTCTTCCTTTGTCTTGGGAATCCTTCATTCAGGGAATCAGTGCAAGATCAAAATTGCCTAAGTTTGATTGTCTAAGGGCAAACTGCATTCAAGAAGAATCAAGGTTGGTGGCTAGAGGCGTTGGTCAAAGTTCAAAGAATGAAGATATTCATGTTCTCGCCTCCCATGCTTCGAAGAAGAAAGGAAAAGATGGAAAGAAAGGATTCTTCAAGAGGAATCGAGATAAGAGAAATGATGATACACCTGCCTCCAAGAAGAAGAGAGACATGTCCAAGATTCAATGCTTTAGGTGTGATAAGTTTGGCCACTTTGCTAAGCATTGTCCAACTAGACCTAAGCAACAAACCACTGTTGTAGATGTTGGTGATGTTTCTCCACAAAAGGATTCATGTGAATACTTGTTCTATTCAGCATTGTCAAGCAATGTTCCTACAGATACCAACACTTGGTTGATCGATAGTGGTGCTTCTCGACACATTACCGGATTTAAGGAGCGCTTATCAAGTTTGGTGGAGAAAGATTCTTCCGAACAAGTTATTATCGGAGATGATGCTGGCTACTCCGTGAAAGGGATTGGGACATCTACTCTTCATTTGGATTCCGACATTACACTTCAGTTGAGAGATGTTCTTTATGTTCCAGGAATCAAGCGCAATCTCATCTCCATTTCAGCTCTCGAAGATAAAGGATATCAAGTTGCCTTCTCCAAAGGCAAAGTTCTTGTGTGGATGGAGAATTCCTATTTCAAGGATGCTCAAGTAATTGGTGTTAGACATAAAAGCCTTTATAGGCTATGTACGCGTCCCCTACAAGCATTAGTTCATGATTCTTCAAGCCTATGTGATCTGTGGCATCGAAGATTGGCTCACCTCCACTTCCGAGCCTTACCTATCATGGAGAAGATGGTCACGGACTTCCTAAGTTCAATCAGGAGCATGAAGGAACTTGCAAAGGATGTGCTATGGGTAAGAATTCAAAAGCTCCTTTCCATAGTAGAGAAAGTAGATCTAAGTGTATTTTAGACCTTATTCATTCTGATTTATGTGGACCTATGTTTGTTCCTTCTTCGAGTGGTTTCTTGTATTATGTTCTTTTTATTGATGATCACTCTAGAAAGACTTGGATTTATTTTTTGAAAACTAAAGAGTTTGAGGAAGTGTTAGAAAGGTTCAAGGAGTTCAAAGCTCTTGTAGAGAATCTTTCCGGTAAAAGAATCAAGATCCTTAGATCTGATAATGGAGGAGAATACACCTTTGGTAGCTTTCAAAATTTCTGTGTTGATGCTGGGATTAAGAGGGAGTTTTGTGTTCCCCTATAATCCTCAACAGAATGGTGTTGCAAAGAGAAAGAATAGGACGATCGTGGAAGCAGCAAAAGCCATGATTCATGACCAGGATCTACAAACCTTCTTATGGGCAGAAGCTTCTAGGACTGCAGTATATGTTCAGAATAGAAGTCCTCACAAGGTCTTGGAGAATATGACTCGAAAAGCCTTTACAGGAAGAAGCTTGAGGTTAGTCATTTGAGGATCTTTGGATGTCCATCTTCCATGTTCAAGTGTAATGTCCCATTTTGGCGAAAGACCGGAAGTCTGTGAGGAATTAGCCTATTATGCGACCCTCGTAGGCTGATAGTTTGGATAGAGGGTCTTGATGGAGCTTGGTTCAGCTTCAGTTGTCGGTATTTGATCAGTTGGCTTTCGTTCGGGCTCGTTCGGACACTTCTAGCCCGAGTTGCTATTTTTAGCAGTATTCAGCACTCAGCGAGGGACCCCTGCTATTTTTAGCAGTATGGATGGATCACGTGCAGAATCACTTCATTGTTCATCAGCTTCAGACGGTTCGTGCATCGGGTATATATCGAGAGAGATATTAATATTTAATTGATTTAATTAAATATTAATTAACCGGAGCATTATAATATAAAGTTATAATATTTTATTATAACTTAAGTGATTTCAGTGAAGGGGTCGCCCATCATCAGAAAGGGGCCAGTTGTGAATTATTTTTCAATTAAAAATTATACCGGAGACTATTGAGAAATTAAATATTAAAAGTGCGAATTATTTTAATATTCCCTATTATTGTGGAATTCGCACTTTTCAAGTGTATAATGCATTTGCCTTGGAAATCGAGCCATTATGTGATATTGAGTTATTGAAAATTGATCGACTTTGGTCTGAGCACAGAAACTTAGGGTTTCAGTCTCGAACGCATTGGGGAATGAGCCATCTCCAGTGAGAGCGATTCAGAGGGTGTGAAATAACATCTGATTTATTGCCAGCACAGAGGTTTCTTCATCCAGAAGAGATCATAGAACTTCACAGATCATTCATTGTCAGAGTTTTGATTCAGGGTTTCATTCAGAGAGCATCTTTCAGTTAGGCGCATATATCTTTGGGATTTGAAGACACAGAGGAGGGCCGTACTATCATTAATTGTTGTTGCTGCTGTCAGCCGTACTTGTACAGCAGGGCCGTACCATCTCCTAGAGCCGTACTTCTTCTTTCAAGAGAAACGCCTTCTCTTTTGGCATTGAAACATCATTGCATTGGGCGCAGGCACTTCAGGAGTCTTCTGCCAGCATCTGTCAGAAGGAGAAAGCATATACATTGGGAGCCGTGCCTTTTACTTCAACATCTGGTGACTGCAATCAGCAAAAACCAGGTTTTCAAATAATATTGTTTCTTTATTGCATGCTATCAGATCTACATTGTAATCATTACAAAAGGCTAAATAATAGACTGGCATCAGTATTTACATCGAATACTATTGTTATCAGAGTTGATTTATTTTTATTGAATTTATTTTCAATTCTTTGCAAAAATTGCAATTTTCTTTAATTGCACAAAAACCCAAAAAAACATTCAAAACGCAAAACAAAACAAAAAGCATCGATTCAGCAACAGTGGGGAAACTAGGGTTTCTACATCAAGTTCCAAAAGAGAAGAGAACTAAGTTGGAGCCTTTTGGCAAGAAGGGAATATTTGTGGGCTATAGTGAGACATCAAAAGCCTACAAGATATATGTTCCAGGTGAGAAGTTGATTGAAATCAGCAGAGATGTCACATTCGAGGAAGATGTTGCATTTAGAAGATCCAAGGGAACTCATGTGGAGATTGACTATGATGAGTCTCCTCAGGATATGGAAGTTGATCATACTCCTGAGATTCAGAGGGATACTTCAGAACCAAATGAAGATGTTGATCCAATTGAGCCCTTGGAACCTACTTATAGGCCCACTGATATTGTGATTAGAAGAAAGAGACCTCTTTGGGCTAGGCAAACTATGCAAGAGGCTGAAAGGTTCGCAGCTCCTAGAGGTACATTCAGAGAACTAAAAGGCCACATAAGTTCTCCAGTTATGTTGCCTTGATGAGTTAGATTATTGAGTTTGAGCCTTCTAGTGTGGAGGAAGCTTCCAGTCATCAGGTTTGGAAAGATGCTATGTCAGAGGAGTACCAATCAATTCTCAAGAATGATGTTTGGGACATTGTTCCTAGACCCGAAGGCAAATCATGGTATCTTTGAAATGGCTCTTCAAGATCAAGCATGATGTTGATGGAGCATTGAGAAGTACAAGGCAAGATTTCATGGTGCGAGGGTTTTCACAGAAAGAGGGAATTGATTATGAAGAAACATCTGCTCCTGTTGCTCGCTACACTTCTGTCAGAACCATCATTGCCATTGTTGCATCTAGAGGATGGAAGATTCATCAAATGGATGTGAAGACAACTTTTCTAAATGGTGTGATCGAGGAAGAAGTTTACATCGAGCAACCTGATGGGTTTGAGGTACAAGGGAAGGAGTCTCATGTTTGCAAGCTGAAGAAGGCCTTGTATGGTCTTAAGCAGGCTCCTCGTGCATGGTACGAAAGGATTGATCATTACTTGTCAAGTTTGGGCTTCTTGAAGAATGATGTTGACTCTAATCTATACTTTAAGGTAATTGATGATGAAGCATTGATTTTGGTTTTATATGTTGATGATTTGATACTTACTAGAGAAGAGCACTTGATCATCAAATGTAAGAAAGAGTTGGCCTCTGAGTTTGAGATGAAAGACCTTGGACTTATGCACTACTTCCTTGGCTTAGAAGTCTGGCAGAAACCAAATGAGATGATTCTAAGTCAAGGAAAGTACACCATTGATGTACTTAAGAGGTTTGGTATGATGGATTGCAAATCCATGTCTACACCTATGGAGACCAACCTACATAAATTGAAGGAGGCTGCAGCTAGTTCAAACTTGGTGGATCCTACAATGTACAGACAGCTGATTGGGTCCTTGATGTATCTAGTTAACACTAGACCAGATATCTATTATGTTGTGAGTGCACTTAGTCAGTTCATGTGTGAACCGAGACAAATACATCTTATTGCAGCTAAACATATCCTGAGATACTTGCGTGGCACAATTGGATATGGGTTGAGATATTCTTCAGATGTTGACTTGGAGTTGTATGGTTATACTCATTCTTATTGGGTAGGTAGTGTCACAGATCGGAAGAGCACCTCTTAGATGTTGATTCAGTTTGGAATCTGCTATGATTTCCTAGTGCAATAGGAAGCAGTCATCTGTAGCATTGAGTACAATAGAGGCAGAATATATTGCAGCTTGTATGGCAGCTCGAGAAGCAGTATGGCTTCGTAAGCTCCTTGCTGGATTGTTTGGACAATCAATGGAGCCTATTATCATTCATTGTGATAACCAGAGTTGTGTGAAGCTTTCTGTCAATCTTGTGTTTCATGACAGAACTAAGCATGTGGAGATCAAATACCTATATTAGAGATATGGTATTGAGGAAAGCTATACAATTGAGGTATATTAGCACCTATGAGTAGATGACAACATTCTACCGCCTCCGCATCAAAGTTTGTGTAATTTCTCGGTGATAAGCTTGGTATGGTGGAGAATCCACTTAATCGAGAAAGAGACTCATTATCGATAGCTCAGAATGAGTTCTTCTCGTGGAAGAGAAGTTCGAGGTGAAATTCCTTGATTAATGAGTTCTTCTCGATAAGAGAAGTTTGAGGTGAAATCCCTTGTTTCCACCCTCTGAGAGAGTCATGGTGGATGTCATGTGTGTGACTTCATGACAGCATCACGTGAGAGAATCCGTGATGATTTTTCTTGTACTTGTGTTTTCACCCTCTGGGAGAACCACAGTGAAAGTCATGTTGAGGTGACAACATCACAAAAGTGATGAACACTTGTACATACCATATATGGTTGTAGCCAGTATGGTTGATATCATGTTGAGGTGATATCTGATATCACGATGAGGTGATATTCTTCTTTTCCACATTTGGTTGTAGCCATTGTGGTAGACATCACGTTGAGGTGATATGTCTTGTGCAACTGGAAGTATCATCCCTAACTGAGAGGGAGTGTTGATGTTTTAGCAGCGTCGGGCTGCTTCTAGATCCGCATTTGGAGGTGATTCAAATATAGCCTAAAATGGCTATTTGAATTATATTTATAATAATCAATCTTGGCCGACTCCAGACGCATGAAGAGATACATCTTTCACTAAAAAATATTTAATATTTTTATGTGGATCGATTATTGTTAAGGTCGACATAACTAATGAAGAGACAATTAATGAAGACTCACAATGTTTTGTAATTGCCGACCTTGAGGTGGCGCGACTCTACTTGAGGCCGACTCATTTGTGAAGTGTCACATCTCTCTCTTCCATTGTGTATATATGCTCGATTGGATCACATTGTTCATCATTCAGTTCAGTTCTTACATTCATTTCTAGTGCGAGTTCTCTCAAAGCAGTTCGAGTTTATTATCAAAGGGAAATCGATATATCTATTGTTTGAGATTATCTTTGTATTGCTTCAGATTGAAGAGCTTGTGTTAGGCCTTTCCTAATCGGCCCTATTGTAAAAAAGACTTCATTATTGTTCAATATATAAGTGATATATTGTTGCTGGGTTTGTCTCCCTCAAGAGGAGGGTTTTCCCAGGGTATCTGCTGTGTCTTTGTGTCTGATTTTGAATTAATTTTCTGTGCACTTAATCTGATCACTAAATTTAACAAGATTGAGCACATTGTAATAGAGTTTCTTGTAGTTCTGTTAGTTTTTGAGTTGCTGGTCCAGTCATAGCTATAAGTAGTTTTTATTCATAAGTCTTGGAATAAATTTTATATTGTTTTGGGTAGTTTGCATATGTCATTGTCATCCTTGGGCACCCCTTTTTGGAGAGTTTCAGATTTTATTATGCAGATTTGGATTTTATCTTGCAAAAGTCGCCCCTCTTGAGGCCGTACCACTTCATCTTGTCTGACAAATGTTTAGAAAATTCATTGAGTAGTTGTTGCAGCTATTTCTTGGTCATAACTTGTTCGCCATTTTCCTTGGAGTTCATTGCACTTGGTCTCTCGTCATTTGGAGTAGTTTTGATGGAGTTATGAGCATTTTAGTGAGTCATATAGTTGCTGGTCTGCATTTTTCTAGTTGTTGGTCTATCGTATCAAATTGTAAAAGTTTGTCATTTGAGTGGGGTTTTGGATTGGAAAGTCATTTTGGTGTTTGGAGAGACATATTTGATATTTGCAGCAATAATACTCTTTTAATTCAGTGTTACTTGCAGGAAAGAAATTCATTGTAAGGCTGCTATTGTAGTACTGCTCAACTACCATTATTTCTTGCAATTTTCTATTTCCCACGCTTGTGGAAGAGACTGTAATGTCCCCATTTTTAGCCCTACGCTCTTCATTTGGATTTAGCCTATTTCCGGAAATCCGTAGGCTAAGTTGAAGCAAAAAATTAGGGTTTCCTCTTTCAAATGCTTTTTCGAGGGTTTGCATGTAAAAGGTTTGTGCTCAAATGATATTTGGAAACACTTACTATTTATAGTAAGTCATGATACTGCTCATTTGGCATTCAGAGAATGTTGTGCAGACTTACTATTTATAGCAGTTTGCTATTTTTAGCAAGTCTATCTTTTAGCAGTATCTGTCTAGTAGCAATTCAATCCTTTGCAATTCAGTGTTTTGTTTGGCTTTCTATTGGTTTTGATGTGAATTTACTATTTATAGCAAGTTGGCTATTTTTAGTAAGTCTAATTTTGGCAGTGGCATCATCAGCAGTTCAGCTCAAGTCACCTTGCCAAACCATCAGTTTCAGTATTGGCATTGGCTTTGGTTATTTCCTTGGACTGAGTTTCAGACTTAGTCAATTTTCATGTCTTGAAGTTGTACCCCACGCCTAGGCTTGACAACTTCAAGTTGTTTTAAAGAAGGGGACATTAAGGGGTCAAGTGAGCATTTAATTATTTAATAAATGTTTTATTGTTGCAATATGGAAATGGACACCTAAAGGGGAAGTTGAATGATATTTTATTATTTCAAAAAGTAAATGCTTAAAGGTGGCGTCCCTTTTGGAAGTTGAAGTGATTTGACTTCTTGGAATTTGAAGTGTTTCATTTGCCAATTGAAACTTATATATTGCTGTTTTGTGAAGAGTTGATTATGTAATGTTTTGGAAAGCAAAGTTATGCCGATGGACTGAATCCAAAACCTGGTTGAGGGGTAGCTTAGCAAATTCATCTTTCTTCGGGCTTGAAACTATGGCTTCCTAGAAAGGATTTCTGAAGACCATGCTTCATTCAAGAGTGTGGATAGAGCTCGAATGTTGATTTCAATTACAGGCAGGTTGCTGATTTATAATCTGTTTGTAGTTTGTACTGCTGAGGTCAATGGCTGAAGCGAACTTTTGTTGATAGCTTCGCCTTCGAATTTTATATCATTCTAGGTACTAGCCCATGCTGTTTAATTGTGAAAGGCGCCCAAATCTGCAAGTTTGCAGATTTTAATATTGAAGTTTGGATTTTTAGATGCAATTCGACCTCCTTGAGAGGCCGTACCATTTCTAGCTGGCTTTGGAATTTGTGCCAACTGTGGTTTGTTGTTTATGGTTTGAATTTCTTATTGGAAGATGGACGCCATGTTTGGAGGATTCATTTGACTGCTGTTTGAAGCTTTCCGGAGCTGTATTGAAGGAGTTACGTCCATTATGGTGATTTTCTTACTTGCTAGTCTGATTTTCTGTATTCTCTGTTTCTGATCAGACTTGTTAGTTTTTGATATATTGTTGGTTTAAGCTTCATTTTTATATCATTATTGTATTGTAAGAGTTAGAGAAAGTGTTACTCTAACCATTGATTGATTTGGAAGCATATCTTTCTTATTTGCAGCTGTTTAATTCATTGTAAAGCTGATTAGTAGTACTAACAGCGATTTATTTTATTTGCTGCAATTAGTTTAAATTTCATACTCCCACGATTGAGTGGTTGAGTTTAAATAATCATCTTTCTTTAATTGTAAGTTTCCCCCCACAAAATAAGTGGTTGTGTGGACTATATTCCCCCCACGTTAATAAGTGGAAGTGAGGATTTAAATGGTTGGCTTGCCGCCTTTAATAATGTAATAATCTCACGCACTGAATAAGTGGAGTATCTCCACTGCTTGTGGATACCTGCATCAGCAGATGAATTGTAATTTCAGTTCAGTTTACTCTTAATGATCCTCTAACCATATGATATCACCTCGCCCACATTGGGATCTTGGTGAACATTCTTGGTTAAAGTTACTTCCATGCTGATTTGCTTTTAGAGCTAACGCTAATCAGTGACTTGTTGCCGGTTTGTGTATTGAATTTTGGGGAAAAAAGTAAGGGGAATATTTCAGAGACTGGTCCTTGCTCAGTCTATTGTAATTCCCACGTTTGTGGAAGAGACTGGCCTTGTTCAGTCTTTATTTATTTCTGTACTTGCATTGTAAACATCATACTGTTGATCGGTTGAGCCGTCACCAAATACATAGACCCCCAGCGCCATATGGTAGCACCTCACCCACATCGGGTCTTGGTGCACATTCTTGGGTTGGGTTACTTTCAGCATTGTTCTTTTATTTCGAGCACTGGCAATCCTTAGCGCCATATGACAACACCTCTTCCATCCTGGAATTGAGTGTGCATTCTTGGCATAGAGTTACCTTCCAACAATTGGTTTGGTTTTGAGCTAACCTTAGCAGGTACTTGTTGTGTTGAATTGCTCATTAAAATTGAAAAAATTGGTTCGGCTCATTACAGGGGTATCAGAGCCAAAATTCCTGCCATCCTGTGGAAAATTTCAGTGATTCAATTGTTAGATGAGTGACAGAGCTATCAGATACTACATACAGAGAGAGATGACTATAGAGAAGTCTATATCAAAGTTGATACAAGAACTAACCACGCTTATGAGAGATCCTGGCATTAAAGGGGCATACTCATGGATTGCTGCAAAATATAAATGTTTGGATGGGAAGGCTGCCTTGATAGATGAAGGACGTGTGGAAGAGCCCAAAAACAATCCCTTAGATTTGCATGTGACTGGAGATATTGAAGTTTGGTTGGCTGAGAAGAATAAAACAACAGTATTGAATTCTAACTCGGATTTATCCAGCGATGGGTTTGAGATTAATGAGTTCACTAAAAAAGAGCGAGTTGAAGGAAATACTAGTGGTGTCTTTGAATCAGCTTATGATCATTACTATAGTGATGTTGTTGGTAGCGATTTTGAGGTGTTTGTACCTCTTCTTGTTGAAGATTTGGTGATGAATAATTCTCTACTTGTTGCTGACCCAACTTTCCAGGAGTTTTCACATGAAGAGTTCAT